>CM069917.1:12941469-14180758 GCA_036172215.1 Camellia granthamiana | reverse complement strand
TTAATTAAAAAATTATTCCAAATATGAGTAACTTATATTTTGTTCCTTTTATGTTTAATCACTTTCCTACAGTCTTTAAATTTTTTTTTTCACTTTAGCCTTTTATGTTTCAAGTTTTTCTCAGTTTACTTTAACAATGGTAGTACACACACCAATCACTATATCAATTAGTGTACCAACACATGATATAATATTGCAACTTCAAAATTATGGACCCCACTCATTCTACAAATATAAAGACTCAAACCTAATAAAATTATGTCACATCATCTGTTACTACACTAATTGGTGTATCAATTGGTGCATATAGCTTTATTCTACTCCTAAAGATAATTTCTGTTCAAAATTAGACAAAAAGTGTCATAATAACTATCACATAATATAAAAAAATATATTATTATATGAGTAAACTACCAATATGTCATAATAGTTGGACTTAATTCTCTTCAAATCCTATTGAAAATAAGTTATAGTAAAATCATCACTAAAAATAAGTCTACCGATTAGAACCTATATGTAAATCTTATTTATGATATTAGAATTCAAGTTTATGTTTGATATGTGAGTTATATATAATAAAAATGTTTGATTTTTCTTAAGTTGGAATCTGTTACGACCCAAACCTGCCCCTATAGGTTTAGCATCGTAACCGGCCAGTAATCCTTAAATTACCGAAGGCCTTTGAACAGATTAACAAAATTAAGGGGCTAGCGGAAGCAAATACATAATTAAAAATGTCCAATAAGCTGTGCTGACTTATATGAAACAGAATATTTAAAACTTTAAATACGTATCCAAAAGTCATTCATACATTATATCCACACACATAAAAGTATCTTAAGTACAGCCAACAAAACTACAAGTCATATACACCAGTAACCAGACTCATAACAAGTGACACATCTGAAACCTCCACGTGAGGCGCAATGGTTGGCTGACACAGAACACAGACTTCTGACAAAAGCCTTCAAGCTCGATCTCCAACATGCCCACATATATATATATACACACAATGAGCTATAGCCTAGCGAATAACATTAAGGTAAAGGGGTTAGTGAACGAAATCCAAACATGACATAAGTGTAAAACAGATCATAGCATAAGCATTCTCATATCAGAACATAATAATGGTATATCTCATAGAACACATCACATAACGTCTTCCGACTAGAGTAATCGGTTCCGGATACCGATTAAACACATATCACCACAATGATATGGCTAACGAGATCTCATAATCACATGTATGTCATGGACACGCATTAACATGCCGTCCCACATGACTTGGGACTATCTATGGATGCCATAATAGATTTCGAACATGGAACATTCGTTCACAAAAACAGATATTATTTCAGAAATTGTAACTTATCATATCTCATTTGGAACATAAATCATATGAACGTATCTTTACAATAACATTACTCACAGTGGTTCTCGCAAACGGTCAATCAATCTCTAGACGTTGACCTACAGACACAAAAGCACATAACACAAACATATCTTATCATTACACATGTACATGGCCAACATGGCTTAGCTTTCATTACATTGATTATTGTTCTTTCTTATCACATTGCTCAAAACACACACACTTGCGTTCTCTTAACTTAGTACATTCTTTTCTTAGTGTGTTTCTAATCCATAACCTCATTATCAAAGCTTAATTAGGTCTTAGGAATGTCTAAGATGCAATGAGGATGCCAAAACATGAATTGGAACACTTAGTCAATTTTTCTAAAAATGAGGTCTACGCTCGAGCGTGGGTTTCCCCGCTCGAGCGGATATGTAGACAATGAAGCTTCGCTCGAGCGTGTCTTTCCACGCTTGAGCGGACTGTAAACTCAAAAAGTACTGGATGCAAGATTTTCACGCTTGACGGGCGCTTGACCCACGCTTGAGCGTGGTGCATGAATTCAGGGTTCACACTCGAGCGTGAAAGTCCCCGCTGGAGCGTGGGTCAAATTTATGGGAAATCCGAATTGACCTCCCAAGCTCAAAACTCGAATTCAACCATCCAAAACACATCTCTTGGGCCCCAAAACTAGAGATAACATAGTAAACTTGTAAAACATGAAGAATTATGGATTATTTCATAAAATTATGGCCCAAGAGTTTGTTAAAAACTCACAATTTCAACTTAAAACATGATGAATGTTCATGAACACAATATGCATGGGTTTTCTTGGTCTTGAGCTTCCCAAAACATGATTAAACACCACAAAACAACTTGAAACTTGATGATTTCCCAAATGAAGATGAATTTCAAACATGCAAGAGAGGATTCATAGAAATCATGCTCAATTTGTAAGAAAATGTACATGCATGCATGAATTGTCACTCAAATCTTCCTTCTAAGCTCAATACACACCCTTAAACACATAATCTTCATGTTGATAACTTAGATTCATAATGTAGGGGTTGAATTCATACCTATAGTCTTAAATCATTGCTGTTTCTCAGAAACCCATTTCACTATTTTTGTCTCGTTTTGGTTAGGGTTTGATAAAATAAAAAAGTGTATATTGAAGTTGGGTCTATGATGTGTTTTACAGATGCAGAGAATAGCAAAGTACTCATAAATGGGTTTTGGGTTCAAAAAGACTAGGCTTCAGGAAAAAAAAATCAAGAAAACATTCAAGAAAATGGGAAAATGGAGGAGGAGGAGGAGGAGGAGGAGGAGGGGAGGGGAGGGGAGGAGGAGGAGGAGGAGGAGGAACTTGGCGGCCGATCGTCTGCCGTCGGTCGATCGTCGCAGCCGCCGTCGGTCGTCTGCCCAGCCCCGGTCGTCTACCCAGGCCCGCCTCCGCCTCCGCCTCCGCCTCCGCCTCTGCCCAGCCCCGCCTCCGCCTCCTTCCATTTTGATGGCCCCCTCCAATTCCTCCTCCTCTCCTCCTCCTCCGCCTCCTCCATTTTCCTGAAACTTTTCCTGCTCTTTTTTTCCTGAAACGTAGCACTGCTCTTTGGGTTTTGGAGAGAAGCAGAGAGACAAAGTTCATATTCAAACTTGTACACGTCGCTCCAGAAAATTAAGAGAGAGAAAGAGAGAGAGACAGAGAGAGAGGGGGAGTCCTTTCTGCCCTTTCCTTGTAGTGAGAGAAAGTGAATTTTTAGAGAGAAAGAGGGAGGGGAAGGGTCGGTGGTGGTGCTTTTGAGCAGGGTTTTGTGAGCTTCTCATTGGAGGGAGTGGAAATTTGAGTGCTTTTGAAGGAAGGTCTGTGTGTGTGTGTGTGTGAGAAACTTTCTGAGTTTGATCTCTCTTTGATTATTATTATTACTTCTTTTTTCACTTTGTTGGATTCTGTTTGTAATTTGTGTTTGACTAGTGAGAGAGGGAGAGACTGTTTTGGTGAAAGTAATATAGTGAGGGACATATGATTGTGCTTTTTGTAGATTTTCTTAGCTTTTCATTGGATGAAGTAGATATTCAAACATTTTTTTGAATTTGAGGAGTGGGTTTTGTGAGAATTGAGAATTTTGGGTCTTTTCACTGCTATTATTATTATTATTATTACTCTGTTTTATTTCAAAAGTTTTTTTACTTGCTGATCTTTGTCTGTAAATGCTTGTTTGTTGAGTGGGAAAGTTTCAATCCTTTCAATTTTTAGTCTTTTTTAAATCTGCTTCTCTCTGTGATACCTTTTTGTCTTATAATGCAGTTCTTCACGAGGTAGTGTCAGATAAAAAAATTTCAAAAGAAAAAGAAACAGACTGACTCTCTCTCTCTCTCTCTCTCTCTCTCTCTATTATTAAGGTTAGGACCTTTTGTTAATCTTTTTCACCACAACTCTGTTCTGTTCTCATCACTTCTCTGCTTGCAACATGTAAAGATTCGAAGTACTTGTCTGAGTTTTCCCTCTCATTAAACAATATTTTTGGGTTTTCTCTTTGACTACTTGTAAATAATCTCTCTATCTCTCTTGTAGGATTTGTTGTGCAATACTTTGTTTCTCTCTCTAGAGTTTAAAGTCCAGAGTTTTGGAGAGAGAGAAATGGGGAAAGCAACTAGGTGGTTGAGGGGCTTGTTGGGGATGAAGAAAGAGAAGGAAAATGTGGAGAATTCAAATTCCGGCGACCGGAAAGAGAAGAAAAGGTGGAACTTTGGCAAGTCCGGGAGAGATTCAGGGGTTGTGGGTAAGATTCCGGCTAATGTTCCGGCAAGAAATGACACTGCTTGGCTGAGATCTTACTTTGCTGAGACAGAGGAGCAGAACAAGCACGCAATTGCGGTGGCGGCAGCCACCGCTGCCGCCGCTGATGCTGCGGTGGGGGCAGCTCAGGCCGCCGTGGCGGTGGTGAGGCTCACTAGCCAAGGCAGAGGAGCTCTGTTTTGTGGTGGGAGAGAGAAGTGGGCTGCTGTCAAGATTCAGACTGTTTTCAGAGGTTATTTGGTAAGTGGGTCTTTATTTTTTTTGTTCAATTTATTGATATTTGAAACTTCAATTTGATCTCATAACATAAATTTTGATCTGGGTATTTGAATTTTCTATGTTTTCATGAACTATTTTACTTTGGTTCTCTGTTTGGGACAATGATTGTGTTTTCCTTTTCATTTCCTGTGAGGTTTCGAAATTTGAAAGCTTGTATTTTGAAATCTATTTTGTTTTTTGCTTTCCATGTTTTTGAATTTTGTTTGTTTCTGTGCGTGATTTGTAGCTCTCATTTCCAATTATTGTTTCGTTCCAAAGTTGGGTCCACATTTTGGCTCTTTCACTTGTTTGAATTTGAAAGAGAGAACTATTAAAAGTTTAACCTTTTTCTGTGTTTCTTTGTGTGTTTTTTCCCATTTTCGTGAATATGTGCCATCCTTTTGTTTTTTGTTTTTGGTTTAGTAGTTTTCTATCAAAAGCACTTCTTGAGCCTGCCCATGACCTGGGGTCGATCCCCAGTTCCCCTTCCCCTTCGCTCGTGGCCTGGCGGGCGATCCTCAGTTCCCCAGGCTAAAAAAAAGGGAAAAAATTTGTAGTTTTGAATTGAAAACATTTCTTGAGTCCGCTCTTGACATTGGGTCAATCCCTAGTTCCCCCTTCCAACTCTCCGGATAAAAAAAAATGTAATTTTGGATCAAAACCGCTTTTGAGCCTGCTCTTGACCCCGGTTGGTTCTCTGTTCCCTAGATGACAAAAAGAAAATTTTGGATTCTTGTGTTGAATCTAATTTGGTTCTCCTTCAGGCAAGGAAAGCACATCGAGCTCTAAAAGGACTGGTGAAGTTACAAGCTCTTGTTAGGGGCTGCCTTGTTCGCAAACGAGCAACTGCGACTCTTCATTGTATGCAAGCTCCCATACGAGCTCAGGCCACTGTTCGATCCCAGAGAGCTCGTCGTCTGCTCAAAAAAGACAACAAATATCAACCAGAAATTCGTGCCCGAAGGTCCATGGTGAGAAGTGAATTGCATTGCTTATACTTTTCTTTATGGAATTTTTTTTCAATTCTCATTTTTTCTGTTTCTTGTTTTCAGGGAAGAATTGATGAATGTTTGATTTGTGTTTCTCAAAAAAATTTAGAAAAAATTCTCTACAAATAAGTTTTCAAAAGTAATCAAACCAAACAAATTTTTTCAAAATTTTTTTCCAAAACTTGTTTGGTTTACAAGTTTTCCAAACAAATCTCTCTCTCATACACATCAAATCAATCACTTTTTTCAAAACTCTCTCTCAAAATAATTTTTCAAAACATCTTTTGAAAAAAAACCAAACCAAACCAATTTTCATACTTTTTATCTCAAAACATGTTTCTCAAATACAAACCAAACAAGCCCGGAGTGAATTCCATAGCAAGAGACTTTCAGCATCTACAGAAAATTCGCTAACCGCATTCGACGAAAGCCCCAAAATAGTTGAAATCGACACTTACAGGCCTAGATCAAGATCCTCACGTCGAATGAACACATTAATGTCAGACTCTTGTGAAGACCCATATTACCAAACAGTTTCATCACCCCTTCCCTGTCCAATTCCCGCTCGTCTTTCCATCCCCGAGTGCAGAAACCTTTCAGAATTCGATTGGGGCTTCAATGGCGATGATTACAGGTTCTCAACCGCTCAGAGCACGCCTCGTTTGGCAAATTCGTGCAGATCAAATGCTCCAGTCACGCCAGCAAAAAGCGTGTGCGGAGACAGCTTTTTCAGGCCATATTCCAACTTCCCGAACTACATGACGAACACGCAATCGTTCAATGCGAAACTGAGGTCTCATAGTGCTCCGAAGCAGAGGCCTGAACCGGGTTCTAAGAAGAGGCTTTCGCTGAATGAAATAATGGCGTCGAGGATGAGTTTAAGCGGTGTGAAGATGCAGAGGTCTTGTTCTCAAGTTCAAGAAGCTTTAAATTATTGAGAAAAAAGTGTTTGATCGATAGATTATGAACATGGAGAAGAATAAGAGAAACTAACATATAAACCTTCTCCGTGAGCTTTTGTTTTTGCCACTTAGGGATGACAAACAATAGGATAGAACAGAGTGCTTTGTGTATATTCTTAAATCTTTGTTATTTTATTTTATTTTATGAATGGAAACTAGAGGGTTTCATCTTTTGTTCTTTGTTGCTTAGAAAGTGTTTTTGATTTTATAGGTATGATTAAAAACAGTTGTGTTTTGAATCAATTTATATATTTTTTGCCTTGTTTCTAGGCCACGTTGAGACAAGGTAAATAGCATATTAACAAGAGATTAGCAGAGCAGAGCAACGAGTCTGCCTCGTTTTGGTTTTAGAATTCACTTTCGAGAATTTTTTTTTTTTTCCATATATTTTTTTTTAGGGAAAATTATCAGAAAGTCCTATTTACCAATCTATTACTCCATCAGGTCCCACATTCATTCTCTTGGATTGGGAAGTCCTGTTTGACATGTTTTGTGGACATTCAAGTCCCGTTTTAAATTTATGTGATGTGTTTGTGGACGGATTTAACCCTCTTTATATTGGGATGGAATGCATATTTTGTGGGATATGTTCCTGTTCCACGTTTGGTAACTTGGCATCGTCGGTGTACCACGTCGATGATCTTCAATCCGGCAGATCGGTGTACCACGTCGACGATCATCAATCCAGCAGGTCGGTCGGTGTACCACGTCGGTGTACCACGAGATCTGCTGGAGATCAATGCTGCGGACTCCACTACCAACGACGATCGCAGCAGGAACCTCAACATCCATTGTTGAAGATGTCAAGCTTCTGCTCGGAGTCCGCCACCAACGGCCACAACTCCCACACCTTCTCGATTTAATAGGCGATGTATTGACTAATATAGGCGAAGAATTTGGATAATCTGCAGGAACAAGCAGTTGAACAGGGAGTATTGACAACTGTAACAGAAGGAAGCCAAGCCAACGTGCAAGTAGATTAAAAACAATCAATTATTAGAAAAAGTTGACAAAAGGAAAATAATTAATATACAAATGAATTCATAAATTTAAGAATCCCACCATTCTTGATGAAGAGTACTATTGCTTGAAATTTCCACCAAGACCTAGAGCACTATATGAGCACCTGACAATGGTTCCTTTACCAAAGCCACCTTTGGCAGCATATTTAGTGGAATCTGAAATCACATCTATTACAGTCTCCACAAGTGTCTGGTTTATCTCCTTGATTTCTTCCACACACCAACCAGATCATTCACACCGCATGTTGGGTGGGTAGCTAATCTGGGACGGGAGAGAGAGAGAGACGAAGGAGTTGGGTAGCTAATCTGGGACGGGAATCGGTGGGATTTGCTGAAGAACGGTGGAATCGCTGGGACGAGAATCGGTGGAATCGGTGAGATTGAGAACCAGGTCTGTGAACCTTAGGGTTCCACACACCAACCTTAACCCAGACAAATTGTTCCTAAAAAATCTCTCCAAAAAATCCTCTGAATATGGAAAGTGGGAGGCAATCACAGATATTTTGCAAATTCAAACACAAAACATGACCGTGTTCTACGTCGTCTATGAACGATTTCCACACCACGGCTTCAAATCATTCACAGCACTCCATCAGATCTGTGAATCTGCGTGAACCCAACCAATGGTAAGGTTCACGTTGAAACGTCACAAATGTCAATTGGAAAACAAAGGGTCAATCTGTGGGGAAGAAGAAACGTGACACAACTCACGTCACAAAAAAAAAAAAAAAAAAAAAAAGGGTTCAAATTACTTGTGTTCACATCACAACCCACGTCACAGAAAAAGAGTACTATTACCTTTTTTTGGAACGTGAATCTCACACACCCCTTCCCATAAATACATGCGGGTCTATAAATTCAAATTAACACTTTAATGGCAAAATAGTAAACAAACAACCCAAAGGACTAAACGGTTTAAAAGAAAACAATTAGGACCACATGATCTACAAGATGAGAAAATGGGATTTACTGGTCAATTCCCCTTTTTTTTACTGAATTTTTTTAATATTTTCAGAATTTTTTTAATTTTTAAACACACCTAACATAAATATATTTAAAAAAGTATAATTTTTGTAAATGTTTTTTTTTTAATTTACTAAATACCAAAAATTTACAAAAATTTAGTATATTTTTAATATTTTTGTATATTTATTAATTTTTTTAAATATTTTTTTTACAAATATGTTACTTTTTAGACACATCTGAGTATGGTGTATTTTAAAAAAATAAAAAATTACTTAAAATTTTTAAAATATTTATTAAAAACAAAAAAAACACAAAAAAATTTTTTAAAAATTTTAAAAAAATTGAATTCAAAAATTGAAAAATGATAATTGGGGTGCTTCCATGAAATTTCCATGGTGTTCCTAGTGAGTTGGGTTCCTCCGTTTTTAAAACAAGACACTTTTTCTCAAGCTATGCTTCTTATTTTTTATGTTGTGGTATGTCCGATAACAAGTGTGAGGCCCATCATAGTGGGGAATAATTATTTTATTTTATTTTTTTATGTCACAAAGATAGATGTTACTATAATACCGGACATATGTTTATCTGTTGATTCAAACATAAGATTTCACTTGTGATACTAATTTGTTGACTCGAATATAAGACTTTAGGTGTTATTAACCTATTTTACCTTGTTGTACTTAAACGTCCCCCACAACTCTTGAGATAACAACCTGGATCGATTGAATAAGGTGTGATTTATTTCATAGGATTTAATTTTAACTGCCTATATTAAGAGGCTTAAATGCTAATTTTTTAAAATTTATTTGGTAAATATATTTTTTAATAAAAAAAATCACTTTAATCATTTCAAAAAACCAAAATATGTTGTTTGGTTTAACTCATTTTTAGAAAATAAATTTTTTTTCTTTATTTTTTTTATTTTTAGTGAATTTTTTAAAAATATTTTGTGTATTTTTTAAAAAATTTTTTAGATACACTTAATCTAGATACATTTAAGCATAAATATTTTTGGAATTTTTTTAAAAAAATTTATCAAATACAAATAATACCAAAAAAAAAGAAAATTCAATAAATTTTCGTATTTTGTTATATTCAATGATTTTTTAAAAGATTTTTATATAAATTTTATACTTTTTAAGTATATCAAAATTGGGTGAATCTAAAAGATAAAAAAAATAATTAAAATATTATTAAAAATACAAAAATACAAATTAAAATTTTAAAAAATTTCAAACCAAACAGAGTTAACTATTAATTTCTTATTTAAATGAGACTAATAGGTTCATAAGAAATTTCACTAATATGGGATTTATGTTTAAATTTTCCTGAACTTATTTCTAATTAATAAATTAAAATTTTAAACTAATTATGTTTAAATTTTTCAGAATATTATAGTATCCGAATGGGATGGAATTGTAGTGTCAATGAATCTTAAATTTCATATCAGTAATGATTAGTGGTTGATTTGATTGATGTGAATTTGAGTTTGTTTGGGAATCTCTTGAATCTCGCACTCCTTTTTACTGGATAGCTTTGCATCATCGGGGGTGTTTGGAATCATACGAGTATATACATATATATTTTTTTGATTTTTTATAAAAAAAATATTTTAAAAAATAATGGGATAATATGACTCAAAAAAAGAAAAAAGAAAAAAAAAAGACGTTTTTATAATGCATCCGAAACACTCTCTTCGTTTGATTTGATTTTTAGAAATTTATTTTTAAAAAAATTTTGTTATAAACATAAAATCATATAAAAATAATGATTTTTATTTTTAATTTTTTCACTAAATTAAATTTTTAATTTAAAAAAATCAAAAAAATATTTTGAAAACCAAACTAAATGGATATCTTCTTTCTTTCATTTCTGCTAAAAAAAACAAAAGATTTAAAAAAAGAGGATAATTATCTTTTAGTAATACTTTCAAAAAAATGTTATAAATTTATGATTTTTTTTTATAATTTTAATGATTAAAATTTACTAGCAATTTATAATTTTTTTTGGGGGGGGGGGGGGGGTATTGCTAATGACTATTCCAAGAATTGTTTATTAGAAGTATAAAATAGTAAATTATTTATAATCTGAATACATTTTTTACACACCTTTTTTAACATTAATTAATAATAGCCTTTAAATTTATTTTTAGCATTTTTTTATATTTTTATTTAGTCCACGTTTGGCAGTCAACTTTTTGACTAAAAAAGGAAAAGCCACAAAAAGTCAAAAAATAAAAAATAAAAAAATAAAAAAAAAATCAAAATTTCACATTATATTTACCAATTAGTCAATTTTTTTCCTTCCAACTATCTATTTAATTAAAAAATTATTCCAAATATGAGTAACTTATATTTTGTTCCTTTTATGTTTAATCACTTTTCTACGGCCTTTAAATTTTTATTTATTTATTTTTTTCACTTTGGCCTTTTATGTTTCAAGTTTTTCTCAATTTACTTCTAACAATGGTAGTACACACACCAATCACTATATCAGTTAGTGTACCAACACATGATATGATATTGCAACTTCAAAATTATGGACCTCACTCATTCTAAAAATATAAAGACTCAAACCTAATAAAATTATGTCACATTATCTGTTACTACACTAATTGGTGTATCAATTGGTGCATATAACTTTGTTCTACTCCTAAAGATAATTTCTGTTCAAAATTAGACAAAAAATGTCATAATAACTATCACATAATATAAAAAAAAATATATTATTATATGAGTTAACTACCAATATGTCATAATAGTTGGACTTAATTCTCTTCAAATCCTATTGAAAATAAGTTATAGTAAAATCATCACTAAAATAATTTTTTATAACATTTTTTGCATATGTCGTTAAAAATTAATAATTAGTGGTTTTTTTTTTTTTGTCATACTTTTTATAAATTGTCGCTAAAACTTACAAATAGTGACTTTTTTGTAACAATTTTTTTAAAATGTTGCTAAATTTTATAATTAGTGGTATTTTTTGTGACAATTTTTAAACTGTCGTTGAAAATTAAAAATTAGTGATATTTTCTTAATAGTATTTGATAAAAAAAGGCCATTAATTATCACATGACCTATTAAACAATAAGTCTACCGATTAAAACATACACGTAAATCTTATTTATGATATTAGAATTCAAGTTTATGTTTGATATGTGAGTTATATATAATAAAAATGTTTGATTTTTCTTAAGTTGGAATCTGTCACGACCCAAACCCGCCCCTATAGGTTTAGCATCGTAATCGGCCAGTAATCTTTAGATTACCAAAGGCCTCTGAATAGATTAACAAAATTAAGGGGCTAGCGGAAGCAAATACATAATTAAAAATGTCCAATGAGCTGTGCTGACTTATATGAAACAGAATGTTTAAAACTTTAAATACGTATCCAAAAGTCATTCATACATTATACCTACACACATAAAAGTATCTTAAGTATGGCCAACAAAACTACAAGTCATATACACCAGTAACCGAGACTCATAACAAGCGATACATCCGGAACCTCCACGTAAGGCGCAATGGTTGGCTGACAACAGAACACAGACTTTTGACAAAAGCCTTCAAGCTCGATCTCCAACATGCCCACCTATACATATATATACACACAGTGAGCTATAGCCCAGCGAATAACATTAAGGTAAAGGGGTTAGTGAACGAAATCCGAACATGACATAAGTGTAAAACAGATCATAGCATAAGCATTCTCATATCAGAACATAATAATGGTACATCTCATAGAACATATCACATAACATCTTCCGACTAGAGTAATCGGTTCCGGATACCGATTAAACACATATCACCACAATGAAGTGGCTAACGAGATCTCGTAATCACATGTATGTCATGGACCCGCATTAACATGCCGTCCCCGATGACTTGGGACTATTTATGGATGCCATAATAGATTTCGAACATGAAACATTCGTTCATGAAAACAGATATCATTTCAGAAATTGTAACTTATCATATCTCATTTGAAACATAAATCATATGAACGTATCTTTACAATAACATTACTCACAGTGGTTCTCGCAAACGGTCAATCAATCTCCAGACGTTGACCTACAAAAACAAAAGCACATAACGCAAACATATCTTATCATTACACATGTACATGGCCAACACGGCTTAGCTTTCATCACATTGATTCTTGTTCTTTCTTATCACATTGCTCAAAACACACACACACTTGCGTTCTCTTAACTTAGTACATTCTTTTCTTAGTGTGTTTCTAATCCATAACCTCATTATCAAAGCTTAATTAGGTCTTAGGAATGCCTAAGATGCAATGAGGATGCTAAAACATGAATTGGAACACTTAGTCAAATTTTCTGAAAATGAGGTCTACGCTCGAGCGTGGGTTTCCCCGCTCGAGCGGACATGTAGACAATGAAGCTCCGCTCGAGCGTGCCTTTCCACGTTCGAGCGGACTGTAAACTCCAAAAAGTACTGGATGCAAGATTTTCACGCTCGACGGGCGCTCGACCCATGCTCGAGCATGGTGCATGAATTCATGGTTCACGCTCGAGCGTGAAAGTCCCCACTCGAGCGTGGGTCAAATTTCTAGAAAATCCAGATTGACCTCCCAAGCTCAAAACTCGAATTCAACCATCCAAAACACATCTCTTGGGCCCCAAAACTAGAGATAACATAGTAAACTTGTAAAACATGAAGAATTACGGATTATTTCATAAAATCATGGCCTAAGAGTTTGTTAAAACTCACAATTTCAACTTAAAACATGATGAATGTTCATGAACAGAACATGCATGGGTTTTCTTGGTCTTGAGCTTCCCAAAACATGACCAAACACCACAAAACAACTTGAAACTTGATGATTTCTCCAAATGAAGATGAATTTCAAACATGCAAGAGAGGATTCATAGAAATCATGCTCAATTTGTAAGAAAATGTACATGCATGCATGAATTGCCACTCAAATCTTCCTTCTAAGCTCAATGCACACCCTTAAACACATAATCTTCATGTTGATAACTTAGATTCATAATGTAGGGATTGAATTCATACCTATAGTCTTAAATTAATCTAGCTCTAGCTTAGTTTTGATGAATCTAAGCCAAGGTTTTCAATTCTCCTTCAATTTCTTCATCTCTCTCTCTAGAATTGCACACACACTCTCTCTCTAAAAGAAAACCTCAGATTTTTGCACTAAGAGGAGCAAAGAATTGAGCTCAAAAATGAGGTAAGGCTCATATATACATATATTATGGTGCTAAAACACATTAATTACAATATTAGGCTAACCAAACATGACTTAAATTAATCGTTCTGAATCAATTTTTAATAAAACTTGCCATATGGTTCTAAAAATTCCAAATAACATATCGGTGTAGTCAATTCCGATTTCGGATGCCGATAAGGCTTTCAATTTACATATTAAAGTGGAATTCCGAACATATATTGTATAAGTAACAGATAGAAGGCCAAATATCAAGCAATTTACATATTAATCCCATAAGTCATTTGATCCACTCAATTAGCATCTTTAATCACTGATTAGTAGCTAATTATAGGTCGGGGTTATTATAGAATCTTAACTTGAAAGAGCGTTTATCCACGTGATTGTTAAGTGTCATTTTATTTCTAATTTTTAAAAGAAATTGACTTTAGGCGTAAATAGAAAAAAATTTGAAACATAAAAGGTCAAAGTGATAAAAACAAACTTTAAAAACCAAAGTGAGAAAGTAACCAAACATAAAGGAGCAAAGTGTAATTTATCCTTCCAAAACCACTAAGGCCCTGTTTGGGATGAGTGTTTGGACTAAAATAGACATATAGGACAAAATATGCTATTTTAGCCAAATAGAACAAAATGTCACATCCAACCAATAAAACTATGTCACATCATCTGTTACTACATTAATTGGTGTATCAATTGGTGCATATAGCTTTATTCTATTCCTAATGATAATTTCTATTCAAAATTAGACAAAAAATGTCATAATAACTATCACATAATATAAAAAATATATTATTATATGGGTAAACTATCAATATGTCATAATAGTTGGACTTAATTCCATTCAAACCCTATTGAAAATAAGTTATCGTAAAATTATCGCTAAAATAATTCTTTATAACATTTTTTGCATATGTCGTTAAAAATTGACAATTAGTGATTTTTTTGGTCATACTTTTTATAAATTGTCGTTAAAACTTACAAATAGTGACTTTTTTGTAACAATTTTTTTGAAATGTCACTAAATTTTATAAGTAGTGATATTTTTTGTAACAATTTTTAAACTGTTGCCGAAAATTAAGAATTAGTGATATTTTCTTAATAGTATTTGACAAAAAAAATACCATTAATTATCACGTGACCTATTAAACAATAAGTCTACCGATTAGAACCTACATGTAAATCTTATTTATGATATTAGAATTCAAGTTTATGTTTGATATGTGAGTTATATACAATAAAAATGTTTGACTCCTCTTAAATTGGAATTTTAACTTGAGAGAGCGTTTATCCACGTGATTATTAAGTGCCATTTTATTTCTAATTTTTAAAAGAAATTAATTTTAGGCATAAATAGGGAAAAATTTGAAACATAAATGGTCAAAGTGAAAAAAACAAACTTCAAGAACCAAAGTGAGAAAGTAACCAAACATAAAGGAGCAAAGTGTAGTTTATCCTTCCAAAACCACTAAGGCCCCGTTTAGGATGAGTGTTTGGGCTAAAATAGCCATATAGGACAAAATATGCTATTTTAGCCAAATAGAACAAATTGTCACATCCAACCCATAATTATTTCATTTTTTTCTCTCACAAAAGTCAAAAAAAGCCAAAAAGCCAATCCCAAACGAGACTCCTTAACCCCCAGCTAAAATAACCAAAAAGCCAACTCACATCCCAAATGAATCCTAAGGCCCCGTTTGTTTTGAGAGATAGAAGTGGGATTGGAATGGAGATGGAGGTAGGACCCACTATATGTTATATTTGTTTTGAGAGATGGAGAGAGGATTCATAATCCCATGGGATTAGGATGGGCCTTAGTGTTGGGATTGAGATGGAGGAGGTGGAGATGGTATAAAAAATTAGTCCCATGGGATTAGGTTTTTTTATTTTTTATTTTTTTATTTACATGTTGGGCATTTTTTTTTTTAACATTAATGTTTAATGTTTTTGTATTTTTTGTTAAGTAAAAATCATAATTTTATTTGTTTTAATATTTTATATTTCTTTTATAGGGTAATAATTTAACAACCTCCACATTAACAACTACCATAGGGATGGCAACGGACTAGGGCGGGGCTAAGGATCACACTCTCCGTCCTCGATCCCCGATGGTGAAAATTTTCCCTTTCCCAGCCTCGATGGAGAACCTATCACCGTCCCTGCCCCTGCCCCCTAATGGGGATCGAGTTTCCCTGATCTCGAAAATTCCCCAGCATCATCAATATCATCATCAACAGATCTATCATCATCATCAACTAAATAGATTTAAACAACACAGATCTAGAATCATCATCATCCACTAAACATATTCAAACAACACAGATCTAGAATCATCATCATCCACTAAACAGATTCAAACAACGCAGATCTAGAAAAATAAGATCGGCGATGGAGAGACTTGAAATCGACATGATGAAAATGAGATCCGAGGTTTTTGTCCTAAATAGATGTCGTTATCTGTAGATCAGAGTCTGGACCAGCGGTGGTAGTGGCGTCGAGGACTAGTGTGCGATCATCGGCTAAAGAGGAGAGATGAGAGAGCAAACGAGGTGTGAGTGAGAGAGAGAGAGAGTGGTGGTGGCGGTGTCGCCGTGTCGGTGACTGTAAGAGTGAGAGAGTTAAGAGAGAGAAGAACGAGAGAATTGAGAGAGTTAGTGAGTGTTAAGAGAGTGAGTCAATGAGAGAGTTGAGAGAGTCAGAGAGTGATATATATATATAATACAACTAAACACACAGTATATAGGCAGGGATTTTTCGAGAAAATTTTGGGGTGGGCTGGGGGAACTTATCACCGGCCCGGCCCGAAAATCATCAGGGATGTATTTTTCAATACCAGCCCCAGCCCTATGGGAAATAATTTTCGAGGAAAACCTATTTATCGGGGCGAGGTGGTCCGGGTCACCGCGTGGGTCGGGTTCATATTGCCATTCCTAAACTACCACTAAAACAAACACAATTTTACTTAATTCTCTTACTAACAATCTCTTCACTATTAATTCCCTCACTATTAGTCTTGTCCATTCTACCTCTGAAAATAAACGGGCCTAGAGAATTTGGTTTACTTTTTGAATTCAATTTTCAAAACCTTGAGTTTTTAAAAATACATTTCAAAATCTATTCAAACCCAAAATCCTATTTGGTTTTGGGTTTTGTTGATGTTGTTTTCGGAGGCCTTAAACTTATAAGCCCGTCCAGCTTTCTTTCTTTATCTCTCTTCTTCTTTTGCTTTCATCTTCTCCACTGTCACCATCCTCTGGTTAACGAGATTTATCTACAAAGCTACCAACCCAGGAGAAGAAATGAAAAACAAATTTAATAATTACATACAATATTAAAATTATATTAATTTTTAAACTGGGTCAAATATTTTATTTTTATTTTTATATTTCTCATTATTTAATAGTTTTATACATTTGTTTCCATAAATATAAAACGTTTTAAATGTATGTAAATTGAGTGGATATAAATCAAAAAATAAATGTTAGAATTTTAAAACTAATATATATGGAGTGAAACTTTGCCCTATAGATTAGATTATATGCATCTAACAAATACATTTAGATTATACATGTAAAAGAAGTAAACAAAATTGATTATAATATTGTAAACAAAAAAAAATTTGACTACAAGGCAAAAAAACACAAGACCTAAAAAAATTCTTCTGAGAAACTAGTTTTGGAAACTCAGAACCAGACAAATTTTGAAATTTCAAATTTTTAAAAATTGTTTTAAAAATATACAACTCAAAAACTAATTTGAAAATTCATAACCAAATAAGTTTTTAATTTTCAAAATAATTTTAAAAAACTTATCTTCCAAAACTAAAACATAGGTATGAGGGTAATTTAGTAAAGGGCAAATTACAGTAAACTCTTTAAATCATGACCCATTTGTTTGCACCCTTCAATTTCACAACTCAATAGTTAATCCCTCAAATTATTATCTTACTACATTTTAACTCTTTTTGTTAGAATTCTGCTACAAATTTATAAAAAAACAGATTATATGTAAAATAGATGACACATTTATTAATTTTTTAAGATAATAATACATGTTATTGATTGTTTTATGATAATAAACTCTTATCTAATAATTTCACTGGGATGACTAGAAGAGCATTATTACTTTAAAATTTTAATAACTGTATCATGTATTTTATATATAATTTGATTTTTTGTAAATTTGTAACATAATCTTAACAAAAAGAATTAACTGTAATAATATAATATTTTGAGAGAAGAGATAATTACACTGACAGTCCCTATAATTTGGGGCTCGTGTCACTTTAGTCCTTAACTTTTCAATTGTGACACATTTGACTTTAAATTTTAAATCTTATTCCAAATAAGGACAATTGAAGATACCATTATTTAATTTCAAGGACAAAATCATCAATTTAATAAAATATAAACTAATTTGACCAAAATAAATGTCAAAAAATATTTTTAAATTTTTAAAAATTATTTCTATCCACCAAAGATAAAATTATGTGAAATTAATAAATCTTTTAGACATTTATTTATTTATTTATTTTACCAAATTAATTTTTATTATGTGTTTGGATGATGATCATGTCACTACTAGAAATATGATCTTTTGCGTCTATTTTTTTAGGACCGATTGTTTGACCGTCGCAAAAAAGTACTTTTTATATCCGAATCCTGTTCTAATTAACATGCAGTCATTTCTTTAAAAAAAAAAGAATCATCCATATCGGGTATAACTTGCCCTATCCCCAAATCGGTATGAACTCTCTCTCTCAAAATCTCACTCTTCACTCTCTCTCGCTCTACTCTCTCTTTCAACTCACCACTCTCAATTTTATTGTTCATTTGAAGATGTCGATCAATTGTTGATGAATATTTGAAGATTTTGATCGATCGTTGATGAAGATTTGAAGATTTGAAAATTTCAATCTGTTGTTGATGAAGATTTCGATTGATTCATGATTGGTAAGTCTAATTTTTATGTATGAATCTAACTCTGTCTCTGTAATCCCTATATTTTTTTCTCAGCTCCCAAATTCTCTTCGGCTTTTCGCGAAGATCAACATCAGTTCAGAGGAAGTGGATTTTGAAATCAACATGAATTTTTTCCAATTTAATCCATGCGGTGCAAACTCTGATTTGGAAATAGGTTTTTGATTTGAAGATTCATTTTATTTTTTTAATTATTAAATCTCGATTTTCTTTGGCTTTTAAATGTGGTTGAGTCTACAAAATCAGAAGTTCACAAGTAATATTGTACTTCTTATGTACCTTTTTATGTAGGTATTCTTGGTGAAATATCTTTGACATGTATTTAAGAAGCTAAACACACCTTATTTTTCATATCACCTTCTTATGTTAAAATTCAATACAGAACAACATTATTTCCTTCTCCTTTTACATTTACTAATCTAGATGCACTTCTTAACTTAATGAATCACCTTCTTATGGTCCTCTAAGGCTTGAGATTAGCTAAAATTAAATGGGAGAAACTTCAAAAATTGGCGTGATCTTAAGGTGGGGCCTATTGAACTTCACATAGCCAAGTTCTAATGTTAGTAAAGTCCTATATTTGTAGTTACCTAAGCTTTTGATTAGTTTTATGTATGTTCTCCTATGATTTATTTGTAAGGCTATTTTGGCATTTTAAAAATTTTTGATGGACATGGATTGTAGTGATTCCTCATGGTTGTAGTTTGAGTTTATTCTTGTTATTGGGTCTTCATATAGGGTCTATACTTTCCTGGATGTCTTTTAAAATTCAAATTCTTCAATTTCTAATTTTCGAGTTGGAGTCGGTCCTTTAAGAGTTGGGGTGTCTAAATTCTTCCAATTCAACGGACAGCAAGTTGGAGACGATTTGCTTTTCTGTTTAATTTTTAACAATTGTATTCTTTGTCCTGTGCTACAGCAAGTTGGACCTTTTTTTTTTTGTTTTGTATGTTCTATAAGGCTAGCTCAAACAAACTATTGGTTATTCAGTTCAAATATATATTGGTTATTAATTATGTTTGGTTATTCTTAGACATAATTTCCTATCTTATGGCTTATGCATTGTATAAGGTTTGAAATTCAGATGAGCCATATGCCTATGAAACATGAATGCACCCTACAGTTAATGATAGTTGTAGATATCCTGTCAAGGCCTGAGGTTCTGTCAAGCTTGAAGAATCCTTAAATTATGTTAAGGAGTGCCTAGATAACAGCCTTTACTTGCCATAGCTTGGTTTGGCTTGTGTACATACTTGATTTGCGGAGTACAGAACGTCACTCTTCTACGTGAAATTTCATTAATGCTTCTCTGTGGATGTCTGTTTGTTTATGTTATTCTTCTTTCTCATTTTAAACCTTGATATCAATAATGGATATAAAATTCTTAATTCAATCATTCAATTCAGTCAATCACCAAAAAAGATAAACAAATAAATAAATCTTTAGCCTAGTGGTTGGCTGGATTTTAACAAAGGATTTCGATTTGAGTTATATAATTATTTATTAACTAACATAAAAATCATATGCATTGTTTAGCAAATGACATGTCCAAACCTGTACTTGGATGAACACTGCTACTTAATAATTTAAGTTATATAATTATTTATTTATTTATTTATTTATTTAATTTAAATTTACTCTTTGACATGGACCAACTGGATTTGTGACAAGGGTAAGCATATTCATGACGTAACAAAAATTATGGGGGTAAAGTAAAGAATCTTAACCAAAGATTGTGTTACTAGAATTATTTTTTGGTGTGCAAGAGTGAAAATGACTATTCTATGCCTAAAAGTTGTGTTTTATATCAGTTCTATGATGGATATTTTTCTTTCTTTTCCCCCTGAATTCTAAATGATGAAACACAATGAATATGTGAAGGCTTTTTCAATTCTATTTACAAGGACTTCTCTATTTGTTCTATTTTTAGAAAAGTTGTATTTTCAGGATTATAGTTCCATTATTTTAAAGGATTTGCATGTTTCTTTTTTTGCAGTTCTTTCAGCAGTTTCACGTGTTAAACTTAAATTCATAGGATTGTTATCATGCAATGATTTTTGAGTGGGTCTACAAACCCATAACACAACATCAGAATTTTGGAAAGTGCGAAAAGCAATAGTAAAGTAAGTTCCTTTGCTTATAAATAGCTTCTCAAATATGTTGTATTTTGGAATATCACATTTGTGCTTCCTACTTAGTTTCCTTTTTTTCCAGTAGATACGTTAATTTGATAAAATCTGAGAAAGTAGCGTACAATTTTTATTCTCTATTGTGCTCACCTTTCAGGACATTTTTAGTTTTCATTCACATATTGATTGGGTTTCAACCCTTCATATTTGGGGAAGTTGACTTTTTCTGGCAGTTTGTGGCTTCAGAGTAAGAAGAGAAGCAAGTTTTTGGTGAATATTTTCAAAATTTTTATATTGTTCCATGTAAAGTTGTATTGAATATGGACATGATAATATTAACCTCTTGTTTTCTTGAGAATTATTTTAACCATGGCCCCAATTGGTATGATGCACTTTAAGAATAGCTTTGTGACTACCCAAAGGAGATTGGGCTTTTGCCTTAAAGCTTTCGCTACTTAAGCACTTTAAGAATAGCACCGCTGACTTTGAGACTGTTAGGGATATCAAAGAGAACCTTTGCTACTTAAGGTAAAGAAATAACATTATAGTTTGGTATGCCTTTTTGGGATTTGTTTCATTACAATTTATTAGATATGTTTTCCTGCAGTTATGATTACAAAAGGGAATATCAATTGGGACTTGAGACTACCATCCTTGTTAAGAATTATACTGTAAGTGTATTCTCTTATCTATCTGTGTAATTATATAGAATCTTCCAGGAATTGTTCAACATTGTATGTTGTTTGACGAGTTTCATTCATCTCTATTTGCCTATTTTTGATTATAGTACGTAGTTGTTCTGAAAATTTCAATTCTTGAAGGTTAGATTTGAATTCTACTAACAGTCTATGTTAATATATGAAGTTTCCATTAGGAAAGACTATCAGATGTTGCCTAATCAACTTGGTATGCTCTGATAAAAAAATCTTTTTTAATTGATGGTTGGTTGATCATCATGATGATAGCTGCTTCTTTTCTTTTCTTTTCTTTTTTTTTTTTTGTTGAATTAGAAAGGAAGTTACATTGAAGTAAAAAAAAAAAAAAAAAGATTCATACAAGGAACTATTTTACGATAAGAAAGGAACATAATATGTCAGATAATAAAAGAGGATACAAACTTAACAATAAAATTAGCTTCTCTGTGGACACATACGCCCTGGAAATTACTCGTTAGTTGTAGGCACTCGTTCAAACAAAATTTGGTTTGTTTAGTTATTGGTTGTCCGCTTGGAAAGTTGTGTAGTATTTTCCATGAATTAGAATTCAATAATTAACCATTAGGTGTTAGCTTGAATAGTCCAAATTTCAGCTGTATTGTTACTTGTACCAATGGGACATTCAAAAGCTTATATGCAGTGACAATTTGATTTTTTCTGTGATATTTTTGTGAGATGATTAAATGATTAACTCTTTTCAAACTAGTATTGATTCTAAGAACAATTCTGAACCTCTTTGTACCGATGTTGGAAAAGGTTTTGGCATCCAAGTTAGTCAATTAATGTACTCTTTGTATCCATTTTTGTTTTGGCATCCAAGTTAGTCAACTAATATATTGATGTATATTTTTGCAGGTAGTGTTGAGGGAATAGTTGATATGATTGGGTGGGTGATATTGAGAGCTAAATTCAGATTATTATTATTTTATTTTTTTTGGAGTACTTGAATCTATTAGTATTTTGTATAAATACTTTTAAGGATGGTTGATGGATATTTGTTTTGCATGTATAGAAGTTTATATTTTGTACGCACATTTTTTTTTTTTTTTGAAGAAAGATAATTTTGTTGAGAGAAGTGATGGAAAATAATACATGTCTATTAGAATTTTTACAAATATCACTTTACATTTATTGTATATAATATTTGAGTATATATATATATATGAGAATATAGGTTGCTAAAACATTGTAGGTATTTTATTTATTTATTTATTTATATTTTTTTTTGCGACTGTAACAAGATGGTCACTAATACATTTTAGGTATTTTTTTAATTTTTTTTGTGACGGCAAAACATTAGTCGCTATAAGTAGATTAGGTGGTCGCAAATAGTTTGCGACTGCTATTTTGCAGTCGCAAAAAGTATTTGCCACCCCACATTCGCGACCCCTATTTGCCGTCGCATGGGCAGTTGCAAAAGGTCTTTTGCAACTGTTTTTTTATTATTTGCGACGGCTTGTAGCGGTCGCAAAAAGTACTTTTTTTAGTAGTGTGTAATGGGTGGTTGTTAAGATTTTAATGTGTAATCGATAGCATATTTAATGGACTGGATTAATAATGATATAAAAGTTGTTGCTATATTTGACTTTTTGAAAAATAAAAACAAATTTAATGAAAATAAAAACAATCACCAATTATATAATCATCATCCAAACACATAATAAAAATTAATTTGGTAAAAAAAAATAAATAGATTTATTAATTTTATATAATTTTATTTTTAGTGGATAGAAATAATTTTTAAAAATTCAAAAATATTTTTTTGACATTTATTTTTATTAAATTGACGATTTTGCTCTTAAAATTAAGTAATGGTATCTTCAATTGTCTTTATTTAGAACAAGATTTAAAATTTAAGATTAAACGTATCACAATTAAAAAATTAGTGACTAAAATGACATAAGTTCTAAACTATAGATACCATTAATATAATTCATCCCAGAGAGAATTATGAGTTTTAAAATTCATGTGGGCAAAATACAAATAAATCATATTGAGGAGGGTTCATTGTAATTTATACTTTGGTAATTGAACCATACTTGACTCATCATTATCTTGTTGAAAAATATTTGGGGTTTTAATTCTTAAATTCTAAAGTCAATCTTAATGAGTTAGCAGTGGATTTCATCTATTGTGATGTGATACTTTAATCTAAGGTTAAGTTTGACATTTTTAAAAAAAGTTAAAAAGTTATTATTCTATTTAAGTCACATCACTTCTCTATCACATCATTTCAAATTCAACTCATATTTTATAAAAAATTAAAAAGTACACTTATTTAGTATATTCCAAACAATTCCTAAGTTTTTTTTTTTCTTCTTCTTGTCATATTATTAAGTTATTTGGGATGACTTAAACAAGTGCACTTTTTATCTTTTTACGAAAAAATATACAAAAAAATAAAAAGATAATGTGATAAAAAAATAAAAATATGAATTATTTTTGAGTGGTCAAACTTAGCCAAATACTTCATTAAAATATCAAAATTAATGTTAAATCTTGTTTTACATACGTCATCATCACCATTTCGTGCAGCGTGTGGATAAGGTCGCATCATATCCTGTTCTCTGACAACAATTTTGAATCTCACTCATGCCCCTTCTCCTCTCCTTTCCATTTGAATATTGGAATTGGAATAAGGGAAAAACTTTTTAGCTCGAAAAAGTGTAGCACTAAAGTCCCGAAATTTTTATTTTTGGTTTTTATTTTTTTCTTTTACCTGGACTGTTTTTCTGTTTTTCCATTTTAGACAATTTCGGGGGCATTAGTGCCCCATATTCGGGGCACCAATCATGTTTGTTGGAATAAATTGCTTGGTTGTATTTTGGGTACCGTTATGTGTTGTACTAATAATATAAAAAATTATAAAATAATATTAGAATATCATATATTTATATTTTTTTAATTATTTGTCATTTATTATGTTATTTCATATTTTTTAATCGATAATACAAATAATTAATATCACACATTCTTCATCAATTATACCATCATGGAGTATTATGTGACTATATTATTGGATTACCGAATAATCACCCTAATGGTAATTTGATTGGTGGAGGAGGTGTGCCTCACGAATTCATATTAAGTGATTGGAGAACATAAGGAGATATGGTAAATTGTGATTGGTGAGAAATATAGTCATGTGACGCCTCAAGACCAACCAATAATTTTTCAGGGTAATGGAGTGTTTGGGAAGTTGAGTTTAATTTAAAATAGTCAATAAAGATAAATAGGTTAAAATAATCAATAAGACAAAATGTCACATTCAAACTACAATCATTTTATTTTTTGTCTCACAATTATAAAATCAACTATCATCTTAAACAAACCTTTTTTAGTCAAGTTAAAATAGCCAAAAAGTCAATTAAAATAGCCTATTTCCAAACAGAGTTAATAAAAAATTAAGGAAATTGCAAATAGATGGCCAATCATAAAATAATTGCACTATAAATGAGAATTTTTTTGGGTGCAGCTCTGGCACACATGAATAGTTGCACCAAGTGTTAGGGAAAATCGATGAATCCCCACAAGTAAATCAATCAATGGGAATATAAACTAATGCGGAAAAATTAAATCAAAGGCAACACAAGAATTTTTACGTGGTTCCCTCAATGTGAGGTACATCCACGGGATCGAAATCCGATTCCACTATCAACCAAATAAGTTCCAAACGATTACAAACGAGACACTAATGGTCTCACAAAATCACCCTTAGGTGAACTCCAATAATCACAAATAAACAAGAGGAAAAACCTCACCAAATAGATGAACCAAAATCTTCAGAACCAAAGCTGAAAAAGACCCAAAATAAGATCCAAATCAAACGCACGACAACTGCCGAAACAAATCCACCAAGCCGAATTCAAGCACTGCGACTAAGAACCAAAGAACACCAAAGATTAATTAATTGGCACGAACCCCCAAAAAGTTATAGCAGCCGTGCTTTTCTTTTTCAAGGCAAAACAAAAAACCAATCTTGGATCTATTTTATCAAACCCTAGTTGTTATCAAATTGGATTGGGCCTCCACAAATATAATATATAAAAATATATTATACTAAATCAAGTCAAATTAAACTCTTTCTCCAAAACCAATTGGGTCCCACACTCCAATAAGGAGGTATACCCAACAATTCTCCCCCTACCGACTTAGGTGGAGACATCAACCATACCCGCCAAAGTTCGACACTTTAAATATTTGTCCCTCGACAAAGTCTTTGTCAACATATCTGAAATATTATCATCTGTGTGAACCTTTTCGAGTTGCAACAATTTCGAATCTAACACATCACGAATCCAATGGTATCTCACATCAATGTGTTTCGATCTCGAATGAAAGGTAGAATTTTTACTCAAGTGAATAGCACTTTGACTATCACAATAAAGCACATACCTTTCTTGCTTCAAACCCAACTCTTGCAAAAATTTCTTCAACCATAACTCTTCTTTGCAAGCTTCTGTAATGGCAATAAATTCAGCTTCGGTAGTTGAGAGAGCAACACATTTTTGTAATTTAGATTGCCATGCCACAGCTCCCCCTGCAAAAGTCATCAAATACCCCGAAGTAGATTTCCTAGAATCAACATCACCAGCCATGTCAGAATCTGTGAATCCATCAAGCATCGGCTTACCATTCCCAAAACACAAACACACCTTCGAAGTCCCTCGAAGATACCTTAGAATCCATTTTACCGCTGCCCAATGTTCTTTACCCGGATTAGAGAGAAAACGACTCACCACACCAACGGCGTGAGCAATATCCGGCCTTGTACAAACCATGGCGTACATCAAAGAACCAACTGCTGAAGCATAAGGAACTTTCAACATCTCTTCTTTGTCTTTCTCACTTGTAGGACATTGATTCGAACTAAGTTTGAAGTGACCCGCAAGTGGACAACCAACCGGCTTTGCTTTATTCATGTTGAACCTCTCAAGAACTTTCTCAATGTAGCTCTCTTGAGACAACCAAATCAGTCCCTCTTTGCGATCACGAACAATTTTCATACCAAGTATTTGTTTTGCCGGTCCCAAATCTTTCATAGCAAAAGATTTACTCAACTCTAACTTCAACTTGTTAATCATGGTAGAATCTTGACCCACAATTAACATGTCATCAACGTAAAGCAAAAGAATGATAAATTTGCCATCCGGGAAATTTTTCACAAACACACAATGGTCCGAAGTGGTTTTAGAAAAACCATTATTCATCATGAAAGAGTCAAATTTTTTGTACCATTGCCGCGGAGCTTGCTTGAGGCCATACAAACTTTTCTTCAATTTGCAAACAAATTTCTCTTTCCCTTTCTCCATAAAACCTTCTGGTTGCTCCATGTAAATTTCTTCTTCAAGATCACCGTGAAGAAATGCGGTCTTCACATCAAGTTGTTCAACTTCAAGGTTCATACTTGCAGCCATGCCAAGTACAACCCGAATAGAAGACATCTTCACAACCGGCGAGAAAATCTCGTCAAAGTCAATGCCTTTCTTTTGCCCAAAGCCTTTTACAACAAGACGCGCTTTGTACCTCAGATTCTTCCTATCATTCTTCAATTTGAAGACCCACTTATTTTTTAGAATTTTCCTCCCTTTAGGCAACTTCACTAAATCATAAGTGTGATTTTCAAGTAAGGAATTCATCTCCTCTTCCATAGCCTTTTTCCAATCATCTTTCTTTGCATGCTCAATTGCTTCTTGGTAGCTCTCCGGCTCCCCTTGATCAGAAATCAACACAAATTCATTGGGAGGATACTTTCTTGAAGGTTGTCGGTCCCTTGTAGATTTCCTCAACTCAAGTTGTGGTGGCGGTTCTTGAGTTGGATGCTCTTCCTCAATTTCTGGCTCAACTTCATTAGGATTAGCATCATCCTCCACTTCTTCAATAGGTGGCTGCACATCTCCCCCATTTTCATCATCAACTGAAGATGAAGGAGATGGATCCATGTCAATAAGATCACTAGTTTTTGGCTCCGGTTGATCACCTTTACCAAAGTCTTCAATTGTTTGGTCTTCAAGAAACACAACATCACGGCTTCGAATGATTTTCTTGTCGACCGGATCCCACAATCTATACCCGAACTCATCACGCCGATAGCCAAGAAAAATACATTGTCTTGACTTACTATCAAGCTTGGACCTTTCATCCTTTGGAATGTGAACAAAAGCTCGGCAACCAAACACTCTCAAGTGCTCATAAGACACATCTTTGCCAGTCCAAACTCTTTCAGGAACATCACCATTCAAAGGATAGCAAGGAGATAAATTGATCAAGTCAACCGCTGTACTCATTGCCTCACCCCAAAAGGGTCTTGGCAATTTAGCTTGTGAAAGCAAACACCTTGTTCTTTCCACAATGGTGCGGTTCATCCTCTCAGCAACGCCATTTTGTTGAGGAGTCTTCTTAACTGTCTTTTGATGCCGAATACCTTGGCTGCGACAATACTCATCAAATGGCCCAATGTATTCACCACCATTGTCTGTTCGGATGCACTTCAATTTCTGCCCTGTTTCTCTTTCAACCATGGCCTGAAAATGCTTAAATACTTCTAGAACTTGATCTTTAGTTTTTAGTAGATAAGCCCAAACTTTTCTTGAATAATCATCAATGAAAGTAACAAAATAAAGTGCACCACCATGTGTTCTAACTTTTAAAGGACCACAAACATCCGAATGAATCAACTCCAAAACCTTTTCTTTTCTAAAAGCAACATTTTTATGAAAAGAAACTCTATGTTGTTTACCCGCCAAACAATGAACACAAGTTTTAAGATGTGTACCTTTCAAACCGGGTAGAAGCTCTTTCTTGAACAATACTTGCAGCCCCTTTTCACTCATGTGCCCAAGTCGCCTGTGCCACAATTCAGTAGAAGTATCATCTTCAAGTGCATTGACAACACATTTACAAATTTTTCCTTGCATCGAATAAAGTGTATGAGTCTTCTTGCACTTAGCCACCACCAAAGAACCCTTTGTGAGCTTCCATATTCCATCACCAAATTTGTTGTTGAAGCCTTCATCATCTAGCTTCCCAGTAGAGATTAAATTAAGGCGAATGTCGGGAACATGCCTCACATCTTTAAGCAACAATTTGCAGCCCAAATTTGTTTCCAAGCAAACATCACCCATACCAATAATCTTGGACAAACCTTCATTACCCATTCGAACAGAACCATAATCTCCTGCAGTGTAGGTAGTGAAGAAATCAACTCGAGAAGTCACATGAAAAGAAGCACCAGAATCAATCACCCAATGACTCTCTTGGCCCACAAAATTGATACAATTATCTTCACAAACGACCATGATATCATCGGTAGTAACTGCTATTGTGTCTTCTTGCTTCTTATCCACACTTTTGTCACGCTTTTTCTCCTTGTTCTTGAGCTTTCGGCATTCCCGCTTCATGTGCCCTTTCTCATGGCAATAATAACACTCAACGTCTTTCTTTGAAAAAGAACCATCTTTTGATTTGTTACTATCACCCTCAATGGGTCCATACAAATCTTTACAAAATAATATGTCCTCCATTTTAGTTTTCCAAGTTACCCAATTGCTTCCATTGAAGCTAGACATACGACCCACATTCCCCTCCATTGATTTACACAAATAAATAAATCCAAATAAACCGTAAGCTCTGATACCAGTTGTTAGGGAAAATCGATGAATCCCCACAAGTAAATCAATCAATGGGAATATAAACTAATGCGGAAAAATTAAATCAAAGGCAACACAAGAATTTTTACGTGGTTCCCTCAATGTGAGGTACATCCACGGGATCGAAATCCGATTCCACTATCAACCAAATAAGTTCCAAACGATTACAAACGAGACACTAATGGTCTCACAAAATCACCCTTAGGTGAACTCCAATAATCACAAATAAACAAGAGGAAAAACCTCACCAAATAGATGAACCAAAATCTTCAGAACCAAAGCTGAAAAAGACCCAAAATAAGATCCAAATCAAACGCACGACAACTGCCGAAACAAATCCACCAAGCCGAATTCAAGCACTGCGACTAAGAACCAAAGAACACCAAAGATTAATTAATTGGCACGAACCCCCAAAAAGTTATAGCAGCCGTGCTTTTCTTTTTCAAGGCAAAACAAAAAACCAATCTTGGATCTATTTTATCAAACCCTAGTTGTTATCAAATTGGATTGGGCCTCCACAAATATAATATATAAAAATATATTATACTAAATCAAGTCAAATTAAACTCTTTCTCCAAAACCAATTGGGTCCCACACTCCAATAAGGAGGTATACCCAACACCAAGCACAAAATAAATTTACACCATACACATAAGAGAGTTGTACCATTATGAAAATGTCATTTTTTTTTGTCACTATTCTACTGAAATGCAATTTCCCCTATAAAATTATATCAAGACTTTTATTTACAATTTTTTATTTAAAAAATAATGTGTAAATTGCACTCATCTCTTTTGAGCATTGAAAAGAATACAATCCTTATAATTTTAACATAATTATATCAATATTTCTTTTAATAAAACAAAGTAAATTATATAATTTAGTGCATATAGATTGACAATATAATTTTTCTATTCATATGACTAATAAGTTACTGATAAAAAAGAGTTAAATGTTATATAAATTAAATTTTAAGGAAGCCTAATGTACTCCAAACCTTAAGGATAGTTAGGGGGTATTTGTTTGGACTGACTGGATAAGGGCGGTTTGCAATATAATAGATTGTTAGTCCTAAATGAATAGTCTCTAGACTATTTAGTTAAAAATGATGTGTATTTGATTATTAGTTCGACCTTCACTAAACTAACCAAACAAAAAATTAATAAATTTATTGAATATAGAGTCCAATCTTACACCTCAATCTCATGAAACAAACGACCACGGTAGTTCACCAAAAATAATTCATGGGATTGTTATTAGTGTGATTGTAATTAAAATTTATGTAAATTATACTGATCATTCTTTGAGATTTAAAAGGTATATAATAAATTTCATAAGTTTGACATAATTTTATAGAAAATTTAAAATTTAGGGCAACTTTAAAAAAAAAAAAAAAAAAAATAGAATCACGAAAAAGTATAACATTTTAATTATTAAAATTTATAAACTTTATCATTGATTTGTAATGTTTTTTTCTACACTTACATTGTATAGTTATTTCTCCTAATTGTATCAACCTTATATTTAGGGTTTTGAAGAGCGCAAAATAAATTGTCTGTTTGGCTTATTATCAAAAAAATATGTAAAAAGTAGAGTAGTGATATAATCCAAATAAGTTAAAAAGTTAAAAAAAATTGACTTACCACTTCTCAAAAAAGGTCTAAGGTTAAATCAATCAAATACTAATTTAAGCACAAAAGTTAGGCATTTCTTTTATTTTTTTAAATTAGCCAATTATTTTTACTTGAGAAATTGTAAACAAAAATAACATTTAGCACAATATAAATTTATTAGTTTACAACATTAGAATTATTGTATACTAAGATCATCTTCAATGTTTCATCAAATTTATTATCAAATTTAAATTTGATGAAAAAAGTTATTTTTTGCTCCTCCAACGATTCATTAAATCCATCATCAAATCCAAGATTTAATTTTTCTTTCATCAATTGAGGATCAATACGTCTTTTATCAAATCACTATTCATTGTCGTTGGATTTTCACAATTGGATGTTTCCATAGTTGACCACCATAAGACAAAAATTTGTGAACAAATTATACTGACTGGTCGATCTATCGATTGTCTATCTGATCAACCAGTGGTTTATTAAAATTACAAAACCCTTCATTAGAATACTTAATATTAAAGGCAGTTTTTACTCACATTTTTACTCAAAACTAATAAAAAATTAATACACTTCAGAGATGCCCTAATACCCTCGATATGCATTTTTAAAGAATTCCTTGATCCATTTTTTTTAGCAAGAGGCCCGGCTTACGAGAGAACATGGGAGGAGCCATGTGGTTGGTTGAGCTGCTTTGCTCTCGTCATCCCAATATACTTTATAAAATATTTAATTAAAAAAAATATACCAAAAAAACTGTAATAATCCTTGATTAGTGTAAAATCAAGATTACTTAATGCAGATCGAGGGTATTAGTTTTATAGTTTTATTTAGTGGTACGAAATGAAGTTTTGAAACTTTTGAATTTTGAAAACAGAGTTGTGGTATTGATCAAAAACAGAATTTTGAAACTAACGGCTTGTTATTTGTTTAGTATAATCCCCAATTAATCACCATTTTTAATGATACAAACAAGCTTTCTAATTCGGCCTTTGTGTGCCTTCGGATCGGAAATTTTAAACAAATCGAAAGCGACTCGAAAGTGACCTAAAAGGCCCACCATGACCATCTTGGAATGTGACTTTTGACCTTGAGAAGTTGGATATTATTGGAAATATAAGAAAATTAGTCACCATTAATGATAAGGTTTTGGGAGCTTCTAAATGTCTCTATTTTCTTTTGGGGGTTATTTAAACGGAAACTCTCTAAATTATTGGGAATTATCATTTTATCTCATTAAATTATAAAAATATATAAATAAATTATTAAATTATTAAGAAATATCACTTTATCTTTTAAATTATAAAAACGTACAAATGAACTTCCTAAACTATAAAAGCGTATAAATTAGATTCTTTAATGGAAGGAATCAAGTGAAACACACCAATTGGTATTTTGAGAAGTTGGTAAAAAACTAACTTTTTGGTTTCTTTTGCTTTTTGGTGGCTTTTTTGGCTAAAAAAGCTAACTTTTGTAGCTTTTTGTGTAAAAAAATTAAAAAGTCAAAAAACTGACTTTTTACCAAATTTCCAAATTGCCCCTAATATGTTTGGCATAGGCTACTTTGGCTATTTTAACCATAAAAAGACAAAATAGGTTAAAAAGTCAATAAGACAATATGTCACATCCAAACCATAATTATTTCATTTTCTCTCTCACAAAAGTCAAAAAAGTCAAAAAGTCTATCCCAAACAAAACTTTTTAGTTTCAGGCTACAAAAACCAAAAAGTCAATCTCCATCCCAAACGAAGGCTAATAATATAGGAGATTCATTTGTACACTTTACAGTTTATGTGACAAAGTAATACTTCTTAATAGTTTAGAAGTTCATTTATACGTTTTATAGTTTAAGAGATCAAAATAATACTTTTCAATAGTTTAGAAAATTTTTGTATAAATAACCCTTTTTTTTTTTTTTATGTCCTACTATTTTATAATGTTATTTTATTCATACATAAAAGTAAAATTATCAAAAATGTTGAAAATTTTGGACCCATACCTTCTCCCAACCTTTTCTGCGGCGACAACCACCACCATTGTCCACTCTCGGCATGTTTGTTTAGATGAACTGGATAAGGGGAGATTATAATTCATCGGACTGTTAGTTTTGGAATATATTATACTCAAACTTGGTTGGATTGGATTTGTATCCTATGTTTGTTTAGTTATGAGATTAGATGTCTGGATTAGACTATTCTATTGAATCTTATGTTTGTTTTGGATATTATAGAGAATGATAAAAGCTCAAAAGACTATTTTTCCCGTTTGAATTATTTACTAAATAATAGGAATATTAAATCTAAATTATAAATTTTATATTATTTTTTTACTAGAACTTTTAAAAAATTAAATAAATAGAATATTAATAAAAATTACATAAAAATTTATTTTAATTTGTAGTTGAGATTTTTAAATTTTATTTTACTTTACTAAGTATAATTAATACCATATTATTAAAATAAATAATTTAATAAAGTATAAATAATTTAATAAATAAATTTTATTTTTAAAAATATATTAAATAGTAGAGGGTCAAAAATGTAATTTCACTACCTAATCTCATGGGATGAGTTATCCTATGGATTGTGTCATCCCCATGGGATAGAATAATCCTATAGATTTGGGATTCATGATCCGGTGCAAAAATTTTCTATCAAATAACAGACTATTAGTCCAGATATACTATTAGTCCTATCTCATGCTTAAATCCTTTTAAACAAACACCACATCTTGCTAGTGCTACCATAGGATAAAGATGGTCAAAATTAGTGATGGTGGGGTTGGGGTGGAGGCGGGGTTAAAGTTTGAGGGCGTAAATGGTGATTTTGGTATTAGGTGAGGTGTTTAAAAAAAAATTTATTTTATTTTTACAAAATGTTGGTTGGAGTCTAAAGAAATGAAAATAAAATAAAACAAAGTACCTAAAGAAATTATGTAGGGACATTTGGAAGCTCCCTAAGGTTTGGAAAAGAGAGGATGGCAGTAAGAGTTCTATAATTGTGGTAAAAAAATGGTTTTTGTTTTTTTGTATAAGTAATTTTATACAAACATATAAATTTCATAAATTATTTTTATTCACCAAAATGTGACAATTAATTTGCTTATATTATATTATGTTATTTCAGGGAGTTTCAATTTTTTTTTTTTTTTTTTTGTTGATAGTGTAGGGTGTTTCATTTAAAATATCAAAATTTTATTGCTGTATATCATGTTATTTGTACAGGAGAGAAATATCCACCTCGCTGTGTACCTCATTGCTACCAAGCTCGACGCACTTCGTTAGAACTCCGTCACACTATAAACAAAATGAAGGTGAGCTACCTGGTAGGTGGGTTTGTCGGAAAACCTCTCTGACGGTCAAGTTAGCTTTCTTGGAGAAGAGAGAAAGCAGAACACAGTAAAGAGAGAGAGAGAGAGAGAGAGAGAGAGAGAGTTGTATAAAAAAATGCTTCCCTTCAACGTCTACATGCTCCTCCTTTCAAGGCTGGCCATGCAGTCTCAGAGATTACGGGCGCACTACCTCTGCTATCCTTCACTGGACAGGCGGCTGTGCTCCCCTCTACATTTGTTACACGTGTAGAGACCAAAACTTCCAAACTGTGTTTGTCGCACCGCCAAACGGTATTGACGCATATTAGGAGTGGATTCCTCTCTTCTCGTTCCACATGGAATACTCGACCGGCTATTACTTGTGAACCATGAACATTACGTCGACCACCTCTATGTCGAGCTAAATTAAACCGGTCATTTAGAAGTAGCATGCCCGATCAAAGCCCTAACGGCATTGTCTAGAACCGACTGAAGGTGGGCATGATGTTCGTCATCTCGGCTACACACTGCGGTCCTACGAACAATCTTTGACTCAACGATTGTAGCCCGAATCATCCACAGCTCGGCCGTCACGTAGTTCCACTACCTGGAACCTCAACACTGGGTAGTTCAGCCCACCAACATGAGCTAGTTCGGCCAACACCATATTCCGTGTGGGCTTAGCTCGGCCCACCACATCCTAGGCTCTCCTCACACGGTCCAATACCATATTTCGTGTTGGTGTAGCTCGGCCCACTCTTTGGCACCAATTTTCCTCTTATTATTATATAAGAATAACATTTAAGATTTTAAATTTTTATATAACTTTTTTCTTTTTTTTTTTTTTTTTTGGGTAGGGACGGTTTGAATACATTCATGTCATGTGCAATGCACTACTTACCGTTTAATAAAAAATGTTTGGACAATAAAATACTTTAATTGTACCGACCTTTTATCTGGTTGGCATGTGTAACCCAAGTCAAACTTTCACATTTGAGGGTTTGGATAGATTGATATAATTTATCTTTTAACTATTCAAAATTAAAAATAATTGATAATTTAACATGATATTATATATATATATATATAAGTAATGTTTTTTTTATTTTCTTCTTTCTCTAAAGGTTTACTTTTTGTTTTTTCCTTTAAAAAAATCACATCAAAATATCTTTTCTATTTATATATATAAAATTCTACACAAGCTTAATTTCAACTATACTAACTAATTTTATATAGATTTTATTTGAAAAATACTTATTTTCCATATATATAATTATAATTTAATTATTATGATATTTGAAAAAAAATTATCTTGACATACAAATAAATAAATAAATAGATAAGACAAAATGTATTTAATTATGTGCATTGCACGGATTAAATTAATTTTCTTTATATTTTTATTTTTTATCTATCTTATTGATGCCTTAACATTAATTTATATTTGATTTTTTTTATTTAACAAGCAATTATTTATTACAAAATGTTTATATTTAATTTAAACTTTATACACCTATATATAATATGTATGAATAATTCAAAAAGAATATTAAAGAAAAAATCAATACTACATAATTAATTTATGTATTTTCTTCTTAATCCAATCATGGTATATTTATATTTAATCTCTTAAAGAAATTTTGTGTCCTAGCATTTTTTTTTTGGTTTATAATTCTATTTCTACATATTTCATTATCCAAATAAATAATTAGAATCACTTTTAATTTTATATTATCAATTTTCTTTCTAATATAATTATTATTTTTAATATCAAAATAAGCGTTTACTTTACTAGCTTATAATTTAATATATATATATCATATAAAATTAATATATGATAATTATATTTTTATAGCGCAATAAAACTAAAATGATCAAAATCAACAAATAATTTAACTAAATTTATTATATATAAGTATTCAAATAACACTTTTATAGAATGATAAGGTTAAGATTATTAAAATAAATAATTAAAATTAAAATTATTCTTTTGTAACACATATCATAATATAAAATATTATTACATTAATGAAAGTTTACTCCGTTGTGATTTTATGTCAGACATCATACTTCTAGAAGTGATTTACATACACGTGTAGCGTCCAATTTGATATTGATTAATTAAAATAATGGAACTCAATAATTTTTTGTTGAGTTTTTAGAAGATAAATTGACAAATGCCAAATGATAAATAGTATGGAGTATTATTTTAAAGAATAATGATCCATCGAAAATGATTATGTATATTTAAGGCATTGATGTTTATCGAATAATTTTTAAATAAAAAAGTTTGAATTTATAATATTATTGATAATGCACCTTCATGAACTTTGCCAGAAAAGATATGTAAAAATAATTTGGCTAGAATAAAAAATTTGTGATTATTATGATGTGTCACATAATTAATTAGAACCCCTTTGAGTACTAAAATTATTAAAGTTGTAGAGATTTTGTGCCTGATTCTCTTTAAGGACACTATGTATAATTTAAATTTATAATTTTTTATATATCAATGTGAATTATTCTTACGATCTTACTGATATAAGCATAAGTCATACCTTTGAGTCAATCCACCTTAAAGCATTTTTTGTGTGTAATAAAATACTTAAATATTGTCATATAAAAGTATTAATAGATCATAATCAAACACCATTAGAAATATAATTAAAGGTTCGATGCACCACTTTAAACATAAATAAAAATACAAGAAATTTGCAAAGATTTTTTTGAGTAATAACCAAAATAATACACCATGAATTATAACTAAATCATAATTTGTATATTATAGAATTTTCCGTTGTTTTTATTTTTATTTTTTTAAAAATATTTTGATATAAGTGAAATTTATGATTTTTTGTGAATTTGATTAACACAAATGATAATTGGATTTCAAGTTCAAAATACACCTTTCTTTCTTTCTTTGTTTATTTATTTATTATTTATTTATTTATTTATTAACTTTGAAAGAAATTATTTTTATGAGTCTTTAACATAGAATCACACACAGTGACAAATTTTTTTTATCAGTCATTAGCAAATCTATTTATATTTGTTTTTCAATTGTTAAAATTTTTCACACATAAAGTATTAAGACTCAAAATTAATTTTTTTATTTTAAAAATAAATTCTTGTGCATCGCACGAGTCAGCTACTAATCATATTATATATATATATTATTAAAAATAGTATTTTTTTCCATACTTATAGCGATCCCGGTTTTGACCCGACACTTGTGGTAGCCCGGACTCGGGTTTATGATTTCTGAATGTTGTTCATTGTCTTTTACTCTTTATTCCTCCTTAAATTTGGTTATTTGGGCTTTTAAGTGTGTTTGGAACAGGTTGGTTGCTTAGTTTTCAAACCTTGTGTTGCCTAGAATTTTGGCCCTCTACTCGAGCGGACCTTCTTGTGCTCGAGCGGGCCTTCTTGTGCTCAAGCGGGATTTACAAACCCTCAGTACTTTGCACGTCTACAAAAATACTAAAGGAGGGATTTATAAACCCTCAGTACTTTGCACGTCTACAAAAATACTAAAGGAGTGTTTTCCACGCTCAAGTAGGTGGGCGCTTGAGCATCCCTTCTTGCGCTCGAGCAGTTTGTCTGTTGTCTGCAAAAGTACTAGACGTGTGTATTTTGGCCTCGAGTGGGCCTCTTCTTGTGCTCGAGCAGAACAACTTATTGTGTTTGACGCTCGAGCGTTAACTCTTTCGCTCAAGCAGACTGTGCGTATATCAGATCTCGAAAACGACATTTTATATCACTTTTTCATTCTTCTCTCTCTTTAAAACTTTCTAAAAACCTAGATTTTGACCCTCTCTCTTTAAAATACACTCTCTCTCTACATTTTGACCTACATCCTTTGGGTTCTCTACCCTATTGCCTTTGAGAAAAAGTTAGAGCATCTCAAGAACATCCTTTTGGTCCGATTGGAGTTTGATTTTGGCGTCTTTGAAGATTCTCCATCTCTTCCATTGGTCTTTTAAACTTGAGGTAGAGACTCTCTATACCTTAATATAGGTTTTAACTTGGTTATAGGGTGTTATATGAAAAAGGCGAGATTTTGGTGATGTTTTGAGCAAATCTAAGGTTTGGGTTAAGTTTGAAAAGAGAGGTTTCTATGTGTGTGTTGTATAAATGGTTTTGGGGTTTAGATATGAGGTTATCATGTGTCAAAATAGTTGATTTTGGCATTTGGGTTGATATTTGGAAAATGTGGAGTTTTGCCTTAAAATGTATTGGATAATTATTTTGTACAAATAATGAAATTGGTATAGGAAATGTGAAATTGGGAGGATGTATACATGAATTGTGTTGTTGGATTTGTTTAATCACTCACTTATGGAAATTTGATGAATTATCTGTTATAAAGATTGTATATTTGTTTAGAGACAATTGTTTTGGGCTATCGGAGGAGGATAATCATGATTATTGTAGACACTGTATGTAAATTAGGCAAATTGAAACTAATCCTTTAACCATTATCATTGAATATGATATGAATGATATACATTGTATATGTATGACATTTGGGAGGAAAAAGTAGATGTACTCCTTGTTTTAAAGAGAAGAAAGGGGATGGACACCATTGAACTAAGTTGGCCTGTGTATCCAGGGTGAATGTCCCGAAAACCATTTGTATACATGGGTGCCAATTCCGGCGGATGAAATTTTGGCAAAATAGTAAATAGAAGTGAACGTATTCATATGATGATTATAATTATCTGTGGAAACTTGTAAGGTGTAACCTCTGTTGACAGATTAAATGCAGTGGATGTATCTATTAAAACAAAATGAATAAGTTGAGGTGTAAGTTTTGATATAACATGGTTGTGAAAAAAGTTACACGGATTTTGTCATAGGACAACGAACATGTGCATCATACTTATATCTTGTTAATTTTTATATACTATGTTAGTATGTTTCTACTGGGTTTTGGCTCACCCTACTTGGGAAACTATTTTCAAGTACTGGTGATATACTTTCTCCAAGGACGTAGCTGAGCTGGATGCTCTATTTTGTTATTTTGTGATTAGATATTTATTCAAGCTGAGGGCTTTATATGTACAGAGCTTATGACTCTCTTTTGTTGTAACCAAGCAATGTCTGTGAAAGATATAAGCCCATAGGGCGAATTATTACCTGTTTAGTTTTCAATTCTCTTTAAATTGCAACACATATTGTAGATTCGGGATGGACATTTGTGAATGTATAATGCATGTGTTAACTTTTTGTAAATGAACTCTGATGAATTAAAGCACTTTATTTCTATTATCCTTCTGCTTATGGGTTGGATTTATGGCATCATTTTGGGGTCGTTACAATGCTTATGTGACACATTATAAGGACTTACTTTTTTTTAAGAGAGCTGCGTCAACATATATTTTCTTAATTACATATAAAGTCCTATACAAACTCAAATCTAATTTAAATTATACTAACTTTACATATTTTATATGAACTTTACTTGACAAATATTTCTTTTCCATATATTTTTCATCGTAAATTGAGATAATCCACAAACCCAATACCAATTTTGAGTTTCACTTTTTTTTTTTCTTCTTAATTCTTTTAAGGGTATTAAGATTTGTTTTTTTGATTACATATAGAGTTCTACACAAACTCAAACATAATTTAAAGGATACTAACTTTACCTATTTTATATGAACTCTATTGACAAATATTTCTTTTCCATATATTTTTCATCGTAAATTGAGATAATCTACAAACTCAATACCAATTTGGGTTTCACTCTCTTTTTCTTTCTTAATTCTTTTAAGGTTATTAGGATCTTTTTTTAAATATTAAATTGCCTCTTTTTTTTCCATGCATTATTCTATACCTAATATCAATTATATATTATGAATTAGTCATTTAAATTTACAGTGATTCTTTCATTATCTACATTATTTTAAAGAGAAAAAACTTGCACAATAATGATACTCTCCTCTAAAGTTTGGATTTACTGTTTGAGTTGCTGTTTCAATTGTTGAGCAGTAAGTTCTTTTATGTTTTGACATCATATTACAGATGATTAATTACTTCACACGCCGAGATGTATCTATCGTTTGGATGTTTTCATTATTTTGCCTTTTTGGGTTTAGATGTTATGTGATTTTTTCTTGATTAGTCGTCATTAAATTTCTTTTATATAGTTGATATTTTAATTTAATTAAAAGTATTTGTATTACAATCTTATAATTTAATATATATATATCATATAAAATAATTTTATGATAATCTAATAACAACATATTTATATTTAATTTTTTTAATAAATTTTATATAATTTCTATTTCTACATATTTTTATTTTCCAAATGAATATAAAAGAAAATTAAATAGTTAGAATTATTTTTTAATTTTATGTTACTAATTCTTCTTATAATTTAACTATTATTTTTAATATCAAGATGAGTATTTATTTTACTATTTTATAATTTAATATATATCATACAAAATTATTATATGATAATTACACTTATAATACGATATAACTAAAACTATCAAAATACACAAATAATTTAAGTAAAATTAATATATATAAGTATTCAAGTAATAATTTTATAGAACGATAGTACCAATATTATCAAAATAAATAATTAAAATTATACTTTAATTCTAATTATTCTTTTATAATAATCATTGTACCATCAAATATTTTTTGAAATATATATATAAGTAGTGTTTTTCCCTTTCTTAGATGGCACATTCTAAGGGCTTAATTTTTTTTAAAAAAAAAAGACACATTAACATGCATTTTCCATTTACATATAGAGTTTTACATAAATCTAAACTCAATTTAAATTATTCTAATTTTACCTATTTTATATGGACTCTATAAAATAGTCGTTGAATTTATTTTATAAAGTTGATATTTTAATTTAATTAAGAGTGTTTATTTTACAATCTTATAATTTAATATATATCATATAAAATGATTATATGATAATCCAACTATAACATATTTTTATTTAATTTTTTGAATTAATTTTATATAGTTTCTATTTTTGCATATTTTTATTTTCTAAATGAATATAAAAAAAATTAAATGGTTAGAATTACTTTTAATTTTATGTTACTAATTCTTCTTCTAGTTTAACTATTATTTTTAATATCGAAATGAGTATTTATTTTACTATTTTATAATTCAATATATATCAACCAAAATTATTATATGATAATTACACTTTTATAATACAATAGAATTAAAAATTATCAAAATATACAAATAATTTAACTAAAAGTAATATATATAAATATTCAAGTAACATTTTTATAAAATAATAGCATCAATATTATTAAAATAAATAATTAAAATTATACTTTAATTTTAAATTAAAATTAAAATTATTATCTTATAACATATATCTTATAATTAAATATTTTAAAAAAAAAAAAAAATAGCGCATGAATTGCACATATCACTGCTAGTTAAATTAAAAGTTGAAAAGCAATTTTAGGCTTAAATTTCTCCTTCTCTCGAGACTATAAACTTTTCCTCTTACTGCAACTCTGTACCTCTTGTTAAATTGAAGATTGTATTTGACAATCTCTAAATAAGCTGTATTCTGGTTATAAAAAAAGTTGGGCTTTTCCCTAGTCCCTATTGAATTGGAGAGTATTATTACATTTGTAAAAATTTATTACGGGTTTTGTTTGGATAATTCTAGTCGTTTAATGTGTAGAATTCATCGAGTACATATGTTTGTAAAAAATCACATTAATCGGATATTGATAGTTATTTCATCAGATCAGATTTCTGTTAACTGTTTATTTTTTCACCGTATATTTTTTTTTTATACAAAATTGATTTGATCACGTAGCTATCGATATCCGATCAACGTGATTTTTTTATAGGCAAGTAGTATTTGACGATTTTTATGCATTAAACGGTCTAGATTATCGAAGCGAGACTCGTGATGAACTCCCACGGACTCAATAGTACCCTCCAGTATGTGATCAGACTGGAGGGAAGCTAGCCCCATAAAAAAAAAAAGGGAGCTTTATTCATAAATCCCATTTCTAAGACTCTTATACCATAAAACCCAAATCATTTTTGATTATTCCATTAGATCCCATTCAATGTAGTAAGACCAAATTATCCTCCTTCCATTTCTCCCGCGCATACCCCATTATGAAAACTCAACTGTTCCTATTACATCTCTTCACTCCACAACACATTCATTCCCCCAAAAAAACTCATCGTTAGCACCAAAAAATTCCCAAACCATAACCCTAGATTTCACATCACCTCACCACTGTCGTCCATCACCGCCAACCATCGCCGGTTATTGCTATTCCACATCAACACGCCACTGCAAAGGTTTACATCGAAAGGATTGGGTTCATTCTTCCTAGGTTCTCGCCAACCGTCGATTTACGTATCCCACTCACAATGAGGACCAAAGGTAAGCACCATCCTTCCACCCTCTGTTTTTCAAACAATGATAATATAATCTAATCACAAATGTATATGTTTACATTGCCCATGTTATTATTGTTGTTTTTGGATTTCATTTTGTAATGAACTCCATATTTTCACTCTCTGTTTTTTTCCTTCTGTCAATGTTGGTGTCACTGATTGTTGATGTCCATAGAATCCTTAATTTTCTCCCAAATTGAAATATGATGGAATATGATGTAAATATCATATTGGCAACTGTACAACATTTATAGGGTGATCAATTATGATGTGAATATGGTGTAAATATTGACGTTAATGTAAATATCTACTTCAATGTCAATATTCAGATTATGATATAATGTAGATATTCAACTTCTAATATCAATGGAATATGATGTAAATATTTATAGAGTTGTTAGTATTGTTGTGTATTGATGGTTATAAAGCAATTAGAGCCCCTAATCTTAGATGGTTGTCAACCCTCTTTTGGTTCAATATGTATTCCATTATACATAATCTGTACAATATTTAAAGGGTGATCAAATATGATGAGAATATGATGTAAATATTCACATTGATGTAAATATCTATTTCAATGTCAATATTTAGATTATGAATATAATGTAGATACTCAACTTCTAACATCAATGGAATATGATGCAAATATTTACAGAGTTGTTGGTATTGTTGTGTGTTGATGGTTATAAAGCAATTAGAGCCCCTAATCTTGGATGGTTGTCAACCCTCTTTTGGTTCAATGTGTGTTCCATTATACATAATCTGTACAATATTTAAAGGGTGATCAAATATGATGTGAATATGGTGTAAATATTCACATTGATGTAAATATCTACTTTAATGTCAATATTCATATTATGAATATAATGTAGATATTCAACTTTTGATCACCAATGTATATATTTACATTCTTTTCCACCCCTCTGTTTTTCAATCAATGATAATATAATGTATTCACTAATGTATATATTTACATTGCCCTACTATTATTGTTGTTTTTGGATTTGATTTTGGAATGAACTCCCTGTTTTCACTCTTTGTCCATGTTGCTGATGTTGATTTTTTTGTTGAATATTACATTCATTTGTTGTTAATGTTGTTTGTGGTTGTGATTTGGTAATGAACTCTCTGGTTTTTTCTCTCTATCAATATTGGTATTGTTGATTGTTGATATCCATAGAACCCCCAATCTTCACCAAAAAATATGATGGAGTATGATGTAAATATTCACATTGTGACATCAATGGCAATATTCACATTATGAACATCAATGACAATATTCACATAATGGTTGTCAATCTTCTTTTAGGTCAAATGCGAATTCCATTATACATAATGTCAATATTTACATCGGATTGTTAAATTTTGGTAATGACTTGTTTGTCTTAAATTGTCACGTGTTGTTGTTTTGTAATACACTCCTTATCTCCTCCCTTGTGTCAATGTTAGATTTGTTGGTGTTGTTAGTTATTGATGGTCATGAAATAATTACAATCCAAACTTTGGATGGTTGCCAACTCTGATTTGGTTACATGTGAATTCTTGTAAGCATGCTGTAAATAATAACATCATATTGTTTTACTTGTTATTGATTAACATCAATGTCAATATGCACATTCTGAACATAATATCAATATGCATATTGTGACATCAATGGCAATATTCACATTATGAACATAATGTCAATATTCACCTTCTGACATCAATGGAATATGATGTAAATATTTACGAAGCTATTGGTATTATTGCTTGTTAATGATTATAAAAAATTAGAGCTCCTAATCTTTGATGGTTGCCAACCCTCTTTTGGTTCAATGTGAATCTCATTATATATAATGTCAATATTTGCATCAGATTGTCAAATATTGGTAATAACTTATTTGTCTTAAATTGTCATGTATTATTATTTTGTAAAACACTCCTTATCTCCTCCCTTGTGTCAATGTCAAACTTGTTGGTGTTGTTGATTGTTGATGGTCATGAAATAATTATAGACCAAATCTTGGATGGTTGTCAACCCTATTTTGGTTACATCTGAATTCTTGTAGGCATGTTGTAAATAATAACATATTATTGTTTCACTTATTATTGAGTGACGTCAATGTCAATATGCGCATTCTGAACATGATGTCAATAATTACATTCTGAACATTCACAGTTAAATATATAATGTAATGATGTGAAAATTAACGTCATGTATACATCGTGTTAGTTTAATAGTTATAATATGTTATTATTCCATATTTCATCTGTTATTTTCTTCCCATTTTTTGGTTGTTATCCTTGTTGGGGTTGTTGATTATGATCAAATGATTTGAACTCCCAAAATTTTGTTTATTTTTTAGATACATGAACTAATGACATGATACATGATCTATGTAAATGTTTACACCATTTATTTCATTTTTATTGTTTAATCCTATGTTGTACAGTGTTCATGTGAATATTAACATCATGGTTTTGCTTAATACAACCATGGTCACATCATTCAACTATTCACAGCACATATCGTTTGCACTTGTTATGATTTATCCTTTATGACTATTAACAGTAAGTTTGATTCTAATTGAACAAACAGATGTTGCTCATAGATTTCATAGCAAAAGAAAAAGAGAACAGTTTACAAACTTGAACAAATAGCCAGCCCCCCAAAAGTGAACATGAAAAATGTCAACTATCGATCTAACATCACTGGGTTAGTGAAACTGATGACGAGCACCAAGTTCTTGGATTCTCAGCTGGATTGTTTGAGGGAAGCGCCATTTTGGCAGTTGTTTGATGTGTTGAGGATCGGTAAAGTTGACCTCAACAAATGTATGAAGTTCAACGATGTCATTGTATACATGTTAGAGACGTACAAAGCATCAAAAAATACATTTTACATTGGCGAGAAAAATATGAATATGAATTTCACATCATTTGCGATTTTGTAAATATTAGAATACATTGGACAAAAGAACTATAATTAGTTATTTTGATTGTGCTTAATAAGATACAATGATAAGTTGTTATAATATTTGTTACTAGAAAGTCAATGTTAATATTCATATTAGTTTATGTTGTCTTATAATTATGTATACATAACCATCGGCTTAATGTAACTAAATTAATTTATTTGATGTTTTATTTGTGATATTAACATTCACATCAATAATCTAATTGTGCATAAATGTAGACTTCATGTTTGTGTATACACAGAAATGATGGTTTGTGATTAATGCAATGCTGGTGTAGTCATATTTTTAGAGCTTAAAAAATTGATGTGAACATTCACATTGTTGTCGGCTGCTTTACAATTATGTACACATAATCCTTGGCTTAATGTGATATGTGGGCAATGTAATTTTGATATGAACTTTAATATCATCATTCCATATTAGTAATTAATACTTTGAAACCATAGTGCATTTATCTATATTTCAGAATTCATGTTAACATTTACAGTCATATGTTTTAGTATGAATATTCACATCATGTTTGTATTCAAAATGAAAGTTGAGGCTTGTGGTTGTGTAATTTGATGCAATACTGATGTGAACCTTAACATCACATTGTCACAGTGGTAATGAACACAGCGAAAACATATTCATCATTCAATATTATATGGGTGTGTAACTAATATTAACATAAATTGACAACACAATGATTAATAATATCAATATTTACATCATTTTTATATCAGACACATTACCAATCTCAAAAAATCATTGCTACATTGAAATCCAATAACAAAAAATCAAAATCAATGATAATAACATAATTATGTTCACTAATCCAAGCAAATATCACTGGAGATGTGAATATTCACATGAATGTGAATGTGAAAACAAAAATAATATGAACAAAAGTAATGTGAATATTCACATGATAAATTTTTAATTCAAATTAATGTGAATATTAACATTGATTAATAATATGAACATTTACATCATTTTTATATCAAACACATTACCAATCTCAAAAAATCATTACTACATTGAAATCCAATAACAAAAAATTAAAATCAATGACAATAATAGAAACATGTTCACTAACCCAAGCAAATATCAATGGAGATGTTGTTTCCAATGGGAACAACTTTTTCTGCTGAATTTCTCATTTGAACATATAATCAAACACTTGGTGGGCGATAATTTTAACAATTGTGAAAAAGAAGAACATCATCCAAAAGAAGAACAATATAAAATGTGAACATTCACAATAATTGACAAAAAAACCAGAAACAGAGCACAAACTCCTCTATCTCCTCTTTTCCTTTGATTCAATCTAGTCGAATGTGGGTTTCAATTAATCAACTGAACAAGTTTGTAAGCCATTTCATCTGTTCCTTCGATTCAAACCCTCATCTTTTCCTTTGATTTCCGGTTGAAATAATTACTATGACAGAAAAAACAAGAGCACAAACTCTGAGTCATTATCTTCTTTCCTACAGGAATGAAACTCTACTATAACGAAATACTATCACAAACTCTGTATCGTTGTCTTCTCTTCTATAAGAACGAAACCCTACCACAACAAAAATAAAGGGAAATATGTATATCATTCTTGTATATAATATATATCAATAATAGATATAAGGGTATAATAGTCTAACAAAAAATATAAACCAGGAAAAAAGGACCTTATAGAATAAAAATATAAACACATGGGAGTAACTAGGTTATAACTTTCCTTTGTGGACTTATTGGGATATAACACCTCTAAATTAGATTTATTAATAAAAAAACTCAAAAAAAAAAAAAAAGAAAAAAAAAGAAAAGAAAAGTAAAATATAGAAAATTTGTTTGGATTAACTAAATGCATAAGTTTTACATTAAAAATTAACTTCCTTAAAAATCTCTACATAAGGATAATTTTCCCTATAATAGTTTAATATTTATACCTTATCCCTTTGATTATATATTAAAAAGGATTCTACAACCACAATAAAATAATATAACTACTTCTTACCAAAAGGTAAAAATTAAAAACACTTACAATAATTTTTTGAGAAAATTATTTATAAGTCATATTATAGAGACTTATGCTACATATGGTCCTAAGTAAAAACTTATATTTCTATAAGCTTTTGGAAAGTTGGTTGATACATTTATCCTCAAAATTAGTTGTTAATATCATAAATAATGGCAAAACCATATATAGGAAATTGAATATTACCATAAATCATATCTATGTGAATGTAAATTTGAAATTCAAAATACACGTAATAATCTCTACAAGAACACCAACGAACCAAATCTGGGATTAGATAGTAAACAAAAAATGAGAGATCTTGATCAGAATCAAATTCAAGAGGCACAAGATATACCTAAAGCAACCAGACACTAGATTTTTTTTATGCTTGGATTTCAATACGGTCGTTTTGCTTCTAAACATGAATGAACGAATGAATGAATCAAGGTTCCAATATTCACAACCCACTTCAGAAGCCATCATAAGAAAGTTTACAGATAAACAGTCTAACTCCGAATTCAATAATATATAATGAAAATTAAGAGTTTCACTCACATAGATTCCAAGATTTTCCATGAACAAGCAACATTTTCACATGTAATTAAAAAAATAAATAATTCATTAAGTTTGCGAAACGTAATGTGACCCGTACGTAAACACTAAATACAACAATGTCACAACACAAATTCAAAGACAAATACAACCGAACATGACGCACAAAACATGACAATATTGCAGATGTGGGTTAACATTACAACCTAAATGTAATATCATTAGAGGCTAATGAAAGTGTGCTAATGTATGGTTGTACCATTTTTTATAAACCATCAACATTTTCACATTCAATTAAAAAAAATAAAAAACCCAGTAAATTTGCAAAACGTAACATGACACGTACGTAAACACTGAATATAATGTCACAACACAAAATTCAAAGAAAAATACAACTGAACGTAACACGTACAAAACATGACAACATTACAGATGTGGGTTAATATTACAACCTAAATGTAACGTCATTGGAGGCTAATGAAAGTGTGCCAATGTATGGATGTACCATTTTTCATAAACCAGCAACATTTTCACATTCTATTAAAAGAATTAAAAATCCAGTAAGTTTGCGAAACGTGACGTGACACGTACGTAAATACTGAATATAACAATATTACAACACAAATTCAAAGGCAAATACAACTAAACATAACAATCACAAAACATGACAATATTACAGATGTGAGTTAACATTACAACCTAAATGCTATGTCATTTGAGGCTAATAAAATTGTGCCAATGCATGGATGTATCATTTTTCATAAACCAGCAATATTTTCATGTTTAATTAAAAAAATTAAAAAACCAGTAAGTTTGCGAAGTGTAACGTAATACATATGTAAAAACTTACTACAACAACGACATAGCACAAATCCAAATACAAATATAACCGAACGTAACATACACAATACATAACCACATTATAGATGCGGGTTAATATTGGATGGCTGTAACAGACTGTGAAAGCCATATCAGAAGCAAAAAATCTTACCTCCTTCCTTTAACACTTGGAGTCCAAATCGGCAAAAGTAAACAACACAACGCCCAACCTTGACGACAACATCACCCATATCTAGATCCAAACTAGCAACATTTTCAAAATCCACCGAAATTCGCGATCAATGCAACATTCACTCCCACGGACGACGGGTACACATTGCACTTTCCTAAAAGTTTCCAAAAGTTTAATAGGTTGAATGATAGAATAATTTATAATATGAAAACATATAAAGAGTATAATAGTACACTAATACCATTTAATCACAATTTATAGGACTTTGTAGAATACCTTCCAATCTAAATAGGACTTAAAACTTTATAAGAAACTATACAAAACTTCACATTAAATAAGTTTTTCTAATAGCACTTATAAATAATTTTACCTAATTTTTTTAAACGTTTTTAAAATATTTTTTCTAGTAATTAGCAAACCTCTCCTAAAAGGAGGTTACAGAAAGACACATGAATGCTTTTACTTGAGAACAAACATTTGGAGTGGTTTATTGCTTAAACAGTAAGAAACATTAAATAAAGCCATATTACCCCATCATGTGCTCTTGGAATTATCACTCCACACACATGCTTGATTTGGAGTGACCTTGTAACAATCACAGAAATTAACAACTAACTGGAACTATTCAGATGGAGCAACAGGTGGTGCTGTCTCTCTCTAGGGGGCCGTATGATGATGAGAGTCTTTTATTTGGTTAAGTTTATGTGTAGATTATTTATTGAAAGTTAAAATAATAAAATATTTATAATCACATAATTAAATTATATATATGTATTGGTTCTGTTTGATAGAGTTGTGGAAAAGTGATTATAAATTATAACTTAACAGATTATGACTTATAGCTGTGAACATAAGCTGTTAATCTGTTTGGTGCAGCTGTGAGATTATGGATTTAAGTAGCAGAGTAGTGTTTGGTTAATAAGCTGTAAAATAACTTTTTACTGGATAACTGTTCTTTCTGCCCTTATATGATATAAAAATGATTATTTTGTCATTTTTTTCAGTTTTAATTTAAAAAAAATTATTTCATTAATAAAAGTTAATATAATTAATATTAATTAGTATCAATTAATATAAAAATGATACATTTGATAAAAATGTAATGGAAGTATTATTGTTACAATTTTTTTCCATTATAAATTAATTAGTATCAATTAATATTAAAATTATCAATTAGTATAAATTAATATTAATAATTAATTTTTATTAGTATCAATTAATATTAATAATCAACAATTGTTATTAATTAGTATCAATTAATAATTAATTCATTATAAAAGTATACAATATTAATTTATTAATAATTAACAATTAATATTGATTTTTTAATTAATATTGACTTTTTTTCTTTTTCTTTAGAAATATACAATTTTTTATTTTTTAATTAATATAAAAATATACAATATGAATTTATTAATAATTAATACCAATTAATATTTATTTTTTAATTAATATTGATTTTTTTCTTTTTCTTCAGAAATATACAATTTTTTCTTTTTTAATTAATATTAACATTAATTAATATTAATATTTGGGTATTGACGAGGGCATTTAAGTAATTTTAGCCCCTCACACCAACTGCGCGCTTAAGTCGAAAATTTAAGCACCCCCTGACCAACTTTTGAGATAAGCTGAGAAATAACTTAATTTAAGTTATAAACTGGTTAACTTAAACTGTACCAAACACAATATTTTAGTTTAAATTAAGCTAAAAATTGAAATAAGCAGCTTATAAATCCTACCAAACAAGCCTATTGTAGTGATATATTTTTTTAAAACAAAGACAAGATCAGAATGAGCTTCACTGAAAGTATGCTAATTTCTACCTTTTCTCATATCCGTTCATTTTTCAGGAAAAGAAAAATGTCCCGTTGAGTTTTGTGCAAAATTGTGTATTACCTTTTTTCCATCTCTTGCTGGGTTGATGTTTTGATGGAAAATAATAAATTTTCAAAAAAATTATATAGAATAATATGAAATATTTTTATAATTGTGAATGACAAACAAAGCCAATGAATAAATGTAAATAGACAACATCAATTTATATAAATTATATTTGTAAACCATTATATTTTTGGAGCCCTTGTTCACTAAAAAGATGGTGCAAACCTCATATTGTAATTAATTCTCAATTCAACTATAAAGTCACGGATTTAAAAAAATATAATTCTAAAAAATCCATGTCACATGGATGAGGATTCTCTACCATTCTTTTACTTGCAATAATTTTGTGCCATTCTTTTCTCTACAATAATCTTCTTGTAGTTTAACAAAATTTATTATTTTAATATTATTTTTCTTTAATTTTAACTTGAATAATTCATTTATGTCATTTACTACAGATATTGTTGGGCCCCATTATTGGTTCAGATTTGGGCCAAGCCCAAGGAATCCCTTAGAAATATTAGTCCAATCTCACTAATAATAGACCGTTATCAAGGTCTGCCAAATTGAGCCGTTACGAAGCTATCAGCTCCAACGGTCAAAAAACGGGGGGTTTCAAATTTCAAATTGATATATAATCTCTTCCAACGGTCATCTCTTTCCCTGTCATTAGTTACATTCTATCTCTCCCTCCAAAACAATCAAACAGATAAAACAGAGGAACACTGAAAGTCAATCACACACTCACAAGCCCACTAAAAACTCCCAGAAAAATGGATGGTTCTGACAATGGTTTCTCATCATCAACCTCTAGCAAACCTTCTCCAATTCAGAAATTCTCACAAATTGGTACTACTCTCTCTCTCTCTCTCTCTCTCTCTCTCTCTCACACATATGTATATCAGTATATTTATATTGCGTTTCATCTGGGTATTTTGAGAAAATGAGAAATAAAATCTAGCAATGTTGTGAAGTATTGAAGTTTCCCCCAATTTTTTTTTTTTTTCCCTTTGTTTTCTCAGCAACCAAACATGCCATTGCCATACTACATTTTCTGTTTCAATTGTAGATTTGTACCAACAGAACATTTCTAATATCTGCAGGAGAATCAGATGAAAATTGCCTAAACTATGATAAAATGGCCTGGCAGAACCCAAAGAAGCCACCAACAAAGCATTTCATGTCACCAACCATATCTACGGTTTCCAAGGCAGCTACTCCAAGAAAGAAAATCTTGGCCGAGAGAAATGAAGAATCTTCGAGTTTTTCCAATACCCATCATCAAAAAGCCCCAAATCTTGATTCAAGAAGTTTTTATGTCAATCTGGGTGTCGATGGTTCTGATCGATCTTCGTCTCAGCTAATGCCAGTGTACAATAGGGTCTCTGAATCCGATGAGGATTATGAGCAGAACAGTTTTGTTTCAGATTCATCATCGAAACCTTATGATCCCTTGAGGAATTACCTTTCCCCAAGGCCTAAGTTCCTCCGGTACAAGCCAAATAGGCGGCGCGAGATCTTTCTTGGCCAAGAAAATGAGAGCGGAGAAAGGAAAGAAGATGGGTATGGTGTCAAGAGAAATGTTGTTTCTTTTGATTTCCAGAGAAAAGAAGACTCATCATCAGAGGATGCTCGCAGCCCCTCGGCTTCTTCTTCTCAAGATGGTTTTGTAAGAGAAGAAGATGATGATCACATTATCAAGAAAAGTGATGATTCTGATGATGCTGATGAGGAATTTGAAGAGTTTGAAGAGGATGAGGAGGAGGGAAAGTGTTTGAATTTAAAAGCAGCATTGAAGTTTTTTCTTGTATTTGTCACTCTCTTCCATTCTACCGTGTTCATATCTTCTATGAACTCACCTACACCTTCACCCACCCAACAAGCGATATCGGGTCTCAAAAACCGGTATGATAAAATTCACAACCATACATTTGAACTTGCCACTGTCAAGCTTTTTGAAGGAAAAGGGACTAAAATAGCTGATGGGTTTGAGAAAGGATTGTTGGAAAGTACTGATGAGTTGGGTGAAGTGGTAGAGATGCAAATTGAGCAAAGTAAAGATGTTTGTGCTCATGAATTGGATGAAGCAGAAGAGGAGGTTCCTGAAACTGCTAATGGTGAAGAAGATGTTTATGATGAAGAATTGGAGAAGAAAGAGGAGGATGAAACTGCAGAAAGTGATTATTATGTTGATGATCACAACACGGAGAAAACAATGGAGGGTTCTGATCAGTTGAATGGGACTGATACTGAAGAAATTGCAGAAAAGTTTGAATCTTCATCAAATTCTGAAAATGAGGCAAATGGGTGTTCAAGTATCAAGGATGAACCAATAGAAGATGAGGCAAAAATTGAAGCAATCCAAGGAATTTCAATTGATGGAGAGAGCAAAATGGAACACTCAAAAACTGAATTGATTCAGGTAGCAGTCATTGGAATTGTCTTATTTTTCATGATCATAGCAACTTCAGTCTTGGGATTTCATTTTAGGCACAAGAAAACCTATGTGAATCAATCTGTGTCTATAGAAAAGCAGCTTCCTAAATCTGTTTTAGCAGAGAAAACCAAAACCGGCTCATTAGAAGAGCCAGTACTACCTCCCAATATGGAAGAACATGTTGAGAAAGTTGAGTCTTTCGCGAACGCTTCACATTTGATTCACTCGATTGAGGAATCTTCGAAGGACTTTTACCAAATCCGAGCGCCAACAGTGGAGTTGCTAGGAGAGTTAGTGGTTGGAGAGAGCAACAATTCTGCTTCTCAAGAGAACGAGATGATGAGGAGCAAGGCTCGCACAGTTTCTAGCCAAGCACAGGCGTCTGCCTCAGAGTTTTCGAGTACGAATTCGCCTTCTTATGGAAGCTTTACTGCTGAAAAGAAGATTTTGAGAAGAAGAGAGGTAATAAACACTTTGAGCACTCTTTGCATTTTTGGTAATAGTGCTTTTGTTTTTAACTATAACTAATTAGTTTTAGTTTCCTTTGAAATGGTTGATTTTGTTTTGTGTGTGTTCTTTTTTCTTTGTTTCCCACAACACATTAATTCATTTAGAAATCGGTTTTGTTAGATGGGTATGCCTTTTCTTTAGTTAACTGAGTCCAGTTGTGAAGCGAGCCGGTGTGCTTTTTAGATTATGACTAAGTATTTGAACTCTTCCAAAAATATAATTTCCAACTTACACAATTATAGATAGAAAAGTCATGTCAATTTGTTTTACTTTTGAGGTCTTAAAAATTTAGAACTTTATTATTTTTAAAAGTAAGTCAAATTTTGTATTCGTAATGTCATATTAGATTGGAATAAATAAAATCATCCCCATTAAATGCTTTGCACTTGGGAGTTTAGAACTAAACATTTTTGTATTTGATACAGGATGGAGAAGTGAAGACAGTAGTTGTTACAAAAACTCCAGTGAGGCGATCCAGCCGAATCCACAACCGAGCAGTAATGTCTCCGTGAATCATCTACCAGCTTTTAGGTTATTATTTTTTGAACCTTGCAACTTTGAAACACCATCTTTTGCTGTTTCATGATTCAGGGATGTGTTCTGCCTGTGCAGGAAAAAACTGAACTGTCTTTTTATAAATTTAAATGATAGATCCAGCATTGTATTTTTGTCTTTATTTTTAAACTAATTCTTAATTAGCATTCACACCTGACTTGTCTATAATTTTGTGGTTCTTTCCCCAAATACATTTATTAAATTTAGGATTGAGTTTGTCTCCTACTTACGGTTTGATCTGTGAATCGAGCAGTCTGAGCATCATGATTGTGAGTGAGTGGATGGACAAATTCTAGGCCTATGTTTGCCGCAAAAAATACTCATCACAATTTCCGTGCTTAGACTGCTCAGTCCAGTTTAAACCTCCTCAGCCTTCAATAAAATGAAGAATGCAAGTGTTTTTGGAAGTTTGTGACTCTAATAGGTGGGTCAGTTTCTTTAAACTCAAAAGTAATATGCTTTTTATTTTTATTCTATGTAAGTATTATGGTTGGTTTTGTTCTTATGATTTCTTCAAATTTGCAGATCAGTAGAAGCATGTATTGTGTGAATACAATAACTTGCAATTAAAAAGATTCTAGTAGTTCTCTAAATTTATATACAGAACTTGTGAAGATTCTATGTTCCTGCTTGTTGAATTGTCAATCATTTATAAGATCAGTGAATTCTAGGAGTGCAATTTAGTCTAAACATAAGGCATTTTCATATGGGGAACACAGAATTGCCGTTAAAAATAAAAAAATAATAATAAATGAAAACGTTTCCTTGCATTTTTATGAGGGATCTCAATTCAAGTTTTCCATGGTTTTTATTTTTGTAAAAATGAAAAAAAAAAAAAAAAAAACGAACAAGCCGTTTGTATGGATAAAGAAAAGAAAATGAATCATCTCCTATTTTAATTGATTAAACTACATGAGAGAAAAAAAATGAAATGACTTTAAAACAATGAGAGAAAAAAAATGAAATGACTTTAAAACAATGAGTTTATTTATTTATTTAAAGGGACAATTTTGACATTATGAAAAATAATATATTGTTTTTTTCCTTTTTCCTGCTCTGATTTTCTCCGAGTAATATGAACAAATAGTTCTTTTATTTCTAAATTACCAAATCAAGTGAACTTATGTTCAAAGAAACTGGTGTAATTGCATTTATCAAAAAACAAAAAAACAAAAAAGAAAAAATAAAAAAAAGAAACTGGTGTCATTGCCACCAAACTGGTGTAATTGCCATCATTAACTGTATGAACTGCAGAATAATGCTAGTGATCGAAATGTAGCGATCAAGATTCCCCCCAACACAAAAATAAAAATAAAAATAAATAAATAATAAATAATAATAAATAAATAAATGATGGCCTCTTTTATTCTGCAAAATGGTTGCAGGATGAAGTTTCTTATATATGCACAGCCAATAACATATAAAAAGCATCACAACAACAGCTTTCACTCCTTTCTGGACAAATACACCTCAACAACAGCATACCAACAAAATACACCTCAAGACACCTGTGATTTTTTGTTTTCATTCTCCAGATCAAAACAAAACTGTGAAATCATATTCGAAATTACGGCTACAATTTACAAACGAACTGAGCATTTCATAAACTAAACAAAACTGTGAAATTATATTCGAAATTACAGCTACAATTTACAAACAAACTGAGCAATTCATAAACTATCTTAAGAACCGAATCAAGGAGGGTTAATTACACCAAGACTCCATCAACTATTAATTAATATTATTTTACCTCTTCATTTATGAACCCGTACATTTTAATCCCTTAAATTATAAAAAAAATATCACTTTCATTTCAACATCTTTAGACCATCTTTAAAAAAAAATGGTGAATTTGTATCATTTTTATAGTTAAAAGGATCAATATGCACGGACTCATAGATGAAGGGGTAAAATGATATTAATTAATAGTAGAGAGAATCTTGGTGTAATCAATTAGTTTGTTATCTCCGTCTCTCCTTTGCAGGTCATCTACAACAATTTATTCTCTCAACAATCTATGGATTTACATTCACTCTGGGTATAACCCATATCACACTAACTTTGAATTTCCACCATACATATCACTTTCGAGCTAACATCCCAAGTTCTTTTGGGCAGAAGAAGGAATGAGAGGGGGTCTCAAACAACTCACAAAACTGCCTCTTCTGCTTGGAAAAGATAAGGATGATAATGAACTTCTAGAAGATTTCTTTGATATGCTAGGCTTAGGAAGAGTATACAATTTATAGGTGTCTAAGCCTCCTCCATAGCTCTTTGATGCCTTCATTTTCCTTCTATAAGGGCTCTCTTTCTTGGGAAGATCTTCTATGCTTGTCACCCTTGATAGAGATGTAAAAGATTGAGACTTGCCATCATAAAACTTTGAGAGTCCCCTCCTGCAAATAGGATTTCAATGTCCCATTTAGTATGTAAGACAGACTAAAATTTAGCAATTAGCTTTGATGCCTCAGATTTAGTTATATATTATCTGAGGAAATATTAAATATTAATTATTCATGGAGTTTTAAAGTTGATAGTACAAAATATACAATTCATTCACCAAAGGAAAAGAAGAAACAGGATAAGATTGTATATATGTTGTCTAGTCCAAATCCCACTTTAGTAAGAGTCTCATGCATTAGGTTAGGTGGGTTATTTTTTTTAGGTTTTCATTTTATTTTTTAACAAAGAATAAGAAGAAAGAAAGAAAGAAAGAAAGAAAAAAATAAAAAATAAAAAATAATTCTAATTCTCATCCAATTCCCTTAGGAATTTGTAAGGATTATTGTATCACTATGCATGTAAGGAAATATTAATAAGAAATGCAGGAGCACATTTTCGAAGAAAAAAACAAAGAAAAAAAAAGTAGGATCTGGGAAAGCTTTGTTTGTGTGAAGAAAGTATTCATGGAGTTTCTAAGTTGATAATACAATCCATTCACTAAAAAAGGAAAAGAATAAAGTATTCATGGAGTTCTTAAGTTGATAATATAATATATTCCCATTTTTTTTCCCCCTCTAGTTCTCCATTGAATTATTTAAGCTGTGTTTGAACCTTAAAATTATTTATGGAGTAATTTGTAAAAATAAAAAAGAGAATTAAATTTCTTAATAATATAATCCATTCACCAAAAAAAAATTAAAAAAATATAAAAATAAAGAAAAAGAAAAAAGAAAGAAAGAAAAAAAAAACCATTTTTCGAGTTCTTGTCCAATTCTTTAAGTTGTGTTTGAATCTTAAAATATTTATGAGGTGATTTGCATAATGAAAAGAAAATTGAATAAATTAAGTGAATAAATTTAAAGTTAAATTTTTTTTTTTCCTTCTATTTTTTCATCTATAAATTTAAGATCCAAACATAATCAATCAATCACCTTAGGAATTTGTAAGGGCTATGTGTTTCAAATATAAATATCGATAATATCAATCCTAGGAGATACTTACTTGATGGGTAGTTGGGTCATGAGATCTGATAAATCAGACAAAGGTCCATTGGAAGATGATGTGGATGAACATGAAGGTGATGATGAAGATGCATCATCTGCCATATCTGAGGATGAAAACGATGATCCATTTGAAGCTGTTGAATCTCCTAAAGATGTAGATGATGAAGAACCATTGTTGTATGTATCATCTTCTTGATCTCCATTGATCTCCCACTGATGATCTTCATCTTTCACATCCCCAACATACATAGAATATGGACTTTGACCCATTTGCTTTTTGTCTTCACCACCCATTGATAATATCAAATAGAAGAAAAGAAGGGGAAGAAGAAGAAGAGAAAACCCTAATTAGTGGGTAAATGAAATGAAGGTGAGCACATATATACACATGCATAACTAATGTGGATTGGGTTTTAGTTTCTTTAATTAGGGTAGATGAAAAAATGGGTTTTCCATGATTTTGATGCCAAATGGTGACAGGTGTAGAAAACACAAAGGTTGATGAGACAGATGTCAATACTAGAGCAAGGTAGCATGGGAAGTTATATGGACTAAGGTGGTTATCATAGTAAATACCCATATATGCTCTAATGATTCAATTGTTAGATTGTTCATTGCCCTTATCCTTTTGATTCAACATATCTTATCCTATGGTTTGAATTCTTTGACTTTTACAAATTGTTAGTACAAAGTTCATTGATGAGAAAAGAGGATAAGCTCTATGGGTTGGAAGCCATCCATATCCTAGTCACCACCTTACCACCCCCATAGACAATGTCTCTATTTTCTATTCCAAGAATCTCTTGTCTAGATCATGTGAAAAAATAGTTTATTCCAACTTATTTATTTTTTTAGTATATTGATTGAGCTGAACTTAGATATATATTAAAAAGGGCATTTGACTGGGAGGTATAAGTATTTCTGTCCCTCCGTAGGTTTGCATATGTATATCTTCTCCCACCAACCTTAGCGAGTCATATCCAACAAATTTTATGTCAATTTTTATGCTTATGGAAATCTTTTCCCCCACCTTTATTTTGAGAGTCGCTATGTATTATGGGATAAATTTTACAAGTTTATTTTATTTGGATAAATTTTATTTCACTTGTTTATGGTTTGGTCTATATGTAAATTATTCTCTCTATTTTGAAAATAATCACATAATTTATTGTGATTTGTGAACTGAAGGGTACTGTTAGGTCTCGTAAATGATTTTATGAAAGCGACTAAAATATTCTTGTATATAAGTAACAAAAGTCTGTGAAGTATAGATAATTTTGTCATTTGTATGGGAGATAAAATGCAATTTAACTCCATGTGCTTTATTCCATGTGCAATTTATCCATTTGAAATTTAAAAATGAGCATATGACATCTTTATGTTTGGCATGTGTTGCACACTTGTTAAATTGAACGAAATATTTAACAGTGCATTTTAATTCACAAATCACAAAGGGATTATGTGATTATTTCCAAATAATAGAGGGTAATCTGCACATGAGCTAAACCACAAGAGAGTAAAGTGATATTTAACCTTTTTATTTTTTACATGGATTTACATAATAAACAATGTATGTATGTGTAAGATTTATCATATTTATAAAAGAGATAGAATTCTCTCTAGTTCATTAGAGGGTGTTGTTGAAGCCCATAGAATCCACCACGTGTTCCATTTTAATGATTTAAATAATTTATTTTATTGGGTCATATAAGTAGATCATTCATGGAAATAAATAAAAAAATTAATATGATAATCATAATTATATAATTTTATTATATGTGTCTTAAAAAATATAAATAGGTTACTTTAAAAATTATGCTTAATTAATTTATTTTATTAAGACAAATATAATAAAATGAAGAATTTATATTTTCGAAATGAAACATATAGTGAACCTTACATACCCATGTGTGAACTGGAGAGAATGATCTCCTTTATAAAACAATGGCAAGTTCCTATTATTTACTAAAATGAAAAAACTGGTCAAATTTATATGGTGACCATAACATATATCATTTTCCTTTTATTTTTTAGTGCCCCAATGTTCAACAAATTTAGAGATGGTATATATGTATGTGCAATTTGCTTTGTATTAGGGTACGTGATTCTTGATTGATCAGGCCTACCTCTCATGACTATATATATACACCATTCATGAGTTCCCTAACATGAAACAGACTTGGGTGGAAAATCTTATCTCATGGGACTATTGCAACCATAAGATCTAGAAGCTCCAATTGACCTTTTCTTCCCTATATATATATATATATATATATGTGGAGTGCAAGTCATCTATTGATCAAAATGAAATTTGAATATTTCATTTGGGTACATTTTGTCAACAATATGGCTTCTTGAAGACCTATCTATTACTTTGGTCAAAAAATTGGAGATATGAGAAGACAATTTCAACCACTCTCTACCTATTTATTTTCTTATGTGTTGTTGAGGTTGTTTCATTTGGTAACCATACAATTGTGAGGTTTGGATGGTCACTAGACCTTGTGGTAATAATTCACCTAATGGTGTCCATCCTATGGACCTTCATTGTGCTTGAGAAGTTGAGGTCATGGAATCGAGTATACGATTATTTGATATAGTTTATGGAGATGCTTATTTATTTATTTATAATTATTTGTTATTTTAGAAATTTGTATAAAAATGTTTAATGCGAGGTAGAATTTGCTTAAATAAACTGAAAAATGTTTATTATTGAGAAACCAAAAAAAAAAAAAAAGGTTCTTCTAGGTTCTGTTTTTTTTTTTTTTTTATAAAAAAAAATCAATTTTTAGCATACAAGAAATAATACGAAACAATTCCTAAAATTCCTTGCACCTCATTAGGGTTTAAGGGATCGATCCTCCTCGTATTTGTCTTAGATTTTTTTTTATGTATGATTTGTTCATTGTTGAGCTTGTGATATGCTTATAATAGTCTGTTATTAGACTTTATATCACATTGAATAACCAATCTATTATAAATCATATTTGTAAATTATCTCATAGTAAAAAGAAAAAAAGAAAAAAAAAACTCATATACACTGACTAATAGGCAAGAGGAATTTAATCCAAATTGAGAAGAAAAAAAAAAAAAAATGAACGCAAATAATTTAAAAAGACAAACACACATATTGATTCTCTTGCACATTTAGATTAAACTATGATGCTTTATAAAAACCAAGACAAGAAATTTTTTATGTGGGACTTCAATGTTCAATTCAAGACTTCACAAATTGAGTTGAAATTTTTTTAAAATCTAGTTTTGTTGAAGACTCATTTTTTATTTTTTTATTTTTTAAAATGGTGTTGCATGATTTTTCAATTAATCCCAACACTATGGGGTGGTAGGATGGTAGTTAGGAAAATGACCCACTATTTATTGGTTGAAGTTGCTTTTTAAAAATTTTATTAGTAGGAACAAACACATCCTAATGCAATTCTTATCCTCCATTTGGTGATGGACCTAGTGGATTAAATGGACCACATAAAGGATGGTACGAAAAGTTGGGAGGATAAGAAGTGAAGTTGATTTTAGGTACATGTTATAATAAAAAAATTTATACAAAATTTTTATATATAATGATGTGAGTTATTGTAAATTTTTCACTTAAAAACAAAACACTATTAAGACCATCTCCAACTCTTACTCACATATTTCATCAAATTTGAATTTAATAAAAAACTCCTACTTCTTAGATTCTAATTGTGTCATCAAACTTATATCAAATGAAAACATAATCAAAACTTTCATCAAATCAAGGGAGCGTTTAATCTTTCATTAAATTTCACAGGTGATTGCTGGTGGACGAGGGACTAGGTGGACGATTGGATGGACAACCAGGTAGACAATCAGATTTGGGAAGATCTGGTGAAAATTTACTCTAGGCTGACCGGTCGAATTTGATGAAACGATTGAAATGCATCATTTTAAATCAAACTCTTATTCAAATTTGATAAAAATTCTGAATAAGCATTAGAGATACTCTGAAAAATAAATTTATTTATAATAATAGTATTATTATATCATTCTTGTTAATTTTTTTTTGTATATGTGGGACATATTTTGTGAATAACAGCATGTGGCCAAGGTGGCACCGAAGTGCCAGCCGAGGTGCCACGTGTTCTGGTCATGACGCTGAGATGATCTCGGCTAGGTCGAGGTTATCTGCGGAGATACCGGAATCCGGAATAAATGGATAAGCTATAAGAGTCCTAGAATGGGAGAAGACTTCAGCTTGGATAATGATAAAGCTCTTAGGGAGTTTATCTTGATCTATTGGAGAGTTCAGGATGAGCATTGGGCCAGAGTCCAAGGGAAGCTAGGCTTCTACAGGGATCAGGTTAGTACTGATTATAAAAGTAAGGCATCCTCATGGGTCTAAAGTACGCTTTTTGTATTCTGACTTGTGAGTTAAGCACAATTAGCTATCTTTAAGAGATATTGATTGTTGACTTGATTGTCGGAGTGCTCTCGGGTGGACGAACCACCGCTGGAGTCTTATCTTTCTGTGACAGGTCGTTCGGGTGCAATCTATTTTGTTGGTGTTCTCCAGCTGAGTACCTGTTTGACAATGTAGTCAGAAATTAATACCTACAATTTGGCGCTGTCTGTGGAAAAGAAAGGAGAATAGATGGCCAACGACGGACAGAAAGAGAAGATTGGGGACGACATCCCTACTGGAAGTGGTAAACACTTTGATCCTAATGTAGAGGAGGATAACTGCAACGAAGAAACTCGAGATCAGAATCCCGGAGAGAAAGACGTCGGCCAGGAGGGAGACGTACCAAAGAAGTCAGACCGAGGCGGGTATTATAGCGAGGACGACCTCCAAGTATGGAAAGATAGATGCCTGCGGAGGGATAGCGAGATGAAGGGAATGGCAAACAAATTGGCAGACTTGCAATTGGTCGTCAATTTCATGATGCAGAATAACGTCATTGTAACAACCCTCGTTACCGATTACTGATTAATCACTGACCACTGATTTATTACCGATTACTGTGAAATCGAGACTGTTTGTGACTGATAATTGAAGCAACTGAAATATTGAACAGACTGATTGAAAACTGGAACTGAAGTGACTGAGTGTGCCTATTGTATTGCATTTCCATCTGTTCGACTGTTTAATTATCTGTTCGTGTGTTTACGTTTAAACTGCTAATTAAAGGCCTTATCGGTGGCCGAATCAGAAATGGATTAATGTTTTATAATCATCATAATTAATGTGATTTTATGGCATATTTAATTGGAAAGTGATTAGGTATGATTAAAGTGATTAAACTAGATTAAATAAGGCCAATTTAAGAGTTTGACGTAATTACGGAATTGCCATGGTGAGTGGAGCTTTGTTTATTCAATTATATTGAGCCTTTACACCTTGTTATACACTTAGCAAACATACTCATCAGCTCATTCTTGTGTTCCACCGAATTTAGAGAGAGTGAGAGGCTTGGAGTGAAATCAATTGGTCCTTGAAGAATTGCTTATAAACTTGGAGAATTGGAAGAAAGATTGCAAATTTAAGCTTCCCTTGTTATACTCTAGACCTAAGGTAGATCATTGACCTTCTTTGTTTGAGTTGATTTTGCATGTTTCATATCCAATTTATGAGCTAAGTCATGTTTTAAGCTTAGCATGTGAGATTGAAGCTTAATTGTTGCATGCATGTTGGTTTTAGTGAGTTTGAAGTTGATTCCATGGTCAAATGCCACATGCATGTTCATAATCATGTTTAAATCCATGTTTTCATCTTGTTTTTGAAAAGATTGAGCTCTTTGGAGCAAGAGTTGAAGCTTTGAAATGGTTTTAACCCATGCATGTCATGTTTGAAGATTGTTCTTGAAAATGGGTTTGAAAATGGTTTTAATTGACTCACCCTTGGGCTTTGAATTCTCAAATTGAGCTTTTAAACTTGTTGTATATTGATTTGAGATGTGTTTCCCAGAATTTGGGCCCAAGAGGTCGAGTATTGAGTGGTTGAATGCTTGGTTCGGACTTGGAAGACAAATCTGGAAATTCCAGAATTTGGCCTCCTCGCTCGAGCGAAGGATTCCTCGCTCGAGCGACCATCGTTTGTTCAGAGCTCCGCTCGAGCGAAGAAATGGTGGCTCGAGCGTAAAATTTCAGCATCCAGTATTTTTACTGTTTCATCAGACCGCTCGAGCGAAGGATTTCTAGCTCGAGCGAAGCCTTTGATTTTGGAAGCTCGCTCGAGCGAAGGAAAGCTCGCTCGAGCGAGGCCCTTAATTTCAGAAAATTTTGTAAAGTGCTTTCTAAGTGCATCTTTGCATCCTCATCCCATTCTAGGTATTCTTAGGCCTAGTTTAAGGCATCGTAATGAGGATATTGATGTAGAACACACCGAGGCAAATTAGGGATTAAACTATGATATCTCCCAACTGTATAGCTTAGTGTGTGTTCATCCTGTATACTGTGTAGGGTTGGCTTACCGAGGAGACGCTCCAGCTTACTGTAGCCCAGAACTCTGTGAGTAACAATTGTGTAAAGATATGTTCAAAATGGTTATCTTTCGAATACTGAACCGAACTGTTTACTGAACTGTTTACTGAACTGGAATTGTTTACTGAATGAATGTATGTCCTTTATTTCCGAACTGTACTGTGGCATCCTTAGCACCTACTGTTTACTGTTACTGTTACAGAGCTCTGTCGATTCCCTTGTGGAACCATACTGTTTACTGAATGACTGGCCATCATTACTGTTGGGTCTGTTAAGACCCGGTCCTTTTGGACCTACTGTTTATAGGCTAATGGATGTACCACATATCACTGTTTTGACTGAATAACTGTTATGGCCTGAAATATGAGCCACAAACTGAATGACTGATTGACTGAAATGACTGATTGACTGAAATGACTGAAAGACTGAAATACTGTTTAATGAACTGTTTTCATTACTGTAAGGACATTCATTCATAACCTCTTTACGCTTTATGTTATTCACTGGGCTTTAGCTCACTGCTCATATATATATGTAGGTGTTCAGGCACCGGACCGCCGCTAGGAGCGTCAGGCAAGCTTTAGTTTTGTCAAGCCAACCCCTGTGCCTCACTGCGAGGTTCCGAGTATAATCAAGCTTAGACTGCTTTTGGGGTGTCTTAGCTTCACCCAACTATCATTGTACTGTATAGACTGTTACTGTATTGTATGGTCTGTTAACACTGTACTGCACCGTTTACTGTAATGTTAATAGGGTTTAGGTCCCTGCACTGAATGTTTGTAATTGTTATGCACACTGTTCTGTACTGAAAGTATAGATGTATGAAAAATCTTTTTTGCATACAGACTGTCACAGCTCATTGGACATTGTTTATTTACTGTATTGGCTTCCGCCATGCCCCTGTACTCTGTATTACTGTTCTACTGTTAAGCAGGGCCTTCGGTAATCTCGGATTACTGGCTGGTTACGGTGCTAAACCCATAGGGGCGGGTTTGGGTCGTGACAGTCATACAACCACCGTTTCCGTTACAAGATACGCGATTCAGCGGCCAAAAAAGATAGCCAAAAAGGGGGGCAGAAAACAGTTCCTCTAGTCCTCCAACACACTAGGGCCAAGGAACACTCTCACCGGCCTTCAAGGGAGGTCGGGCGAGGCGAGTTGATGAAGGGAGATTCTCGGAGGACGTATCGTACCAAAGAAGCTGATCCCAAAGAACATCAGCATGTTCAAGGGAATAAACTTTGTTTCGACACGACCAATGAAGGGAGGTCCAAGAAGACCCATAACGACACCGGGAGTAGCACGCCAAAGAGGCTAAAATCCATAGATAGCCGAGTTCCTGGACGGACCAAAGAGGATCTGAGAGATTACCTCTAGAGGAAGCGACAAGATGCCGAGGTAACCTCTCCGGTCAAGCCGAGAATGCCGTTCTCGATAGAATTGGACAAATTTGAGGCCCCAAAGAGGTTCCACATGCCGAGATTCCAGATATATGACGGTAAGTATGACCCTAACTTTCGCGTCGGCTTGTATCTAAACTCAATGGCACTATACACCGGGAACGAGTCGTTGCTCTGCAAGGTGTTCCCCTCATCCTTTGGAGAAATCACATCAGACTGGTTTCATAAGTTGCCGAAAGGAACTGTGAAAAGCTGGAAAGGTCTGGCCAAGATGTTCGTGGCCAGGTTTGTGACAAACAAACTACAGCTGTTGAGGGTGGACTCCTTGATGGCTTTAAGAATAGGAGAGGATGAAAGCCTCAAGGCTTATGCCAAGACGTATTATGAGGTATTCAACCGAATACCAAGATGCAACCAAGAAGTGGCGGTCGTGTCTTTTAAGAACGGCCTGAACGATGATTATCTGCTTCGAAAATCACTGAAAAAGACACTGCCAAAAAGTATGGAAGAACTTATGGCCAGGATAAAGAAGTATGCAAGAGCCGAGGAAGACATGTCGGGAAAAAAGGTGTCAAAATAAGAGAAGAGAAACGGCTCGCCGAAACAAGGCCGAGGTAACACTGGATACAACAAGCAAGAGACGAGACTGAGGGCTGCACAGGTAGTTAACTGTATTCCGAATTTCGGTCTACAAAGTCTTGGAAAGAATCCGGAATCAGCCCTATTATAGAGTACCAGAGAAAATTCCTGGCGAATTTATGGAAAGAAGTTTGGAGAAGCACTGTGCCTACCATAATGAGGATGGGTATCTAACTCAGGAGTGCAGAACCCTAAAAACACATTTGGAAGACCTGGTAAGACAAGGTCATTTAAGGGACCTAGTAGATGAGCCAGGACGAGGGAGGAACAAGCGAGACTGCCTCAGGCTCCAGCAGCACGACCCTCGCCAGCACCACAACTGCAGGCAGGCGAACCTCGAGTAATCAATGTGATTCACTCGAAGGTGAATGAGAACGAGATACGTAGGGAAACTCATAAGGTAAAACACTTGCAAACATGTGTATCAAGTTCGGCAGAAAAGACCTAGGGCAAACGAGTGCCAGGGACTAATTGTGTCCTTTACTAAGACGACCTAGAGATGGTGCAACATCCACATAACGATGCCTTGGTAATATCCCTCTAGATTGGAGAGTGCTAGGTAAAGCGAATTCTAATCGACCAGGGCAGCTCTTATGACATCATGTATGTCAAGTGCTACAAAGAACTCGGCCTTCACCAAGATGATCTGGAACAATCCAATGGTCCAATGGTAGGGTTCAATGGAATGCCGACGTGGCCCCTGGGAGCAATAAGTTTGGAGGTACAGGTTGGCACCAAGAAGGTAAAAAACGGAGTTCACAATAATTGACACCCCCTTCCCCTTACAATGTTATCCCTGGGAAGGCCATGGCTGCACGCAATGGGGGCAGTTTCCTCAATATTGCACCAACTATTGCGATTCCCAACAGAACATGGAATTGATGAGGTCAGAGGAGGTCAGAGGAGATCAGGTGCAGGCAAAAAATTGCTCCATGGCAGCAATGAAATCCACTTGCAACATACGAGAAGCAGGAGTAGCAGAGATTGAAGATGAGGATATGGAGGTCCTTGAGGACGTCGGCAAAGAAACCAGCTGAGAAAAATAAGGAAGCCTTGAAGAAGATCTTGGTCCAGCAAAGGGATGAGGAGTGCTTCTTCCTTCTCGGCTCAGGCTTGGCCGAGGAAGAGGAAAAGGAATTAGAGGCATTCTTAAGAGCAAACGTTGAAGTGTTTGCCTGGACACCATATGAGATGCCTGGCATTGACCCCGAGGTCACTTGCCATAGACTGAATGTCGACAGGTCGGCCAAACCTGTCATCCAGCGAGCAAGGAGGCCTACATTGATGCATGTTGAGGCAGTAGAAGATGAAGTAGATAAACTTCTGGAGACTAGAGCCATTCGAGAGGTAAACTACCCAACATGGCTATCAAACACGGTTGTTGTGAAAAAAAAGAATGGGAAGTGGAGGATCTGTATGGACTTCACCAACCTAAACAAGGCTTGTCCCAAAGATAGTTTTCCACTCTCCAAAATTGACCAATTGGTGGATGCCACCTCAGGACATAGAATGATGAGCTTCTTGGACACTTACAGGGGGTACCATCAGATAGCCATGTACCCCCCAGATGAGGAGAAGACTGCATTTATAACCCCAAAAAGGGTTGTATTACTACAGAGTGATGCCTTTTGGGTTGAAAAATGCAGGAGCAACTTACCAGAGATTGGTGACTAAAATGTTCAGACATCTAATAGGCAAAACAGTGAGGTATACATTGATGACATAGTCGTGAAGATCAAGGAACCTGAAAATCATCTGGCCGACCTGAAGACAGTCTTTGATATCCTAAAGATATTTCGGCTTCGACTCAATGCGTCGAAGTGCGCATTTGGAGTTGGGTTAGGGAAGTTCTTGGGATACTTGGTCACCAGAAAGGGCTTTGAGGCAAGCCCGGATCAAATCAAGGCCATCTTGGAATTGAAGAGCCCAACGTTGGCAAAACAAGTGCAGATGTTGACTGAAAGGGCTGCAGCGCTAAACAGATTCATAAGTAGAAGTTCTGACAAATGCAAACCTTTCTTTAGCTTAGTGAAGAAAGCCACAAACTTCTTATGGACAGAAGAGTGCGAAGTCGCCTAGGCCGACTTGAAGAAATACTTGACCACCGCTCTAATTCTCTCAAATCCAGTACCTGGAGAGGAGCTGCTCTTATACTTGGTGGTTTTAGAGCATGCAGTGAGTGCAGTGGTAATCAGAGAAGAAAAGGAAGAACAGAGGGCAGTTTACTACGTGAGTAAAACCCCAGCAGATGCAGAGACCAAATACCTACCCTTGAAGAAGCTAACACTGGCTTTAGTAATGGCTTCCAAGAAGCTGAATCATTACTGTCAAGCCCACAAGATTATGGTGTTAACTGAGCATTCTTTGAAATCCTTGTTGCAGCAAGGAGATCTGATAGGTAGGATAGCTAGATAGGCAGTGGTGTTGGGCCAATATGACCTGGAATTCAGACCCAGAACAGCAATCAAAGGCCAAGCTTTGGCCGACTTCATGGCTGAGTTCACACCAGGCGTCATCATACATAGGGCTCCGTTGAGCCGGGGTATACGATATCCAGGTGAACAAGAAGAAACCCAGTTGGGGATAGCCGAACAGAGAAAAGAAGAGAAAATCAGGCCCTGCAATATTTACGTCGGCGACTCCTTCTGCCTGTTTGTTAATGGAAGTTCAAACCGACAATGAGCGGGGGTAGGAGTAGTGCTAGTATCGCCGGATGGACAGATACTGGAACAATCCATTCATTTGGGGTTTAAGTCCTCAAACAATGAAGCAGAGTATGAAGCACTGATCGTAGGATTAAAGTTGGCAGTAGCAATGGAAGCCGACGAAGTGATGGTCTTCTGTGACTCCCAGCTTATCATTAACCAGGCAACGGGCGAATACGCAGCCCGAGATGAAAGAATGATGGCTTATGCAAAAGAGGTGGGCAGACTGATAGCATTATTCCAAAATTGCCGACTGTAGCAAGTTAGCTGAGATGACAACAGCCATGCTGATGCCTTGGCCAACCTGGCTAGTGCAGTGAAATCAATAGAGACAAGGACAATAATGGTTGATTACTTCTCAGGTCCAAGTGTAGAACCACCGAACACAGAGCATGAAACAATGTGTGTGGAGATGGGACCAAGCTGGATGGATACGATAATCATATTCCTTAGAGATGGGAAACTACCAGATGATTATAAAGAAGTACACAAGATCAGACTGAAGTCGGCAAGATTCAGTCTGATAGTAGAAAGATATCTCTACAGAAGATCTTTTACTAGACCCCTTTTGAGGTGTGTACATTCTTCACAAGTTGAAGACTTCCTGTATGAAATACATGAAAGGGTATGTGGAAGCCACACTGGGAGCAGGTCACTTGCTCATAGGGCCATTACTCAGGGGTACTGGTGGCCCTACATACAAAAAGATGCTGAAGCTTATGTCAGAAAATGTGAGAAGTGTCAGAGGTTTGTACCTTTGATATACCAACCAGTAGCAGATTTGAACCCAGTATCTAGCCCTTGGCCATTTGTCCAATGAGACATGAATCTTGTTGGACAACTGCCTCAAACGACTGGACAAAGGAAGTTCCTGCTCGTGGCAACAGATTACTTCACCATGTGGGTAGAAGCTGAACCCCTTGCTAAGATTCGGGATATTGATGTAAAGAATTTTATATGGAGGAACATCATCACCAGGTTTGGGATCCCAGAGGCAATAATAGCAGACAATAGTACGCAGTTTGACAGTAAGCTAATCAAGAGCTTCTGTGCAAAGTTCAAAATCAAGAACTACTATTCCACTCTAAGTTTCCCTCAAAGTAATGGACAAGAAGAAGCATCCAACAAAACTATCTTAGATGGAATTAAGAAGAGGCTAGAAGTAGCAAAGAGAAAGTGGGTGGATAAGTTGCCCAATGTACTTTGGGCATATCGAACTATGTCGAGAAGATCAACTGGGGAATCCCCATTTGCCATGGCTTATGACACAGAGGCAGTAATCCCATTAGAGGTCGGCATCCCAGGGATCAGAACCCAGGGAGTAGAGAATGGGACTAATGATGCATTTTTAGCTCGAGATCTGGACCTATTGGAAGAAAGAATGGAGAAAGCAGCAATTCAGCTGGGAGCATACCAGCAACAGCTTGCTAGGGCTTACAACAAGAAGGTCAACCCATGAGAATTTCAAATTAGAGACCTCGTCTTGAGAAAGGTCGTCGGCAACAAGGAGAATCCCAGAGAGGGCAAGCTTGGCTCAAACTGGGAGGGACCTTATAGAATCACCTCGATCCTGGGCAATGGGGCATATCGGCTTGAAGACATTGAAGGCAAAGAGTTGCTAAGGCCCTAGAATACTTGCAACCTGAAGTTTTTCTATCATTAGATTTCCTTTTGTTTTTTTTTTTTTTAAGTCTTTTGTTATTAGCCGAAGTAATAATAAAATTTTAGCTCAATTTTTTCAAACTTGTGAAAAACGATTGACCAGTCCTTAGGCGATGTTTCTGATTGAAACATGACGAATAACTTAGACTTATTATATGGCAGAGTTGACTTATACTTGCATATAATAGAGTTGAACTAAGTTGACGATGTTTCTGATTGAAACATGACAAATAAGTTAGACTTATTATATGACAGAGTTGACTTATACTTGCATATAATAGAGTTGAACTAAGTTAGTGATGTTTCTGATTGAAACATGACAAATAACTTAGACTTATTATATGGCAGAGTTGACTTATTCTTGCATATAATAGAGTTAAACTAAGTTGGTGATGTTTCTGATTGAAACATGACAAATAACTTAGACTCATTGTATGACAGAGTTGAAATTATACTTGCATATAATGAAGTTGAACTAAGTTGGATTAACCTAGATTTGCTGTGTTAACAGAATTAAAACTTTGAATGATACTAAGTACATGCCAGTTAGATTAACAGAGAAACCGAGGTTGATAACCTTGGCCAGTCTCTGTTTGAATTTGACCTTGGCGACAAGATCATAGGTATATGCTTAATGTGAACATAAGTGAAATTTAAGTTCATATTAGGGGACAGAGAGCTGGAGAATGATAAAGAAAGTTTAAAAGCTTGGGAAGGCTTGTCAAACATTTTACAAGCTAGAGTTGGCTTAAACACTTGTAGAAATTTCAGAAAAATTTACAAGTTAAAGATATGCCGAGGTAATATTACAAAGAAGCACATTCCTGGTTGGCGAGATGACCAGATTACCCAGCTTTGAGATAATTAAAGACAGAAGTCTTGATAATTGAAAGTGAAGTGGCAAGTTTTAAATAAACACTTGTGAAAATATTTTTTACAAATGTTTTCAAGTGTTAAGCCAATGCCGAGATGAACAAGACTAGAAGTTATGTCCGAGGTATGTTAATCCAAGAAGAATATACAGCTAAAGGAATAAAATGAAGATATGCAAAATTATTCTAAGTATGGAAGTAATAAACATACATAGAAGGGAAAAAAGTATTCAAACACAAATAAGAAGTTATAATTGTATTCAAAGGCAAAAAAGGCACTTCGGCCTGCAGAAGGAGTACTTGTTTAGATACAAAATGGGCACATCGGCCAAATGCAAAGTCAGGCATTGTTCAAAAGGAAAAAGTACAAGGTACAAAAAATAAAGAAAAACATCAAAATGGACTACTCGGCATCAACGGTTGGTTGTGTGTTGGCCTCGGAAGACAACTGGGAAGTCTTCTCAGCAACCTTCTTAGCCTGGATCTTGGCATCAATTTCTTCGAGGGTTTGATCCAGGCTCTTCTCGACAATTGGTACTTCAGGTGTAGTCTTCTCGAGGGAGGCACTTTGTGAGACCTCCTCCTCCTCATCATGAGTCAAGTCCAAGACTTACTCATTCAGAATTGGGGACTTGGCCCCAGCAACTTTGGCCTTCTCGGACTTGTCGGCCTCGGCATCCTTCTCAGACTCAGCCTCGTCCTCGGATTGACTTGGAGTAGGGGGGAATGGCAGGACGAGGAGGTTGTTATCTCGGAGAGTTCAGTCCTCGGGGACAGCCAACTCTTTCAAGGCAGCCATTCAGCCAAGGGTGTAACCCTTGTTGCATGCCTTTTTGACTTACTTCTTGTAGTCCTCGCGGACGTCGGCTGCCCCTTCGGCATAGGCCTTCTCGTCCACCACTAGGAGCTCGGCTTGGGCTTTGGCAGTTTTTGCTTCGACCTCTTTCTTCTCAGCTTTAAGGACCTCAACAACAGCCTTAGCAGCGCCTGCCCTCTCATCGGCCTCGCCTTGGCCTTTCTTAGCTGTCTTGGCCTGATCAATCAGGACCTTCATCTTGCCCTCGGCTCTGTTAAGGGACTTTAGCAAACTAGCCTCCTTGGTCTTGTGGACCAGCTCCTTCTTCATTTCCTCTGCTTGTATTACAAAGAAGTGGGCATGCTGGATCACCTAGGAGAAATGCAAAAAACAAAGTTAGTAACTTCAGCAAGTTTAAAAACAAAGAATACAGAGTACCAAGTGCTAAGGATTTACCAATACGAAGTGCTGCAGCATTAGTGCGAAATTTTCGTATTCGCTGACATCAGCGTTGCGTTTGAGGTCCTTGGGAAGGAGCAAGGCAGTAGAGAGGGCAACACCGACTTCAATGTCATTAACGTTGTTGTCGGCTCTAACTAGCTTGTCCTCAATTGTGATTGAAGGGGCGCAGGGGTCATCAGATTTCAGAGAACCCGAGGTGGCTGCGGAGCTCGACCTCGGCTTCTTTAACTCGGTAGATTCTGAGGGTTTAGCCTCGGCGGGCCTCTTTTCGGTGACAGAGGAACTTTTTTTTGCCTCAACCATTTTTGAGATCAGCAAGGTGTCTTCAGAGTCGATCTGAGTCACCGTTGCCTTGGCTTGGGCTTTTTTGAGCCTCTTTGGCTTCTGTTTGGGTTGAGACTGGGAAGGTGAGGACTGGACAGTGACAACGTTAGGGATGTCGGCTAGAAGATCATTAGCAACAGCCTTCTTGCGAACCATCTCGTCGGTAGCAACGGCGACAGTGACTCTAGTACCGAAATGGATTACTGGCAGAGCTGTGGGTGAATTGGTTGGGTCGTAAACTGACGCCTCAAAACTTCAGCATTTTCGGCTACGATTTCTGCTTGTAGAGGTAAGCAGGGGAGCTCGACTTTGGCGTTGGCGCTGAGATGGTAGAATTAGTTGTGGAGCAGAAGTTGATGGCTGCTCTGCTGGGTCAGATATGGAGGCTTGATCTGGTCGAGGTGACGAAGTTGTAGGAGAAGTTGTAGCAGAAGGAGAGGACTTGCTCTTCTTCAGGACGTCGGGCAAAATGGATTTATAAGTTGGGATGTAATTGAGCAGCAGAGGGGCTTTCCGTTGGTCAACTGGTAAACCCAACAATTTCTTGAAATCCTTGCTGGGATAGAATGTTTTGCGGAAGTCCTTTGGTGGTTGAGGAAGAACTGCAAAGTAAAATAAACAGACGTTAGAACATACAAAAGTATTAGAAATAATAAAAGACTTGAAAGCGAGTAAAGTGACACTTGGCTCTTACCATTCCCCTCTCTGAACACTGTTTGGCTTAAAGGGTAGAGGTGAAGGTCATCATCTGGTGGGAACTCCCAGTTGCTCGAGACGATGAAATAATCATCTCCAGCACCCTTGTTAGAGTCTGGGAGGTTGGCGACAAGTTTGTATTTTGTGGATCTCGGCTTAAGGTAATAGATATAGCCCTTTTCTGACTTCAGGCCGCACATGGTGTAACAGTACTGGATGTCGGCTAGAGTAATCCTAACATTTTCTTTTTTGGCTAAGGCAATTATACCGTTTATGACTCGATAAGAGTTAATGGCTAGTTGCATCGGGTTAAGTTTATAGTAGTGAAGGACTTCTCGGAAGAGGATGTCAAGAGGGAACCTAAGTCCACACTCTATGAAGGCTACTACTGGGAAGGGTATTGAGTCGTCTTTGGGCATGATGGAGTATTCTTCCCCAGCCAACCTAAGATGAACGTCGGCAGGGATGGAGAACTCTTGTCTAAAGTATTCCAACTTAGCAGGGGTGTCAACCCTCTATCTAAACATACCCATGATGTCGGCTAAGAGGGACAAGGTGTTGGATTTCAGAAGGAATTGTTTTATCTGGGTTTGAGTGGACCTCGGCTTAACCCAAAAAATAGAAACTGAGGAAAGGGTTTTCAAAATCTAGGAGGAATTCGTTTCAATTTTTCCTAAGGGTAGGAGTTCTAAAACAAATCCCAAAACCTAAGACTATGCAAACAAGAATTGAAGACAGAAATCTAGAAAATACAACAAGAAAACATGGCAAAAAGTGTGATTCAGAATCAAGAATAGTGATGAACTATCAAGAACATCAAGATACGAGAAAACAGTGCATATGTGTGCATAAGGACAGTGAGTTAAAAGCAGATTGAAAGAATAGAAATCCCTAAACAAAGCATATTTTTTGATGGGATTCAAAACACAAACAAGTATATTCAAGAACGTGAATGCATTCACGAAAACAGTGTACAAAAGCAACAAAATTCAAAACTAAAAGGAGAGGAACAGTGACTTACCGAGGAAAATGAGGCCGGTATGAAGTACGCCGGAGTCAGACGGTGGCAGTGAGCGGAAAAGAGCAACAAAATCTTCACCGAAGGAGGTGAACGGCGTAGTTGCAGAAAGCTTGAAGAAGGTAACAATGGAGGATTTAGAGAGAGAAAGCTTGGGAGAATACGAAGATGTGAAAGTGAAAAAATGAAGAAAGAGAGATGATTTTGATCAAAACACGGACAGGCGGCAAAATTGCAATTAGTGAGCCTAGGACGACGTGTATGTCAGGCGGCATACGTAGAAGCGACATGACCTGATGGCGCGTGTCAGGTACGGTTCAATAGGAAAGAGACGCGTGGTGAAAACGGTTGAGTTACTGTGCGTGACAGCTCATATGTGTGTTGAAACTCTTGGAGTTCTTGATTTAATGAAGCAAAGACCTCAGCTATGGGAATGATCTCAGTTAAAGAACTTAAAAATTTTGGCTCTTGGCTCTAAGACATTGATGAAAAACATACTACAAATCTTGGTCATATGGAGCCGACGAATGATGACCCCGGTAACGAATGATAGAGCAAACTTAGCCGACATGTTATAGGTTCAAATGATATAGGTTCCATCACTTCAGCATGCCGAGGTAATAGAACCTAGGGGACAGTTGTGGGACATATTTTGTGAATAACAACATGTAGCCAAGGTGGCACCGAAGTGCCAGCCGAGGTGCCACGTGTCTTGGTCATGACGCCGAGATGATCTCGGCTAGGCCGAGGTTATCTGCGGAGATGCCAGAATCCGAGATAAACGGATAAGCTATAAGAGTCCTAGAATGAGAGAAGACTTCAGCCTGGACAAGGATAAAGCTCTTAGCGAGTTTATCTTGATCTATTGGAGAGTTCAGGATGAGCATTGGGCCAGAGTCCAAGGGAAGCTAGGCTTCTACAGGGATCAGGTTAGTGCTGACTATAAAAGTAAGGCACTTTCATGGGTTTAAGGTACGCTTTTTGTATTCTGACTTGTGACTTAGGCACAATTAGCTATCTTTGAGAGATATTGATTGTTAACTTGATCGTCGGAGTGCCCCTAGGTGGACAAACCACCGCCAGAGTCTTATTTTTCTGTGACAGGTCGTTCGGGCGCAATCTATTCTGTCGGTGTTCTCTAGCTGAGTACCTGTTTAGCAGTGTGGTCAGAAATCAACATCCACAGTATATGTTTTCTTTCATCATCCGACATTTGATTCACATTAGCTTTCAATATTTTTCTTGGAAGGTCACCACACATTCAACTCTATGCCATTTCGTTCATTCCTCTTCACAAGTAAGTAATTTTATATTACGGATGTATAACTCTATTGAACCATCCAACTCAGTTATATTTTTAGAGAATTTCTAATCAATATTTGAACTCACAAGGTTGGGCTTTATTAATTTTTTAAGCCAATTTACTTTTCAAACTGAGACCTCATTTGGTAATTACATGTTTTAGTTAAAAAATTAAAAAATTATTATAAATTATCACATCATTCTTTCTATTTTTTTACACATCTTTTTGTAAAAAGTAAATTACTAAAATTAATTGTTCCAAAACGAGACTTGAGTATAAAATTTAAAATTTTAACCCAACCCAACTCACTAATTGATAAAATAAAATAATTAATACTTATATAAATCTAAATCTGAAATACTTTGTTGTATTTTTCCACACAACTTTCTTGAAGTTACTTAAAGGGTCTGCTTGGTAACATTTACGTTTTTAGTTTATATTTACAAAAATTTTATAAACTGGTTTTTGTTTATTTTTAGAAAAACATAAACTACAAACACGTTTGGTAATTAACAAAATGTTTAAAAAAATTTAAAAATATAAAAAAGAGTGAGAAATGGCAAGTGGTGGCAAGTGGCGGCGGAAGACGGTGGTGGAAAGTGGTGGCGGTGGGTGGTGGGTAGTGGGTGGGTGGTGGTGGTGGGTGGGTGGGTGGGTGACGGTGGCAGGTGGTGGGTGGTAGCGAGTGGGTGGTGGTGGTGGTGGCAGGTGGGTGGCGGATGGCGAGTGGTGGTGGGTGGTGGCGGGTGGGTGGTGGTGGCGGGTAGGTAGCGGGTGGTGGTGGTGGGTGAGTGGGTGACGGTGGCGGGTGGTGGGTGGTAGTGAGTGGGTGGTGGTGGTGGTGGTGGTGGTGGTGGCAGGTGGGTGACGGATGGCAGGTGGTGGTGGGTGGTGGCGGGTGGGTGGTGGTGGCGGGTGGTGATGGTGGGTGGGTGGGTGACGGTGGCGGGTGGTGGCGAGTGGCTGGTGGTGGTGGTGGTTGTGGCGAGTGGTAGGTGGTGGTGGCAGGTGGGTAACGGATGACGGGTGGTGGTGGTGACGGGTGGCGGGTGGCGGGTGGTGGTGGTGGTGGGTGGTGGTGGGTGGTGGGTGGTGGTGGCGGGTGGGTGGCAGATGGCGGGTGGATGGTGGTGGCGGGTGGGTGGCAGATGGCGGGTGGATGGTGGTGGCGGGTGGTGGATGGTGGTGGCAGGTGGGTGGTGAGTGGTGGTGGCGGGTGGTAGTGGCGGGCGGTGGATGGTAATGGTGGGTGGTGGGTGGTAGCGGGTGGATGGTAGGTGGGTGGTGGTGGTGGCGGCGAGGGGTGGGTGGTGGTGGCGAGTAGATGGCAAGTGGCTGGTGGCTGGTGGTGGGTAATGGGTGGCAAGTGGGTGGTGGTGGCGGGTGGTGGGGAAAGACGGTGGTGGAAAATGGTGGCGGGTGGTGGCTAGTGTTGGGTGGTAAAAAAAAAAAAAACTCAAAACTCAAAACGGAAACACATTTTTTGAGTTTATATTTTTTGGCCAAATTTATAAACTGAGATCACTGATTTATAAATCAAAAATTTACCAAACAAATTTTTATTTGAATTTTTAAAATTTTTATAAATATAAATAGAAAACTGAAAATGTAAGTGTTACCAAACGACACCTTATGTTTTTTTTTTTTTTTTGTTTTTTTTGGCCGTTCCCCTTTGTATGATGACTTCGTTTTTTTTTTGGGTCCATTAGTGATTAATGGCTTAAAAATGGGTTCAGTTGTTTTTAATAAAAAAATATGAACTTGGGATAACCACATAGCATGATCACCTAATACTAATACTAATACTAATACTGATAGCAAGTTGGTTATACACATAGTAATCTCCACAAATTAATTTGGTAAAAAATACCAAAATAATAGGCTTATTTAGTTTATATCTCAAAATATAATTTTTGAGAAAAATTTTTAAAATTTTGTTTGGTTAAATTTTTTTTAAAAAAAATTTCAAAATTACTTTCTCTTTCCTATACATCAATCAATCATTTTTTTTCTCTCCTCTCTCATTCTCAATCACTTTTTCTCTCACATCTACTCAACTACAACAAAATATCAAATCATCTCAAACTCCCAAACTCTAAAATTATTTTTAAAATATACAGTTAAACAAACTTAAAAAAAATTCTAAACTCTCTCCAAAATTTATTTCTCGTGATAATAAATTTGAGTTCAACAAGTAAATTGTTCAATTTATATTATAAGACCGTTCTTGTATATTATCTATGAAAAAATTAAGTCAATTCAATAACTCTAATCTTTTTATTATATAATGTTTATCTCTAAAAAAAATGAACAAATATAATTATTACAAATAAATTTTTTTTTTTTCCAACAAACACAATAAAATGAGATGAGACCATACCAAAAAAAAAAAAAAAACAAGAGAGAGAGAGAGATAGAGAGAATTGCAATTTAGTTAAAGTTTTCAAAAAAAAAAAAAAAAAAAATTCAAATTAGTGGTAAACCTAACTTTAATAATTAAAGTTGTTAAGTTTTGCATTAAATTGTACATATTTTGTGAAAGTCAATCTGATTTGCAATTTTCTGAAGAGAAAGCAATCGGAATCATTGAAATCAAAATTGCGATGAACCCCCACAACTCTTCATATTCTCTCAAATAGATATTTGAACATGGATAAAACGACCCCAGAAATTCTTATCTCACTTGCCAATTTCCTTAACAAAATCTATACTAAAAAATATTTTCTTTTCATTTCTTTCTTTAATTAAATTAAAATTATTTTGATTTTCAATCATAGTTTTCACTCTTAAACACACCTCTAGCAAATGTCTAAAAATTAAATAAAAAATATTTTGATTCCTTTGACATTATCATGTTATGAAATACTCTAGAAAAAATTTCATCAAATTATTTTCTGAAAATTTCAGAACTTACCAAAAATATATTTTAATCATTTTTATAAAAATAATTCATTTCTAATCCTTATTCTTAAAATTTAACTCCTAAAATTTGATAAACAATTTGATTAATTTTTTATTGGGTAAATTACATTGGCACCCTTAAGGTTTGGCCAGATTATACCACTGACATTATGAATATTACCTTCACCCATGTGATTAATAGTTTCATTTTACAAACTCCTATTGATATAAAAAATAACTCATAGTTAAAAAACAAAAAAACAAAAATTGCATTAAAAAAAAATAAAACAAAGGGAGAAAAAAAAAAAGCCAAGCAAAACAAGAAAAAAAAGAGAATATATGAATTCAAAGTCTTTTTTATACTAACATTAAATCCGTCTAAATAATTACCATGATAGAGGGATCAATGTAATTTTTTAGATGTCAAAAAGTGATATATATTAAAATCTCAAAGAGTGTAAGTATAATTTATCCTTTTTTATTTGATAATTTTTTTTTTTACCTCTTCCTTAGTGAAAGGCAAGAAACACAATTTAAGAGTTTGTTTGGCTTCTTATTTGAATCGTATCATTTCTTTATTTTTTTATATATTTTTTTTATAAGAAATTAAAAAATATATTTATTTGGATCACCTTAAATAATTCTTGAATAATTCATCAAATTTGATAAAAGATTAATTCATAAATTTGATAAAAGATACTTTACATCAACTTGTTTTTAATATCGAAACCATAATAAAATTTACTTTAATAATTAACCGAATTTAATCATTATTCCAATAGAAGGTTTGGATCTAGTTAACCTAATTTATTATAACAGGGTAAAGTTTCCCCTAAAAAACCGAAAGTTAGGGCAAATTTGTATAAAGCAAAAATTTCAGATCTAGAATGAAATTGTGGGGAAGATGATTGTTGAAGTTTCAATGGGATTTGAATGAAACACAACTGCCCACCTTCACCTATTAGATTCAATGTTGCAGGGAACTCTTTCGAACACTGTGCATTGATTAATAGCACAACGTCGATACACACTATCCCTGCCTCAACTCTTCATCATCATCATCATTATAAAACACAAATCAAATACCTAATCTTCAATAAATTCAAAAGTATATACATATATATACATATATAATCTTCAACAGTCCACAAATCGAACCCCTAATCTTCCAGAAATTGAAAAACAGAAAGAGAGAGAGAGACAGAGAGAGAGAGACAGAGAGAGCACACAAACCACAGTAGAGCTTAAGAGAGGAGAGGTTACCTGTATATATATAGTGAGGATTAGGGTTTTGTTCTTTTGGGGCTTTGATACTTGGTTGCCGAAAATACCCCTGGAAGAAGGGAAGGGTTTGAATTTCTGACATTTGGATCCTACACTGGTATGTATGGTAGAGGTAAATTACACTTTCACTACCTAAAGTTATTTATTTCCTCACTTTTAATTTCACTACCTAAAGTTTATTTATTTCCTCACTTTTAATTATAAAAAATAAAAAATAAAAAATTCTCACTTTGTGGCCTTTGTATTATTATTACAATTCTCTATTTTTTTTTTTTCATAGATTACATTTTAGATCAATTCTTAATTATTGTTTATCTTATTTAATTATTTTTTAAATAAATTCTTAATTATATTATATTATATTTTAATTAATATATTAATCTAATTTTAGGTTTATTGAAAATAGGAGTAAAATTGTTCTATTAATTTCATTCTAATTTTTTAGAAAATAAAACCTACTCTAAAAATGGTGTGTGTAATATACATTTCAGTAATTTGGATGGAAAACTAACTGTAACATTTCAGTTCAAAATCACATAAGAATTTTCTAACTTTATTTGAATCATAAGAGGTAAAGTGCTCCAGCCCAAATTACAATGGGATAAAACGAATTTAATCCTATAATTTTTGTGACATACATAGAGTGTATATATATTGTTGGTAATAATTACAAATAAAATACCAGAAAACACAAATAATAAAAATTACAATAACTATTGTAAGGGCTGAGGTGCGAGAAATTCGCTCCCTTTAAGGAGATTCTAGTCCTCTGCGGTTAGGCATAACCTCACACTGATGCAGCAGAAAAAATCTTGACTTATCCCCCTCAGGATACAACAGCTCGACTAAGTCATATAGTTCACAAATACTGCACGATTGGTTGAACCCAAAATTTCATCACATGCACCCTTTTTTATTTGCTTGATAATCTCATACAAACATAATAAAACAAAAAACACTCCTTCTATAGATTCCAAGATAAGAAGTTAGCTCAATTTATAGGAGAAGAAAACTTGGTGGGCAAGTTGGAGGATTCTTGGAGGAAAAGTGGAAAAGTATAGGAAGTTGCTTGGAGAATTCTTGGTCGCTAAGAAAAATGATTAACTTGAAGGGAAAGAAAAGAAATCAAACCTGTAACACATTATAATATTAAAATATCTGCTAATATTTCCTCACCTATTTTAATATTATAGGTAACAAAAACTGAGATTATTAGGCAAATAAGGATGTTATGCATCATGGTAGGTGTGCTCTGCATTGAACCTCCATTAGTGAAATAATAATATTTACTCCAGAGCCAATAGTATACTCAGCATTGAACTATGACTGCTTAAGGGAAATAAATAATTATTGCACACACATAATATTCCAAGTGTTCACATAAGCTTTAAGAGCCAGCACATTACGGCCTTATGCGATCCCAGGATTCATGAGTGTATTTGAGAATTAGCCAAAATCTCATAGGTAGCGGCCCCACTACCACACTCACATAGGTGAATTCTGTCAAGAGTGCTCCTGTAACTATGATACCCCACTCAATAAGAGCTACAGAAATTCATTAAGAGTTTTTTAATAACTCAACCTCTACAACGTTACAAGATAAATGCACTTACATCATAGGGATGGGTAAAAATTAATTTAGCGCATTTCTCACGGCCATCATATGATCGTTCTTCTCATTGAACCCAGTCACAAGATCTCTGGTCCCAGGGTTGAGTATCTTCATACATGGCTCCTGTTATATTCAATGGGCTTCAACTCCATCCACCTCAATGTATTCCAAACTCTATCTCTTGCTAAGGCCTTAGTTAATAGATCTGCAAGATTATCACTAGATTTAATATAATCCACATTTAGGATGTCATTATTCATATAAGATCTCACAATATTGTGTTTTCTTCTGATAGGTCTGGATTTACCTTTATAATAACGGTTATTAACTTGACAAATTGTTGCGGTGCTATCACAATGAATCAATATAGGTGGAATCGGTTTTTCCCAATAAGATATTTCATTTAACAAATCTCTCAACCAATTTGCTTCTTCACTAGCTGTAGCTAAAATAATAAGCTTAGTCTCCATTGTTGAATTAGCATAATGGCTTGTTTTTTTGATTTCCAACTTATAGCACCACCTCCCAAAGTAAATAAGTAACCACTGGTTGATAAAGAATCACCTGGCAAGGTATTCCAATCAGCATCATTGTAACTTTCAAGTACTATAGGATACTTATTATAAAACAAGCCATATTTTATGGTACCAGATAAATATTTCATAATTCACTCAATGTCTAGCCAGTGATCACTGCCAGCCTTTGCTAGTAAATCTGCTAAGTACTCCAACTGCATAGGCAATGTCAGGTCTAGTATAGTCAGTCGCATAACGCAAGCTACCAATCATACTAGCATATTCTTTTTGATTAATTACATCATCATCATTTTCAATAGGAAATAAACGCACATGAGAATCAAAAGGAGTAAGAACATGCTTGCACTTATAAAAATTATATTTTCTCAAAATTTTCTCAACATAATGCGACTGATCAAGAAATATACCATCACAGGTTTTGGTAATTTTCATTCCCAAAATATAATTAGCCTCACCAAGATCTTTCATATCAAAATGGCTACTAAGCATATTTTTAGTTTCCACGATGATATGCAAAATAGAGTCAAATATAAGTAAATCATCCACATAGAGGTTAATAATGACATGTGAATTTTCTTCAGATTTATAGTAAATGTATTTATCACATTCATTCGTTTTATAGCCATTCTCAATCATGCAAGAATCAAATTTCTCATGCCACTATTTAGGGGCTTGTTTTAAGCCATATAAGGATTTAACTAACTTGAACACTTTGCTTTCTTGATCGGGTTCCACAAAACCCTCAGATTGATCCATATAGATTTCTTCATCTAGGTCTCCATTTAAAAAGGCTATTTTAATATCCATTTGATGAACTTTTAGATCATGAATTGCAGCCACTACAATTAATAATCTAATGGATGTAATTTTAGTAACCGGAGAAAATGTATCAAAAAAGTTAAGATCTGCTTGTTGTTTAAAACCTTTTGCAACAAGCCTTCCTTTATATTTATCAATAGTTCCATCAAGTTTAAGTTTTTTCCTCAAAACCCATTTACAGCCAATAGTGTTACAACCTGGTGGTAAATCTACTAATACCTAAGTTTTATTGGATAATAATAATTCCATCTCATCATTTACAGCCTCGTTCCAAAAAATAGAGTCGGGAGATGCCAAAACTTTTAGCCTTTGTTTGGGAAGTGAGTTGGTTTTTTGGCTTTTTAGCTTTTTTGGCTTTTTTAGCCTGGGGCTAAAAAGTTTGGTTTGTGAAAGGCTTTTGGCTTTTTTGGCTTTTTTGTGAAAGAAAGAATGTAATGATTATGGGTTGGATGTAATGTTTTGTCTTATTGGACTAAAAAGCCGATTTTGTTTTTTGTGGCTATTTTAGCCAAAAAAGCCTCAAAACCAACTTCCCAAACGGAGGCTGTAAAGTTAATGAAGTTTCCTCCACCTTAAAAACATGATAATCAGGGCCAAATTTTTTTTTCTAATCTGGCTCTTTTACTCCTTCTAGATTCAAAAATTACAGTGTCTTAGTTTTGTAAAAGAGGAGTAGAAGAACCGGTTTCAGATAAAATATTTTATTGATAATTTTGACCCCCACCATTTTTAGATTTAAAAGGAAATTTTTCTTCATGAAAAATTGTATCACCTGATTCAAAAGTTATTTTGTTTTCAATATCAAAAAATCTATAGGCTATACTATTTGTTGCATATCTAAGAAAAGCACAAATGGCAGCTTTCACACCTAATTTAGGTCTTTTAGGGTCCACAAGCCTAACAAAAGCTAGACAACCCCAAACCCTCAAATATCCCAAATTTGGCTTATCCCTTTCCACAACTCAAAATGTGTAACTTTTATTTTTTTTATGTAGCACTCTATTCATAACATAATATGCAGTTAAAATTGCTTCTCCCCACAATTTTGAAGGAGCACCTGCTTCAATTAGCATAGCATTTGTTAAATCAGTTAAAGTTTTATTTTTCCTTTCTGCTACACCATTAGATACAGGTGAATATGGTGGAGTAGTTTCATAGATTATTCCCAAAGGCTGAGCAAACGAGTTAAATCCAAAAGATTCATACTCCTGGCCTCTATCACTTCTATATCTTTTAATTTTTTTAACAAATTGATTTTCAACTTCAAGAAGGAATTCTTTAAATTTTTCAAAAGCATTACTTTATTTTTCAACAAGTATACATAAGTGTATTTTGAAAAATCATTAATAAAAGTGATAAAATATCTATTTCCACCTCGTGTTAAAATTCATTCAAATTCACATAAATCAGTGTGAATTAATTCTAGCAATTTAGTATTTCTCACCACACTTTTATGAGGCCTTTTAGTTATTTTTGCTTGACTGCAAACTTCACATTTTTCAAAATTATTTGTTAGTCTGGGAATTAATTCTAAACTACTAATGACTCCCACATATCGACTATTAATATGACACAGACGAGTATGCCAAAAATTCATAGAAGATAGCATGTAAATAGAAATATGTGCTTTCTTATTCTCAACATTTAATTTAAATATTCCATTACATGCATATCCTTTTTTCACAAATATGCCTTTTTTTGTGATGACATATTGGTCAGATTCAATAGTCTGTTTGAAACTAGCTTTGTTAAGCAAATAACTTGATACCAAATTTTTCCTCATGGACAATGTATACAACACATCTTTTAAAACAAGCACACGTCTAAAGGTAAATTTCAGCTCAATATCCCCACACCAGAGTACCTTGGTTAAACTGGAGTCACCAAGCATAATAGTCCTCTTCTCATTAAAAGGAGTAAAATCTTTGTACCAATCTTTATCATAGTAGACATGCCTATGGGCACCAGAGTTTGCCCACCACCCTTCCACAGATTGAACCATAAAAATATCTGTAATCATAGCCACAAGTGGTTACTTGGTAACATTAGCCTGTGATCGAGACTGTTGTTTCCAAAATTTGCAAGTTCGAGCAATATGCACACTTTTGCCACACACGAAACATGTCACATTTGTCAAATTTTGTGAAAGAGGTTTTTGGTTCCATTTCTTTTGCCTCAGGTAATTTTTATTTCCAGTATTTTTTCAGATTTTCTTAACTGACTTCAAGTGACTATTTTTATGAAATCGACCTTCAAGTAAAGTATTTCTAGAAGTTAAATTTACCTTTGCAGTGGAATGCTCTTATGTCATAAGCGCGTCTTATCCTCGTGCTTCCTCCTTTACCTGAATCCGTGTGATTAGAGTCTCCAAGGACGTCTCTTTTTGCTTGTGATGCATTGACTTCTGAAACTCCTTCCAAGATGATGGTAGTTTGTCAATAATACCTGCCATAACAAGATTGTCTCCAATTTTGATGCCTTCGGATCTAACTTCAGCAACTAGCATATGAAAATCTGGAACTTGTTCCACCACTGATTTTTCCATCTATCATCTGATAGCGGAAAAAACAGCTTGCAACGTATTTTTTAGCGCCTACCTCTTCAGTGTCATATTTATTCTGCAAGGCTTTCCAACTTTTCTTGGTAGTAGTGTAAGTAGTATCATAATAATCATAAAATTGATTCAAAAGACAATTCAAAAGATAATACTGACATTTATACTCATCTGTGTTGTATTTCTCGATTTTTCCAAGATGAGCGGCATACTACTCGTCGGTCATCTCTTTAGTGGGGACTTTGTTCGGATTTTTCTCGGTCAGGATATAGGCTACCTTGAGGAGATTGAGGTAGAAAAACACTTTGCCTTTCCATTTCTTGAAATGGGTTCCCTTGAACCAGAAGGGCTTGTTGAGATCATCGGTATTCGTGTTGGGCTTCTCCAATATTGGCTCAATGAATTTTACTGTTTAAATCTCCTTAAAATTGTTGGTGATAATTACAAATAAAATACCAAAAAATACAAATAATAAAAATTACAATAACTATTGTAAGAGCTGAGGTGCAGGAAATTCGCTCTCTCTAAGGAGATTCAAGCTCTCTACGGTTAGGCATAGTCTCACACCGGTGTAGCAGAAAAAACCTTGACTTGTCCCCCCAAGATACAATGGCCTGACTAATTTGTATGGTTCACCAATACTGCATAATTGGTTGAACCTAAAGCTTCATCACATGCACCCTTTTTTAGTTGCCTGATAATCTCACACAAACATAATAAAACCACAAACACTCCTTCTATATTCCAAGATAAGAAGTTAGCTCAATTTATAGGAGAAGAAAACTTGGTTGGCAAGTTGGAGGATTCTTGGAGGAAAAGTGGAAAAGTATAGGAAGTTGCTTGGAGGATTCTTGGTCACCAAGAAAAAGGATTAACTTAGAGGAAAAGAAAAGAAACCTTGGAGGGAAAGAAAAGAAATCAAACCTATAACACATTATAATATTAAAATATTTGGTAACATATATATATGGACTCTTTTTTGTGGGGTTAGCAACCAAAGTAGGGAAAAAAATTTATTTGACAACCTCACTCTGAAATTGTCACTTAATAATCTACTCAATTATTGTCCTACAACACTTACACCTTCAGGTTTGCCTTCATGTTCCTCATCTATATGCTTCTCCATCCCACGTTTGCAATCGACCACCTCCCATTTCTCAGTGATGACCACTTCTGGTTTCTCAATCCACCACTTGATCTCCTCTATTAGTCTCCCGATTTAGATTTACAACCTCTTTGCTCTTAGAATTATGCATAGCCATTGTAATTTTTATTTTATTTTTTTGGTTTGACAGGAGTTAGTGAACTTGGGGTTAGGATGGTTTTTTGAGAATAGTTTGGGCTTGAATGTATGAACTAAAGTAAATTTTTTAAAATTTCTTTTTTAAGAATCAAAGTAAGAAACTTTAAATTTTAAAATTCTTGAATTGTCCCTTAACCACTTTAAGGACAAAAGTGAACAATTTTTTTTTCTGTAAAGACCAAAATAAGAAACATTCCGTATTTTGTTCTCTGTGTAATTTTTATACAAATGTTAAAACTACCTCAATTGAGAAGCAAGCAAAAATGTAAAGATTTGATGAGGGCAAATTAGCAAAAGTGTGAAGGGTTTTATTGTAATTTGCCTCATAAAGAAAAAATATATTTATACATACTGAAGACAAAAGGTAGAGCATTTTATTTATTTATTTATTTATTGGGGTGAAAAAGAGAGTGCTAGTAGATGTAGCACCACCCTTCTAAAATTACATCTCAAACTTACACCATGAAAAACCATTCTATGCAGATAATAAAATGGCAGATCAATAGGTAGTGCTATAATAAATCAAAATATAATTTATACCATATAGAGGAAGAAATCCAAGGACAACCAAAATCTCAAATATTCAGACTCAATATCAAGCCAAAAAAAAAAAAAAACAGTAAAAATGGTAAGTAAATAAATACACAAATTAACATGGAAGCAATAAGAAATACTAATGACCCCTAAAATGCCAAAACTGACTGTTTCCATTCTCATGGTTATTTTTTCTGCAACAACTCCACTGCCTAGTTCGCAGCCATAGGAAGGAAGAAGATGCAAGCCCAGAAACCACAATCAAAAGCGATCACAAATTTGAGTAGAAAGACCTACAGTCCCTGATCAATGAGGTAATCTCCCATTCTCTCAACAACCATGTTACACTGTCCGGGAGTCACTGGTTCATCGTAGACACCAAAGATCAGGGCTTGGCCAGTTTTCTTTATGGTGACACCACCAGCGCCCTGCAAAGTAGACAACAAAACAATAGCACATAATTGCAGGGACAATTTTGTGAATCAACTTGAACATGAAAAATTAATATACTTCTTCCGTCCCAAAATATTAGTCAATTTTCAAACATCAAGGAATAAATAAATTTATTATTTTGCCCTTCTTTTAAATTCATTAATAACACAAAAAGTACAATTATAACAATTGATATTCCCCAAAAAATGTACTATTAAAGAGTAGTTTTAAAAAATTAATATTTTTTAAAATATAATAATTGTACTATAAAAAAAAAATTAGATTCCCCAAAAGGGACTATTATTTTGGAAAGGAGGCAGCAATCAATATTGAACGTTGACCACTCAACCGGATCGATCATCCTACAATCTAAACTTTAAAGGCATGCTTCCGCTAGCTATGAAGCACAGATACTTCAAAAAGAGAGCTGTATCCGCATCGGACACTTATTGAATATCGATACTTCTTGGATATTCGCAGATATGTATCGGATACTACTTAATTAATTTTTTATTAATTTTAGAGTATCGAATACTTAATTTTGAAGTATCGGATACCGAGACACATATTACTTCTAATACTTTATTTAGCTCTTTGATAAGAGGAATATAGTGAGGGTTAATAGAATTTGTCAAATTAATGTATCCTTATTGTCTCTCTCGCTCTCTCACTCTCTTCTCTCGTTCTTTTTTTGATGTTGGCATGTAAGGATGATCTTTAATTTGCATTTGCATTTGCTTTTGCTTTTACTTTTGCTTTTAGTTTAGGATGTTTTATGAATGTTTGAACACTCTTAGCTTAATAGGAATCCCTCTCTTTATTTATTAATTTACTTTAAATTTTATTTTCATGCATATTACATTATTCAAATTATAAAAAAATATTTTTTTTTACCAACGTATTCCTGCCGTACCCATATTTTACTTTTTCAGATTTTGACATATCACCATAACTGTATCTCCGTATCTGTACTTCCTAGTCAGCTAGTAAGGGAAAAATCCCATTTCCAGATACCCAAACAAAAAGATATCTACCTAATGCAGGGAATTCAACTCTTCAATCATTCAAGGTTGTATAATGCTTTTTCTTAAATATTCTCAACAGGAGTGTCACTAAGACAACAAAGTTGGATTGCAAAATCGAGCTAGATGAAGAATTTAATTTGGATGTGGCTTGGGTTATAATTCGTACTACTTACTCCTGCCACTTCAGATGAAGAGTCTAATGTCATTGACGCAAAAATGAAAAAGGCAGCCAGGCTTTCTTCGGTGCTGCGTGTACTTTTCATGATGAATAGGAGGTAAAGAAGGGAGACAACCAGTAAAGTCACCTTAGCTATAACATTATGAAAGAGCAAAAGCAAAAGAAATCAAACCCATGTGTATGCGTACTAGCAAACAAACATTATTAAGGTCTGTTGGAGGTGGGTCTTCATGTGAGCACTCATTAAGGTTTGTTATTATTCTTCCTCCACACATCCCCAGGTATTATGTCCATAACACACTGGACAAGAAAACAAATTGTCTTAACAGGATTGAAATATGAATCCGAGAAATACGCTCCACAGCTGAATCTTTAGTCAAAAAGTGAATTGATCATAGAACTACACAAAAGACATTTGGCTACTATCTATTGTGCTGCTTTTGAAAAGTCATTTGATGCTTCAAAGTGAAGGAAAATTCTGATGTGATCACCACTTTATTTAGCACAAAGCAAACCAGCTAGCAATGATGCATGAATGTAGTGATGGGGAAGCATGAAGAACTACTATTAAAAAAGAGAAGGAACCAATTCAAATGAGAAGAAGAGGCAAAATTCAAAAGTAAAACATGAACTATAATTAAAAAACTGAATAAATTACCAAATATACAAAGCCCAAACTGCGGAGAGAAAATGTTATCTACATCAAGAAATTAATAAGGAATAGAGGACTAATGGTAGAATGCAAACGCAAAAATTAGATCAAAATTACTGTAAAGCTAAAACATGCTAAAGACAAATTGATAACTTTCAAATTAAGAAAAACGAAGTGCGATTCTTATGAAATCATGATGATCACCTGTCCCCAAACACAAAAGAAAAAAGAAAAAAAGAAAAAAATAGGGGATAACAAAAAAAAGTTAAGTATCATGAAATCATGAAGGGAGCTGATCAAGAAAGAAATGAAATGAAATACCTTCTTTCCTCGGATCACAGCTCCAGCCTCGCCTTGGATAACCATGTACTTTGTGCCACCAAGGTACAGTCCAGTAGGTGCAAGAAAGCCAGGTTCATCAAAATCTTTCATGATACCAGTTATCTCTTCAGGTTTAAACTGGAAATAAACATGCAAATGCACTTCTCAGTTAAATGATCATGCCACCAAAAAAAAAAAAAAAAACAGAAGTAGAAATCAAATCTAACAATAATTAAAATGTGCACAAAAACACAAAAGGTAAGATTCTATGAGGCTTATTTTATTATTGAATCCCTTTAAAAAATAAAAGCCCCGGGAGAAGCAAAGCAAAAAAGATTTTAATATTCAGTATTTTTAAAGGTACTATAAACAATGCTATGAAAATAAAAATGGTTAGAGCATCAATGGTAGGTGTCCAAACGGCAATGCCAGAGCCAATTTGGGATGCTACAATGCTAAAATGGCAATATTATTCCAATGGTACAAATTCAATTTCTGCAGCCTTTTTCTCAAAAAGTTAAATAAAAATGCCCTTTGTGGGCTATATTACAAGAGAGATCAAGACAATTATTTTTATTTTTGTCAATCGATAGGAGAATAATTACAAGTATGAGAAATATTAAATTATCAAACAGAATAGGTAGAAAGTTAACAAAGCCTACTAAGCCCAAGCCCAAGCCCACCCAACAAACTACTACAACCCCCCTTATTAGGAGAAATAAACACCACCAAATGTCATGGTTGAGATCAAGACAATTAACTCTTGCCAAATTCCAATATTTTTCCACAATTCAGCATTGCTATAATTCCGCAAGGAAGATAAGCACAACATTGGATATCAATTTGGAGGAATTGTTGTCAAATTTTAGCTTTGGATTGAAGGATACCACACCATTGAAGTTTCACTCGCCTAATTGAATCCCGATTAACATTGCTCATTACTACTCCATTTACAATCTCAAAACGATTTCTCACAGGTCAAATAACATGCATTCGATCTAAGAATATGGAAAAAGTGTAAATGAAGAAGGGAAAAAAAAAAAAAAAAAAAAGATCCATTCGATCTAAGATCTTCAACAGGTTGGCATTATATTCATGATCTTCAATCATAATACCATTTACATCAAGGAAATCTCAAAGCAGAATAGTTGATTCAAAATGCTACACATACGGATCTAATCAAATTCCAACAAATTCACTTACGCAATCACCAAAGCACGAATCAACATAGATAATTTCCATTTTCACGAACAGATCGATCGAGAGAACCCATTGAAACCAATAAATTTATAGAAAAAAAAAACCCAGATCGAAAGAGAGAACCTTGGGGAAGGAAGAGCTCTGAGCCCAGATGCTACCGTCATGGCCGAGGATTGAAGCTGCGGTGAGGTGGTTTCCCTCGATGTCGCACATCAGATGATCATCAACGTATGTTTGCCACGACATTTTCGAAATCTTCTTCTTCGTTCCTCTCACTCTTCTTCGACCTTTCTCTATGTGGGGTTGTTAGCGTTGGTTTTTTCGCAATGGGGGTGTACTGGTTCAAGGAAGAAATAAATACTTGTATGGAAAGTCGCGGTACTCGCGGTGTTGATTCGCTATTCATTTATTGTTCACCTTTTTTTAACCGTTGGCAATTTGGGAAGGAATTTAAAAATATAAAAAGAAAAAAAAATATTTTTATATTTTTTTTTCGAATTTCTTCTCAAATCACACAATTAAACACAGCGTGAGAGAATTGAAAAAAATGAATAATAATATATATATCAATTAATATATTAATAGATAATGTGACATTATTTTAAAAGTTGTGGATATTTATAATTTGTATAATGTGTTAAGTTAATAATAATGTTATAACATATGTTAGTATACTAATTAATATACCAATTAGTACATGTAGCACCACCGAAAAAAAATAATGAAACATTATTGATTCATTCAATTAGGGCTCATTGAATTATTCGAATTACCTAAGTTGGACAATCGACATTACCAATTATCATTTGCAATTGTCACCTTATCAACTAGTGTGTTAACCTGCATTTGCCCAAATAACCGACTAAATAATTGGCTAGACGACTGACATATATAAATTTGGACAATTTAGATGAGTTTAAATTCAATGGATGAAGCATGATGCAATAATGAAAAATAAATATTGAGTAGACCGTATAAATTGGTAGTAAATTGTGATGTATTTGACGATTTGAGATTTACTATTTTATGTCTTATTTGGACTCAAAATTTTTAATTCTTTTTTAAAAAAATAAAATAAAATAGAGACCAAATAACAATAATTATTAATCATTACAAAATTTGGATTTACTACATACCTTCAAAAAATATAATCCTCATAATCCCCATTTACTGTGATTGGTCCAAGAAGAAAAGAAAAAAAAATTTAAAAAAAAATACACAATTAGTCTATATCATTTTAGGGTCATGAGGGTCCCCAAGTTTGAGGATTCTAAGCATTTTTGTACAAAATTATAATTGTTATTCGAAACATAAAGTACGACATCATTTTTTTAAAAAACTAACAAAAAAATAAAAATAAAAATTAATAACGCTTTTAAATAAATAAAAGATATAATTGTCAGAGGCATTTTTTGGGGGATGAGTTCTACTCCATAGCTCATATTTTTATACCTTTTTATACTTTTCTGGTAAGTTTTAATCTAAACTAGCATTGATGATCTGAATTGTAATAATCCGACCCTCATACATGTTTTCTGGTATGTTTTTAATCCCTTACTTCGTGCCTTTATATGCTTACTATGAAATTTTATGTGGAATTAAGTTTAACTAAGTGAATTTTATGATTAGAGACTCATATAAAAAAAAGAAAAAGAAATATCTGTTACAATTGTAAAATTCAGAACAGAAATTGAACGCCTTAGAGGCTTGATAATCCGAAATTAATTTTATATTTGAGACCGGCATGATTTTTAGGCCATAATATAATTTTCTGTGAAATTTCAATATGAGATGATTAAACGATTAATTTTTGTCCTATTCACTTTATATATATATATATCTATGTTCTCTTAACCTTTGACTTAGAAGATATGTTCTGAGAGAGGGTTAGAAGAGAAAAGAGTTAGAGAAGAGAAGGATGTGTTTAACAAGGAAAAGGGTTGGAAAACTTGAAGGGAATTTGAGGGATCTAAGCTTAAGGTAAATCTATTCATCTTCTACAACTCTTCTTTGAACTCTTCTTTGAAATTGAGCAAAATTTCCTCATAATCATGTGACTTAGGGTTGTGATGGAAATTGGTGTTTGATTATTGTTTTGGAACTAATTTGGTGTGTATATAGGAATTACATCCTAGTGCTTGGTTTTTCATGATTAAGCTACATAGTTTCATATGTAAGGTTGTATGTCAAGGAGAATTGAGTTGTATTGAGACTTTGAAAGAGGTAAGACTTAATTGAGCTATGTTTATGGGTTTATGGATTACGGATCTAGTTTATATCTAGACTGTTATATGTTGTGATCCCTATTTACATGGTTGTTGAACCATATTTTAATAATTAATGAGTCTATTTTGAACCTTGTAAGTGCTCACAAAAAATGGGATTTTGTTTGAATTTCGGACTGCTCTCACACTGGAATCGCCGCACGTGCAGGGGTCATGGTCGCACGTGGGGGACCAACTGCCACACGTGCGGGGCTCACAGCCGCACGTGCGGCCCATGCTGGAAAAAATGGTTCGCTCCGTTTTATGTGCTCGACCCTCTGATATTTTTGGAATTTATATTTGATACCTTTTTGATGTATGTAAATTCATTTGAAGCGAAGCGAGTCCAAAAATAATGCAACAAGGAAAGGAACTAATGTGTGAGTCATGTATGTGTGTAGGGCACACTCTGGGAGGGATCATCGCTCCGTTACAGCTCTGTGGGTAATAGTATGGTAGAAGTACATTTTACTTGTCGTTAATGACTATGAATACCAACGCTCTGTTCTTCATAAGTGACTACACTAACATTATGTCGGTTGGGAAAGAGTGTGAACTTATGTAAATGTGGAAAGATTTGCATACATGGGTATGACTTTGGAACCATTCTGTTCTGTCAATAACAAATATTAACTCTCTGTTATCTATAAGCAAACTACGTCGTTTCTTAATAAATAAATGGAACTTATGTTCATCTGGAAATGAGGGTGTCTTTGTGAATCTAAGATTATTCGGTTGTGCTATACATGAACCTGAGGTCATTCAAAACCTATGATATGAACACAAAAGTCTACCATCATTATATAACCCACGTTATGATATGAATTATTCTGTCTCTATTGACCCTATTGTAATGATACATGCGTCTTCCGTTAATAATTATTATTGGTACTCTGTTATCTGCAAGTTAGCGGTATTGATTTATATCGAATAATGGAATGTGTGTATATTATGGAACTACGGTATCTATTTGTTAATAGCCATCATTAACACTTTGTTAAATGCAAATTAGCTATGTTAACTCAACTCATGTGAATGATTAAAAGAATCTGTGTGCCTCCGTATCACTCTAAGACTAATAACACATGTGTTTTCTGTCAGTGAGTATTGTCAATGTTCTGATATACGTAAGACAGTTAGATCAACTTGCAATAAACCATGGGGTTATTCTGTTCTGTTTAATCGTTCCATTTCTACTATGACATGATATGCATTGTTCGGTCTTTAAGGCCTATTGATTTTTGGTATGGAACAAAGTGCTGTACGGAACTAAGTGCTGCAATGCGAGCCACCTCTAGAATCCGTGCGAGCCACCTCTTGACTCCATACATATATGAATTGAGGCTTACGGCCGTTTTGTGAAAGTTCTGAGGCCTATGGCCGTTTTGTGAACGTTATGAGGCTTATGGCCATTTTGTGACATATGTGAGGCCTATGGCCATTCTGTATGATCTGTTAGTGTGAAACAAAGTGTTGCACGGAACTAAGTGGTGCCATGCGAGTCACCTCTAGAATCCGTGCGAGCCACCTCTTGAGTTCATACATGTCTGATAAGGGCTTAATGCCATTCTGATAAGGGTTTAATGCCGTTCTGTTTAAGGGCTAATTTGTGAATGTGTGAACCTACCAGGCCGAGGGCCAATCTGTGACATTGTGAACTAACGAGGCCGTTATGAATATGAGTACAAAATCAGATTAACTACCTGTCTTTTATATTATACGCGCATTGCTCTGCATTATAATTCAAGTTGAACATCGAGTTATCAAAGTACTATTATTCACTGAGGTTGTCTCACTCTGTACTTTGTCTGATTTTGTAGGTAGCAAATCTAGAGGTCAGCCTTAACTCTCGATGCTCGTCTCACTCTTATCACCCTCTGTGTGTCCAGGCAATTAGATGTAGCCTGCCCATTTTTATGGAGTTTTGCTAAGTTTTTAGCTTGTACGCTGATTATCTATCATATGTTTCCAATCTTTTTGTTATACGCCCAAACAAGGGGCGGTGTTTGTATATGTGTATGTAAAGAATTACCATCTGATGCACTGTTTATGATCCTGGCATGTTAGTGGTCGCTCAATGGATGTAGTTCTTTTTATTTCATGTTATTTTATAATATATAATGCTTCCGTTCAGGCCCCGTATGTTATATATATCAGGCTAAGTGTCCGTTTTTGAATAGGTCATGCCCAAGCTTTTAGGGGCGAGTTTGGGGTGTGACAAGTGATATCAGAGCACAAGTTGCTATCTCACACGCGAATCCATTGAGCCTTAGGATGTCTAGAAAAAACTTAGGCATTATACATAACATTCTGAAAGCACATGAAAAGATTGATGGCAATGTTAAATGTATATGTTCTACCTGCTAACTCTAATGATTACGATCTATGTCTGTTGTATATTCTTTTATTACCTCTGTTTACCTTGCATAGATTGATGAACACTGCAAGACATGCAGATGGGATTAAATCACCAACATTGCACTGCGGAAGCGTGGTGAGGATTTGAGTTGATCGGTAAGACAATTTATATGTAAATAATAAGATGAAATGTATGATATTGATTGATAGTCATCTATGGGAGTAATAACAATATGCTTGGGCTTTTTAGCATCTATTTAAGTAAATTACTGAAACTCTAAGTATGGCATATTCTAAGACCAAAGGAAATGATATATACGATACTCTAACTTGTGTGCTATAGTTATGTCTTGCTATAACGATGTTTAGATCTGTGATTTGAGAAACTGCTGTGTTTGAATATTTTGATGAGATGTGTTTTGCTTAACAATTGAAATTGTGTTAGGTATGACTGGCTGTAAGAAGAAGTCATGTATATAGCGACCCCTCTTAAAATTGTGTAAGGAATCAATTAAGTGTGATTTTGCTCCTTGCTGGTGGTTTAAATAGATAAGCTATGCTGGGGGAATTGATTATTGACCTTGAAACAGTATGTAAGTAATATGATTTCGTGAACTAAGGAAATTACCGACGACTCTGATAGGGAATTATTGGTGGTGTCTAATGCGTATTGTTTATGTGTAATCGGGATGTGATTTTGAGAATTTGTAATCATAACTGTGTCTGCTTATAGTTAAGAAATTTGTAATCTGTACTCTGTACTCTAACCTCTGTAATCTGTAATTTGCAATCTGAAATCTGAAATCTGAAATTGTAATCTATTTTGTTTATGTGTAATCTGTACTCTGTAATTAGGATTGTTTTTTTTTAGGAATGATTGAGAGACATGAAGAACCCCACCTATATTACGTGTCTGCTTGTATGACACCCGTAAAAAGATAGGTAGTTGCTGACTACTTTGAAATCAAATTAAATGATTAGTAATCTGACAATCTACCGCAAGAATTAAAATCTCACATATGTACCTTTCTAACATACGATTGAGAAATCACTTCTGCGATGTATTTCTGTGTAGAGAAAATGCCAATATTGGATATTACAAATTAGTCCTCTATTGTCTATTTGGAAGCTAGAATGTGAACCGTTTTGCATGACATTGTAATGTTGTTACAAACAAATGTTATTGGGGGGGGGGGGGTATTCCATGTTGATAATGGGTTAACGAGCGTCTACCTCTTGCATGTTTATACAGATTTGTATAACCCGTACTACGTGGTTCTAAATTGACTTACTATCATGTTGAACTGATTTTACCAAGAATTCTAACTCTGATATTCTGGACTATGGAACACTGAAATGATCAAAAAGAGGCCAAATTAATTTGTGCTGTAGTAAGCAGAAATGCTTATTGGGAGAGGATGTACATCTTGTTGTTATGATTGATTAACTAAAATGAATTCAAATTTGATTTCTGGCTCTATCCTTGGATGGTTTCTTTTGCTCAAGGAGATGATTGTTCTACCTAACGCTATTGCTTAGATCCGAACATATAATAGTATGATTAAATGTTTATCATGGCACACCTGCATGAATTTGCAAAAGTATATGACACTAGTTTGATACTGGCATAACTGTTTGATTCGGAGCATGATTCTCTTTGTGTTACTGTCTTTCGAAGTAATGTTATGAAAAATTAACGATGTGTATTGTGACCCTTCTTTTTGTTATACTAACTTTGTTAAGAACTCTTGTATATTATTCTGAACCAATATAACGGTATGATGTTGAAATGCTTTTGGAAATAGAGGAATACTACGAACAAATTGTGAAGCTAGTAGCTACGTACTTAAGCGACTTGATTGTAACTATTAGAACGAAGTATATCTTGTTAAAAGGAGCAAAATCTTGTTGGTGGGCTCAGATAGCCGATTCCATCATGCATATTACGGTTTGAATCTAACTACATAATTGATTTCTTTTGAAAATGATATATAACTTTAGTTAACAACTCATCTCCAAGTGACTTACAATAGATGATTACCAAGGAACTACTGAACGGAGCAAAGTTCGAACATGCACCTTATAGTGGAGGATGTCTGTATTATAATAGAAATTGATCTATGCTATGGGAATATATGAAGTATATGCTTAAAAGAATGGTTTTTATCGTGTTTTGCATTTGGGCTTTGATATTATGGAACTTGTTGGCAGAAAAATATTGTGATTATAAACCCTATTTACGGGGGATGATATACCTTGTATGTCCTGCAATGGACTCTTATAGCCTTGTCTTATTTAACATGTGATTCTCTGACATAGAAGTATAAAGTTTGTTTTATATGTCGATAGCTCGCGTAATGGTGTGAGACTGAGACTTCTAATCTGGCACATGGTAAATCAAGTTTGAGGGACCAAACTTATTTAAGGGGGGAGGGGGAGGGGGAGGGGAGAGTGTAATAACCCGACCCTCGTACAGGTTTTCTGGTATGTTTTAAGTCCCTTACTCCGTGCCTTTATATGCTTACTATGAAATTTTATGTGGAATTAAGTTTAACTGGGTGAATTTTATGATTAGAGACTCATATAAAAAAAAAGAAGAAGAAATATCTGTTACAATTGTAATATTCAGAACAGAAATTGAACGCCTTAGAGGCTTGATAATCCGAAATTAATTTTATATTTGAGACCGGCATGATTTTTAGGCTATAATATGATTTTCTGTGAAATTTCAATTTGGGATGATTAAACGATTAATTTTTGTCCTATTCACTTTATATATATATATATATCTATGTTCTCTTAACCTTTGACTTAGAAGATATGTTCTGAGAGAGGGTTAGAAGAGAAAAGAGTTAGAGAAGAGAAGGAGGTGTTTAACAAGGAAAAGGGTTGGAAAACTTGAAGGGAATTTAAGGGATCTAAGCTTAAGGTAAATTTATTCATCTTCTACAACTCTTCTTTGAACTCTTCTTTGAAATTGAGCAAGATTTCCTCATAATCATGTGACTTAGGGTTGTGATGGAAATTGGTGTTTGATTATTGTTTTGGAACTAATTTGGTGTGTATATAGGAATTACATCCTAGTGCTTGGTTTTTCATAATTAAGCTACATAGTTTCATATGTAAGGTTGTATGTCAAGGAGAATTGAGTTGTATTGAGACTTTGAAAGAGGTAAGAGTTAATTGAGCTATGTTTATGGGTTTATGGATTAAGGATCTAGTTTATATCTAGACTGTTATATGTTGTGATCCCTATTTACATGGTTGTTGAACCATATTTTAATAATTAATGAGTCTATTTTGAACCTTGTAAGTGCTCACCAAAAATGGGATTTTGTCTGAATTTCGGACTGCTCTCACACTGGAATCGCCGCACGTGCGGGGGTCATGGCCGCACGTGTGGGACCAACTGTTGTACGTGCGGGGCTCACAGCCGCACGTGCAGCCCATGCTGGAAAAAATGGTTCGCTCCGTTTTATGTGCTCGACCCTCTGATATTTTTGGAATTTATATTTGATACCTTTTTGATGTATGTAAATTCATTTGAAGCGAAGCGAGTCCAAAAATAATGCAACAAGGAAAGGAACTAATGTGTGAGTCATGTATGTGTGTAGGGCACACTCCGGGAGGGACTATCGCTCCGTTACAGCTCTGTGAGTAATAGTATGGTAGAAGTACATTTTACTTGTCGTTAATGACTATGGATACCAACGCTCTGTTCTTCGTAAGTGACTACACTAACATTATGTCGGTTGGAAAAGAGTGTGAACTTATGTAAATGTGGAAAGATTTGCATACATGGGTATGACTTTGGAACCATTCTGTTCTGTCAATAACAAATATTAACTCTCTGTTATCTATAAGCAAACTACGTCGTTTCTTAATAAATAAATGGAACTTATGTTCATCTGGAAATGATGGTGTCTATGTGAATCTAAGATTATTCGGTTGTGCTATACATGAACCTGAGGTCATTCAGAACCTATGATATGAACACAAAAGTCTACCATCGTTATATAACCCACGTTATGATATGAATTATTCTATCTCTATTGACCCTATTGTAATGATACATGCGTCTTCCGTTAATAATTATTATTGATACTCTGTTATCTGCAAGTTAGCGGTATTGATTTATATCGAATAATGGAATGTGTGTATATTATGGAACTACGGTATCTATTTGTTAATAGCCATCATTAACACTTTGTTAAATGCAAATTAGCTATGTTAACTCAACTCGTGTGAATGATTAAAAGAATCTGTGTGCCTCCGTATCACTCTAAGACTAATAACACATGTGTTTTCTGTCAGTGAGTATTGTCAATGTTCTGATATACGTAAGACAGTTAGATCAACTTGCAATAAACCATGGGGTTATTCTGTTCTGTTTAATCGTTCCATTTCTACTATGACATGATATGCATTGTTCGGTCTTTAAGGCCTATTGATTTTTGGTATGGAACAAAGTGCTGTACGGAACTAAGTGCTGCAATGCGAGCCACCTCTAGAATCCGTGCGAGCTACCTCTTGAGTCCATACATATGTGAACTGAGGCTTATGGCCGTTTTGTGAAAGTTATGAGGCCTATGGCCGTTTTGTGAATGTTATGAGGCTTATGGCTGTTCTATGACATATGTGAGGCCTATGGCCATTCTGTATGATCTGTTAGTGTGAAACAAAGTGTTGCACGGAACTAAGTAGTGCCATGCGAGTCATCTCTAGAATCCATGCGAGCCACCTCTTGAGTTCATACATGTCTGATAAAGGCTTAATGCCATTCTAATAAGGGCTTAATGCCATTCTGTTTAAGGGCCTATTTGTGAATGTGTGAACTTACCAGGTCGAGGGCCAATCTGTGACATTGTGAACTAACGAGGCCGTTATGAATATGAGTACAGAATCAGATTAACTACCTGTCTTTTATATTATATGCGCGTTGCTCTGCATTATAATTCAAGTTGAACATCGAGTTATCAAAGTACTATTATTCACTGAGGTTGTCTCACTCTGTACTTTGTCTGATTTTGTAGGTAACAAATCTAGAGGTCAGCCTTAACCCTCGATGCTCGTCTCACTCTTATCACCCTCTATGTGTCCAGGCAATTAGATGTAGCCTGCCCATTTTTATGGAGTTTTGCTAAGTTTTTAGCTTGTACGCTGATTATCTATCATATGTTTCCAATCTTTTTGTTATACACCCAAACAAGGGGCGGTGTTTGTATATGTGTATGTAAAGAATTACCATCTGATGCACTGTTTGTGATCCTGGCATGTTAGTGGTCGCTCAATGGATGTAGTTCTTTTTATTTCATGTTATTTTATAATATATAATGCTTCCGTTCAGGCCCCGTATGTTATGTATATCAGGCTAAGTATCCGTTTTTGAATAGGTCATGCCCAAGCTTTTAGGGGCAAGTTTGGGGTGTGACATGAATTGTCTATTTCGTAAGTCTTGCAATGAAAGTTATTCATTCAAAAAATTAGTTTTATCGAATAATTATAAACATGAGAACAAATTGTATTTTGTTTTACAAAATAGATGGTTCAAATTTAAGAGGAACTGACCCGAAGGTCCAAGCCCAACATATCACGTCCCATTTAGGCCCAAAACAAATTCAATACTCCATTAAGTTCTCAAATTAGCAATCAGATGAAAATACCCTCACATATCATCCAATTTACATGCGCGCAACCTCCACCCACGATTATCTTACACCAGTCTGACTAGACATTGTCACATCTCCGTTGCTCGACTCTGTATTCTCAGTCCTCTATCTCTCAACCGTTCGACTCCACTACCTCTGAAACCCTAACCTAACCACAAAACAAAGCTGTTCATCTTCTCCAATCGTCGACTCTCAACAACACAAAGAACCATCACGACTCTGAAGAAATTTCATAGTTTCTGACTTCCGATTCACAAAAATGAGAAGAAAAAAAAAAATCTCTCTTCACCTTTTATTTTTCATTCAAATTTGTACATTATTCTTTGATATTCTGTATATATCATACCGTTTCAATAACACTTTCATAAAAAAAAAACCTTGTATAAACACATTTTACATACTTCAAAATGCATAAACCCTATTTTACATATTCTACTTACAATTCTAGATCTCTTTTTCGTTTTATTCTTGCTTAGATTATTAATCCCTTGTTTTTACACATTCTAGTTATATTTAATCCCCTGTTTTTACACATAATCCCTATTTTTATACATTCAACTTTTTGTTCTTATTTTTGTTGTTGTTGCTTCTTCTTGTTGTTAAATATTGGCTTTTCTTCTTATTATTATTGGTATATTTCGTTGAATACTTCATCTTCTTGTTGTCATTGTTGTTGTTTACAAAATGCAATGGACTGTTCTTATTGTTACTAGCGTTTATAAAACTAAAACATCACAGTTTCATCACTCTACAAATAAATATTTAAATTTATTCAAATTGCAAATGAAACTGCAAAATTACACAGTTTAATCACTATTCAAAACAAATAGGTAAACTTATTATAAAATGCAAATCAAACTGTCAAATTATACAATTTTGTAACTATTAACAACAACTAGATATAACTTAATATTAAATTGCATATAAAATCGCAAAATTATACAGTTTTGTAACTATTAACAACAAATAGATATAACTTAATATTAAACTGCATATAACACTGCAAAATTATACAGTTTTGTAACTATTAACAACAAATAGATATAACTTAATATTAAACTGCATATAAAATTGTAAAATTATACAATATTGTCACTATATTACTCATGCCTTGCTGTTGTTTTCATTTTTTCAGAAATAACTATTGGAAGAAGCAAACCAATATGCCGAAAAATCCAATCAGAGATTTAAGTGTCTCCTATTTTGACACTCCTTCACCTATATCCACTGACATGCCACCATCTCCTCCTCCACAAAAAACCCAACCACCACAACAAAAAAAAACCCACAAAAAAATCACACTACCTATAAGAAAAAGCCTAAGAACTACACCACAGACCACACCTATACAACAAACACCAACCACACCTCTAACCACAAAAAAAAAAAAAAAAAAAAAAAAAAAAAAAAAAAAAAGCCAACAAAAAAACAAGAAGCTCCTCCAACAAAAAAAAGAAAGCTTCAAGAAAGTCAATTAAATCCCGAAACAAACCAAGGCATCAAAAGGGAAAAAAGAAGCAATCCCCGCAAAGAGAGTCTAATAGTTTAATTACTGTTCCAACATCGGAACGGTAATCAAACTGTTCAAGGGGGTCAAATTGACAACATCGCAAAAGACAGAGCTACAAAAAACCTTTTTTGGGGCCATTATAAATGCTCTCTCCTCAACACAACTAAAGGCCTCTTGGTGCAGATGCTACAATTCCATTGTAGTAGAAATGACAACACTCTACAAAAAAAAAAAAAAAAAAAAAAAAAAGAGCATTTATACTTGGCAAAAAGGAAATGACACTCAGAAACAGTGACGCAAGGCTCATTTGTGGTATCGACTGTGGAAAAGAGAATATCACCACCAAATCCTATGCAAGGCCAAAGGATTTTCAGCTCGCGTTTTACAAATGAAGATGCAAATCAGTGAAGAGACTAGATGCCAAGTCATTGACTAAAATGTTTCAAGAAACAAAAAAAGGGAAATCAACCAATGACCGTCAAAATCTTGCAAGGGTCATCACCCTTTACTTGTGCCTGAAACTTCTCATGCCTACAACAGGACATACACTCAGTTGCAGTTTCCTCAACTATGTTGACAATCTCAACAACATCAAGAAGTACAATTGGGTTGAGGCAATAAAAGACACACTGATGAATTCAATGGCAAATGCAAACAACAACTCAAGGCATGTTACTGGATGCGTCATGTTACTCTTAGTAAATACACTACTCAACTACTTCAGACAAAAATTTCAAACATCCAACTATCTCAAATTATCTAACATATTTTAATTTTTTTTACAATACTAGTACTGCGAGCACAGTAAACTCCTCCAACCATCCAACAAAGAAGGCTTCCCAAGGTTTATGAAATAGAACCTTGGCAAAATGTACTCCAAGTGGAAACACATCAGCCTTGCTGACTTTGAAAAGGTATTGAAACTCTTCTATACTCTTAAAGTACAAATCTATTCAACACTCATTTCACAGTCTTATTTAACACAAACCACGAACTTTTGCAGTTTCAAAGCACAAACCTATTTAACACTCCTCTCACTCATGTTATGAAACTACAAAAGTTTACAGTTTCAACACACAAATCTATTCAACACTCATTTCACATTCATTACAGTAACAATCATATTATGAAACTGTAAAAGTTTGCAGTTTCAAAGCACAAATCTATACAAGACTCGTTCCACAGTAATTACAGTAACAATAATGTTATGAAATTGTAAAATTTTATAGTTTCAAAGAAAAAAATCTATTTAACACTCTTTTAACATTGATCACAGTAACATTATGTTATGAAACTGTAAAAGTTTGTAGTTTCAAACAACATATTTTCAACACTTCACTTACATTACTCATAGTACAAATCATGTTATGAAACTGACCAATTTTCTAGTATTACTGATATATGCCACATTGTTCCAATGCAGATTGACCAAAGTACTTTAACCCCAACTGAACAAGAAATACAGTTATTACATATCAATCAAAGTACATTAACAGATTCTTAGCAAAGAAACATGACCACAAAAAGGACAATAAGTGAAAAAAAAAAAATACCAAAACAACAAAAAAGAAACTTCTAGACAGTGATGAGGAAGACTTCCTCGAAGAAGAACACCAATCAAAATCAGAACAAGAACAATAACAAAAAAACAAAGAAAAGAAAGCAAGAACCGCAAAAGCAACAAATAGAAGAAGGAGAAAGTGATGAACAAGAAGAAGAGAGTGATGAAGAAAAACAAGAGATTGATGAAGAAGAAGAACAAGAAGAAGGTGATGAACAAGAAGACACTGATGAATAAGAAGGCTAACAAGAAGAAAAAAAAAGAACAAATAGACCAACAAGAAGACATCAATGAACAAGAACTAACAGACCAACAACAACAACAACTTGAAGAAAAAGAACAAGCAAACTAACAAAAAGAAAAAGGGACAAAACAACAAGAACAAGAACTCCAAGAGAAATTTGACACATTTTATGCACAAGGTAAACTCTTGTCTAATACTGAACCAAACTGCAAAATTTAATTAAACTAACTAAAACAAAATGCAACATTTTTATAGGTGATGACCAAGCACAAACATCAACCCAAGAGGACGACAAGAACAAACTCATAACATCCATGAGAGCACAAATATAAGAAATGGAACAAAAATTCATGGCTGAAATGTGTAAAAAGGAAGAGGAGTTGAAGACAATGTCCGCCAAAAAGACTAGGAGCACAATTTCAAAGAAAAAAGAACATCATCAAGAACAAGCGGGAAAAAGTCTCCAACAAAGATCAATGGTCAAGAGAATCAAACAAAAATCAAGAAAATGAGCACATAAACCAAATTTTAAATACCAACCAATGACAAAAGCCAAAGAAAATCTGCAGAAACAAAATGACAAAGAAGATACAAGGAACGAGAAAGAAGCTGTTGCTATGTACCCAAGCCAAAAGAAGGTATTGATGGAGAAAAGGAGAAGGAGAACGAAAAGACAAAAGAAGAAATCGAAATAGAGAAAGAACCTGCTGCTGAACCTGAGCCAAAAGAGGGTATTAATGAAGGAAAAGAGAAGGCGAAAGAAAAGACTAAAGAAGAAATCGGCCAAGAGAAAGAAGCTGCTGGTGAACCCAAACTAAAAGAGGATGCCAATCAAGGGAAGACATAAATTCAAGTAGTTCCTAATTTGGAAAGTGATGACGACTTCAAGGAAGAACCAATCCACAACAAGCCACTCGCCCTTTCATTCCACAAAACAAATAAGGTTTCGCATAGCCTATCCCAAAACGACCAAGACTAAGACCAAATTCAATTCATCAACAACACACAATTAACTACTAGTGTTTAGTCTGGTAGCGAAGATGAAAATTGCATGTATTTTTCAAATATATGCAGATTGTGCAACAGGAAAGCCTTATATGGAAATGTAGGTCTTAAACTGCACAATTTTACAATTTTTGTTCATGTTCAATAATCTATTCCACAAACCTAACACATTCTCATATATAACATGTTTTAGATCATTGATGCCTTTGCAGAAATGAAATTGGCACTCCAACAATCAATTGAAGAATTTGAGAAATATGATCTAGCGTTTGCAAGAAATCCATACGTAGGAAGATTTTACGTTTTCTCAACACTCATCAATGTAAGCAAAACTATTAAGATAATTTTCAATATTATTCAAATTGTAAAATTTTCTAATTTTTTAACATGTCTTATTACATACTTTTATAACATATTTCAAACATATATAAATTACAGACTCCACTACAAAACCAAGATCAAACACTAAGAAAAAAAATGATGGACAACCATTTTCCAGAAGCAATGAAAACCAGATATATCTATTTCTCAATCAACCACGACAACCATTGGACCATTATGGTCTTTGACAATGCTGATGGAATATGGAGGCACTATGACTCTCTGAGGCTAACAAAAGGATGTCACAACAAGCACTTTGAAATTGCAAAGGAAATTGATAAAATTTCCTACTTAGTTATGTTCCTTTCAAAACATCTAAGTACATCACTATAACTAACAAAAATACCCACTAATTCTTTTGTAGCAACAACATCAGATGGAATAAAACATTATTCAACAATCAAGGAAACATGTTATCATCTCAAGAGTGCGAGATAGTAATTGCATCAATTGAGGAATGCCCACAACAAACCTCACACTCGTAAGATACAAACTCAATAACTAATTTTTCGATATGCTAAATTTTCCAATTTTACCTAACTAATTCACTTCATCTAAAACTTTGCAGGAATGATTGTGCAATCGTCGTCTGCCATGTTATCAACCAATATATCAACTAGCAACCTGTGCAGAAATCATTTTGACCAACTGAATGGGTCAGATTTTGATCAGTCAGTTCCTCAATCATAAGAACTGATCTTGGAACCTCGAGCACTATCAAATGTTGACAAAAGATACCAAACCATAAAAACAATGAACAAACTTCTTTACAATACAAATACTCATGTGAATATATCTTTGTACTCCTTTTTTATTATTATTATTTATTTACGCATGAGAAGTACTTTTATGCTTTTGGTAATTGATCTTCTTGTGGTTGTCATGGTGATAATGATTGTTGTCATTGATGTTGTTGCTCTTGTTGTTGTTATTATTCTTGTTGTTGTTCTTCATGTGGTTATTATTCTTGTTTGTGTTCTTGTGGTTATTATTGTCATCACGTTTGTGGTTACATATAAATTCATACATGACAGGTTGTTTCTAATAATTCTTAAAATTGCAAAATTATGCAGTTTCATCAAGTTGTTTCTAATAATTCTTAAAACTACAAAATTATGCAGTTTCATCACTCAAACAAAAATTATGCTACACAATTATGTAGTTTCATTATCGTGAATTGCCTTCCACGCATTATAATATGTATTTCCTACATAATTCTTGAAGCTGCAAAATTATCCAATTTCATGACTTAAACAAATAGATGAACTACATTTCAAAATTGTAAATGAAACCGTAAAATTATACAGTTTTGTCACTACAAAACATTAAATAAATACATTATGTAGTAAAACTGCAAGATTATACAATTTCAATAAGAAATTTTCAAAAACTTTATCAGCATTCCAACAAATAAAACTAACCAACTCCACAAACCAAAAAAAAAAAAAAAAAAAATCTATTACAAAACAACTTCAATAACTAAAGAACACATCGAAAAAGAAAAAAGAATGCAACAAACTTTATTCATTACTTCCATAATACTAAGTATCACATTTTATTATCATAATTCCTCAACTTCAAATACAAATCCAAAGAATAGACTATGGCCTCAAATGGCAGTATTGCACGTCTTCTTATTGTGATTTCTATATTTCATGCACCTCCCACACTTGATTTGCTTCACATTCTTACCCCTAGAAGGTATCATCTTCTTCTTGTTCCACCTGAGTTGCTTCTTCGTTATAGGAGGTTTGATAATCGAACTATCAACACCATCAAAGTCAAATCTCTCACTTAAAGGCATTGGATAAACAGTTCCTTGTATGACTCTCTAAAACAATCCACACGAAAAAAAGGATCAATGAAATCATACACATCTCTACCACTACTACGCAAAGCATACGCAGTATGACAATAAGGAAAACTATTTAATTGTCATTCATGGCAATAACAAGTCCATCTACAAATATCAACATAAAAAGAAATAGGAAAATGATCCTCAAGCACAATATCACTAGCAACAATCACATCCCAAGACTTAGCTAGCTTTAAAGAGTCCACCAACTTCTTTTCTATAACTGGACACAATTTGGTAGTCCATCTTTTAGATTCAACTCTCCTATTAGACAATTGAGTCATAATTTGAACCCTAATCATATCAACCATACAAGTAATAGGTAACTCACGAGCCCCATCAATCCAATTATTGTAAGACTCGGCAGCATTAGATGACATTTCACCATATCATTTCCCTTTAAAAAATACATTCACCTACTTATCATTTTGCAAACCATCCAACATACTATCAACTCTACCATTTCCAGCAATACGCCTTAATTTCTCTATATAATGTTAGAAAGAAGCAACAATTGGCGCATAAGCACATTTAACTAATATTTTCATCAAAGTCAGCTTATGGTTAGTACGAAGTCCCACAACTTGTCAATCAAATTTCTCTTCAAATGGTTCAAGCAATATGTATGATGTGCATTGGGAAAAACCACGGAAAGAGCGTCTAGCAATCTATGTTGACGGTCGAACATAAAGGTCAATCTCCAGACTGAACCAACAGTTTTCAACAACTGACTTAAAAATCACATCCAATTATCTTGATTTTCAGCATTAACAATCGCAAAAGCCAAAGGAAACAGACCTGAAAACAAAATAACAAGAAACTGCAAAAATTAGCAGACTCGCAATACAATAACAGAAACCAAAATCCACCGATTACCAAAACACACTGACAAACCAAAACTATACTAACTGCAAATAAATATATATCTTGATTACCATCCTTTGATGTTGCTGCAAACAAATGCCTCTTGTAATGCCCTTTCAAAAATGTACCATCAACAAACAACAACAAACGACAAAATTGAAAGCCATACAAACATCCACGAAATGCCACAAACAACCTCCGAAAATACCCACTACTTTCATCCACATCTAATTTAAACACACTTCCGGGATTTGTTCTCATACCCGTCTCAAGGTACTATTGAAATTGGTCAAAAAAAGATGCAAAATCACCAAACAACCCACATCTTGCCTTGTCAAATAGGACGAGTAAACAGATTATCACTAATACCATTATGATCAATATCAGAGACAAGTCTAGAACCAACCATTTTGCTACAAGATCTACGAGCAATAACCCCACAAGTATGCACATTATCCAACTTCATGATAAAAAAATACTGGAATTCATCAACACCCTTCTATGCACAAACCATTTAAAACTCGTAGACAACTTCATCATACATTCAACAGTTACTCTTGTTGCATCATTCTTCAAATAATTCACTACAAAACCACACTTAACTGCATACTTAGCCAACACAATGCGGAAAGCCGGCACTTCACCATTAAATTCTTGGCCAACACTATGTATAATCCCTTTCTAACTAGCAGACAACAAAACTCTCTCTGGTTCTGGATAAAAACTAGGTAACAAACCACCAAAATCATCACAATCGTTAACCAAAGAACTCTCACAAATTACAGAATCAATCCTAGAAGAATTATCATCAACCTTCACAATTCTCCTATCACCCACAACAACATCAACAACATAAGAACCACTAGAAGCTACCATTGACATCATATTCCCAAAATCATCATCACATTGAACAATATAATTAGAATATGCAGGAATAGAGAAAAACAAACAACAGTTACCAACATTCAACTCCTTAAACTTTGCACATATTTTCTCAACAACTTCATGATAACTACATCCCTTACTAATCTTAATAGTAGCACAAGACTTATTGTATTTGCACATTAACATGAAACACCCCTCCATATTACAAATTACAAACTAGCAAATAATTGTTCATAGATTTCAAACTGTAAAATTATATAGTTACAACATATCAGTATCAAAATTTCAGAATTCACAATTCCAAACTACAAATTCAAAACACATTACACTATACAAAAAAAAAAAAAAAAAAAAAAAAATCAAAATCAAAATCATTACACTATGGGGTTGTTTGAGATAATCTATATAAGTGCACTTTTTGACTTTTTAGCTAAAAAAATTAGGAAAAAAAAGATGAGTGTTTGGGATAACTTTTTGACTTTTTACGAAAAAATATGTACTATAATATTGTAATAAATATGCAAATGACCATATTGCCCCTAGTCCCCTTTTTGTATGGACGATGCCTGACGTGAAGGCTAGTACTATAGTGGGACAGCTCCTGAGGACAATATAACTGACAATTTTATTTTATTTTTCTTTTTTTCTGTTTTGTTTGTACATGGTTCTCACACTTCACTTCAATTTGCGGCCGCTTTTTTTTTTTTTTTTTTTTATGTTCATCTGCCTGTGCAAATAGTATATTTAATTTTTTTTTGTAATTATTTTAATTATGTAACAAAATTTAAAAAACAATTACAATGTATTATTTTTTGTAAGTTTTATTCATTTTTTATTATATTGATTATGTAAGAAATGTAACATGTTGATTATGACAATATTTTTTTTAGTTGTTGCAAATTTGGTACAACAAAATATTTCATTGTAATTAATGATATAATAATAGAATCACTTTCAACAACATACATCAGTGTTACACAACATACAGTGAATATAAGACCTGCTATAACAACAAATGCGTCAGCTTTAAACGTGGCCATGCTGTCGCAGTGTGTATGTAATATTCGCTCTTACAGTTGCCATGTGGGGATTTGAGTCCCCTGACTCTATGATATCGCCAACCTAAGTGTATTCGGGGTGGTCGGGCAATTGCGGCGCAATGTACTTGTCGTCATCTGGGATTTCTTGCGCGATCAGGTCAGCTTCATTGTTTCGGCATATGAAGTTATGTAAATCCATTGATGTACATATGAAGGGCACTTGATCGGAAAATTTTATCTTTGGCATATTCCGCAAAGCCCCCCACCTCGACTTCCAAGCACCGAATGTCTGGTCGATACAATTACGCAAGGACGAATGTGCCTTGTTAAACCGTTTGAACTCGTTTTGTGGTATTCGGTTGCGATGGGCATTTTGGTGATATCGATACCCCTTGTAGGGGGCTAGATATTCTGTCTTGTTGTTGTACTCGCTATCGACCAAGTAGTATTTGCCTGTATATATACAACAATATAACTGACAAATATGAAAATCGTATAATGACTCGTTCACTTTAAATCGGTCACAATTTGAAACTTCAAATCGTTTGTGGGACCAGTAAAAAAAAACATGTATTGTTCGTATCTGTGTACCCCATACTTGTTTTTTGTTAGGACATACTCCTAAATTTTTTAGTTGATATTACAAAATCGGTATAAGCTGGTTTTTATTGTACCAAAAAACCTTTTGTTACCATCACCTATGTGATTAATTTTGTACATGTTGTCAAATGCATTGTCAAGCAGGAATTTGTTACTAGGCGCGGGGTGTGAGAATTGATATTTAGGCTCGGTTGTGACATAGTGCAACACATTGCTGTCGTGCATGCTCCCGTCCCAATCGACGGACACAAACATAAAGCACAAATCAAAGTCACATACGGCAATAATATTTTGTGTTGGCATGCCTTTCCGACTGTAGTATGAAGAGGTGTATTTGCTTGGCACACGGGCCATAACGTGAGTGCTGTCCAGTGCCCCAATGCAGTCATAAACAAGTACAAATTGCAAAATGTAACTTCTTATTGCAAATGTTAAGAATTACTTTGTCAAAGAAAAAGCATTACATGGCGTCACCTTGAATGGCCGGTACTGCCGCTTAAAACGTAAATGTGGATGGCCCCCTTGTTGGACTTGATCGGCCTCAAGACTCTTACTATGAATTGAGGTAAATGGTACATAACTTGCAAAACCTCGTGAAAATGCCATGACAATGTTTCCTTTGAGTGTTGAAACTATTCTTGCAAATTCATCCATGAAATTCCCTGCAAAACAGAAATGAAAATCGCTACCTTTTCTTTGAGCGACACCCCATGCTCCCGTTGCGACACTAGCAACCCAAAATCGTGTAGAGCGTCACACAACTTCAAGAACACTGGTCGGGTCATACATACTACATCTTCAAACCGGATTTGGTGGCCGTTAAAGAACTCGTACATCCATAATTGTCCCGACAAGATTGATGTATTTCACTGGACTTTGTAGTAATTGTTGTAATAATGCGTTGTTGCAATATTCCACGTTTCTACCAAGTTGTGGTCAGTTTCTACAACCATTTCTTGCTTAATTTCATCGATTGTTGTCTCTAACAGTATATTTCCGTGGATGTTACTAGGATCGGCTTCATCCGCCATGTTACGTATATGAACCTGAAAGGGTGACCAACAACGGGGAGAGAGAGAGAGAGAGAGAGAGAGAGAGAGAGAGAGAGAAGGTCTCTGCCAACCTTGCAACCAAAATTTCATTTTAAAACCAATGTGAAGGAAACTATTTGCAAGGACAATAGTTTTTGGCAGCCACGAGGATTTCAATGGGGTGCATAATACACTAACAATGTTGTACTAATATGAAAAAATATTTTACATCTTTCTGAAATGATATAATTTCTCAGCACAAAATATAATAATTTTGTACATGACAATTATATTTTGTTTACTTTGAAATATAAACATTTTCATTCAGTACAATCATATATAACTTTTTTTTTTTTCCTGTATGTTACATACCATAAATTAAACTGAACACCAATTAGTCACTAACTTCATAAAAAAAATACTCATCATTGTAATTTTTATCGAAAATGATTTTGAAAAACATAGTACTCATCATTATGTTCAAAAAGTAATTTCGACAATTATTAAGAGCCTGTTTCGTAACCATTTCGTTTTCCGTTCTTGCAGTTTATGTTTACAAAAATAAAAAAATTGTCATAAAAACTTGTAGTTGTTTTTTTTTTAGTTTGTAAATGGTTGTCTCACATTATAAATTTGAGAAAAAAAAACGTAAGCTACAAAAATGAGTTTACGTTGGTTTGTAAACAGAAATATAAAAATTTGACTAACAAATTGAATTTTTTAAAAATATTTTTTTGCAATTATTAATTTGTTTTTTGAATTTATTTTTTCTTCAATTAAATTTGTTTTTTTCAACAACTTTGCATACACAACTGAAGATTCTTTTTCATGTGAAGAAAAGATGGGCAAGGACAACATTGGTAGCCCCACATTGGCTACCTTGCAAATTTTTTTAATTTAATTTTTTTCCATTATAATTTTTTTTTTCAATTACTTTGTTATTGAATATATTTTTTTTGTCAATTAAATTTTTTTTTTTAAAGCAAGTGCATGCAAAAGTGAAGATTCTTTTCATGTGATGGAAAAGATGGGTAAAGACACAAGGGGCTGCCCCATGTGGGTGGCCTTTCCAATTTTTTAATTTTTGTATATAATAATTTTTGTACTATTATGAAAAAAAAAAATGTACATGAATATTGAAAGGGTAAAAACTCCATTCTTGTCGAGTAACGTTTAAAACAATAATATAAAAAAAAATTCTTTCAATGAATGCTAGATTTTGGAGAGAGTAAAAACATAATAAGCAATTCTAAATTGCAACCAATAACATAATTCATGTACAATTATGAAGCAAGAAATAAACTGTCTGATATGAACGAAGCCATAAACAATTATCAACCAAGAACATAATTCATGTACAATAATAAGAACATAATTCACCTCCATTAAACTGTCTGATATCAAGCAAGAAATAAACCATACAACACACCCACTCAAATCTATTTGAGCAAAAGCAACACAAGTACAATTCCTCCAACAAGCTGCTTTATAGTCCATTTCACTCAAAAAGTAACATGCATACTATTAAATTAGAATAGACATCAAGCCACAACACACAATTATTCGGCAATAGAAGCACAACAGAGAGGGAAAAAAAAAATAAAAAAAAAATTAGCATACACTCTTGAACAGTTTTACACTCCACTGCAGAAACTATGATGGCTTAACAACTCCTTAACAACAGCTCCCCATTTCGGATGGGCCCCCCCGAAATTTGAAATTGTTTCACTCGAAGCCAACGAATTACAGCGTCGTTCGTGGGAATCTACAATATGATGGCTTGATTTGCCGGGTTGTCCATTAGGGAAACAGCAAAATTAATGAACGGGTCATCCGGGCCAAGACCGTTAAGGGAGTACACCCTTGCCAATCACCTCCGGCATCAAATGTGGGTAATCATGATAGACTCGAACCTTACGTTGTTGTGATTTAACTGACGACGTAAGGTTTTCCATGCTACTCGCCAACTTCGAAACTCCCTCGTGCTGTCATTTTTTCCGTTGCCCCTGACTGCTTGCTCCGAATTTTCGTTTCGTCGGTCTAGCCATTGGAGTTTGTTCGACAGACACGGCATAGTCATCAACTGTGTGCTCACTGTGGGCAGCAAGCTGGAAAAGTGGCAGCCCATTGCTGTCCTCACAATCTTCTGCATCCATAGGGAATGGCAAGTCATTTGTGGCCATTGGGTAGAAATCAGCGCCGGGTGTCTAAGCAAAATTTCTTATTGCCGTGGCACATTCGTACACCCTTCGCATAAGCTCCAACAGCTTCGTTTTGAACTTCACAGCATTCTTGTCAATCTAGAAAAAAAAAAAAAAAAAAAAAAAACAACAACAACAACATTACACACATGGAAGTAAATAATAATTGGTTTAGAAAAATATGAATGGCTATTCTCCACGTCACATTTATAAGTACAACTGTCAACCAACAGTTGGAGTGCGACAGGTCTATGGAAAATAATTCACAAAATTCCAATAACAGGGAACACACATACAATGCACGACATTTCAAATATGTTGTTCTACATTGGTGTAGCTTGAAAGGAAAGGAAGCAATATATTCCAACCTAAAACTGAAATAAAATCTCAATTACAAATTCACAAAATTATTTAGCAATAGGTCTATGGAAAAAATTTCATCTCGAGCCAATATCCCTGCGCACATAGATGTGTAATACCTTTAAATAAGGTAGCAAATAAAATGGGGCTTGTCAAAGTATGCAAAAATAAGAGCTCTTATAGAACCATAATTGTGTGGCTCAACCTAAGGCAAGCTTTTATTGGTGTAAAATTAACAACAGTATGGTTGATGAGAGGAGTAAATGGATCCATACTACACTAGCACAAAACTGGGTAATATAAAGTTAACACCAAAATACCATTAATTTGCATTTGCGACCTTGCAGCTCACAATATGGCAGTCAAGTTTAATTAGCTTATAGCTCACAAGCTGAAAAGTACTTGATTGATAGGATTAACTCAACAACTATTGGAGCATCACAAAGATTTACTCATATTGAATAATTTCTAGTATATTATGCTCCGAGAGATTATATATTAATGATTTGAAAGCTAATATCAAACTGTCCGTTAATGACATGTGTGAAACATAATTCCAGGAAAACCTAAACATTTTTTGTAATATCAAACAACTCATAGTGGAACATTATTATCTTTGTTTGATGCAACCATTTACAACTTATATATTTGACAATTAAACAATACAAGTTATCAACATATTTCTTTCATCTTCTTAATAATTAATTTATTTTTCTACTTTAAAAGTTGGCATAAATTACACCAATAATTTCAATAATTTTCATCTTATGTCAATTTTATTTTGTAATTCTAATTGCGTCAATTTTACTTTTGAATTTTTTACACTGTGTCAGTATAGTCTAACTGATAACATCCCTTTAATTGTTAGATCAAAATTAAGGGTAAAATAGTGCATTCACTTTTACTTTATTTATTTTTCTTGTTTACTCGCATTGGTCTTGACAACTTGTACAAGTCTTTATCCATTGTGGCCTCAAGCACATCTCTATTTGTTTTTTCTTGTCAAGCTATGTGTTTGTAGCTTAAGCCATATTATACCCACATGACAAATGATGCCCCAAAATAGACAAATTATACCCATACTATACTCCTTACAAATTATAGTAGCATACTATAATGGCACAAACATATAATTAAAGCCACAATTGATAGCCTATGTTTTTGTTTTTGTTTTTGTTTTTTTTGTTGGTTAGTTTAGTCATTGTGCTTCATAGAAAATTTCTTGTCAAACTTGTATGAAAAAAAACAATTATAGTGAAAAAGATTGAACCTAACGTGCAGATAGTTTGACATGGAATTGTGCTGCTAAGGAAAACACAAGAGTTGGAAACGTTACCTTCTCATATTTGGCCCACCAATCGTCCGATGCTTGTATCAACCCGGTTTCTTCATTGTAACTTATGCCAATTGGGCCATGCCTTGTGTCCATAAGGCGTGCCCAGGACTGCCAGTCCTTTTTAAGCAAGTTGTACTTGTTTTGGAGTTGTTTCACCTCATGGAACCTACCCGTACGTTCCTAGAAGGGCCTTGGACACAGCCCTGTAAGACGTGCATTGTCATCGTATGGACACATCCTTTGTAACCGAATTCCAACTCCTTCACAACAAGTTCCAAGAACAGCCTGACTGTGTCAGAGTCTTAAACTGTTTTGTGCAGATATGCGGACTGTGGGTGCGGTTGACTGCTGCCCCGCTTACGCAAGTTTTTGGACGATGTAGACAGCATTGGGGATTGATCCATATGGCTATAACATTGGAGCAACAATTGTGGCATACATGCATCGTATAATGTAAAACATAACATGCACAATTGGAATTAACGAACATGAAGGATAAGAAAATAATAGCAAAGCGAATAAAGAGAAGATTGCATTGTCCACATGAAACTAGCATACTACACATTGTACTAGTCGGAAAACATGAAAAGTATCACATGGCAAATACAAACATATTCCTTATGAACCAAATCAAATCAACTACGAAACAACAAAATAACAGCGATAACAGACAAGACGAATATAATAATTTGTAAGAGATGCAAAGAATGCTGCAGGTTGATGATGTCAGCTCGTAACTGGAAAACCATGTCCTTAAGTGGTTGTTGAGTGTCAGGCACGGATGTTTGGCCAAATTCGTCACACCAACCAATCCAAGAATGACATGGCTGAATAGACACATGTATTAGTGTAGTTCTAAAACATGTAAATGGACTTGTGCATGTGAATACTCACCACTGCACAAGAGCATTGGTAGTAGGCACGACCCGGATTTCTTGAAGATCTTGAAATCTTCACAGCACACATCCCAAAGCCACAGGCACATAACGGTGCTGTACGCGCTGACATGGCAGAGGAAACAAACGAAGCCATTATCTGTTTTGGGAAGAACCATAGATGAAAGCAACGAAACGACAACATGGACATGGTTTACTAGTTCTCTTATATATGCAATGTGCCTTGTGTGGACATAGTGTTTGTGTGCGATTATGTGTGAGATTAATTTGTTAATGTACTTTATTTCTTTATAATACCTTAGTCCTACAATAATGTGAATTTTTAGACAAAGACTTTCAAGTGCCACAAGTAATTTGGTTAGCTTGTGAGTGTGTGTGTGTGATTAATTTCGCAGGTAATCAAGTGTTGTTGTTTTTAGTGGCCTGTAAGTTTAGATTTCTTACTACCATAAATAGGACTCATGTACATATTAGCAAAAACAAGAATGTATAAATATAATCTAATAATTCTTAAACATTTATTTCAACAACTGTTTTTGGGGGTGAAAAGTCTTTGCAAAACATGAAAAACTAAAAAAAAAAAAAAAAAAAATTCTTTTAATCAACAGTTAGTGTAATTATTTTGCACACAACAAACTGTCTTATTAATTTTTTCCCCTCTTTTACAAGTGTCTGGATACACTTGTTCACAAAATTCAATGTCCACTTGAAGACAAATATGTCATGCCGTTTACACTTTAAGGTGAGGTAGTTGTGACCTTTTACAATTTTAAGTTTGAAAGTGTAGGTAATTTCATACTTCAGCAAAAACCAAGATTGTTTCAATAACTCACGAAAATTACAAAATAATTTTAACGAAAACGTAGGCCACAAATTACAAAATAATTACAAAATACAAAATAATATCACACCTCTAAAATTATAAAAAATAATAATAATAATTTCTTAGAAAACAAGAACCATGAATTTCATCTCCAGCAAAGATTAGGTCATGATGTTAATTGAAAAACTAATATTTTCATATTATATCTTTAATCTGTTAGCCGCATAAGAGATTTATATTTTTTTTATCATCCATTACAGACAAATTTACGCTGACTTTAACTAATTCCTTTTCTGAGATATGTGATGATATAGTTATTTTTTAAAATAAAATTCATCATTCATACATAAATTTTAAGTCTCAATGTGTGAAAGTGTGAAACTGTGAAATAATTACAAAATACAAAACGTAGGCCAACAAAAACAGTTTTAAGTCTGAAAGTATAAGCAATTTCCTACTTCACTCAATTTTAGTAAACATTACAAAATAATTCACGAAAATGTAGGCCACAAATTTCAGGGGGAAAGCTAAGATAAATACAAAACAGAGGCCAGGAATTTCACCAAGTTAGCCAAATGGTTGGCAAACCCAGATAAGTGCAAACGCAAATTCATTACAAAATCTGAAGTATGTAAGGCAAAAAAAAAAGTTAAACAATGTTAACAAAAGGGGGATTTGTTACGGATTTCGTACATGGAGAAAAATAGAGTCACAAACGGAGCTCTTACCTTCTACTTTGGGAGGGCGGGCTGAAATGGTCAAGATTTGTTTAGCGGTGGTGCAGATCTGCATGCCGGCTGGTCCTTCCCGTCTGATACTAGTGATGCTGTAAGGGGGAGGTGGTGGCAGAGCTCCAGTGTGCGCGTGACGAATAGTCGCGTATTGAGACAGCTTCGGTGATGCTGTAAGGGGGAGGTTTTGGTGGAGCTTCAGTAGTCGGCGGTGTGTGCGTCACGGAATGTCGTGGCTTCAATGGCGACTATAGACGCGTGTGTAAATAGAACAAAAGGAAATGTTGAGGTAAACATGTGAGGTTTCTCACTTCTGTGCCCTAGTTGAATTATTCCCCCATTCTGCGAGGAAAGGACAAAAGAAGGGCATTTCGGTCATTTTACCGTCTGACGAGACCTTGGTGTTTTCCCGCCAAAAAATTTGTGAATTGTATAAAGTTTTTGGCTTTTGTAGTGACTTTTTGACTTTTTTAGATTTATCCAAAAAACCACTATATCATATCCAAAAATCACAAGATAAGTCTCAAATAAACAAAATCTATCACAAAACAAAGAATTATAACAACATTGATGAACACAAACCAGAGATCACTCAAATTTCCTTATCTATATATATACATACATATATGTATCGAGAGATAGACATACACACACACACACAGAGCGTATGTAGAGATCGCCTATACACAGAGATTCAGATCACCCAAAGAGATCGACCTCACAGAGAGAGATCGAGATCGCAGACAATCTCGCATAGGCGAGATCCACAATCTAATATTTGATTTTTCACGTATATATATATCTCAAATCAAAAGGTAATACAGTCATTTAAAAAATAAGAAAATAAAAAAGGGACCTCCGGGTACAAAACTTAAAAAACTACGGACCTATTAGTCTATTAAAAATATAGTGGGATTAGAAGAGAGATAGATTCCCTACATAAGACTACATAGTGATTTTTCCTAAATTTAATTATATTTATCATTCATTTTTATAAAACAAAATATGATTTATTTTTATATTTACAATTTTCTAATGAAGTAGATTTTTTACATAGATAATTTTTATTGTGGGGCTTACAAGATCGATAGTTTGAATTATCGATGCGGGTTCAGATTGAAACCTACAAGAAGAGAAGAGAGATGTATGGATGGGAGCTTATCCCATTGTTTAAAATGATTTAAATAAATATATTTTTTAACTTTTTATAAAAAAAAATATTTAGAAAAATAGAGAGATAATGTGAACACTGGGTAAAAATTATTACCATATCTCTATAGGTGTTCATGAATTGAATTGGGTCAAGTAACTTCATATTCACCATTCGTTTGAATTTAAGCAAAAGAAAAAAGTACTAAATTAAAATGATGCAAACGCATTTTTTGCTATTCGCTTGGACCATCCAAATCACATATTGTGTGATGGATCAGTTCGAATGATTCAAATTTGATAAGCTGAATGGATCTTAGGTTTCGTTCGCCTATTCTAGTTGGAATTAAAAAGTATAGAAAATAAAATAGATTAAATAAATTAATAAGATAAAATATCATATCAAATCATAATTATTTTATTTTATTTTTTTTCTTATAAAAATAAAAAGTTAAAAAAAATTTCCAAATGAAATTTTAATCCCAAATTAAAAAAGTTTAAACTTTAAAAAGTCAACTAAATTTTTTTTTACCAAACGATAACTTAATAAAAAGATAAAAAATGATCCATCTTTATAAAATTCTCTTACGAAAGTATTCATTTATAAATTTTAATTAGTAAGAATTTAACGTTATATAGCGTAAGTAAATAAACTCTTACCAATCACAGCGTATGCTGAAACGCTTTTGTAATTTTTTTTTTAATATATATATATATATTTTTAAAACATGACTGTAAAAAAGTTATGTAAATCAAGAGGGGGAGGAAGAAGTGAATTCGGTGGGGGCCCAGCTACCGTCATGATGATCTGTGTGATCTTTTGTGAGGAGGTGGTTTGCACATAATTTAGGTCTAAGTGTGTCACAATTTAAAAAAGTTAAAAAGTTAAAAAATTATTATTTTATTTAAGTTATATTATTTTATTTAATTAAAATTATCTCTTTATTACATCACTTTAAATTCAACTCATACCTAACTCATATTTCAGTCAAAAAATACGCTTATTTAGATCATCCCAACCCACCCTTTAATGAAAAATTATTATTTGCTCATAGACAAGTTGATATAATGTTCTAACTTGATTATTATTAACTAAATCAATGGATTTATCACATTTTTATCTTTATTTAAAGAATAATATTATATGTATAAATTAATATATATATATTAGTGTATTAATAGATGATGTAACATTATTTGTGAAGTTTTGAATATTTATAACTTGTATAATAAGTATGGTCAGTAATAATGACATAACACTAGTTATTTAAAAAGTAATAAGACATTTGTCTTTTAATAAATGATCTAAAGTAATAGAAAAATGATATAAATTCTAAACGAATTACTAAAATTCCTATCAAACCTTTTACTTTACATTTGATAATTCATTTGTCACACCTAGCATGACTCACAGTAGTAACTTAAGACCAACCAATACCTTTTCGATTTAATGAGTGCCGTTCACGTTCTGATTCGTTGTTCAAAAAAACTTGGGATGGATCTCGATGGATTTGATTTCTTTCCACATTTTTTCATATTTTATTTTTTAGATTTTATTTTGGGTTTATAATGATAATTTAAATCATTAATATCGTAATTTTAACAATTTAATTAATTATATAAAAATTAATTTTATAAGATATCATCAAATATATAAATAAATTTTATTTTATTTTTCAAAATAGACAATAATTTTAAGTTTAAATTTAAAATTTTTATTTTATAAAATAAAAAATAATTTATTTATACATTTATTGATATTTGATAAAATTAATTTTTTATTTAAATAATGTTTTATTATAAAATTTATAATATGAACAGTTTAAATTACATTATGAATTTAGAATGAAAATAAAAAAAATAAAATACGATAGAATATGAAACATAAGTGTATGGAGGTGAGCATTAGCGATCATGATGCGCCTTACTTGGACACAAGTTTTTGTTCACTGACAATTCTTTTCCCCAATTGCTGTTGATTATAATGATTTACGGATAATTATTCAATAATTTTAAAATATATATATGTAATATTTTATAATATTATAATTGATAAAAAAAATTAGATACATAAAATATTATATTAAGTGATTGGGAAAGATAAAAAACATATTGAATAATGAATATTTGGAAAATATTAAATAATTTTCCGATCAAAAATGTTAGAGACCTCAAAAATTTTATCAAAAGTTTTACCAAATGTCTCACATGGGTGTGGGACCCACATGGGACCCACATTGTGCGGGTCCCACATCCATGTGAGACATTTGGTAAAATTTTTGATAAAATTTTTGGAGCCGGTAGCATTACTGTTTTCCGATTGCTTACACACACATTCATGCTCTGCCAGGTCAGCATTGGGTCCCACAAGTGATCATTAGATTCAACGCGCGACTTAATTATTTATTTTAAAATTTTCCGGTAATATTATATTCTCATGAGTTATAGTACTCCAAATAAATTATTAAATTTTTTATATAGGCTCGACACACATATATAATTTGTGTAAATTTCTTAGTTATATAAAAGATTTAGTAAAAAATTTAATAATTTATTTAAAATTCATAATATTTTCCTATTCTCATTATCATGATATTACATCCAATAAAAAGTTTTCATATATACGTTATAAGAGCATTCACACCAATTTCTTTAAAATTTTAGTTAAATTATAGTTAAAAAAACTATCTTACTATTTTAGCTAATCACCTTTTTAGTACTTATTGCATCAAACTTTTTATTCTAACTTAATCTTATTAAAATATTATTTTCTTATTAGATTTGTTATTTTTCTTTTTTTATTAAATTAATGAGTTACCAGCCAAATAATTCTTAAAAAATGCAAACAAAATAAAAAAAATTGGCCGTTGACCGGCCGGATTTTCGGGCGGACATCCGGTAACACTAATCTCCGTATTGTAGCGATGAACAGTACCTCACTTGTTGTAGCAAGGTACTGTAGCACTAGTAAATTAGCAATGAATAGTAACGATGTTGATGCACATTCATTTTTTTATGAACAATATCACTAATTTAGCTAAAAAATGATTTTAGTTACTTTGATGCGGATGCCCTAAACTAGATTATTTGAAAGGTAAATTATAAATGCATTAGTGATAATGGTTTAAAATATGAATTATTTTTTTATAATTTTAAAAATTATATATCGTCTTTTACATTGTGTTTGGTTGAGAGATTTGGGGAGAGATTTAGAAAGAAAAATAAAAAAAGTGTGTGAAATTAGGTGAAATATAAATATCTTTTATTCACATTTCACTTACCTTTTCCACTTCCTTTTCCAAATCTCTCCTCAAATCCCTTAACCAAACACAACATAAAGTTTTTAATTTTATAATAAATAGTTCCTTTTGCTAATAAATTATAAAATTAATTAACAGTTCTTAATGATATCATAAATTATTTTAATTAATAATTCAAGTGAATTTATTATTATTATATAGAAGAATAGTTAAATTTTTTTTTTTAATTAATTCAGTTAAATAAAAAATCTTAACAATGAAGTATTTGTAATTTTTCAAACTACAAGGAACAATTCGTATTTTAAACAAATCTCAGATGGTGTATTTGTAATTTGCCCTTATTTTTCTCTTTAAATGTTGTGATTATTGAATTAAGATAGATAATATAGCTACATAGGTTGGTTTGGAAATTAACAATTTTAATTAGTTTTTTTTTAACATTTTGTGAAAATATATATAAAAAAATAGAGAGAGTGATGTAATAATTTGATTTGAATTTTTAACTATTTTAGCCAAAAAAATCCAACTCCAAACAACCCCTCACTATCTCATATGACAATTTATTATATTCAAAATTGATAACGTATTATATAGGAAAAATTACACTTCAGTGATGGTTTGAAAAAATATTTTCAAATTAATGATGAACTAAAAAGTAATTAATTTTTCAAAATTTTTCTAACAAGTAATTTCCCCTATTATATATATGTGAAGGATCTTGATTAAATTTGAACGATATGAATAATACAAATTAAATGGTATTTATATGAAAATAATAATTAGAGGTCTCTAATTTATTTAATAAAATTGTAACACATTTTTAAAATATAAAATTGATGGTCTATTTCAAAAGTTTTCATAAACGTTTTAAAAATAATTTTTTTTATTGATGTGAATTTTTCATATTCATTGATCATGAAATGGAGATTTTCATTTTATTCTTAAAAGAGAATTTTGATTTCATAACTTCACACAAAAATAATATGACAATGACTTTTTTATTTTTTAGCTAGTAAGGCCTTTCTTTAAAATATAAGATTAATAACTTTTATTTTAAAATAATACTATGCAAGAATCCCATATTTTTTTTAATATTTAATTAATTTAATTTTTTGTAATAAATAATTTACTTAATGACTCTTACAAAATAAATGAGTTAAACCACCGAAAGGGTCCCAAATTAGCCACAATCCCTCTAATCTATTATGGACAAGAGAGAAACTTTGTCCTAAAAATTAAACATAATTTCTGATTAAGGTCGAATTGTGCAACATTAAGACCGTTAATTAGGATCTCTTAACTTTACTTGCTTGTCAAACTATATATTTTATGTTTATTTAATGTCAATCAGGTTGTACATAGTAGGAGCATAAAATGAACAAAAATGCAGGACTTGTGGAGAAAAGTGTTTTTCGCACGTGCGTTGACTTTTTCCGTATGTGAAGCAGAACCTCGAAAATCGTGCCGCTGTTTTTAAACCTGTTTGAAATACAACAGAGGTATAAAAAGAAGAAAGGGAGGCTGGATTAGAGTTTTGAAATTTTGAAGAAGAAAGAGGAGGCTAGGATTTAGAAAAAGGTGATTCTCAATCTTCAAAGCAAATTCCCATAGAGGATTCCATCTCTTCCACCTCTTCCCACTCCTCCATGAGTGGCTAAGCTTTTTTTTTTTTTTTTTTTCTGATTTTTAATTATGTAAAGGCTTGAACAATTGTATGGTGTTTTAGAAGTTTTATATATATATTTTTCACCATTTCTTCAAGTATTTGGCTTTTTTTGATTGTTGAATGTTTTCCATACAATAGTTTTCTATTCTTTCATATTCAAGGTATGAGACGAACCATACTACGAGGGATGAGTCGTGTCGCTACCCTAGTTTAGAGCGAACGATTCGTACTACTTGAGATTAGGGCTGTGCAGCGGATCTACCGACTCGCCACCTCCGACCAACCCGACCCGACTAGCAACGGATGGATGTGTTACACGTGGCGGGCTGGTGCGGGCCCAATTTAAGTCACTTTTCGGGTTCGAGTTCGAATCGGGTGGCAGGTAATCTGACATTTTAGTCAACAGACTCGACTCGACTCGACTTGACCCGACCCGACACGTCATTGGTTATTTATTTATTTATTTTTGGCTGATATGCCTCATTTTGCCTCCATTTTCCTTTTTGATATGCCTTCTCAGCTCATTTTGCCCTAATTTTCTTCGACAGACAGACATTCTCTCTCTCTTTCTCTTTCTCTACCCTACCCATCGTCCGATGATCTGTAGTAAACGGCAATCGATCTACACGGCGTCGGCGATTGATCTACACTACTTACTGACTGAGGTATCTCTCTCTCTCTCTCTCTCTCTCTCTCTCTCTGCTTTCCTCTTCTTCTCATCTTCTTCTGCTTTCCTCTTCTTCTCTTTTCTTCTCTTCTTCTAAGTCTAATCTTTTTTTTTTTTTCTTTTTTGTTCCAGTTCTAAAACGAGAGAGATGGTTAGATTGATCGATCTACTACACTGACTGTAACTGAGGTAACTCTCTCTCTCTCTCTCTCTCTCTCTCTCTCCTTCTTCTTCTTTCCTCTTCTTCTCTTAACCGGTTTTTTTTTTTGTTCCAGTTCTAATCTTTTAGAGTCTAATCTATTATTATTTTTATTTTGTTTTGTTCCGGTTCTAAAACTAGAGACGTGGTTAGATTGATTGACACAGTGTTAACTGTTAAGGGTTCTACAAACAGAGAAAGGACTATAGAGAGAAAACCACAGAGAGGTTTGGTTTATTTGTTCCAGTTCTTGTTATTTGTTCCAGATTGTTATTTGCTTCTAATAGAAAAAATATTAGATTAATTTTGAGATCTCTGATGGTAGTTTGTTTGTATAAAATTGAAATTTTGAATTAATCTGTTCTGGTCTGGAATTAATCTGTTCTGTTATGAAGTTCACAATCTGTTTTGATTCAGAATCTGTTTTAATCTATTCACAATCTGGAATTAATCTGAAGTTCATAATCTGTTTTAATCTGTTCTGTTTTGATTCACAATCTGTTTTGTTTTGTTCTGAAGTTCACAATCTATTTTTCTTGTTATCTGTTCTGTTCAAACTTTGATTCATAATTTGATTCACAGTCTGTTTTGATTCATAATTTGATTCACATTAAATTAGTGATCCTTTTTCAATCCTTCTTTAATCCTTTGATTCATAATTTGTTTAAAGATTAAACTTTGATTCATAATATATTAGTGAACATCAAAGTTTAATTTAGTCAGTGAACATTAAACTAATCAAACTGAACATTAGTCAATGACCATTAAACTTACTGATCCTTCTTCAGTTTAATTTAGTCAGTTTAAACTAATCTCATTAGTCAGTGAACATTAAACTTTGATTCATCTTACTGATCCTTCTGTTTTGTAACTAATCAAACTTACTGATCCTTCTTCAATCCTTCTTTAATCTATTCTAAAGTTCATAATCTGTTATGAAATTAATTTGTTATGTGACTTACTGATATGCCATTTAACTGTTCAAATTAAATGATTTTTTTATTTGTTCATAATCTGTTCATAATCCTTATTTTATCTTACTGATTTGCCACTTCTGAATCTGTCCATTTAATATCCTTCTTTTATCTGTATATGCCATTTAACATGTTCAAACATAGACAAAGAGTCTGATGGTTGTTTGTTTAAAAAGAGCATGGATTTGAAAAGCATATTTTGAATGATTTTTTATTGGTTGTTGGCAGTTTATTTGATAATCTTTTGGTCATGGATTCTCCAAGTGAAGAAACATTTTTTGTGAGTCCTAATGTTGAGCCCGAATCATCTTCTATTGACCCCTCTACCCAATCTAATGCTCCCCCTCGTAGACCACTCTTGGCCAAAACTAATAGTAGTGAGAGAGCAACATCAAAGGCTTGGGATCATTTTGAAAAGATTAAGGGCATTGATGGGAAAGATAGGGTTATGTGCAAGTATTGTAAGAAAGAATATATGGCAGGCTCTAAGAGTCACGGAACAAGTAATTTGTTAAGTCATTTGAAAAATTGTACAAAGTATCCATATAGGGACACTCATGGCCAACAAACATTAGGATTTCAACCTAGAGAAGTTGGTGGGGAGGGTGTTGTTGATGTTGTGGTTACGCCATTTTCCATTAAAGTTGCTAAGAGGCATCTTGCCGAGATGATAGTAATTGATGAATTGCCCTTTAGATTTGTGGATGGGGTTGGTTTTAAGAGGTTTTGTAATGTCATGCAACCCAAGTTCAAGATCCCATCTTGATATACTGTTGCTAGGGACATTGTAAACATATACACTAATGAAAGAGAGAGGTTGAAGAAAATTGTGAAGGGGCGTAGAATTTGCTTTACCACAGGCACATGGACTTCCATACAAAATTTGTGTTATATGTGTCTAACTGCACATTTCATTGATGATGATTGGAAGTTACAAAAGAGAATCATAAATTTTTGTCAAGTTAAAGACCACAGAGGAGAAACACTTGGTAAAAAAATTGAGGCACTCTTAAAAGAGTGGGACATTGATGGCCTTTTTACCTTAACTATTGATAATGCGAGTTCCAATAATCTAACCATTAGATTCTTGAAACGAACCACAAAATTGTGGAAGGGAACTGTCTTGGGCCATGAATTTTTACATATGCATTGTTGTGCGCATATTCTAAATCTCATTGTTAGTGATGGATTGAAGGATCTTGAGTCTTGTATAGCGAATGTGAGGCATGCAGTGAGGTATGTGAGATCTTCTCCAAACCGCCTTGACTCTTTTAAAAAGTATGTGGAAAGTTTGAAAATTGAGAGTAAGAGTCTCTTGTGCCTAGATGTGCCAACACGGTAGAATTCTACATATCTTATGTTGGAGGCGGCAGAAAAATTTGAAAGTGCTTTTCAAAGAATGGGTGAGGAGGACTACAATTATAAACACTACTTTTTGGATAATGAAGGGGGTGAGAGGAGAGAGATGCTTACTGCCGAGGATTGAGATAATTGTAAGGTGTTTTTGAAATTTCTTAGAATGTTCTACAATGCAACAAAGAGATTTTCTGGCTCTTTATTTGTTACTTCAAATACATTCTATGCTGAAATTTTTGTTATTGAAAATATGATTGGACAATTAATCAAAGACAATGATCCTATTTTGTCTTAAATGGCAAAGAAAATGAAAGAGAAGTTTGACAAGTATTTGGGAAATGGGGATAAAATCAATCTCCTTTTGTACATTGCGGTGTTCTTGACCCTCGAAGAAAAATGACATACTTGCAATTTTGTTTTTCAACAATTTTTGGTGGAGATGTTGTAAAAGTGAAAGAAATGTTAGAGAAAGTGAAAAATTGTTTGAGTAAATTGTATGATCATTATGCCGTGCTTGATTCAACAAATGTGTATGCCTCCAATGTGAATGAAACAATAGATATGGTGATAGATGAAAATGACCCACATTCTCTTGTGAACTCTATATTTAACTCATTTTTGGAGGGGCAATTTTCTAGTAATGGGAGTATATCGGAATTGGACAAGTACTTGGGTGATGAGAAAGGTGGGAAGAATGTTCAATTTGACATCTTGGAGTGCTGGAAGGTTAATGCAACAAAGTATAGAGTATTATCACTCATAACACGAGATATCTTGGCAATGCCTGTTTCCACTATTGTTTATGAGTCGGCTTTTAGTACAGGAGGTCATATACTTGATCCATTTCGTAGTTCACTTGCTCCAAAGATGGTGGAGGTTCTTCTTTGTACGCAAAATTGGCTCCGAAGTAACATTCCAATATGCCTTCGAGAAACAATGAATGATGTTGAAGAATTTGAACAACAATATGATTCGGGTAATACATTCAATAATTTATTTTGTTTTAAATTTAATTTATTTTGTATTATTCAAATTCATTATTTTCACTTCACATGATTTTCTTGTGTTATGTTTTATGTGTAGTTGTTTCAGAATCAAGTTCTTGTTCAAGCCCATGTCCAAAGAGTAATTTTATTGAAATTTAATATCATTGGTAAAAAATACTTCCCTTTGGTTAAATGTTGTTAACATATGTTTACTTCTTTTAAGTTTAAGATTTTTTAGTGTTTTCCTTATTAATAATTTTATTTTTTTGTTATGCAGGTTTAGATGGCTCATGGTTTGGTTGAAGGAAATGAATGACTTTTTTGTTTTTTTTTTTTTTGGGATTACTGTAATACTATGGTTTTGGTTTGGATGCACAATGTTTGTTGGATGTACAATGTTTTGGATGACTGTAACTTGTTTGTTTTTTGAACTTTGCATGACTATAACTTGGATGCACAATATTTGGATAACTGACTGTAACTTGGTTTGGATGCACAATTTTTCATACAATGTTTGAGGAAGTACACTGCTATGTTATGTTGTTTACATAGATGTGAAAATTGCCCAAGTTTTGGATGATGAGTATTTTTTTTGGATGATGAAAATTGCCCAGTTACTTACACAGTGTCTGGATTTTCTTTTCGTCCTTTTCTTCCTTGCATTTGGATTTTGAGGATAATGTGATCAAATTGTGAAAATTGCCCAGTTACTTATACAAGGGCTGCTATGTCATTTACTGCTTCTTCTGAGAGATACAAAGCTGGTAGTGGTGGAGAAGGTCTCTGTTGAGTACAATGTGATCAAAATGATTTTGTTTAATCCCAAATATATTTTTGGTTCTAAATGAGATCAAAAAACTTTCCAGGAAGAACTTAGATGATGCAGGAACAGTTTTCAAAGGTCAATGTTCAATCAAACATAAAACTTATGTTCCGCCAATCCGATTCGTATATAAAAACTTATGTCATAAAAATTTATGTTCTGCCAAACTTATGTGGAAAATTTGTAAAATTTTTAACCGCCAAACCGATTCGTATCCATCTACTAATTTGCCCAATCCGCATCTGTCGGATTGGCGGACGGATGCGGATTGATTTTCTCCAATCCGCCAATCTGGCAGACGGATGGCAGATTAGAGGTTCTGTGGCCGTAACCGATCCGCGCTCACCTCTACTTGAGATGGTTCATGCCCATACATTGAACGTGATGATTTTTTGGATAAATGCTTCGAACTTGTAGTTGCGAAGTATTATTCCATTCAAACCGTAGCATAATTGATTTCAAATTGAAACATTATTTACGTAACTAGTCGTAAACTCATTGCCCTAAGTTTTTCTCCAAATCAGTAAATTCATCTTTATTTATAATTGCTAGTTTATTCGCTTTGTTTAATTTAATTATTATTAGTTTATGAATCCCTCAATCTTTTTAATCAAAATTAATTTAGGAATCTAGCAATTAAATTAGTTTAATTTCTCATTTGTCCCTGTGGATCGATACCTGATGTAACAACCCTGACCTGTGATTAGCTAATCAACCATGATTGAGTATGCCTAATAAGTAATTAAGATGAAAACCAGAGTTAATTGCATGTGCATTGCATTATTTGTGTTTCTATCTGTCACTCGTAGAAATATCTGTTTGAGTTTCCGTTCTGTTCTGCAAATTGAAGGCCTTATCGAAATCCGATCACGAAATTGACTTGATATATGTGCTAGTTAGAATTTTTAGAATATTGTGGTAGGTTTAATTGAAATTCGATTCGGAACGAAATAATTAGAAGAATTAGTGCTTAATCAAGCTTAATTAATGAATTCTTTAATCCAAGCCTATAAAAGGCTTATACACCATCTTAAGTCACTTACTACTTATCATTTTGAGCCTATACAATGTGAGAGAGAGAAAGAAAGAGACCAAGAGTGAGAGTTTGATATCAACACTTAAGATTTGAAGGAATTAGACTTAGAAACACAAGAATCAAGCTTCTAGCTCTTACCTTGACAAGTCTAGGTAAGAATTCAACCCTTAGATTGTACAATTATGATGTGTCAGACATGAACTTTAGGGAATTAAGTTGGATGATACAAGAATTGGGTTAGAATTGATGAAATTTAGCCATATCTTGCATGTATGCATAATTCTCATGATTTTGTAGTTGAATTCAAAGAATTTCCTTTTGCATGTCCTCATTTTGGCCTTGGTCTAAGAATTCAACATGTTTTTGAGTTAGACACCTCATTTGATCATGTTTTGAAAGTTTTGAACTTGCACCTTTACATGCATGATATGTAATAATATGTTTTCACAATTTCAAGTTTGGGACCAATTAACAAAGCTTTTGGGCTTAATTTTGTGACATGATTTTGGAATTCACCATGTTTTATCAGTTTACAAGTGTTTTCATAAGTTTTGGGGCCAAAAAGTTGCATTTTGAGACTTTGAATTTGAGTTTGGAGCTTAGGAGTGCAATCTGAAAATTTCATATTCTGCTTCTCCGCTCGAGCGTAAGCAAAACCTGTGCTCAAACATCCACTCTATGATTTTTCACTTTCGCTTGGGCGACCAAAAGTTAGCTCGAGCGTGAAATACATGTTCCTAGAAGTTTACATGTTTTGCAGATCGCTCGAGCGACAAGAGTTGTGCTTGAGCGAGGAATTGAGTCTCACACTCGAGCGACCATCGAGCGTGAAAATCACAAAACCAGTACTTTTGCAAAGATTACAGACCGCTCGAGCGACCGAAGTTGTGCTCGAACGACCACTCACATTTTTTTGAACCTTCACTCGAGCGGAGGACGTTGCGCTCGAGCGGGGACCCTATTTTCAGCAAATTTGCCTAAGTGTTGAACAGCATAATTTGGCATGCTCATTGCATCTTAGGCATTCCTAGGCCATGATTAAGATATACTAATGAGAATAAGACGTAGAAACACACTAAGAACAAAAATGAGTTAAGTATATTTTGAGCGTGTGTTTCAAATGTGTATCTGTTATGTGTTGATGTAGGTCACGTGCCGTAAACCGTTTGATCAGTCTGCTCTGTCTGTCTGCACCCGGAGCCATCTGTGAGTAATAACTTAGTCAAGCTATGTTCAACTTTATATATTTTCTGTATGATGAATTAAGATCTGTTTTCTGAAATGATATGTTCTGTACAATGAATGATTGTCCAATTTCTAACAATGTATTCGTGGCATCCTTAGCACTATGTGATATCTGTTAGCTGTTACCTGGTATCGGAGGCTTCATTATTGAGCTCAGCATATCTATTATCTGTTACCTAGATCCGGAGGTTCCTTTATGGAACTAGTTACTCATAACCACCATATGTTCTGCATCTGTTCTGTATTTGTTATGTTAGCGCTAATGGATGTACCACGTATGATTAAGAATGAACTCTGATTTTTGTATATGATTTGAACAAGAATATGAATATGAATATGTATATGAATCTGTTTATGAATCTGAATTCTGATTTCTAAATCTAGTATGGATATCATTCATTAAAACCTTTTACTCTGTTCTTATTCACTGGGTTCCCGCTCACTATTTATATTATGTATGTAGGTGAGCAAGCGCATGACCAGGCCTAAGCTGCTGCCTAGAAAGTTTTGGGATCAGCCAGCCACCGTGCCTCTCAATGAGGTTCCTGTATATAGAAGTCGAGTTTTGTGGATCATGTCAAGGGTTATTTTGTATATTATGCTAAGAACATTTATGTTTTGTCCTGTCTTGTTAATCTGCATGCTGGGCTAAGTCGCTTTTTAAATGCTTACACGGTGTTGCGAGACTTATGTAGACATGACATCTCATGTGTATATATTATAAAGTTTCAAATTTCTATCCCATGTATGTCTACACAGCTCTATGGACTATGTATATTTTGTGTATTTGCTTTCGCAGCCTAATTATATGTTATTCAGTTAAGAGGCCTTTGGTAATCCAAGGATTACTGGCCGGTTACGACGCTAAACCTATCGGGCCGGGCTTAAGTCGTGACAAAGTGGTATCAGAGCACGTGTTATGCCGCACACACGAGTCCATAGGAGCTATAGGATGTCCTAGAAAAGAATTAGGGACATTTCATCTGCATATGTGAGTGTGTGAGAAATAATTGAATTTGAACCTGAACAAATGAAATTGGAAGAAATGAACAAGATTATTCCTATGTTTATTATTACCTTGTTTCTTTATAGCATTATAGAAATGCAAGGAATAATGATACAAGTGAATCCTCGGAGGCTCGCATGAGTCATATGGAACAAATGCTTGCAGCCCTGACAGAAGCAGTGATACAACAACAGAGGCAACAACCTTTGCCCCGATTGCCTCCACCAGCACAAAATGAGCCAGATAACAATAATATAATCAACTTGACTAAGAAATTCATGAAGATGAAACCGCCAACTTTCCAGGGAGGTATTGGACCATTAAAGGCTGAAACATGGTTGTTAGAAATGGAGAAATTATTCGAAATCCGAGATTCAGAAAATTCTTTTGGCCACCTACACTCTAAAGGATGAAGCCTGGAGATGGTAGTTATTGATTCGAAATAGTAATGGGAATATGACATAGGCTCAATTTAACACGATCTTCTATGACAAGTACTTTCCTCAGTGCTTTCAGGATCGAAAGGTTTTAGAATTTCAGGAACTCAAGCAAGGCAACATGTCTGTAGCCGAGTATGAGGCTAAATTCACTGAACTAGCTCGGTTTGCTCCTCATATAGTGGATACAGACTACAAGAAAGCTCAAAAATTTGAGGGTGGATTAGATTTGGATATATTTGATCGAGTAGGTGTCCTTAAACTACCTACGTATGTGGATGTGCTCGATAAGGCATTGATGACAGAAGCCAATCTGGCAGCAAAGAAACAAGTTAAAGCGCCAATAACAGAATGGAAGGGTAAGAGGTCTGGATACGATTTTAGGAGGGCCGTTCTTTTGTAAACAAGAAGCAGAACATGGGGTCTACAAGTAGTTTAAGTCAAAACAGTGGGTCCGTACCAGTTTGTCCTGATTGTGGAAGGAAACATCGGGGTGTATGTTACCATGCATCTGGTGCTTATTTTCGACGCGGCAAGACAAGTCATATAGTGAGAGATTGCCCACTTAGATCTGATAATGTCCACCGTTCTGTAGCAAGTATAGCCAGGTCCGCTTCTGCGGCTAGAATAAATACGAGAGATAACACGGGGAGAGAAACCTTGAGACAAGGCTAAGTTTTTGCACTAGTGCCTGGTGACGTACAGAACACCGAAGCTGTGGTGTCAGGTATATTCCCTGTTTGTTCTCAAAATGCATGTGTACTGATAGATTCTAGTTCTACGCATTCTTTTGTATTGTATGCTTTCTCTAAAAAATTAACTAGACCATCAGAACTTATGAATTATTTGTTATCTGTATCTACGCCATCTTGAAGCTCTATGGTATGCGCATATGTTTGTCCGGCATGTGACATTGTGATTGGTGACATGACATTATATGTTGATTTATTGTCTTTGGAAATTCATCATTTTGACTGCTTATTGGGCATAGACTGGTTAACGAAGAACTGTGCATCTATTGACTGTGTGAATAAATCTGTTGTATTTCGTCCACCAGGGTTACTAGAGTTTGTGTTTGCTGGGAATGGGGTAGTTCCTCTCCCATATTTGATTTCTGCTATGAAAGCTGTTAAATTGCTTAGGAAAGGATGTATGGGCTATATGTGTTATATTTTAACTAAGACTTCTGCTAGTCCTAATGTGGGAACCATTCCTATTATTTGTGAATTTTCCTATGTGTTTTTGAATGAATTGCCAGGGGACTTAATTGATAGAGAAATTGAATTTACCATTGATGTAATACCCGAAACATAACCAATTTCTAAAACCCCTTGCCAAATGTCAACTTCTGAATTAAAAGAATTAAAAACTCAGCTCCAAGAACTCTTTGACAAGAAATTCATCCGCCCGAGCACTTTACCATGGGGTGCTCCAGTTTTATTTGTCAAAAAGAAAGATGGACCTTTGAGGCTGTGCATAGGCTACCGGGAATTGAACAAAGTGACTGTCAAGAACAAATACCCATTACCTCGAATAGATGACCTATTTGACCAACTCTAAGGAGCCCAAGTGTTTTCTAAAATTGACCTTAGATCCGGGTATCACCAGTTAAAAGTCAAAGTAGAAGACATAGAGAAAACTGTATTCAGAACTAGATATGGGCACTATGAATTTTATGCCATTTGGGGTAACTAATGCACCTGCGACGTTCATGGATTTAATGAATAGGGTGTTCAAACAATTTCTGGATGAATTTATTGTTGTCTTTATTGATGATATACTGATTTACTCCAAAAGCAGAGAAGAACATGAAACTCATCTGAGAATTGCCTTACAAATATTAAGAGAAAAGAAATTGTATGCAAAACTTTCCAAATTTGAATTTTGGCTTGGCAGTGTAGCATTTCTAGGACATGTAATCAACAAAGACGGCATATCGGTCGACCCACAGAAAATCGAGGACATTGTAAACTGGCCAAGACCAACTAATGTGTCAGAAATCAGAAGCTTTCTAGGACTTGCAGGTTATTATCGTAGATTTGTGAAAGACTTTTCAAAACTTGCTATGCTATTAACACAGTTAACATAGAAAAATGTACCATTTGATTGGACCGAACAGCGGGAATTAGCCTTTCAAGAACTGAAGACTAGACTAGTAACTGCACCAATTCTGACGTTGCCCAACGGAACCGATGGGTTCTAGATTTATAGTGATGTTTCCTACAAAGGCTTGGGGTGTGTTAATGCAAAATAGGAAGGTAATTGCATATGCTTCTCGGCAACTCCGACCGTATGAAAAGAATTATCCAACGCAAGACCTTGAATTAGCAGTTGTGGTGTTTGCTCTAAAAATTTGGCGACACTATCTGTATGGTATGACTTGCGAGGTGCATACCGACCATAAAAGTTTGAAATATTTTTTTACGCAGAAGGAATTGAACATGAGACAAAGACGCTGGCTTGAATTAATAAAAGACTATGATTTGTAGATTTTGTATCATTCGGGAAAAGCCAATACCGTTACAGATACTTTGAGCCGGAAATCCATTGCCAATCTGTCATGTTTGCTCACCGATCAGAGAGAGTTGTTATGTGACTTGGAGAAAGGTGAGATTGAAGTTGTGTTACGTGAACATGGCAGAATCTTAGCTGCCATTTCTACTCAGCCTACAATCATTGAAGAGATTAGGGAGAAACAACTGGAAGATGCATTCTTGAAAAAGATTGTGGAAGAATTTGACTCGAAATCGAGGCCGAGATTTGTACTTGAGAATAATGTGTTGAAGTTCCAGAATAGACTTTGTGTACCAGATTCTTCTGATTTGAGAAAGTGTGTTTTGATTGAAGCTCACAATTCTAAGTTTGCTATGCATCTGGGGAATACGAAGATGTCCCATAACTTAAAACAAAATTTTTGGTGGCCGGGAATGAAGAATAGTATTGCTAACTTTGTGGCTAGATGTTTACATTGCCAACAAGTTAAAGTTGAACATCAACGACCCACTGGATTACTTCAGCCGCTTCCAATACCGGAATGGAAGTGAGAGCATATTACTATGGATTTCATTGTCAGACTGCCTTGCTTTTTTTGAGGTATGGATTCTATTTGCGTTATTGTTGATCATTTAACTAAATCTGCTCACTTTTTACCTGTCAAATCTTTGTATAATTCGGATAAGTTGGCTAATTGGTATGTCAATGAGATTGTGAAATTACATGGAGTTCCAGTGTCCATAGTATCTGATAGAGATCCCAAGTTTACTTCGAGATTCTGGCAGAGTTTGCAATAAGCTTTGGGGACTGAACTGAGAGTTAGCAGTGCTTTGGGAATCTTAGCCGCCATTTCTGCTCAACCTGCAATCATTGAAGAGATTAGAGAAAAATTAATGAGTGTTCTCGTGGCACATCGAAGTGCTATAGGGTGGTCGGTGGCTCATTTATGAGGGATAGATCCCTCCGTGTGCATGCATTATATACATTTAAAGAAGGACACCAAACCTTCTCGTGAAATGCAATAGAGGCTTAATCCTAATATGGAAGAGGTGGTGAAAAATGGGGTATTAAAATTGTTGGATGTGGGTATTATATACCCCATCTCGAATAGCAAGTGGGTGAGTCCTACGCAAGTGGTGCCCAAGAAATCGGGTATCATTGTTGTTAAGAATGAGCGAGGAGAGTTAGTTCCCATACGAACCACTACTGGGTGGAGAGTGTGCATTGATCACAGGCGATTGAATACTATAACTAGGAAAGACCGTTTTCCTTTGCCATTAATTGATCAAATTCTTGAGAGGTCAGCGGGGTAGGATTTTTATTATTTTCTTGATGGTTACTTGAGGTGTAATCAAGTCCTGGTGTACCCCGCTGAACAAGAAAAGACCACCTTCACATGTCCTTTTGGCACTTTTGCCTATCGCCGAATGCTCTTTGAGCTTTGCAATGCACCAGCAACCTTTCAATGGTGCATGATGGCTATCTTCTTTGACATGGTGGAGAAATTCTTAGAGGTCTTCATGGACGACTTCACCGTGTTTGGGCCATCTTTTGAGGAGTGTCTCCAGAACTTAACTAAAGTACTTACTCGATGTATAGAGACAAACTTAGTTTTGAGTTGGAAGAAGAGCCATTTTATGGTTCGTGAGGGTATAGTGTTGGGACACATTGTGTCCCTTTGAGGTATAGAGGTTGATAGAGCTAAGGTTGACCTCATGGCAGGCCTTCCTCCACCCAATTCTGTGTGTCAGGTTAGGTCTTTCCTAGGGCACGCAGTTTTTTACCAAAGATTTTAGTAAAATATCCGGTCCTTTGTGTAGCTTACTTGTTAAGGACGCACCTTTTGTCTTTTATGAGACATGTCTTAAAGCCTTTGAAACATTGCGAACGGACCTTTCTACTGCCCCTATAATGAAATCTCCTGAGTGGTCCCTTCCTTTCGAGATCATGTGCGATGCATCCGATTATGCCCTCGGCGCCGTCTTGGGCCAAAGGGTGAATAAAGTGCCCCATGTTATATCTTATGCTAGTTGTACTCTTTCTGATGATCAATTAAACTACACTACCACTGAGAAAGAGTTACTAGTTGTTGTCTTTGCACTTGATAAGTCCCGATCTTACCTCCTAGGGTTTAAAGTCATTGTGTTCATTGACCATGCCACTTTATGATACTTATTGTCCAAAAAAGAGACTAAACTGAGGTTGATTAGGTGGATTCTACTCCTTCAGGAGTTTGACCTAGAAATCCGGGAGAAGAAGGGATCCGAGAATGTAGTTGCGAATCATCTATCCCGCATCTTTATTGAGAACATGAATGATCCCTTAGCCTTGCATGACTTGTTTCTGGACGAGCAACTTCTTGCGGTTTCACACGTGAACCTTCCGTGGTTTGCTCACATAGTGAATTACTTGGCAGTTGATCAAATTCTGAAAACTTGGTCTAAGCAAGACAAAGGCCGATTTTTCTCACAAGTTAAGCACTATTTCTGGGAAGACCCGGAATTGTTAAAGTGTTGTTCGGATCAAGTAATTCGGCGTTATGTGCCTGAGAGTGAAACCTATAGCATTCTCACCTTTTGTCACTCTTACGCATGTTTCAGTGGGCAGAAAATGGCCGCCATGGTTTTATAATGTGGGTTCTACTGGCCCTCCATTTTCAAAGATGCCATAACTTCTGTATAGCTTACGAGCGTTGTCAATGCATGGGCTCCATGTCACAGTGGGATATGATGCTGATGACCCATATTTTAATTGTTGAGATTTTTGATGTTTGGGGCATCGACTTTATGGGTCCCTTTCCACCATCTTTTGTATTTGAATATATTTTGGTGGCTGTGGACTATGTCTCCAAGTAGGTGGAGGCAGTGGCCACAAAAACGAATGACCACAAAGTTGTGGTCAAATTCCTCCATGAGACCATTTTTTGTCGTTTTGGGTTCCACATGCCATAATTAGTGACAGTGGCAAACATTTTTGCAATAGATTTTTCGAGGCATTAGTGCGCAAATATATGACCACTCACAAAGTTGGCACTCCCTATCATCTCCAGACTAGAGGTCAAGTAAAGGTTTCTAATAGGGAGGTTAAATACATCCTTTAGAAAACTGTGAGGCCCGATAGGAAAGATTGGTCCACTAAGTTGGTTGATGCACTTTGGGCCTATCGCACTGCATATAAGACACCCATTGGGATGTCTCTATATAGGATTGTGTTTGGAAAATCATACCATCCCCTTGTTGAGTTAGAACACCGAGCTTTATGGGCCATTAGGAAGTTCAATTTTGATATGGCCAAAGCCGGTGACCACTGGAAACTCCAACTTAATGAGCTAGAGGAGCTCCGTAATGATGCATATGAGAGCTCCAAAATTTACAAGGCTAGAACTAAGGCATTTCATGATAAACACATTTCTTGTAAGTCCTTCGAGCCTCACCAAAAAGTATGGCTGCTCAATGCGAAATTGCGTTTGTTTCCAGGTAAACTCCAGTCTCGGTAGAATGGCTTATATGAGGTTATTGAAGTCTTTCTGCATAGGGCAATTGAGATTAAAAATCCACAATGGTACGACGTTCAAGGTCAATGGCCAAAGATTGAAACACTATGTGGATGGTATTGAGAAAGGGGAGATGATTGAAGTTGTCCACCTGACGGACCCACTATATCTTCCATAGTACTTGCTTTGAGTCTAGGAGATTTTAAATCCTCTAAAGGTATAATTCCTTTAGTGTTTGTCGTGCCCGAACAATATCTGATGGTTTGGTATAGCCACCTAACTTTGTTTGTAGTGAGTTCCTAGGAGACCAACTGAGACAGTGGAAACTAGCATTCGAATGGCAAAGCCTAGAACGCAAAGGTTTGGAATTTCTGAGACTAAAGTCTAGTTTAAATACCTAGGGGTGTGGAGATTGTTTAAAAATCACCCCGGCTTGAACTCTATATGGTAGCCTCATAGGTCGAGTTAGCTTTATGCGCCTCGATTCTGAATACCGAATCAACCTAGTCTGTCACCCTGTTGGAAAATAGGGAAAATCACAAACACTGTTGGGGGAAAAAGTAGTACCCGTGGTTTTTGCGTGAAGATTATACCTTTATTGAGCTTTTATTTGTTTTCAGAGAGCTATTCTTACTTTGACTGTGAAATAAAGGTACAAGTTGGGCTAGGAAGCAGATGGCTTCAAAAAAAAAAAAAAAAAATTCCTGCACGTGTGGCAAAAACTTCAGTCCGTAAGTTGGCTACTGCTTTAATTGCAGGTGCGCAAGGGTGGTGCAGCATAGCCACCGCACTTGCGGAAAATTCCTGGAAATTTTTTTTGGGCCTGTTTTATATGCACGAGTGGCGAGGTGGTGCAAGTGTAATTCCACACGTACGGAGCGATATTGAAAAAAAAAAAAAGTTGCTGCAGTTTTATTTTATTAATTTATTAATTAATTTTTGTTTTATTTTGTTTTATTTTTAGTTTAATTTATTTTTCGTCTTTCAAAAAAAAAAAAAATTGACTTCATCAAAAAAACCTAACCCACTTTTCTCACAATCACTCTCACAGATTTTGTCTCTGTCTCTACCTCTCATACTCTCGCTCTCTCTCTCTCTACCTTATCATCTTCTTCTTCCAACCTTTCTCTTTCACTCAAGCCCCACCACCACTAACGTTCTTCATTCTTTTTTCCTACCATCACCAACCTTCACTCAAACTCTTCTCACCATCACTATACCACCGGAGCCTCACCGCCGGCACCCTATTTCCTCTCCATCCGTCGAATCTCCAGAAAACACCATTTTTTCCGACGAATCTCCCTTTTTTCTCTCTCTTTCTTCACTATTTAAAGGTAAATCCTTCCTTTTATATTTCTTCTTTCAATCTTCCATTGTAGTGAGATTTAGGGATAGTTTAATAGTGATATATTGTTCATCCTTAAAAAAAAATAAATAAATAAATAATTTATGGGCAGCCAAGAAGACGATCACCGCATGTGCTATCATCTCCGGCGCACGTGCGACCCAAATCATTAAAAAAAAAAACAAATTCTGGGCAGTCAAGAAGACGACCACCGCATGTGTCGCCATCTCCGATGCATGTGTGGCCCAAATCATAAAAAAAAAAAAAAAAAAAAAATCTCATGCTTAGCTTTTCTAATTCATTTTATTTCCCAGGTTGTCTATTTATTTATTTAGTTGTTTAGTGTTTTTTTTTTTTTTTTAATTTTTATTCTTTGTTAGTTTAATTCATTACTTGTTAGTGTAGTTCATTTTTATTTGTTTAATCATTCAATATTTATATAAAATCTTACTGTGTCTAGTTTATTTTTTTTAGGTTTCATTTTTACACACACAAAAAATAAAAAATATATTATTATTATTATTATTATTATTTATTCTATTTATTTCATTATCTTATTATTACTTATTAGTTTAATTCATTACTTGTTAGTGTAGTTCGTTTTTATTTATTTAGTCATTAGTTTTTAAATAAAATGTTAATGTATCTAGTTTATTTTATTTAATTTTATTTTAAGTTTCATTTACTACAAAAAGAAAAGAAAAAAAAAAAGAACAAGAAAAAGAAAAATGATGAGAATTACATGTGATACATTAATGGGCAGACTTGTGCTTTAATATCTTATTCTTATTCTCATATTGGTTCCATGGGTATGTGTGCATTTGCTTTTGGTGTGTGCAAAATATGAGTAGATGGCTATCTACCCGGGCCTCCAAAAAGGCCAGAGGTTCGTCATCCTCGGCACCACTGCCGCCACTGTCACCACCATCCTCGCCCTCCCACAGGTTGAGTTGCCACGATCGAAGTGGGCTTCACGCCTGTTTCACAAGCTCACACAGTTCAAGCTCAACTATTTTCAAAATAACCTAGTCACCTCTTGGGCCATTGAGTAGCTTCGCCTCCGGCAACAGTTAAACTTGTGCACTGTTACGGCGCCAACTTATCCTCGTCTGGTATGGCTTTTTTACCAGAACATGTACGAGTCACTTACTGAGGTAGGATTACTATCCACTATTGATGGCCACCTTATCAGCATCATAGAATCTATGATTGCCCAAGTGTTAGGGTTCTTTTCCAAAACGGACCACTAGTCCTTCCCGGAAATTGAGGACTGACAACCCATATATAGCCTTATCCAAGAGTACTTCCCGGGGGCCCACGGTGACGCAAGTTACACGTGCTTGCGTCGAAGCAAGCTGCCTGGCCGCTTGTTATTCATTGACTTCGTCATACATAAGAATGCCCTTCTAGTTAGGTATAAAGCTGAGCATCGCTTGGAGTTTGTTCGGGTCTTACATGGTTATGAGCATGGCTATCAGGTCCCACTTGCGCACGTCATCTGGATGCATATACGCAAATTTTTGCAGGAGGCCGTTCAGCCTCAACCTATGTAGAACCTGACTTGGCCCCTGCCATTTGCCAACTTGTTGACACTTGTCTTCGAGCTGAATAGCCTCCCAATTGATCTGACTGAGGAGATTGACATAGCTTACCCAACTTTCGGGCAGCGGGAATGGCAACATAGCTTATCCCGCATCCCGCAACAAGTTAGTGCCCCAGTTGATGAGGTCCATGATCCTGTCCACGACCAACCACCTCATCTTGCCTCCTCTGTGCCTCCCCAAAGGGACCTATTCTATATGACTCGTGAGGAGTACTTACAACTTCAGTACTTTGTGGATCAAGTCCACAGTACTCTTCATGATCACCACCAGATCCTCATGGGGTTACGTACGAATTTTCAGGCGCATTGGGACTATGCTCAAGCAGTTTTTGACCAGCTCAACGCTCGCCAGCTCAACCTTCAGCAGTTAGTTACCTCACTACACACTGACTTTTATACATACCGAGAGTCGAGCTAGTAGTGTTTTGACCAGCTAAGCGCTCAGGTTTAGGACGAAGCATTCGAGACGCAGTCATTGATGAACGCCTTGTTTGCCCATCATTTCTCCCAACCGCCACCATCGGATTCTCAGTAGTACTAGACTATTTTTTTTCTTTGTCTCTTTTATTTTTGTATTTACTTTTAGTTTTTTCTCTTTCTAAAAAAAAATTTTAAAAAAAAAGCAAAGAAAAAAAAGGTGTGTATGTGTGTGCGCGCGCGCGCTACTATTTGCTTACCTGGATGTGCACCTACAATCTCTGGTAATATTCTCTCTTGCCTATTTACTTAGCATTTGCTTCCATTGAAGACAATGTAATATTCAAGTTGGGGGATGAGGGTATTTTCTTTTGTGCATTTCTATTTGGCTCATAATTCATGCTTATACCTGCGTCACTTGATTACATTACTTCATTTGATGATTGACTTGTTGCTAGTAGAGTGATGATATTTGCATATGTTAATTGGGGAGTATAGTAGACTTGTATGAAAAGGGTTTATTGGGTAAACACTCGCATATGATGTTTGCACTAGGATACTTGGTTGAGGTTGTGGTATTAGTACACTTATCATGAGTATACCTTGACTCACATAAGCACATTATCATAGTGGTGATCTCTCTATTATAATCCTTGATGTACATCATTGATAATTGCTAGTGTTGCAGGAAAGAATAAATGACTAGTCTTGATTATCAAAATAATAATAATAATAATAAAAACACTTGACTCGTTTAGGTTCGTAACCTTTTTAACTTGAGTTATTAAGCCTGTAAGGGTGTCTTTACACCTAGTGCCCTAAAGCCGTCTGGTTTGGAAGTCATTGGCCCAATACTTGCTACATGGGTTAATTAGAAAGCTTAAGGGACCTAGACATTGCATAGTTAAGGAAAATAAGAAAAAAAAGACTTATTCGGATTCGTAGTCTTTTCAACTCGAGTTATTAAGCCCGTAGGGGTGTCTTCACACCTACTGCCCTAAAGCTGTCTGGTTTGAGAGTCATTGGCCTAATGCTTGCTACAAGGGTTGATTAGAAAGCTTAATGGATTAGGATATTGCACAGTCTTTCAAAAAAAAAAAAAAATTTTTTTGAGAATCCTAGTTACAAAAGTTTAATCTTATTTGTATATGTTGGGGGTTATTATGAGTTATACTAGACTATTATAGTAGTCAATTAACTAGTTATGGAGACTGCACATTACACCGAGATTATTGATGATGTGTTCTACAAATATTTACAAGTACATAGAACTTGATTTGTGTAATACTGAATTGCGGTCTATACTCAATAGATTCCTTCATACTTGTCTACTGTGTCTTCAATGACTCATCATGTCTTAATATTGTACTGTAGTGGCACATGAGTTAATTCTTGAGTGGTGTAGTGTGATTGATTGTTGCTGGATAGATGTGAATATGTTAATGTTTGTGGGTATCATTTTTGGAAACCCTCACGAGACTTTACTCGTTTACTTGGGGTAACTTTGTGGTTTAAAGGCTTGTTGCATATGCTAAATGCAACTGTTTTTCCTACGAAAGAGGAGATAGTTAGATTTTGTTTAATTTTTTCTTTTCTTTTCTTTCCTTCTTTATTCCTTGCTTGAGGACTAGCAAGTTGTAAGTTGGGGGATGTGATTAAGGCCGAATTGTGCAACATGAGGCCGTTAATTAAGATCTCTTAACTTTACTTACTTGTCAAACTATATATTTCATGTTTGTTTAATGTTAATCAGGTTGTACATAGTGAGAGTATAAAATGAGCAAAAATGCAGGACTTGTGGAGTAAAGTGCTTCCCGCACGTGCGTTGACTTTTTCCGCATGTGCGGTAGAACCTCGGAAATCGTGCCGCTATTTTTAAACCTGTTTGAAAGAAAGCAGAGGTATAAAAAGAAGAAAAAGAGAGGTTGGATTAGGGTTCTGAAATTTTGAAGGAAAAAAGAGGAGGCTAGGGTTTGGAAAAGGTGGCTAGGGTTCCATCTCTTCTACTTTTTCCACCTCTTCCCACTCCTCTATGAGTGGCTAAGCTCTTCTTTTCTAGGGTTTTGATGAAACCCTAGGTTTGTAATTATGTTTTCTTTTTTGATTTTTGATTATGTAAAGGTTTGAATAATTGTATGGTGTTTTAGAAGTTTTATATATATATTTTTTCACTATTTCTTCAAGTGTTTGGCTTTCTGTGATTGTTGAATGTTTTCCATACAATAATTTTTTATTCTTTCATATTCAAGATATGAGACGAACCATATTACGAAGGACGAGTCGTGTCGCTACCCTAGTTTAGAGCGAACGATTCGCACTACTTGAGATGGTTCGTGCCCGTACATTGAACGTGATGATTTTCTTGATAAATGCTTCAAACTTGTAGCTGCGAAGTATTATTCCATTTGAACCGTAGCATAATTGATTTCAAATTAAAACCTTATTTACGCAACTAGTGGTGAACTCATTGCTCTAGGTTTTTTTTCCCAAATCAATACATTCATTTTTATTTATAATTGCTAGTTTATTCGCTTTATTTAATTTAATTATTGTTAATTTATGAATCCTTCAATCTTTTTAATCAAAATTAATTTAGGAATCTAGCAATTAAATTAGTTAAATTTCTCGTTTGTCCTTGTGGATTGACACCTAGACCTTGCCATTATTCTAAAAGAATTTAGTATAATTTAATTTTTATATTTGGTGTATAAAATGACCCATCAATTTCTAATCTACTTCTCAATATGAAACAAGATTATTATTAAGTAGGAATCCCAATTTCCCTATCGCCAATTGTGAATCTCACAAATCTAAGGGTAAACTACCAATAGGTCATATTTTGGAGACTTATTACCTAATAAGTCCTACTTTGGAGACTTAATACCCATTAAGTCCTATTTGATAAATTTATTAAGTGATAAAGATAAATTTATCAGTCTTTTTTTTTTATGAATAAATTTATAGTGATAAATTTATCAGTCTGTTTGTTTTTATAAATAAATTTTTAGTGATAAATTTATCACTCTCTTATTTTTATAGTGTTAAATTTATTAGTTAGGACCTGTAGGTAAATAAGTCTAGTGAATAGGACTAATTGGTAAGTACCCCCAAATCTAAGCCATTTAGCAGACAAACTAGTTGAAATATAGAAGTGTTGTTGCTAGAATTCAGTTCTGTGATTTTTTTTCACCCCCAATAGACAGTCTATATGGAAAATGTTTAGGACCCCTTTGGAGATGGCCTTAGTACCCTGAAAGTGATCCTAACCCTTTATGTAACTCATGTATACGTGTGGTTCACATTATAAGTGATTCACATTTATGAGAATCTTGTGGGAATCTTGTGGAGGTGAGAGTTTCAATCATTACTTGTCTATATATATTGCCCCTATCTCAATTTTTGTTTAAAAAAAAATATTTATTCACTTTTTATTTTGGGTATTAAAATCTTTTAGATTTTCAAAATTACCCATCATACACAAGTACAAACACATTTTAAAATTCAAAATCAAAAAGTGTTATGTAAAAGTATTTTAAATTTTGAATTAATATATAATGATTGCTTGCCTCCTTAATAAGTTGGATTCCCCAAACTAAATAAGTAAATAAATTGGGATGGAGAGAATATCATTAAGAAAAAACACCAAACAGTCCCTAAATCGAACACTACCTCTTTCCAAATCAAAAGATGCATTTTGGGGCCATGAATAGCTCCTGGAAATTAAAAATAGATCAAACGCTACAAATTAAACACCTTTTTATTTATTTATTTTTTATTTGTCAAAACGATTAAGTAATTCTCAGTTGAACAAATATTCACTGGTTAATTACACTTTCACCCTTATAATTTGATTTAAATTTTACTTTAAAACAATTTAGTCTTTAAATTTGATCATTCTGTCTAAATTTTTCTTACATGTCATTTTAGAAAATTGTCAAGTGTACCAGAACTAATTTTAACCTCAAATTTGGACGGAAAGGCTAATTTAAAACTAGGCTTAAAATGTAAAAATTAAATTATTCAATTTGAAATTATAGGAATTAAAATAAAGTTTGAGTCAAATTATAAGGGAAAAAAATGTAATTAACTCATATTCACTTCATGGTGCCTTGATAATCTTCAACAATGATTCATCCCCCCTTTTCCCATCACCCCCTTTGACCCCCTCTCTCTCTCATTGGTTGCTTTTTCTTTTTCTTTTTCTTTTTTTTCCTACTCCTCCAATCACTCCCTGACACATGGCAAAGGGGGGGTGAGGGGGTGACCCCCAAAAGGGGGTCTCAAGTATTATTCGATAATCTTATACATAAATAGATTTGCTATCCAATTTATTAACATTAGGTATAAAGATAAAGATAAAGATAGTAAAGTCCACATCAATAAATACATGTGAGATTCATTACTTTGTATCTAATGAATTTTAAAAAATCGAGTAAAAAATTTTAACAAATACTTTAATTTTTCAAAAAACATTGAGCCCAAGAGTTAAGAATAACAAATTCTTCATTACCTAAAATAGAATAATCACTTAGAATAATGAAACAGATTATATTTGTCGAGAAGTGCAAAATCATATAGATACGATTCTCATTGTACATCTTGATTAATTGGATCGTTTCTTTGTGGACTCCTATAAAAAAATTTTGTATTTGTAAATGTGTCTCCGAGTATTCCTTGATCATTTCCTCCAAGAGAAGGAGTTCCTCTAATTCTATGAAATTTTCTAGAATATTCCTCTCTTGAACATCTTTCAAATAAGTTTTGGATTGATTAGTATTCCACCAATTAATAACCCAAGATTCCATACTTTTATTAAATGAGAGAGAAATCCACTAGGGCAAAAATACTATAGATGCAAGATAGAGAAAGTTAAATTTTCTTTTTTGCCATTTTTTATTTGTAAATTGTTAATGAACCCACCTCATTCGCCGACTCTATGCAACTTGAGTATTCAAATTACAAATTTTGTTGGAAAAATATTTTCTCGAGCAAAAGCATGCTCCCAAATAAAATTTGCACATACATAAAAGAGAAATATAAAATATTAAAAAAAAGATAAATTATTCACTATAAATAACAGAGAATACGATGATAAAAATAAAATTATATAAAACTCAAGACCCACACTGGAGAGTAATTGAGTCCGTGAAGCCTAATCACTTATTGGGGTGTTTATTTTCAACGTGAGAATAAGCTTGGATTAACAAAAGTAGAGCTTTGATTTTATTAAATTAAAACCATATTCAACTCATTAATAGGAAGGAATTCAACTAATGTAATACATGGGGTCGGGTAGCTTGAAAGTCCGATTGCCAATATGGGTTCCCAAGATGTCACTCCATTGATCACCCATGTTTCCAAGAACTCTGTATCCTTCATTCTCTAGCTTCTTCCTTTGACTTGATTTATATGTCACTGCTGTCCCTGTATATGCAGGTCCTCTGCAACCATATGTAAATATATATATATATCTTAAGATTGAATTTAACAATTTTTTTTTAATGACCATTTAAAACTGAATATATTATGGGTGTGTCTGGAATTGATTTTTTTAGTGAGCTTTTATTTTTGTTTTCAATGAATTGTTTAAAAAAAATAAAATATTTCATACTTTTAGGTTCTATTTAACTAGATTCTGAAAAGAAAAAAGTCCACTAAAAACTTTGAAAAGCCAATTTTTTTGTCTACTTTTTTTTTTAAGAAAAAAAAATTACATTTTAAACCCTTCTACACATAGATGAACCTAAAAAAATAAATTTTTTGACACAAATTTGTAAAAAAGATGAAAAGGTCACATTTTTTAAGAAATTTTTTGTCTTTAGTAATCTTTTTACATAATTTTGTCTACTTTTTTAGGTCCATCTAGTGTAAAAGAATCTAAAAAGTAATTAAAAAAATTAAAAATTTAAAAGAAAAAATCACTGTAGACGGAAATAAAAAGCAAAAAACTCTTCTTTTTTTTGTTTGGAATAAGTCTGGAATTCAGACTTATCAACCCGGATTTTTTCTAGGTGAGTGGTTGTATGATGAAAATTAAATTTGTCTAGTGTGGAAGGATAAATCTAAATCACCAGATAATAGATAAATTTTTTTGGTCTTTAGTTGACTCTTTTTTAAAATTTTCAACTTATTTTTTTCCTTTTTTAGTTAGCCTATTCGGATGGAACTAAAAAGTGTTAAGTTTTTTGACACATTTTTAAAAAAATTCACCAAATACAATTACATTTTTATCAAATAATTTTCCATCTTAATAAATTCAATATTCGAATTTCAATTCTTAATCTTTCTGATCACGAAAGTTGCCAACTAATAATAATCTAATCTGGATTGAATTGGAAACACACCCACAACATAATATTCACACATATTTAGCCCGCATGAAAGGGCGTGTTCGACGCATAAAAAATAAGTTACTTTTCTCTAATAATAATTTAGATGAGTTGATAATTAATGGTGTGAAAGAAAGTATTAGGGGATATATAAAACTAAAACAGAAAGAAGAGTGAAGTAGGGAGTGTTCGCTTACTTCAATAAGAGCTTCTCAAAAGTGTGGTATCCAACTTTCTTCAAGTTGATTGCAGTGACATTTCCTTGGCTCTCTGGTCTTCCAGTTAGGAAGACAATCCTAAACTTAAGAGACAGTAGCTTTTTGTATAGTCTCAGACTCTCTGGCAATGCTAGTGCTTTTCCCTCATTCACCCATTTGCTGAAACTTGTTGCATTGTATAGCTCTACCCTGAAATTTCATTGTTTTATATTAATTGTTGTCATAGTAACTAGTTCAACATCTTTAAGGGAAAGAAAAAAAATAAAAAAAAGAAGCAAATTATACTCATGTTCTCTTTAATTTGTTTCGTGTTAAATTGGGCACATAATTCTAATTAGGGATGGGCACTAACTCCTCAATCTGCCTACCCCTCAATTTTAAGGATTTAAAGTTGATATTTAAATCCACAAGGCCAAACTATAATAACTTTTAAACTTGTTTATTAGATGGACTAAACTTGGGAATAGTCCTTTAACCTAATCCTATCTGATTATTAATATAATTTATATATTACATAAATGTGTATGTATAATTTGTTTAAATTAAAGAAGATACAATTGAGAGAGGAAAACTAGGTCCCCAAAATCTAAACTTAAAATTTAAAGTTTATCCCCATTAAAAATACAAAAGTACTATTTTTTATTTTATAATACGTGTTTTCTATTTAATCTATGAATTTATTGGAAAAACTTTGGATTGAATCAGGATTCTATAATCTTATAAGATTCAATTATCAGAATCAAAAGATTTGTAAGGAATTTTTAACATGATCTACATCAATTGTATCCAAATAGATCATGAGATCATAGGATTGTATGATTCCAACCAAATTGGTCACTAGTAGGGGCATACCCATTGCAAAAATTAAACAAGTTTTCAAATCAAATAAAAAGATGTAAAAATTAATGGAGTCTGATATGCAAAAGACACTTTAAAGTTACGCAAAGGCATATGCACTTCAAAGTTTAATCCATTTTCTTATTACAACCTTTTTTGCTGCATGTATTCCATGCAATAACAGAAGCTCCAAAAGATGAAATTAATATAAAAGATGGATACAAAATAATGTGGTCAAATATGCAAAGGCAATTCAAAAGTTTTAAATCATTTTCTGACTAGAAAAAGTTTTAAATCATATGCTCTATAGGTGAAGAAAGGACTAAAAGATGCATACAAAAATAATGGAGCCAAAAATATTAGTAATATGCAAAGGCACTTCAAAGTTTTCTTCTTTCCATCCAAGGGTTAAAAAAACATGAAATACTATGTTATCATTTATTTCAAGGGAGAATTTCAAATAAATAGTAAGTGTATAAAGTAATTACGAATTGAGGTATAAGCCAAAAATAAGTGAGAGTCATGTTCCAGAAGAAGTTATTTGGTATGTTTGTCTCTTTTTATATAATCGTATATCCACCCAATAATAAGAGGACATATGACCAGCTTATTTAAAAAATAACGGACAAAATGGTCATGTGTCTTTAAATCTATACTATTATAATGACGCATCAGATTCAACGAACTTGCTAGATGATTTCTCTAGTCTCGTGGCATAACTCTAACTTGCATTTCATAAATTTGAAATTACTTTCTCTATTTGCCAAATTCTCCCTATTTTCAATTTGCAATACCATGTTACATTTACTTGAAAAAATCTACGAGTACAACAACACATAATGCACAAATATATGAAACAAAATGTTCACAACTATCAATGCGAATATTTTGAGTCAAATCTGAGTCTCATTCTATGAAATCCTTTTTTATGCACGTAGCACAACTGTACTTACTTACCCAAATCCATGGTGAGCATAGTAAGGTAGATTAGAGAGAGTGGTCTCATCTATGTCAAAGACCCATACATCCTTGCCATCACCAGCAAGCTTGAGGCTCTGGGCATAGCTCAAAGCCTGGTCTACAACTGCTTTTGAATCTTTCCGGTACTGTTTGCCGAGCATGTAGTGTCCAATGTATTTTTTGCATGATCGTGGCACTGTTTTCCAGTCAATAATGTTGTGAGCTTCGACACCGAATCGCCAGCTCAGGCACGACAAGCCATGAACATGGGTCCCGGCAGAGCCGCACTGTGGCCGGAGAGGGTGAATTTGGTGGACAACTTCCACTTCTGGTGATCCATTGGTGGCTACAACAAGTGTGCCAAGAAAGAGTAGTAGTGACAGCAACCCCATGTTAGGAAGTATTGGTTGAGTTTGGAAAAATGTTGACATCCAACCAAAGTGACAATTAGCCTCTTTAAATGGTAGTCTCTGTCTTGATGGGCAGGATCCTCTTTGAAATCACTATATTGAAATTACTATTTTTCTGTATGATAAAGAATTTCAAAATACTGAAATTTAAGAATGCGATCGTGTGACTAGAAATTGAAAATTGTTAAGTAATTTAAAAATATTATGTGATATTATTTATGTGATATTCTCAACTAATAAAAAGTGTCAACATATACTGTAAAATCATACTTTATTTTCTAACTACCAAATAATGATAGGTAATCAAATCTCACTCATAAAATTCCTCATTATATGAAAGGTGCATCTCTAATTTATCTAAAAATTTACCAACTACCCACATAGCAGCCCACCTTAATACGGAGGTTGTTTTCATTTAAAAAGACAAAAAAATATATATTCCTCATTATAAGTATATTCCTCAATATAGTAAAATCATATTTTATTTTCTAACTACCTAACAAAGGTGGGTAATCAAGTCTCACTTATAAAATTCCTCATTATATGAAGGGTGCCTCTCTAATTTATCTAAAAATTTACCAACTATCCACATGGCAGCTCACCTCAATATGAAGGAATATATATATATATATATATACAATAATCTATTCTTAACATAATTCAATTAATTAAGTTATTGAGGAATATACCCCCCCCCCCCCCCCTTTCCCAACCAAAAAAAAAAGCCTCACAAAATTAAGTGATTACTAATTAATTCACATAAACAATTTACAAGAAGAATAATTTCATCTTTAAACATTAAAATTTCTGATTCAATTTGTTTGTTAGAGTTTTCAAAAAAAAAAAAATTATAAAAAAATTCAAAAATTCGCTTAGTAAAAAAAAAAAATATTTAATGTGTTTTTTAGTATTTATTTTTGTCAAACTAGTTTCTAATTTTTTGGGGGGGGAAAAAAAAAGTAGAACACAAATTCTAAAAACTCAACCAAACAGAATTATATATATATATTTGGAACACGTATTTATTTTATTTTATTTTTTAATTTTGTGTATCATGGTGCTACAATCCTAAAACATACATATTTTCAATAATAACAAATTGATAATCTAATTAATTGGAACGTTATTTTTTCCTTAAAACCCTCCACTTTGAGGTGGGTTTTCAGGTAAATTAGGAAGGCTACTAGTCTTACTGTTATATGATTGGTTTGGAATACCGCATAGGCAATAATACCATAAAATATTTTAAAACTACTGAATAATTACCCATAAATATATCACAAATTAGAATATATTTTTTTTTTCCTTTACACTTCAATTTTTTAGAATAAATAACAAATTAGTGGTACTTTTCAAAAATAATTACAAATTTATGGTAAACTTCACACACTTTAATGATTAAAATCATAAATTTTTTTATGAATCTGTAATTATTTTTAAGAAGTACCATTGATTTGTAAATTTTCTAATTTTTGATAGGGTACAAAAAGTTTTTCTTAACCCACCCTCTAATACTCAAAAAAAATAAAAAAATAAAAAAAAAGTTCCGATCTCATGGATGAGAGTAGCTAGTTTAATATGCATTAAATTACGAGGGTACTTTTTGACAAATAATGAGGCTGGTGGGGGCGCACAGCGGCCACTGCTGTGCATCGAAATGGGTCTATTTTGGGGCCATTTCGATAATCCGATCCGTTTAAATTTTAGAATACATTAAGCAGAACATACCTATAAAAATTCAAGTTAATCGGGTATCGTTAACCTTTTTATGCATTCACACTTGTATTCATTTTAATAATTTAAATCACAATTATTATTTATTTTTGTAGATACAAAAGTAAGTGGATGAATGGGTAAACGATATCCGATTAACTTGATTTTTTTGCAAACATATTCTGCTTGATATATTCTAAAATATGAACGGTTCGGATTATCGAAATGGACTCCAAAATGGGTTCATTTCACTGCACAACAGTGGCTGCTGTGCAGCAGCCACCCCACACCAAAATCTTTAAACTGGATGGGTGATGGGTTGTTGTTGGGGGGTTGTGGAAGAATGAGTGGGTGAATCATGAATATGATTTTGATATGGGTATAATCGGTGTGGTTTGATTTTTTCTTTTTTTTAAATGTTACTTTTGGACTTATTTGCTTTTAATAAAAAAAAAAATTTAATGCAACTAATTTAGATATTTCTAAAAAGTCTTTAAAAAATTTACTAGAATGTGGGAATAAAAATGCTAAAAACATAAGAAAATTCGAAAAAACAAATGTACTTTTATATAATTTTTCTTTCATTTTAGTAAACTTTTTTAATATTCTAGTCAATTTTTTTCCCTCAAAAACATTTATATTAGGTGCAAATTAAATAAAAAAATTTGAAAACCAATTTTAAAAAAATCAAACTAGACAGACTATTGTGAATCAGTAAAAATTAGGAATTAGGTGTTAATGAGTGAGGAGAAATCAACCAGGGAGAGTGTCATCCAAATACTTGCAGCCAGAGAATTAATCCATCTTCGAAAGTTGCTCATAATTCCAACAATAGAAGTTGGGAGGAAAAATGACTGCTCTTTGAAAACAAGATATTATCTATCTATTCCATATGGAGTTACAAATCATTATTGAAAAACATCTACCAAAAAAAAAAAAAACAAAAAAAAAACACAAAAAAACAAAAAAACAAAAAATAAAAAAACAGAAAAAGTTGGTCATGATGAATATTATTTGCTTAATTCTTCCATTTTTTTTTTCCTTTCATCTTTCACTCTTATCTACCAATTTATCTACTTTATATTTCTATAAAACAACAAAAACTCAATAAAAATATGTCAAAAAAATATTAAGAATTTTCAACATAAAATAAAATCAATAAAAAATTCACAAAATTCAAATATGCACCTGAATTCTGTTGGTGGTGGTCCCTAATTGAATCCTATAAAGAAAAATTATAAGATTCCTAACCACAAAGGTTGAAAAAGAATAATTGCACCTAATTTATAGAGAAATTATTTTCAAATAGAGAAGCGTACATATAGAAAGATAGATTGGTTACATAACATAATAATTTTGAATTTTGAATTTGGGTTTTCTTATAGATATTGAGTTTTCTTATTTTATAGATATAGATAAAGAAAAATGGTGATACTCATCTTTTTCAAAATCATAAATTATGGGATAAATATATATTGAGTTTTCTTATTTTATAGATACAGATAAAGAAAAATGGTGATACTTATCTTTTTCAAATTCATAAATCATGGGATAGATAGATATTTAGTTTTCTTATTTTATAGATATAGATAAAGAAATATGGTGATACTCATCTTTTTCAAAATCATAAATGATGGGATAATAGTGTCGTCAATTTTGAATTTTAAGTTGGGCTAACCATTAATTTAAAAATATATATATACACAAATCAAGAATTTTTGTTTCAGGAGTTGAAGTTTTCACCACCCATCTTCTTAAAATCTCACTTTTGTATAATATATATAGACTAGCGTTTGTCCGTGTATGAAGACACGGGGTAAATAATATTAGGATTAAAATATAATTGTAATCTTAATAATATTTAAATTTATTTTTTAATTTGATAAAATTACAAATTTATTATAAAATTTGTGAGTTCTCACAAAACTCCTCACAAAAACTCGTTTTTGCTTATATAATATATAGCTAGACAGATAGATGTGCTTAGCATATATATAATTTTCACAGGCATACATATAATATTGCTTTTATTTATATAATCATATGAAAATTGTATATATGCTCATAATGTCTTAGTATATTACAAGCATACATACATTCTATGGAAATATGTATAAAATATATTGAACAAAAAAAAGAAAATAAAAAAATAAATAAATAGAGAGAAAAATAAAAACGGGAGAAAATAAAAAATAAAAAGAAAAGAGAGAGGAATGTGGGATCATGAAAGGATGAGTGAGAAAAGGAAAAAGTAAGAGAGAGAAATGAGAAAATAGAAAATGTATATGTGTGATGTTTTTTGAAAAATATATCTCAGCTGTTATTTTATAATTTGAATAGATCTAAGCTGTCCAAATGTCCTAGTAAGACAAATGTGTGTAGGATAAATTCAAAAATCATCTTGCTTTATTATATAGATGTTGAAGATTCATATAAAGTCTAAATTTATAAAGTCTATCAGGTATTAAATATATTTAAAAATAATAATTAATTGTTAAAATTCATTTAATTTGTGGACTATAAAATTCATTAATTTAATCTCCACTACACATAGTAAAATCTGGCTCCTAATTTTGGAATCATAGATTTTTCCATATAATATGAATGAAAATAAGTGAACAAAAAGGAAAAAAAAAAAAAAAACAAATAGAGAGAAAAATAAAAATGGGAGAAAATAAAAAAAATAAAAAGAAAAGAAAGATGAATGTGGGATTATGGAATGATGGGTGAGAAAAGCAGAAAGCAAGAGAAAGAAGCAGAAAAATAAAAAATATACATGTAAGATTTTAATTTGTGGACTATAAAATTCATTAATTTAATCTTCACTACACACAGTAAAATTTGGCTCCTAATTCTAGGATCGTAGATTTTTTCATATAATATGAATAAAAATAAGTGAACAAAAAGGAAAAAATAAAAAAAAACAAATAGAGAGAAAAATAAAAATGGGAGAAAATAAAAAAAAAAAAACAAAAAGAAAAGAGAGAGGAAGGTGAGATCATAGAATGATGGGTGAGAAAAGCAAAAAGTAAGAGAGAGAAGCGGAAAAATAAAAAATATACATGTAGGATATTTTTTAAAAAATATATCTCAGCCGTTGTTTTATAATTTGAATAGATCTAAGCCATCCAAATGTCCTAGTAGGACAAATGTGTGTAGGATAAATTCAAAAACCATCCTGCTTTATTATATAGATGTTGAAGATTTATATAAGGTTTAAATTTATGAAATCCGTCAAGTATTCAATATATTTAAAAATAATAATTAATTGTTAAAATATATTTAATTTGTGGATTATAAAATTTATTAATTTAATCTTCACTACACACAGCAAAATCTGGCTCCAAATTCTGGGATCGTAGACTTTTTCATATAATATGAATAAAAATAAGTGAACAAAAAAGAAAAAAAAACAAATAGAGAGAAAAATAAAAATGAGAGAAAATAAAAAAAATAAAAAGAAAAGGGAGAGGAAGATGGGATTATGAGATCATGGAAGGATGGGTGAGAAAAGAAAAAAGTAAGAGAGAGAAGCGGGAAAATAGAAAATGCACATGTAAGATATTTTTTTTAAAATATATCTCAGTCTTTGTTTTATAATTTGAATAGATCTAAGCTGTCCAAATGTTCTAGTAGGACAAATGTATGTAGGACAAATTCAAAAATTATCATATTTTATTATATAGATTTTAATTTATTTTTAACAAATTATTCACAAATAATAATAATAATAAAAAAAAAAGAAGATGACGAATCTAATGGGCCGAATGGATTGGAGAGAATTTGTTCACCTTAATCTACAATTGGCCCATTTGGTAGAGCTGTGCAAAAATGATTATAGATTATAACTTAACAAATTATAGCTTATAACTGTGAACATAAGCTATTAATCTGTTTGGTGCAACTGTGGGATTATAGATTTAAGCAGTAGAGTAGTGTTTGGTTAATAAGCTATAAAATAATTTTTTACTGTATAATTGTCATTTCTGTCCTTATATGATATAAAAATGATTATTTTGTCATTTTTTTCAGTTTCAATTTTAAAAAAAATATTTCATTAATAAAAGTTAATATAATTAGTATTAATTAGTATCAATTAATATAAAAATTGATACATTTGCTAAAAATGTAATGGAAGTATTATTGTCACAATTATTTTTCATTATAAATTAATTAGTATCAATTAATACTAAAATTATTAATTAGTATCAATTAACGGCTTAATTAGTCTCAATTAATACAAAAATTATTAATTAGTATAAATTAATATTAATAGTTAATTTTTATTAGTATAAATTAATATTAATAATCAATTATTATTAATTAGTATCAATTAATAATTAATTCATTACAAAAGTATACAATATTAATTTATTAATAATTAATACCAATTAATATTGATTTTTTTTTCTTTTTCTTCAAAAATATACAATTTTTTATTTTTTAATTAACATAAAAATATACAATATGAATTTATTAATAATTAATATCAATTAATATTTATTTTTCAATTAATATTGATTTTTTTTCTTTTTCTTCAGAAATATACAATTTTTTATTTTTTAATTAATATTAATATTTGAGTATTGACGAGGGCATTTAAGTAACTTTAACCCGCCACACCAGCTGTGTGCTTAAGTAAAAAATTTAAGCACCCCCCGACCAGCTTTTGAAATAAGCTGAGAAATAGCTTGATTTAAGCTATAAGTTGGTTAACTTAAGCTGCACCAAACACAATACTTTAGCTTAAATTAAGCTAAAAGCTGAAATAAGCAGCTTATAAGCTCTACCAAACATGCCTAATATCGAGAGGTCTTGGAGGGCTTCCTATGCACGTCTGAATTGCAAATTAATTCTCGGGTGAATTACACTAACGGACCTTATAGTTTGGGATTTGTGTTATTTTGGTCTTTTTCTTTTCAATTGTGACATATTTGACCATGAATTTTAAATCTTGTTCCAAATAAGGACAATTGAAGATACTATTGAATTTTTCAAGGGCAAATTTGTCAATTTGATAAAATATAAATTAATTTGACAAAAATAAATATCAAAAAATTATTTTTGAATTTTTTAAAATTATTTCTACCTACTAAAGATAAAATTATATAAAATTGATAAATCTTTTAGGCATTTATTTTATTTTTACCAAATTAATTTTTATTATGTATTTGAATGATGATCATGTAAAATTAATTTTTAAAAATTAATCATGTAATTTTTATTAATTTTACATAATTTTATCTTTAGTGGGTAGAAATAATTTTTAAAAATTTTAAAATATTTTTTTGACATTTATTTTTATCAAATTAGTTTATATTTTATCAAATTGACGATTTTGCCTTTGAAATTAAGCAATGGTATGTACAATTGTCCTTATTTAAAACAAGATTCAAAATTTATGGTCAAATGTGTCACAATTAAAAAGTTAAGAACTAAAGTAACACGAGCTTCAAATCATAGGGACTGTTTGTGTAATTTGCCCTTAATTCTCTCTTGTTTCAATCTCTTTGAAGCTGTTAACTTCTTCATTTTCGCATTTTTTTCATAGAATATCACTTGATAATGTGATGGTGATACTTTAATATAAATAGGATATGACTTCTTCTTAATTGGGTAACTATTAATAGTTCCTAATATTTCAATTTAATTCTCATCAAGTTCTATTAAAAATAAATTTTAATAAAATCGTCACCAAAAATAATTTTTTGTAATAATTTTTTACATGTCTTTAAAAATTAAAAATTAGTAACTTTTTTTTGTCACGATTTTCATAAACTGTAGCTAAAACTTACAATTAGTGACTTTTTTGTGATAAATTTTTTAAACCGTCGTTGACAGTTATAAATTAGCAACATTTTTTGTGACAATTTTTTTTAACTATTGCTAAAACTTAGTGACATTTTTTGTGATAAAATTTTAAATTGTCGCTGAAAATTAATAATTAGTGATATTTTTTAATAGTATTTAATGAAAAATGTCTTTAATTATTATAGGATATATTGGATAATAAAATCACTTATTATGACCTACACGTAAGTTTCATTTTTTAATTCACTATTTGGATCAGAGGCCGAGTTTATTTTAGGTTCATTTTATTGATTTAAATTGTTCAATTTTTATTACCTTTAAGTGATTACCTTTTTCATTGACTATAATAATTAAAATATTATTTTTTCATAAATTTTACTTGAAGAAAATAAATACTGCTTTAGATTAAAACCAAATAAAAACTTTAAGTTTTAAATTAATAAAATTAAAAATTCAAGGTTTAATTTGTTACAAGGGTCAAATTGTTATTATTATTTTTTTTTTTGTAATTTTCCCAAAAAATAATTACAAAAACATGAAATACATTATAAAAATTAAGGTAAATTACAAATATATCCTTGGGGTTTGCTTAAAATACGAATTGACCCTATAGTTCTAAAAAGTGTTTGGCTTCTCTCAAATTGTCATATCAACTTGAGAGAGTGTTTGGGCTTGTTAGGCCTATTTTGAGACCAATTTCGGTGATCCAAATTGTTTCCTTTTTAGGACTCGTTGAGTAGAATGTTTATGTAAAAAATCAATATAATTGGATATCAATAATTATATATTTGAATCATATTTGTTTTAAAAATATATGACAAATATAATTTTAAGGATAGTCATCTATTTTTTGTACTATAAATGTGAATCATACATATAGTTACTGATATCTATCGATCTCAAAATAGGCATACCAAAACGCTCTCTTAAGTTGAGATGACTAACTTAATTGAAGCCAAATCCTTCTGAAAATTACATCTTACCTCTCAAAATTTCTAATTTCATAACAAATAGTCATTTTATTAATAAATCATCAAGTAAATTAACAATTTTTAATGATACTCGAAATTATTTTAATTACTAATTCTGATAATTTTATTATTGTATAAGAAAACAGTTAGAAATTTTATTTTTTCAGTTAATTCTCTTGTTTGGAAACAAACTATTTTAGTAACTTTTTGACTTTTTACAAAAAGATGTGCAGAAAAATATAAAGTGATGTAATAACTGATAGTGATTTTTTAAATTTTTAACTAAAATGCATAGTTGACAAACGAGGTCTAAATAAAAAATTTTGACAAAAAAATGTTTCACTTTTCAAACTATAGGTGGATAATTTGTATTTTAAGTCAATTTTAAAAAGTGTATTTATAATTTATTTGAGTTCGAATCCTCTGCTGTTGTTTCTTGCTGCGGGTCAAAACGACATCATTTTGATCCCTTTTTTTTTTCTTTTTTTTTTCGCTTCCTTCTTTTTTTTTTTTTTTCCAACCTCTTTTTCGTTTGCCTCCTGTTTGTAAACCCTAATCCCTCTTTCAGAGAGATGAACTGAGAGGGCGACGAGGGCAGTTGACAGGACTCTTACAGCGAGGTGATGGCACCAAGGCGAGGGGAGGCGACAACGAGATCCATTTCGTCCCTTAACAATTCATTCTCATTTTTGTTACTGATACATATATATATGTATGATTTGTTGTCATGGTTTGATTTGTTCATTTGTTAAATGTGTTTGATAAGTGGTTTAATTTATTGAGTTAGATGGGTTTGATGATTTAGGGTTTGTTGTGGAAACACATTTGTCGCGCAGTTAATATTTTTTTTCCCGATATTTTTTTTATTCGCATTTGATTTTTTTTTTCTTCTGAGATTGACTTTCTATATTACTATATTGATTTTATATATATATTCTTGATCCTGAGATTAAAACAAAACAAGTTTGAAATCCTCAACAAATGGGGGAAAAATATGTATATATTCTCAACAAACTTGTGCTTATTTCATGCTGATGTAAATGCATTGGTGGGTTGGTTTTCAATTTAAAAGTTACTGACTACTTCTGATCAGCATTTTTTATTCTTTTCATCCAGTACTGCACAATGATGCCATTTTTCTCCCCAGTATTGGAAGAATTTTATATCTTGCTCTGTTATTGTTATTATTATGAGACAATCTTTTTGTTAGGGAAAATCGATAATTCCCCACAAGTAAATCAATCAATGAGAATAAAAACTAATGCGGAAAAATTAAATCAAAGACAACACAAGAATTTTACGTGGTTCCCTCAATGTGAGGTACGTCCACGGGATCGAAATCCGATTCCACTATCAACCAAATAAGTTTCCAAACGATTACAAACGAGACACGAATAGTCTCACAAACCACCCTTAGGTGAATTCCAAATAATCACAAATAAACAAGAGGAAAGACCTCACCAAATAGATGAATCAAAATCTTCAGAAACCAAAATTGTAGAAGACCCAAAATAACAACCCAAATCAATTCACACGCACACTCCAAGGTGCGTAGCAGCCACCAAAAACAGAACCAAGCATAGCACGATTTTACTTTATGATAGATAAGAACAAAGACACTATCTCACCAAAGTTGTATGCTACTACCGCCCTTCTTGCTTGGGAAAAACAACACACATAATATATTGAATCTAGGGTTTTCTTCTCAAAATCTTAGTTGTTTCCAAATTAAATTGGGTCTCCACAAAATTAGATATAATATATAAAAATATATTATACCTAAATCAAACCAAATTAAAACTCTTTTAGTAAACCATTGGGTCCCACACTCCAATAAGGAGGTATACCCAATAATTCTCCCCCTACCAAGTTAGGTAGAGACATCAACCATACCCGTTAAAGTTCGACACTTTAAATGTTTGTCCCTCGATAAAGTCTTAGTCAACATATCTAAAATATTATCATCTGTGTGAACTTTTTCGAGTTGTAACAATTTCGAATCTAACACATCACGAATCCAATGGTATCTCACATCAATGTGTTTCGATCTCAAATGAAAAGTAGAATTTTTACTCAAGTGAATAGCACTTTGACTATCACAATAAAGCACATACTTTTCTTGCTTCAAACCCAACTCTTGCAAAAATTTCTTCAACTATAACTCTTCTTTGCAAGCTTCTGTAATGGCAATAAATTCAGCTTCGGTAGTCGAGAGAGCAACACATTTTTGTAATTTAGATTGCCATGCCACAGCTCCCCCTACAAAAGTCATCAAATACCCCGAAGTAGATTTCCTAGAATCAACATCACCGGCCATGTCAGAATCTGTGAACCCATCAAGCATCGGCTTACCATCCCCAAAACACAAACACACCTTCGAAGTCCCTTGAAGATACCTTAGAATCCATTTTACCGTTGCCCAATGTTCTTTACCCGGATTAGAGAGAAACTGACTCACCACACCAACAGCGTGAGCAATATCCGGCCTTGTACAAACCATGGCGTACATCAAAGAACCAACTGCTGAAGCATAAGGAACTTTCAACATCTCTTCTTTGTCTTTCTCACTTGTAGGACATTAATTCGAACTAAGCTTGAAGTGACCCGCAAGTGAACAACCAACCAGCTTTGCTTTATCCATGTTGAACCTTTCAAGAACTTTCTCAATGTAGCTCTCTTGAGACAACCAAATTAGCCCCTTTTTGCGATCACGAATAATTTTCATACCAAGTATTTGCTTTGCCGGTCCCAAATCTTTCATAGCAAAAGATTTACTCAACTCTGCCTTTAACTTGTTAATCATGGTAGAATTTTGACCCACAATTAACATGTCATCAACATAAAGCAAAAGAATAATAAATTTACCATCCGGAAAATTTTTCACAAACACACAATGGTCCGAAGTGGTTTTAGAAAAACCATTATTCATCATGAAAGAGTCAAATTTTTTGTACCATTGCCGCGGAGCTTGCTTGAGACCATACAAACTTTTTATCAATTTGCAAACAAATTTCTCTTTCCCTTTCTCCACAAAACCTTCTGGTTGCTCCATGTAAGTTTTTTCTTCAAGATCACCATGAAGAAATGCGGTCTTCACATCAAGTTGCTCAACTTCAAGGTTCATACTTGCAGCCATGCCAAGTACAACCCGAATAGAAGACATCTTCACAACCGGCGAGAAAATCTCGTCCAAGTCAATGCCTTTCTTTTGCCCAAAGCCTTTCACAACAAGACGTGCCTTGTACCTCAGATTCTTGCCATCATTCTTCAATTTGAAAACCCACTTATTTTTCAGAATTTTCCTCCCTTTAGGCAACTTCACTAAATCATAAGTATGGTTTTCAAGCAAGGAATTCATCTCCTCATCCATGGCCTTTTTCCAATCACCTTTCTTTGCATGCTCAATTGCTTCTTGGTAGCTTTCGGGCTCCGCTTGATCGGAAATCAACACAAATTCATTGGGAGGATACTTTCTTGAAGGTTGTCGGTCCCTTGTAGATTTTCTCAACTCAAGTTGTGATGGCGGTTCTTGAGTTGGATGCTCTTCCTCAATTTCTGGCTCAACTTCATTAGGATTAGCATCATTCTCTACATCTTCAATAGGTGGCTGCACATCTCCCCCATTTTCATCATCAACTGAAGATGAAGGAGATGGATCCATGTCAATGAGATCACTAGTTTTTTGCTCCGGTTGATCACCTTTACCAAAGTCTTCAATTGTTTGGTCTTCAAGAAACACAACATCACGGCTTCGAATGACTTTTTTGTCGACCGGATCCTATAATCTATACCCGAATTCATCACGCATATAGCCAAGAAAAATACATTGTCTTGACTTACTATTAAGCTTGGACCTCTCATCCTTTGGAATGTAAACAAAAGCTCGGCAACCAAACACTCTCAAGTGCTCATAAGACACATCTTTGCCAGTCCAAACTCTTTCAAGAACATCACCATTCAAAGGATAGCAAGGAGACAAATTGATTACGTCAACCGCTGTACTCATTGCCTCACCCCAAAAGGATCTTGGCAATTTAGCTTGTGAAAGCAAACACCTTATTCTTTCTACAATGGTGCGGTTCATCCTCTCGGCAACGCCATTTTGTTGAGGAGTCTTCTTAACTGTCTTTTGGTGCCGAATACCTTGGCTACGACAATACTCATCAAATGGCCCAATGTATTCACCACCATTATCTGATCGGATGCACTTCAATTTCTGTCATGTTTCTCTTTCAACCATGGCCTGAAAATGCTTAAATACTTCTAGAACTTGATCTTTAGCTTTTAGTAGAAAAACCCAAACTTTCCTTGAATAATCATCAATGAAAATAACAAAATAAAGTGCACCACTATGTGTTCTAACTTTTGAAGGACCACAAGCATCCGAATGAATCAACTCCAAAATATTTTCCTTTCTAGAAGCAACATTTTTATGAAAAGAAACTCTATGTTGTTTACCCGCCAAACAATGAACACAAGTTTTAAGATGTGTACCTTTCAAACCGGGTAGAAGCTTTTTCTTGAACAAAACTTGTAGCCCCTTTTCACTCATATGGCCAAACCGCTTGTGCCATAATTCGGTAGAAGTATCATCTTCAAGTGCATTGACAACACCTTTACAAATTTTTCCTTGCATCGAATAAAGTGTATGAGTCTTCTTGCACTTAGCCACCACCAAAGAACCCTTTGTGAGCTTCCATATTCCATCACCAAATTTGTTGTTGAAGCCTTCATCATCTAGCTTCCCAGTAGAGATCAAATTGAGGCGAATGTCGGGAACATACCTCACATCTTTAAGCAACAACTTACAGCCCAAATTTGTTTCCAAGCAAACATCACCCATACCAAGAATCTTGGACAAACCTTCATTACCCATTCGAACAGAACCATAATCTCCTGCAGTGTAGGTAGTGAAGAAATCAACTCGAGAAGTCACATGAAAAGAAGCACCAGAATCAATCACCCAACTGCTCTCTTGGCCCACAAAATTGATACAATCATCTTCACAAACGACCATGAGATCATCGGTAGTAACTGCCGTTGTGTCTTCTTGCTTCTTATCCACACTTTTGTCACGCTTTTTCTCCTTATTCTTGAGCTTTCGGCATTCCCGCTTCATGGGCCCTTTCTCATGGCAATAATAGCACTCAATGTCTTTCTTTGAAAAAGAACCATCTTTTGATTTGTCACGGCTTTGATCACGACCATGAGGAGTCTTACTACTCCCCCTTGTTTTTCTTCGATCTCTCACAACAAATGCTTCCGAATAAGAGGAACCGGCTGATTTTCTTCTAGTTTCTTCATTCAATAAGCTACTACTGACTTGGCCCATTGTGATAACTCCATCGGGTGCCGAATTACTAATTGTCACAACCAAAGTCTCCTAACTTTCGGGTAAGAAACTAAGTAGCATCAAAGCCTGCAACTCATCATCAAAAATAATTTTCATAGAAGCAAGTTGGTTAACAATACTCTTTATTTCATTCAGATGTTCCGGAATAGGGCTGCCCTCTTTATATTTTAAATTAACCAACTTACGAAACAGAAAGGCTTTATTTGTGGCTGATTTTCTATCATAAAGACTCTCTAATTTTTTCCATAAATCATGTGCCGAAATATCAGTAGCAACATGATGAAACACACTGTCATCAATCCATTGACGGATAACACTAACAGCTTTTCGATTTAACCTCTTCCACTCATCATCTTTCATATCATTAGGTTTGCCACTATCACCCTCAATAGGTCCATACAAGTCTTTACAAAATAATAGGTCCTCCATTTTAGTTTTCCAAGTTACCCAATTACTTCCATTGAAGCTAGACATACGACCCACATTCCCCTCCATTGATTTACACAAATAATTAAACCCAAATAAACCGTAAGCTCGGATACCAGTTGTTAGGGAAAATCGATGATTCCCCACAAGTAAATCAATCAATGGGAATAAAAACTAATGCGGAAAAATTAAATCAAAGACAACACAAGAATTTTACGTGGTTCCCTCAATGTGAGGTACGTCCACGGGATCGAAATCCGATTCCACTATCAACCAAATAAGTTTCCAAACGATTACAAACGAGACACGAATAGTCTCACAAACCACCCTTAGGTGAATTCCAAATAATCATAAATAAACAAGAGGAAAGACCTCACCAAATAGATTAATCAAAATCTTCAGAAACCAAAATTGTAGAAGACCCAAAATAACAACCCAAATCAATTCACAAGCACACTCCAAGGTGCGTAGCAGCCACCAAAAACAGAACCAAGCATAGCACGATTTTACTTTATGATAGATAAGAACAAAGGCACTATCTCACCAAAGTTGTATGCTGCTGCCGCCCTTCTTGCTTGGGAAAAACAACACACATAATATATTGAATCTAGGGTTTTCTTCTCAAAATCTTAGTTGTTTCCAAATTAAATTGGGTCTCCACAAAATTAGATATAATATATAAAAATATATTATACCTAAATCAAACCAAATTAAAACTCTTTTAGTAAACCATCGGGTCCCACACTCCAATAAGGAGGTATACCCAACACTTTTTTGGTGAATTATGGATATCCTAGGAAAATGGTTTACAATCATATTGCCAACCAAAACTCCCATCTCGAATGATATGTATATGACAATTTTATTATTATTAGAATAAACAACAGTCAGTTAGATCATATATCTTGCTTGGTGCATAACAACTTTAAACTCTATTTTCAATATCATACATATATAAGACTTTGCATATGCTTGCAAAATCTAGGCATTTATGTGTCTCTCATCTCACCCAAATGCAATTAGAAAGTATGTGCTAGCTTGTGTTCTAATTTTATATTGCAGCTGCTATTGTCATTCAATATTAAAAAAATCTAAACTTTGATTGATGTTCTTATTTTGTCTTTTACCGATTGTGGATGTAGAAAGGGAAAAAAGAGAAAGGTAAATGAAGATAGAAAAGATAAAGCGAAGACCAGAGATTTTGACAAAGATACAAGAAAACACAAGGATGAAGAAACATGAAAGTGAGCAAATTAAATTGAAGGAACAAATTTGATTGGACTACTAGAGTGGCTCATTGTTTGGCATGGATTACTTGATTGATCACAACGAAATTGGATCAAAATGAATGATGTAGTTCAATTAATATAAATGTTATAATTAAATTAATATTTGCAATGATAATGTTGATTGAATAAAATGAAATGCTAGTTGATTGAACGAAATAGTGCGTGTATCTTATTTGAATGAAATGATTTAGCGATTTTGATTGAATAAAATGGTTTGAGCATCTTAGTTGAATGAAATGCTCTTGATTGAATGAAATGATATACTGAAACAAGTAACTTCTCTTTTTTCTCTCTTTTAAACAAGCAACAAACCATATATTTCCAAGGGGTATTCATTCAACTGGCAATTGTGTATTCATTTAACTGGAAATTGAACTCTAGCATTAGCAAATGAAAAATACATTAATCCATTTGGAACCAAAATATTAATTTCATTTGTTAGCATCACCAAGACAAATAGTTTTAAACTTCTACATTTGTCAAACACAAGAATAACAAAATTGATCACTGCCACAATTGAATCAAACACATTTGAGTATGATCTTGTCTCACAACTAAGAAAATAAAATTACATCCATGAATACCATTCAACGCCCCCCCTCCCCCCCCCCTCCCCCTCCCCCCCTCAAAAAAAAAAGAAGAAGAAACAAAATACAGATTTTTGGTTCATATCCGACCATCCACATCACCAAATTCAAAATTCTAATCCAATAAAATTCATCCCGATGATTTTCTTTCAAAATGTCATCCACATGATCATGCTCATGCTCATTCTGTTGTGGCATTAGTGGATTTTTTTTTTTTTTTCAATTTTTTTTGGCCTATCAATTTTGTGCCTTGGTTTCTTTCTCCGGTCAGTGTTATTCCTTGAAGCCTCGAAAACATCTGTGCTCCTCCAAGGCTGCTCAAACTGGTCTGCTCCTCTGAGGCTATAATATCAAGAAGTATATAATGATTAGCATGTATTTCAAGCATGATTATGATGAAAAATCAATTTAAAATCCAATACAAAATAGTCATAGCAATAAGACAGAATAGCCATCCACTAATTGATGAACAATGTTCACATGTCCTCGCCAACATCAATCTGCAACAAAAAAAATATTAATAATAAAAACTATGGGCTTTTAGTATTACCTAGTGTTTTAACTTCTCTATTTTTTAAATAACTTGCATGATAGATGATTAACACATAGAAAAGAAGAAAACAAAAAAAAAACCAGCAAGGTATGCAAATCTTCTAAAAACTCCATACCAACAAAGCACTTTGGAAAGTAATGAAATTTCTTAATTACACTCAAGAGTGCTAAGAATGCATCAATTGAACATAAGAATACAAAAATAATAACAGCCAATGCGTCAAAAGAAGCAAATAAACAATACCCACAAGTCAACAAGAGTGAAACAATTCAAAATCAACACATTTAGATCTTGAAATTCACATCCCAAACATCAGGATGGGAGAGGGGAGAGATGCAGTGTTAAAAAAAATTCTCAATTACAATCAAATAGTGCTAAGAACACATCACAAGAACCCATGATTACGATTGGGAAGAGATCAAAGAATCCACTTTAATCATACACCCCATGCTTTCTATAGAATTCCCTACTTGTACAAATGCAAAACAAACTGTGTAACAATCCAGGCCAACCCCAAACCAACAAAGTCAGTTATCATCAAGATCACTAACATTCATTAAAAATATATATATATATATATATGCATATGCTCACATCAAATTCCATGAACTCTCAAAAATTGCATGTTCATAAAGAGCTTTATCCCTCTATCTCCAAAGCCTCTTGAAAAGAAATGCTGCCATAATTGCTAGAAAACAAAAAACCAACACACACACACATGCTCATCACATAGAAAAAAAAAAATCATCGCCAAAGATTTGCATATTTATCAAGTATTTCACCTGGCCCCTCTGCACATTTGGAAAAGTTCGATGGTTTGGTTCATCTCTCACATGTACAGTTTCATACACAAATTTCTAGGCTACACCCAGGATCAAAATCAAAGCTAATTTTGCTTTATAGACACAAATCGAGACCCAAAGAAGAGCTTTTTGTTGTTGTCCCTCTTTTATCTCTGCAAATATAAACAAGAAAACAAATAGCATCAGAACCATACCTCCACACCTCAATTGCTTCAAAACAAATTTTCATTTCAAGGAATCACATATTTTTGCTTCAAAACCGTTGGACAATCTTCACTGTATTTGACGAATGGATTAAAGAAAGAGAGAAAGACTGTTTGATTACAAAAATCAAAACAGTATATAAAATAAAATAAAACAGTAGATTCTTATTTTGTTACAAAAACAAAATTAGAATCTGAAAAAGAAAAAAATAATAAAACATAAAAGTAAATTAATTACTTACCTTATTATTTTCTGGAACAAATTTTGATCAAGTCCAGTGTTTAACACTGTGTCCTTAAGATAGATTCGTCCACTCCATGGTACTTTCAGATTTTGGACGTGTATTTTCTAGGATAAAATGATCAACAACGAATAGTGGCAAACTACAAACTATTCGCACAATGAACACACTTTGTGTTTACACTCTTTCTCATAGGAAAATAATGTGGCAAAATGCAGAGAGAGCAATAGCAGAATTGGGGATGAAAATTATTGAATGCAAAATCCAAATAAGGGATTGCTTATTTATAAATGGAATAGTGGATGTTCAGTTTGAATCCAACAGGTAGCAGACCTATTTGAACAAGTACAAGACCTGTTCGGTTTTGAATGAATAGATACAAACCTGTTCGGTTTGAATTTTGAACAGATAAGAAGCTATTTGGGTTTGAAATGAACAGATATGAATCTATTCGGTTAGATTGAAATCTCTACAAAAATGTGCAAGCCAAAATTTGAATTTGTCCAACCGAAATTTGAATTCAAATGGCCAAAATTTATTTTTCAAAAATAAAAAATAAAAATTCAAATGTTTTTGGCCCAAAAAGAATTAATATTAGGCTGAATAAGCCCAACTCAACCTCATACCACGCACCTGCGCCCAAGCCCAGTCCACCCTGACCGGACAGACTAAGGCGGTAGCGCGCACGTGTCTATTTATTTTGGGTCCAATGGGTCTAGCCTGCTTTTGCCTATAACCTTCCCCTCTACAAAACTTGAGTGCCCCTTGGAGCCTATCCCAAGTTCCAAACCCAAGCCTTACAAACCCAAACAAAGTTTGCCCATCAAACCAATGTGGGACAAACCTTAACTCTAACCTTAATGGACCATTTCCATGGAGCTCACTTTGGCTTCAATTTCCCATTCACTCAATAATGGGTTTGAGCAACTAAATATACTACGTGAATCACAACGCGATATAGATTGCGTTACCACTTAGACCCGCCATCTTTGGCGTATGGGTCCCATCTAAAAATTAGACCAAAGTTAAGGAAAATTTTGTTTTTCCAAAACCATTTCTTATAATCCCTCACATGAATGAAATTTGATGACAACGGAAATGCTGTTATACAGAATTTGTCGAAATAGTATAAATCGAAAATATCTTGCATCAGGATAGATAGCTTTCAGCCTTGAACCTTCCCTAGTGATAACCTATCGGATTTAGTAGCTAACTAATGGCTGCGATGCCTTGAATTGTTCAGCTGTTTGTGTAAGCCAAAACAATAGATTTCAAACAAAATATCTTCTGACACATCATGGTTCTCACAATTGTGTTCATTTTGGCTTTGAACGTTCCTTGTTGTTTATGAGTGCTTCTAGAGAATTTAGCCTTTTCATTCTCGTAGAATGGGCCCCAGTTCGACACTTATATAGGTGATTTTTATTGTGATTATCTCTTGTACTCGACTTGATATTTATGTCTAAATCAAGATATAAGTAATCATTAAAAGCAAAGCTTATCCTTAAACCCCTACATACAACATATGTTGTAGATATCATTCTCACCATAGAAATGGGTAAGGAATTTTAATCCCTTGATGATTTCTGGCCAGCTACACATAACTTAGTTGTCCCTTTGAACTTAGTTCTTGGGACGTCCAGTCGCCAGCTACACATAACTTAGTTGTCCCTTTGAACTTAGTTCTTGGGATGTCCAGTCATTTAAGTAGGGTTACCATTATGATGACTCTTATGTAATAGGCTTTAATCCCATCCCCTTTGATGAACTCTACACTTGCTCTTTTATCAAACCTTTTGTTAACGGATCCGTAATATTCTCTTTAGATTTTATATAATCTATTGAGATTATTCCATTTGAGAGCAATTGCCTCACGGTATTATGTCGACAACGAATATGTCATAACTTACCATTGTATATATGATTTTGTGCCATACCTATTACAAATTGACTATCACAATGAATGCTTCAAGACCTGTCATTGCTTCCTTAAAGCTTTGAGGTTCATTTTCTAACAAGTATGTCAGAAAGTCTAGACCAAAGGATTTCGATATTCTCGCTCTCTTACTTCGTCTTGGTTCATCGTCAGATAAATCTTGTTGGTCAAGACCATTACTAGTCTCTACTGTTTGATTGTCATTAATCTCTTGACTTTGTGTACAATCATAAATTCTTTTATGTGAACTTAATTCTTGTCCTTTTTTGTAAGGAAAAACATGTTCAAAAAACATAGCATTCCTTGACTCAATAATAGTGTTTATATGTATATCAGGTATTTCTGATTTATAAGTCAGAAACCGATATGCACTACTATTCTGAGCATAACCAATAAACACAGAATCCACTGTTTTTGGTCCTATCTTAGTCTTTTTTGGAATAGGAACTTCTACATTTTCCAAACACCCCCACACTTTTAAGTATTTGTAGGAAGGTGGTCGACCTTTTCACAACTCATAAGGAGTGCTGTTCGTTTTCTTGTGAGCTATTCTGTTAAGAACATAATTAATAGACAATATTGCTTCCCTCCACAAGTTCTGCGGTAAGTCTAAACTTAGTATCATGGCATTCATCATTTCTTTAAGGGTTCTATTCTTTGTTTCAGCAATTCCATTTTGCTGTAGAGAATAGGGTGCTGTAGTTTGGTGAATAATGTCATGTTGTGCACAAAATTCATTTAAAGATGCATCATATTCACTACCCCTATCACTTCTAACCATTTTAATGGTTTTACCAAGTTGATTTTCAACTTCAATTTTGTAGATTTTAAACATTTTCAAGGCTTCATCTTTACTTCTAAGTAAATATACATAACAATATTTTGTGTAATCGTCGATAAATGTTATGAAATACTTTTTGCCTCCTCTAATTTGAACAAATTTAAGATCACATACATCAGTATGAATTAATTCTAGAGGTTCGGTTCTTCTTTTAACCGATTTAAATGGAGCCTTAGTTAGTTTTGCTTCTATACAAATCTCACATTTGTGATTAGGATCAATTTCAAACTTTGGTATATAATCCAAACCAATTAGTCTACGCAAAGCATCAAAATTTACATGTCCTAATCTACCATGCCATATATTTGACTCAAGAATATAAGCAAAAGATATGTTATTCTTATTAATAGAAAGTTTTGGTACAACAGTGATTACATTCAACTTAAAGAGACCATCACTCATGTATCCCTTACCAACATACATACCACTATTTGTTAATACAAATTTGTCAGATTCAAATACAAGCCTAAAACCATTCTTACTTAATAAAGAACTAGAAACTAAATTCTTCCAGATGTTTGGTACATGCAGTACGTTGTTGAGGATAAAACAGTGGTGTCGACCCTCAAGAAGAAAAGCTGAGACAAAAAATGTGTGTAGCAGGCAAGGGTCGACCCTTGGAACCCCTGGTGTCGACCCTAAATTTTAGCAGCCAATTCTAGATTTAGCAATAGATAAGGGTTGACCATTCCCAGACCGGTGTCGACCCTTGAGGCCAACAACAAAAGGCAAGTGTCGACACCACCAAGACTGGTGTCGGCCCCAGAACAAGATTTCTAAGTTCCCAAACAACTTTTTGATGAAATCAAACGCGAGCGAACAATCTTAACAAATCTAAATCGAATTTTACTCCTCCAAAAGCAAGATACAACAACTCCAAAGATTCCCAAAATAAAATAAAAGATTTAAATACACTTCCCAAAAGTTTTAAAGGATACAAGTGCTACAACAGTGTTGTTGGACCCGTAGGGCTTACCATGGGTCCTGTTTCGATAATCCGAACCGTTCAATGTGTAAAGCTTGTTGAGTACTTTATTCTTGTAAAAAATTACGTTGATCGGATCATATTTTTGTCAACAATTCATTTTGAAAATTATATTTACCGTTGACAAAAATTTGATCCGATCAACGTAATTTTTTACAAAGATAAAATGCTCGACAAGATTTACAAATTGAACAGTTCAAATTATCGAAACATGACCCGTGTTAGATCCCCATGGACCTAATAATACCCTCTAGTCCGATCTCAGACTAAAGAGAAGCCTAACTCTTTTTGTTTTTTTTTTTAGTTGCATCTAAGTAGCTATGTTCACTATCTCATATCATGATTTATCATTAAATAATGATAATGTATTATATATATATATATATGATATGTGAATGTAAGGAAGTAGATTTGGAAATACTCCGCGAGTTCAGACAAGCCTTCGAGATCCTTGCAATGTCACTTGAAATGAAGAAACAGCTTCGGTCAATAATGTCAGAATTAGCACTTCGATAAACAAGTTAACTTTCTTTTTTTTTAATGAAGAAGAGTCTTTTTATTCTTTAAGTGTAAGTTTTTTGGGATCTCTCTCTCCGACCTCTTCGACCTTTTATAGAATCCCTTAGAGCATCTCCAACCCTGAACCAAAATTTTCATCAAATCTGAGTAAAAAAATGACTTTTTCCTCAATCTGATACCGAGTGCTCCAACGGTTGATTTTCATTAAATTTTCATCAAATCTGTGCCGGGACAACCGGTTGGTCAACCGGTTAAGCCAAAATTTTTTTTTTTTTTTTTTTTTTTTTTGAATTGTTTGAACCTTTTAGTGGTCGACTGGTTGGTCGACCGGCTAGTCGACCGGTAAGGCAAAATTTTTTTTTTTTTAAACTGGTTGAACATTTTTTTGGAATTGTTTGAACATTTTGGTAGTCGACCGGTTGGTCAACCGGCCGGTCAACCGACTGGTCGACCGGTTGGTCTCCCCCAACGGTCATGCACAGTGTTTTGGTGAAATACGGAAGCTGTCCTCATTTTGGTGAAACGTTTGGTGAATTCTCGATTTGATATCAATTTGGTGAAACTGTTGGAACTCCAAACAATATTTTTTTCACCAAATTTCAAATTTGATGCTAGGTTTGGTGAAGGGTTGAAAATGGTCTTACCTCGATGTTCATTCCTCTAATTATCTTGCCTGGGCCCACTTTCTTATTATAATCCTAAAAAAAAAAGGATAGCGATGTTGACTGGCTTATCCTACTGAAATCTAGCTGTTGATTTGTACCAATTTGGTGTTCACCGAAATTATGAGACATCTATTCGGCTGAGGTATCTAGTCGGCAACTATTTCAAGTTCAGTGGGCTTTAATGGCTACGGGCCCACTTTGGATGGGCTTGGATGTATCGACTTGTCCGTTTTAGGAGCACATTTTTTCGGCACCGTGAATAATTTTGATTACGTTTGAACAATATGAATAACAAAATTAAATGCTATTTATATGAAAATAATAAAACATCGTATCATGATTTATCTTATATTGGTGAGGTTCAGAATTGGTGATAGGGGAATTGAGATTCCTATTTAATAATAATATTGTTTTGTTTTGAGAAGCTTAATAGAAATGACGTGATTTTTAAGATAAAGCTTCATTCTCATCCATAATAAATTAGGAGGATTGCTGCTTATTTTGGATCCTATTCATGATTTAACTTGATCATTTTATAGGATTCATCAAGTAGATCATTTACATCAAAACAAAATCAAGTAGATCAAAAATTAATGACATTTGTCACATTAACTAAACCAAGTCTCTCCAAAGGATTGGAGGGAAACATCTTTCTATTTTTTAATGCACTAATATAAATTTAAAAAAAATGATATAAATTTTTATTAAAAAATGTGGGAGTCTTGCGTCATATTATTTTAAAATAAAAATTATTTATGTAATTTATATTTAAAAAAATTTCATTATCACATCATTTTTGTTTTATAAAATTACAAGATCAGAAGTCTCTATTTTAAGAATGAAATATTTCATTTCTTGATCAATGAATGTGAAAGATTCAAACCAATAAATTTTTATTTTAAATTTTAAAACCTTTATGAAAACTTTTAAAACCTATAATGGCTAATAGGTCTAGATCATCAATTTATATTTTAATAATTTATTGCAATTTTATTAAATAAATTAGACATCTTCACTTGAAAAATTGAAATCTTAAGGGTCTGTTTTGGTTTAATTTTAGAATTATGAGTTGGGTGTGGAGTTATGTTTTGAGTTTTGAATTTTTGAATTATAATTTGAAAAGTGAAAATTTGTTTGGTTACCAGTTTTGAAAATATTTTGGAATGATTTGTAATTTTTTTAATGTTTTTTTTATTGATTGATATATAGAATGTGAGAGAATATGAGAAGAGAAAGGAGAGAGAAAAAGTGATTAATTGATTAATTAATAATAATAAATAAAAAAAGACAGAAGTTTTGGAAGTAATTTTGAATTGTATTTTAAAAATATGTTTGGTTAACATATTTCATTCAAATCATGATTTAAAAACAGAGTTGAGCTTTGAAAAGTAAACCAAATGCTAAGATGTTTGGTTGGTTTTTCAGGGAAAAAAAAAAAAGAAACTCATAAATTTTTTGAAAAAATAAAAACTAATTTGATAAAAATAAATATAAAAAATGGACATTTTTTTCGTATATCTCTCTGTACCTATTTATGTCTCATTTAGTCCAAATTATTTTGTTATGTTTTAATAAGTTCTATGGGTGATATAGTTATCAAAATGCCCTAATAATAATAGGGTGAAACGCATTAATATTCACATTTACAATGTGAATATTTCATGATGTGAATATTTACACTGTCAATATCAACATCCACATTGTCAAATTTATTTAATGTGAATGTTTAAATCACCATATTGTTAAGGGTTCAAAAAATATTTGTAAGGGTAAAATTGTCTATAAAATATCTTAAATATGAGAATTAGGATTTGGTAGATTAAATGTCCAAAATAACCGGACTTATTGAAATAAAATATTTTTTATAGACTAATTGGGATATAAGTACTTGAAATTTTTTTTTAAAATAAATTTTTCTAAACGAAATTTGAAATTAAAAAAATCTAAAAGATAAAATTATGTAAAATAATAAGTATTTTTATTTTTATTATTTTTTCACCAAATTAATTTATAATTTTTTAAAAAAAATTCTAAAATAAAATTTTCAAAATCAAACTATTGCTAGAATTCTGTGATGGTTTTGCACCTCCAATAAGCAATCTATATATATTATATAAGGAAAATAGACTTTTTAGTAAAAAGTCTTCTAGGAGCTCCAAATCTTCATTTTAATTTTCTTTATTTTTTTAATTTTAAATAATTATTTTTATTTGATAATCCCACGTGGAAAAAGAAAGAAAAAATGAGTTGTTTTACTCATATAAAAAGAATCTTATACTCCCATTCTATTTGGTGAGGAGTCTTATGAGAGTTTCAATATCTCATACTAATTTTATTGATTTTTTTAATTTTAAACAATTAAGAAAATCTTCGGTGGCTAACTTTTATTTGATAATCCCACATCGGAAAGAGAAGAAAAAAGTGAATTATTTAAGTTGGGATAGTTTAGGTTGGAAGCTTTTATCATAGTTTAGGATGATGGTTCACCAAACTGTACAGTGAAAATATGTCTCTCTAATAGGAGGCCAACTTATATAATTTAAATGTTTTTTTTAATAATTAGTGTTATTATTATTATAATAAATGGGTTTTGAAATTTGGAAGCTGTCACCCATCTCTTCCAATTAGGTCCATCTTACTTGCATGACTACAACTAATTATATTTTAAAAACAATATTTTGCTCCAAATGCAATGATGCAAGTTAATTTCACAATTCTGACTACATGGATGACAATGTAACAAGGCACACGTCAGAGAAAAGAAGATGTCAATTGATTGACTTTGATTTATTTTCAGTTTTTATTAGTAATATTCTGAACAAATTAAAGTTTGATTTACTTTGAGCGAGACTATCATTTATAATCACGTAATTTTATTATATTTAATTTTTAAAAATAAATAATATATAATTTTATAAATAGATAATATATTTTTATTAAAGATAAATACATTGAAATCAAGTGAACATGACTTTAGAATGAATTTGATTTTTTTTTAATATGCATATGAGTTTACAAAATGATTGAGTATGATAAATTCACCAACTTACACTATGTCTATCTAATTCTCATTGGCTACCTTCCATTTACCTTTTATTTTACAATCCCATACTTACATAAAGTGAATCTTATGCTCCCATTTATATAAGCAAAATGAGATTTTAGTGAGAAGTCCTATGATCAATATCTTATACTTATTTTTTTGATTTTCTTAATTTTAAACAATTAAGGAAATTCCCATTGGCTAGCTAATTTTGTATGAGATTTTGAAACTCTCATAATATTTAACTTTAAAATAATTACAATCTCACATCGAGAAAAATAAGAAAAAATGAGTTGTTTCACCTATATAAAGTGTTGCAATCCCACATCGGAGAAAAAAAGAAACACTGAGTTGTTTCACTTATATAAAATGAATCTTATAAAGAGAGTTTTAAGGAAGAAGCCTTCTAGAAGGTCCAAACCTTCATTCTAAAATTATTAATTTTTTAAAAAAATTTTATACAATTAAGAAAGATTCTCATTACTTAGTTTCCATTTACCTTTTATTTTACAATCCTAAATCGAGAAAAAGAAAAAAGAAAAAGTGAATTGTTTCATTTTACATAAAGTGAATCGTATGCTCTAATTTATATAAATTATTGAAATTTTTAATTTTAAACAATTAAGAAAATCCTCATTGGTTAGATGCTATTTAACTTTTATTTTACAATCCCACATCGGGAAAAGAAGAAAAAAAGTGAATTGTTTCAGTTATATAAAGTAAATCTTATACTTCCATTTATATAAGCAAAAGACGATTTTTAGTGAGAAATCCTATAATCAATACCAATTTTTTTTTTTTTGTTTATGTGTTTAAGAACACATGTACAATACTCCTAGCATATCACCTGTGCAATGTGAATGTGCTTTTGTAAACACAGTTTCAATTTGCAACTCAATGTGCATATCCATTTAACTTTTATTTTACAATCCCACATCGAGAAAAGAAGAAAAAAATAAATTGTTTTACTTATATAAAGTGAATCTTATGCTCCCATTTATATAAGAAAAAGAAGATTTTTAGTGAGAAATCCTATAATCAATACCAAATTTATTTTTTTTGTTTATGTGTTTAAGAACACATGTACAATACTCCTAGCATATCACCTGTGCTATGTGAAGGTGCAATGTGAATGTGCTATGTGAAGGTGCAATGTGAATGTGCTTTTGTAAACACAGTTTTAATTTGCAACTCAATGTGCATATCCATTTAACTTTTATTTTACAATCCCACATCGGGAAAAGAAGAAAAAAAGTAAATTGTTTCACTTATATAAAGTGAATCTTATACTCCCATTTATATAAGAAAAAGAAAATTTTTAGTGAGAATTCCCATAATATTAATACCATTTTTTTTAATTTTCTTAATTTTAAACAATTAAGAAAATCTCCAGTGGTTAGCTTTCGTTTAACTTTTATTGTACAATCCCACATAGATGTTTTGATTTTAAAAATAATTTTGTATGAGATTTTGAAACTCTCATAATATTTAAATTTAAAATAATTAGAATCTCACATCGAGAAAAGAAATAAAAAGTGAATCGTTTCACTTATATAAAGTGAATCTTATACTTTTCATTTAATCTTATAGCATTGTGCATGTTTCAGTTCAAGATGGTTTAAATTTTAAAATAAAATTTAAAGGTTTTAATTAATTAATTTTGTTGTAAATTGGTTAGTCTTTTGACTTAGTTGATTTGGTTGAATCATTTTCGGTTTGACTGATTCAGTGGTTTAATCACGGTTTTAGCTGTTTTATCAAAATATATTGCTTAGATTTGTTTGATTTGAAATAAACTAAGATTGACTTTTTTAAAAATTAAACGATTGAGATTGCTTGATTAGAAATGAACTTCCCGTCTAAACAACTTTTAACTTTTATTTTACAATCTCACATCAGGAAAAAGAGAAAAAAATGAGTTGTTTCGCTATATAAACCTTATGTTCACATTTAATATTATAGTGTTGTATATGTTTCAATTCAAGATAGTTTAAATTTTAAAATTAAAATAAAATTTAAAAATTTTAATTGATTAATTTTATATAAGTTGGTTAGTCTTTTGACCTAGTCTATAGGGTGAACCGTTTTCACTTTGACTGATTCACTGGTTTAACTGCGATTTTAGTAGTTTTATCAAAATATATTGGTTAAATTTGTTTGATTCGAAATAAATTAAAAATTGACCTAATTAAAGATTAAACGGCTAAGTTGCTTGGTTCGAAATAAACTTCCCGCTCAAACAATTGTTAACTTTTAAACAATTAAGAAAATATTCATTGGCTAGCTTTCATTTAATTTTTATTTTATAATCCCATATCGAAAAAAGAAGCAAAAAGTGAATTATTTCACCCATATAAAGTGAATCTTATACCCCTATTTATATAAGTAAAATGAAATTTTTAATAAGAAGCCTTATGATCTACATCTCATACTAATTTTTTTAATTTTTTTAATTTTAAATAATTAAAAAAATTCCTATTAATTAACTTTCATTTAATTTTATTTTACATAATATAAAAAAATTAAATATAATTATTATATTTTTATTAAGTAATATATTATTTTATCTTGTGCTTGATAACTAGTATATATATAAGATTTTGTACTCAAATAATACCCATTATAAAGTATATAAATAAGATAAGTGCGAGGGATTCAGAGTTTTTTTTTATTGATTATTTTCATTTTCGTTTTCGCTTTCGTTTTTGTTTTTATTTTTGTTTTTTCTTTTATTTTTTATTTTTTAACAAAAAGCATAAATAGAAAGAGTTAAAGAATAGACAAAAGATTTAAGGGTTGTTTTGGAAATTTATTTTTTTAGTAGCTTTTTAGTTTTTTAGAAAAAAGCATATAAAAAAATAAAAAGAAAATTGACTTTTTTTATAGGGTAAAGCACCATTAAATCTTAAATTTGGGAATGTTAAACTATTAAGTCTTGTGTTTTTTTTGAAGGACTGAGAGGTCCCATTTGTATTTGAAAGACTTTGAAACCCATATTTTATGCGTGTGGGGTTCAAGAAGGGAGGGTAAATAGGGGATACTATTAATATTCAATTTACCAAAATGCCCAACGACGAACTACAATGTTTTGCTGGTGTCCCCAATGAGCGTTCGAAACCGTAACGGTGAATACAAAAGGTTTTAGATTTTGATTCCCACGTTGCAATGATTTGTGGAGTTCGTTTGCCGTGATTTGTGTTTAGTTTGTTAATGTTGATGCTTATTCCCAAATTAACAGTTGAGTAAATTGGTATACCCTAGTTGCCCAAATTAACATTGATCTACATCTCTTCTTCATAGTAATACGGTTTGTTCGGCGTGACGTTGTGTGGGATTACCATTTCGTCAATTCAACGTCGGTGAGGATGACATTTATACATCACTGTTGTCGCAGAACATTGTCGAAAAACAAGGGACTAGGTATGTATTTTTTGGATTTGTAATGTAGGCCTGGGTTTTGGTGCGATGTGGATTAGGTTGAAATGTATATGTTTTGGCAACGATATGGTGATGTTGAATTATGTAATGTTTGTTGGGGTGTGTCAATGGCAAATACGGGATAGAGTTATGTGTACTTGTTATTCTTGCTATTACCATTACTATGTTGTGGTTTTGTCGTGATGTAGGTTGGTGTCTTATGTTGAGTAAATCATATGGGAGAGTGTTCTTACGTTTTTGTTGTTGTTTTATGGTGGGCCTGTTGTTTGTTTGTTAATGTGAGTGAGGGACGCTTGATGTTAGTGATGTGGTAATTTGTTGGCTATATATTTTGTACGGGCCAATCACAGTTCAACACGTGGCAGGTTGAGGGTAATACGAGAAGAAAATTCAAACCTTCGATCGTGATCGTACACGTGGCAGTTAGTATTGGTTTTCATAAGATCTGCGTAGTACTGGATCAGCAAAGAGATGCAAAGTGATGTGGTTTCAATGGTTACTCACATTTAAATTCAAAATCAGGAGGGAAGCCTAACTGCAAGTATTGGCATTGTAGAGCTAACTGTAAGGCAACATGATCAGCGATTATAGAGGAGCGGTTCGACGGTTAGAAGTGCAGTTAGATGGTTATCCTTGAGAAGTATAAATAGTAGAGAAGGGCCCAGAAAAAGTCTCAGACTCAGATCCATAAAACCAGTTTTATTCTACTTTATTTCTTTTCTAGCTTTTACATTTCTTGTTCTTTACATTTCCGTACTTCAAATTCCTGCACTGCATTTCGTTCATAGGAGTAGTTTTCAAGTAACTTGTTGCTGTAAACCTCTACGAGGCTGATTCGGATCTTTGTAAGTCTTTCATTTTGCTTAATAAAATACTACAACTGTTCTTCATTTAATCATTGTTTGCTTAATTCTCCTAAACAAAGCCACCAGTAAAAGTCCTCTTCATTGAGGCTGAAAGAACTAAAACACAATCATCTGATAATTGGTTGGCAATTAACATTCTGTAAGGACTGATTGATCCTTGCTGACACGCTCACAATTACAAAAATAACCTTCGAAAGCCAAAAAAGCCAACATAAATTTTTGGCACGCCCAGTGGGACTAATTGAAATGGCTAGACGTAGGAGACAAGAAGAAAATGAACGCTTAGAAGAAGGCATGGAAGGAGAGGTAGAAATGCCTAATATAGAGGATAATGTGATAACACATCCTGTGGAAACACCCATTTTATCAGAACCTATGGTCGAACAGACCAGCACTTCGGAACAAGTACCACATGTTCAAAGTTTTGGACGAGGCCAAGCAATTGGACCGTCCACTGTTCCATCTACTCAGCCAATGAATCCATGAGGAGGCTTAGTAGATGCCATGGGACAGCAGTTAATGAACATAATGGAGAGATGGGCAACATTGTTTTTGGATCGAATGAATGCTCATCAACCAACTAATGCAAGGCATATAGAGGAAAATTCAAATGTCCCTTAGCAAAGATTGGCTAGAGACAAACAACCTATGTAGAGTAATGGGCATACTAATGGTCAAACTAGTAACCAAAATCATGAAAGACCACCACCTCAGTCTTGGTATGAGCCTCTTTTGAGGCCTATGGCAAATCAAAATGCCTTATTACTTAACAGTGAAGCCACGCAAATTGGTGGATCTGGCCCAGTACAAGAAAATGGCATAAGGATGGTTCCAAATCCTATGTTCGAAGCCATACCTGGCACGAGGGGGTTCACTAATCCTTTATTCGAATTCATACCCAAGGGGTTGGAAGGTTTTCCTATAACTGGAAGAGACACAACACCTGTTCCAGCACCTTTCGCAGGTTCTTTCGCAGGACAGGCTCAAAGGGGTCACCCATACCCCCAACAGCAGCCAGTACCACAGGGACAACCAGTCCCAAATATACCACCCTATGGACCAAGAGGACCCCAGGCACAAGGTTGTCTACCAAATCCTGTGTTTGTTCCTCCAGTAGTGGTCAACAGGCACAAAATATGGTCCTTGGGGACCAAATTCCTGACATTGTTAGAGAGATGTGTGGACCAATGGCTCGGGGGGTTCAGACTCCTGTGTACAGGAAACCGTACCTAGAATGGGTAGATAGGGTACATGAATACCCAAGAGGTTTCAGGATACCAGATTTTGTCCTTTTTTATGGGAATGGAAACCAGTCAACGGTTGAGCATATTGCTAGGTTCGCGGCTCAGTGCGGTGAATTTACCAATAATGACTATATGAAGTTAAGATTATTCCCAAATTCTCTAACTGGGGGAGCATTTGTATGGTATATTAACCTTACACCTGGCTCTATCCATACTTGGCAACAAATGGAAGAGGCATTTCATGCCTAATTCTTCCAAACAGAGCCAGAGGTTTCCATGGCAGACTTGGCAAGATTGAGTCAAAGGCCTGATGAGAAGGTTACTTAGTTTATTGCCAGATTTATAAGAGTACGAAATAAATGTAGGATCATTTTACCAGAGCTTGAATTTGTGAGATTAGCTCAAAATGGTCTAGAGTTTAGGCTTCGAAAGAAGTTTGACTCAACTAAGTTTAGAGACTTAGTGGAATTAACCTATAAGGTGTCTAGGTATGAAGCATTACTAGAAGAAGAACAAGATCGAAGTAATGCATCATACAAGACGTATTATAGAGATCCTAATTATGAGATTGATGCAGCAGAGATTGTAAGGAAAGAACCTGTGATCTGTGAATCATTAATTCATAAAGACATAACAATTGACCAGTAGTTTAAAAAGAAAGACCTTCATAGAAAATACTCTTTCGACTTAACAAAGGCAGATGATATTTTTGATCGTCTGCTTGCTGCAAACTTCCTAAAGTTACCAAAAGGAGTCAAAATTCCGTCTCCAGAGGAACTTAAAGGAAAAATGTATTATAAATGGCATAATTCTTGGTCTCACTCAACTAAAAACTGTATTATTTTTCGAGACAGGATCCAAGAGCAGATTCGAAAGGGGAGTCTAAAATTCCCAGCTAAAACAGAAAAGGCCATGGGGATTGACACTAATTCGTTCCCAGAAATTGGAGAAGTGGCAGCCAATGTTATTGTGCCAAACTTCCAGAACTTGTCATTGAAAGAATTGGAAGAAGTCAATGTACAAATGCATGTTGCTAGTCAGACAATTGTCAAGGAAGACACTGGAAATCTACCAGCAATTGGACAAGGTTTCTCAGTCCAGAGGGAAGATTCTGATGAAGAAGCACTGGATGACGATTCTTTAGAAGCAGCTGTAATGCAAAGAATGTGTCCCAGATGCAAGCTGAGCTACAAGTGGCTGAAAGGAATTCCAATTGATGGGAAGCAATATTACAAGGATGTGCAGAGGCGTCCTAAACCAACCAATGCTTATAACAAAAGGCCATATTCAATTGGTACTAGGCAACAACCATTAATGGCTGAGCCAACAGTCACTAGGGTGCACTCCAAAGGCAAGAGACCTCTACATGAATCTAGGCCACCTAACTATTACAAAATGGAGGACAATTATCTTAAAAGCAGATCTAAAAGGGGTTCAAGTTACGGGATCAAAGCCAGGGGTTGGCATCCTGGACCAGTCTCACACAGGACAGAAAGTGGCAATCTTCATCGAAGGCCTGAATTGGGCCCGAAACAGGAAGTCAGGGCCAAACAGTGGCCTTCACAGCCAGTTTCGAAGATGGATTTGAAGGACGAAAGAGACAGTTCAACAACTGGGCCAGTGGGTTCATGGGTACCTGGAGTTCTAGATTGGTTTGTCATGTAGAACAAACCCAGAGAGATGTTTACCTAAAGGAATGTCGTTGGAAACCAAGGTAGGATGGTTAAACCTCCTTTGGTGGTTCTAAACAATTGGGTGTTACTTAAGCACCCAAAAACAAAGGAACCAAATATGGTCTCGGTAATTTCTAGGTCCCAAAGAAGGAAGATCCAACGAAGGTACACACAGTACCAGAAGGACCTGAAAGAAAGTGGAGAAAGCTCTTCATGGATCCAGCCAAAGAGCCAAACAGAAAGGGAAGAAAATTCAAAGTCAAATCATGATCCAAAATCAACTCTTCAAGACAAAATGCGTTGCAACAGAGAACAATTGGCCAAAGTTCATTTTGAACTAAAAGCCAAAGAAAGGACCAGTTTGGCAGGATTGGAAAAGGCTCTGATGGAAAGTGATAGTGAGATAGAGGAAGAAGTCGGCCTAGGCCAAAGGAAGAAAGTGGTTGAAGAAGAGATATTTGAAGCCTTCATGGCTGAACAGACATTTTTGGTTGAAAAACCAGCAGAAACAGACCATTCAAAGAAAGCTATTGGTACTAAAGTGCCAGAGTGCAGCATGGAAGATGCTTTTGAAGTAGTTGAACAAGTCGACCAGGATAGAAAGCAGGTACAACCAGTCGTCCAATTTGGCTCGTTTCCTCCGGTGTCAGTGAATATGGTGCTCATATTACCACAAGAGTTTCAAGCTGAAGATGACAACCAAGGTTAGGAAATTGACCCAATCCCAGTTTCCAGTGAAGACTCACAAGTAAGTATGGTAAAAGACGAATCCGAAGTGGCCACACCAATGGAGACTGAAGGTGAGAGTGAGGAAGAGGTAAGTATTAACCTCTCATATCCTTTTGAATATCCTACAACGTCCATGACACAACATGTCAAGCCCTTGTATATCAATGCCTTCTTTGATAGAGTACAGATGAATCGGGTATTGGTGGATAATGGGGCAGCAGTAAACTTGCTTCCAAAATCGTCTTTGAAGAAATTAGGAAAGAAGAACCCCAGACTAATCCCAACCAGTACAGCCATTGCTGGTTTCGCTGGAGACAAACAGATGGCTCAAGGTATTTTGCCCATCAACCTGAGTGTGGGAACCAGGGACTGTATGACTGCATTCTTCGTTATCGACAGCAATGCTAAGTACAATGCGTTACTTGGTAGGGATTGGATTCACACCAACAAGTGTGTGCCTTCCTCTCTACATCAGAAAATAATGATGGCTTTGGGCAGTGGAGAGACAGAGGAGATCAATGCAGATCCTTAACCCTTCATAGCTTGTACAGATTTTGCAGATGCCAAATTGTATACTGAAGGAGTAGCACCACTCAGTATATTGAGAAAGCCTGATGGATTAGCCGAAGTGACGGCTGATGCGGAATTAGCACACCTAAAGCACTTAGTTCAGGAAAGTGCTGATGAAGAGTTTGTCGTTAAAGATGACAATGATGCCTGGTTGTAGGCGAAGAGATGGAGCCCAGGAGGCCAAATCTTTGGCTTTAATTAAGTTTTTAGCATTGGACATACAATCAATAGTCCAGAAAGTGCAAGAATAAGAGAAAGAAGCTATGATAATTGGTTGGAAACAGGAACAACAACATGTCAGATGTTTGGCCTTGGATAAATACTGTACTTTGGATATTGAAACAAAAGTCCAAGAGATACAGGAGGGAGATGCCTTGTGGACAGACTTTGTCTATGAGGAGGAGGGTAAGGATGTCGAACCAAAGAAACTGGGAGCATGACAGAGCAAAGAGATTGCTTTGAAGTCAGAAGGAATCAAAGAAGAAGCATCAGTGAGTTCTCAGGTACAAGACCCCTTGGAAGAAGTGGAATTGGGTGAAGGTTCCATACAGCAGCCCACCTATATAAGTGCTTGTTTGAATGCTCTTGATAGAGACCAGTTGTTGTTGGTCTTGAAGAGATACAAAGATTGCTTTGCATGGTCTTATAATGAACTACCAGGATTGGACAGGTCATTAGTGGAACATAGGCTTCCTATAATGCCTAATTTCAAGCCATTCAAGCAAAAACCAAGAAGGATGAGCCCTGAGGTGATTCAGAAGGTCAAGGAGGAAATTCTTAGGCTCCTTAAGGCAGGCTTTATTAGGATTGCCAGGTACGTTGAATGGCTATCCAATATTGTACCTGTAGTTAAGAAAAATGGGAAAATGAGGGTATGTATCGATTTCAGAAACTTGAATTTAGCAACCGCAAAAGATGAGTATCATATGCCTATAGTAGATCTGCTGGTAGACAGCTCAGCAGAGCATTGAATTTTATCAATGATAGATGGGCACTCTGATTATAACCAACTCTGTATTGTAGAGGAGGATGTCCACAAGACAGCATTCCGATGTCCTGGGAATATTGGCACATTCGAATGGGTTAAAATGCCATTTGGTCTGAAGAATGCTGGGGCTACATATAAAAGAGCTATGAACACTATCTTTCATGATCTTATTGGAGGATATTTAGAGTGCCATATTGATGATATTGTAGTAAAGTCCCAATCCATGGAGGAACATTTGTTTCACTTGGAAGCAGCTTTTGAAAGAATGAGAAAGTTCAAGTTGAAGCTTAATCATCTCAAATGTGCTTTTGGTGTATCAGCTGGAAACTTCTTGGGCTATGTAGTACACAAGAAGGGAATACAGATTGATCAGAATAAAGCCAAAGCTATCATTGAAGCCAGACTTTCATCAAGTAAGAAAGAATTACAAAAATTCCTTGGACAAGTTAATTTTCTTCGAAGATTCATTTCTAATACTGCAGGGAAAACTAAAGTTTTTTCTTCCTTATTAAGGCTTAAAGAAGAAGAGGAGTTTGTGTGGACAGCAGAGCATCAAACTACTTTTGAAGGAATCAAAGCCTACTTGGCCAATCCTCCAGTGTTGATGCCACCAAGGGGTGATAAGCCCTTGAAGTTGTACATAGCTGCAACAGAGGATTCATTGGGAGTTTTCTTAGCCCAAGACAATGAAGAAGGCAAGGAGCAAACTGTTTATTACCTTAGTAGGTTTCTAAATTTCTGTGAATGTAAATACTCAGCTGTAGAAAAGCTGTGCCTTGCATTGTATTTTGCTGCAATGAAATTAAGATACTATCTTTTGCCTACAACTGTCTTGGTAATTGCAACCACAGATTTGGTTAAATATATGTTATCTAGACCCATGTTGAGGGAAAGAATTGGCAAATGGATAATAGCTTTATCAGAATTTCATTTAGAATACGTCCCCCATAAGGCAGTAAAAGGACAAGTTTTAGCTAATTTTTGGCAGACCATCCATGTCAAATAAAAAGCCAAGAGATGATGGAACTTGGCATGGCTAGTGTTGAACCAGGGCAAATGTGGTTTGATAGATCAAAAGCCAATGGTTTAATTAGAATTGGTGTAGTAATTAAGTCACCACAAGGAGTAGAAACCACACATGGTTTCAGAGTGGATGAAATTACTTATTCTAACAATCAAGCTGAATATGAAGCCTTAATAATGGGATTGGAAATACTTATTGGATTACAAGCTCATGCAGTTGACATATTTGGAGATTCTTAATTGGTAGTTAACCAGGTAAAAGGGATTTTCAAATGTCAAAGTGTAAGCATGTTGCCATACTATGTTGTTGCATTACATCTGCTTTCTCAATTTCAGATAGCAAATATAACTTATATCCCAAGATTCTTGAATAATAAAGCTAATAATGTGGCTCAGGAAGTTTCGAATTTCAAGAGAATGAATGATACTCAAAAGGACATAAGCCAAACAACATATCAGAAAGTAATACCACCCTTAAATAAAAGGAATGTGGTCCTGGAAGTCAATCATAATGATTTACAAGAACAAGATTGGAGGCATCCAATAATGCAGTATTTGGCTAGCCCATCTTCGAAAGCTAGCAGAAAAATTAAATTGCAAGCTATGCAATACATAATGTATGGTAATGCTCTCAACAAAAGGGGGGCAAATGGTTTATTATTGGAATGTTTAGGTCCAAGGGAAGCATTGACAGCAATGGCTGAAGTTCATGAAGGCATCTGTGGTGCTCATCAACCTGGTGTGAAAATGAGATGGCTACTTCGAAGACATTCCTACTATTGGCCAACCATCCTTAAAGACTGCATAGAGTATGCTAGAGGTTGCCAGGTATGCCAAAGGCACGGCACAATAAGGCATGTACCCATAACTGATCTGCATGCGGTTGTGAAGCCTTGGCCATTTAGAGGATGGACTATGGATATGATAGGAAAAATACACCCACCCTCTTCGAAGCATCATTGTTTCATCGTAGTGGCCACAGATTACTTCACTAAGTGGGTCGAGACTAAGCCATATAAGACTGTAGACCAGACTGAAGTCATTGGATTCATTAAAGATTTGATCCACAGATTTGGTATCCCACAGACTATAACTGTTGATAATGGGACTGTATTTGATGGAAAAATGGTAAAGTCTTTTGTGGCAGAGTTTGGAATTAGCCTTGTTAATTCTACTCCATATTATGCACAAGACAATGGTCAAGCTGAATTATCTAATAAGTCTTTGAAAAAAGGAATTCAGAAAGTTGTGGAAGATAATCCCAGGGATTGGCATAACTTGCTGTTGGATGTATTGTGGGCTTATAGGACTTCACCAAGATCAAGTACGGGAATCACTTCTTATGCCTTAGTATATGGGCATAATGTAGTGTTACTTGTGGAAATTAATGTTAAGTCTTTAAGGGTGAGATGTTAGGATTAGTTAGATCTTGAACAATACCATCAGAGTATGTGCTTAGAATTAGAAAGTATAGATGAAGCTAGAATTCTGGCATTAAATAGCATTCTTTTTCAAAAGAGGAAAGCAGCCAAAAATTATAATAGAAAAGTCAAGCACATTAGTTTTGATGAAGGTGATTTGGTATGGAAGACAATACTCCCAGTAGGGATTAAAAGCCATAAGTTTGGCAAATGGTCACCTAATTGGGAAGGACCGTATCAAGTTCATAAAGTCTTTCCTATGGGAGCATATCATTTGAAAAATTTGAATGGATATATACATCTCAAGAAAATTAATGGTAGATATTTGAAGCCTTATTATCCAACCGTATGGGAAACACAAGGTATAGAATAAGTGCTAAATAAAAAAACATGAGAAACACTCAAACGATAAATAAGAATTTTTATTTCATAAAGAGTTGAGTACATGTAGCCATAGATTGGCCCAGAAGTCAGTACAATGCCTCAGTTGTTCTTTTACAATAGATGCTCTATTTTGAAGTGATGGGAACAACTGGATGGCTGAAGCCATCTCCTGCTTTCGATCAGCTAGTCCTTGATTGGTAATCTGCAATTTGGTGGCAGTTCGATCTAAGGCTTGGTTGACTGCTGATAGCTCATCTTCAGGTTGAGTTTTCTTCTCCAATAGTTGAGCTTGAAATTGGGAAACGGAGGAATGTTGTTCCTTCAATTCTGACACTTCAGTATGTACCTTGGAAACGAAGCTCCGATCTCTCACCAATTTCTCCTCCTCAACCTTGGCAGCATGGCAAATGTTGATGTAAAAATCAATGGTGGCTGCTGCATGAGATAAATAACTTGAGACAGCCATGCCGGATTGCTCAACAACCTTGCAACATTGGAGGAAGCCATCTTTGATTAAAGGCCTTTGTAAGGCTTCGAAAGGAATCCTTGAAAAAGACGCCAGCAGCTCGAGACAGCTGTCCAAGTTTATCGAAGGCAAGGAAGTCTTACCACTGGAGGAAGAGCTCTCAAAAATTTATAGCAGAGAATCAACTAGAACTAATGGCTCAGTCTCATTGCTAGTTATTGGAGAGGTGGAAGGTATGTTAAAAAGATTGGCTAGTCTAGCCTAAAAAATATCCACCTCATCCATTAACATGGAAGGTGCAGAAAGAGCTCTGGTAGAAGGAAGAAATGACTGCATAGGAATTAGAGAAGAAGGTGGAGTATCCTTAGCAGTCTCTATAGTTTTTGCTACCAGTTGGTCAAGAGAAGAAGGACTGGAGCTAGGCAAAGATAATGGATGATGGATTGGAGAGCTACCAGTACCCTCTATATAGGAATGAGCTACCATCAAAGATGAAGTAACAGCTGGAATTTCCTTAGGAGGAGGAGGAGAAGCAGGGCTCGAGATAGAATCAAATTGAGTGAAATCAAAAGACAAATGAGGGAGGTATGGAGTTAAGCCAAAGGAAAGAAATGCAGGAATACTTGACCTCAAGAAAGGTATGAAGAACATGGGACCAAGAGGTGGAATGATTGCTTGAATTGGCTTTGTAATTTGAGGACTTTCAACTTCAAGAGAGATTGAGGGAGTCCTTGTAGAGGAAGGGGGCAGAGTAGTCGTTCCTGCAAAAGAAGAAATACAAAGTAATGTCAAGTCTCAATACCAAGAATTTGATAAGAGAATAAAAGAATAGAGGCATGATAAAAGTTACTTGTTTCAGAAATGGTAGCAATGATGGGAGAGCTACGAAGGGAGTAATGCTCAGCAATGTGCTGCCTTCTCGCAGTTTCCCTTTGGATTGCATCAGCAGCAGCAGCTTCATCTCTTAATAGTTGCTGCTGCCGCCTTTTTTCAGCTCTCTAGAAAACAATTATTGCCTTAGAATGTTCCTGCTCTACTGTTCTGGCAGCTGCCTCATGAACAGGGTCTTCGACCAAATCAGAAAGGGAGACAGTTATCTTCTTTCTCTTTTTTTCTTTGCAGTGGTATTTCTTGCTCTTTCTCAGTCTCTCTCTCTCTCTTCAATCTGAGACTCAGATTCCTCGAAAGAAAGTATTAGTTTTCTTTTCTTTTTCTGCTGATGTTTGTCTTTGAGAATGACCAGAGCTTCAGCTCTCGTGGGAGATTTTTCTTGTGGAGATCCTACACCAGGAAGTATGAATGTAAAGAAAACAAGCAGAAAAGTCTAAAAGAAAAGAAACCTCAAGATACATAACCTTTTTCGAAGCAGCTCTGGTAACTCTGGAAGGAGGGGGTGAGACTGCAGGAACAGTCTTGGCAGCTGTAGAAAGAGAGGGGATATTCCCGACTTCTTTTGGTTTAGCCTTAGAAGGCACTCTTAGCCCTATTAGTAAATCATGAGGATGTATTGCTAGGTGCACTTCCATATTGGCTGTCCACCAGTTCTGAAATCTTTCAAAGCCAAGCCAGAGGGAAGGAAGGGGACAAATTTGAACTTACTCAAATCTTTCAACAGTTTAAATGTTGCCTCTTCTAGTTTTGATTTGGGTACTCTCAGGACTCTGGCTGTAAGATGGACATTCGAGAGGTTGTAAAGTGGAATGGGAATCCCTTGAGTAAACCCAAATTGCCTGGCAAACTGAGAAGGGCAGTATACCTCAGATATACACTTATAAGCTCGAGGGTTTAAAGTACTAATGAACAGTTTCCTCGGTAACAAAATGGAAGCCCACATATCTGTGTGATGGGATGGAACAGTCTTTATCAGCCAAGAATGTTTGCAGCCAAGCTGGTCCTTTGTTGGCATCAAAGGGGCAAAAGAAAGTGGCAGCTGGAGAAATAGGAAGTTGATGAAAAAAGGTGAGGTAATAGGCAAAGGAAGCAGGATAAAGAACAATTCTAGCATATTTTTTCCCATAAGTGCTAGGATCCTGAACTAGGAATTTTAAGCATTTGGGATGTAAATCAGTAAAGTAAGCGAAGAGCCAGAGTTGGAGCACCCAAAGGGGACCTCCTTGGTTGATATCAAGAGGTTTCTCACAAAATTGGGAGCAGGCTCTATAAACATGGCCTAAGAGATAAGGGGCCAAGGCTATGCATTTTTTCAAAACAAGGGCCTTTGCAAGTGGAGCAAATTCAGGCATAATTCGTTGAGATGATATACAAAAAAGAAATTTATACAACCAATATAAAATAAAGGAGAAGAGTTCTCGATCGCCTACAGGACCCACCTTCTTGTTTTCAGCCTTTATGAAATCACTAAAAGAAGAATTCAAAGGCGGAAGAGAAAATTTAACCGAAAGGTCTGGGTAACTGGGTGTGAAAGGGGTTCCAAGGGGCGAAAGCCCTAAGAGATGGCAGATATCAAGAACGGTGGGAGCCATCATACCACAACGAAACTGGAAAAAGTTAAAAGCCATGTTCCAGAAACAAAGAGCGGCAGGAATTAAAAAAGGGTCTTCAGGGATAATAAACCTGGAAAGACGAAGGGCATCGAAGATGCAGAGTTCTTGTAAGTCTCATTCTCTTGCAGGCACAACCCTGTCGTACCACTCCTCCCATTCAGCCCTCAATGTTGGCCAGCAACGGTGAGGTCGGTTCATTCTCCAATTTCCCCAGTCGAGCCCCCTTCATAAAGAAGAAAGTGGTCCTCCAAATGAGGGTATAAAGCTAGAAGTTGAGCGGGAAAGATGAGACCTAGGACATATTCTTGTTTGTCACTATGGCGAGGAACAAAGAGGCGTCCGTCTATGGCACTTGACCCATCAGCTGTAAATTTGGTGATCTCTTCCTCAATACATCTTTTCAAAGCCATGGTTGGGCTTATACGTTCGCCAGACGGTACTTTCAGTGAAGAAGAATCCATTGGTGACGAACAACAAGGAATAGAGGATTAGTAGAAGGGAAGGGTTTGTGTATTCAATAAACGAGTGAATTCAGAGCACGAAATAAAAAGGGTTTTAAAACCTTTGTGTTTGGAAAATATATTGTGGAATTCGTAAAGAAGTACTAAAAGTACAGATACGAAGAGTTTCCCTCAATATTGATAACTTTGAAGGGAAACACATCTCAAATACTGATGTCAGCTTCGAAATAACATATTTGGCTTCGAAACCAGATTTTGGCACAAGAGTCAAATAACAAACGGCTTCGAAACTAGGAAGTCGGCTTCGAAGCACATTCCACGCCTAAGGATGCAAGAATGGTCAAGTATTTGTTTACTTCAAAAGGATTGAGAACCTGTTTTAGGGTTTCCTAGTGAGAATAAATCCTTCGAAGTAGAACTTGGAATCCCTCAAGGTTAGGAATGGTTTGTTCTAAGTTCAAAACCAATAATTGGTTTGATAATATCCATGATAGATTGCTCTTTTAGAATAAAACAATGCAGTCACTAAAGGAGGCCTCCATGTTTTTGAAAGTATGAATTGATGTTCGAAGCAAAAATGGTCATTTTAAAAATGATTGATCGTACTAACCATATGGTAAATATGGTTAAAACGAGCTTTAAGGAGCAATGTTGTTAAATTCGAGGCTCTAATTCTGAAAGGGGACCTCCATATATTAGAAGAAGTCAAATTGGTTTCCAAATATTTATTTGATTGTCAAGTTTCGAAGAGAAAATTGGTGAATTCGAAGCCATAATTCTGATTGGTCCTAGATAAGTGGAGTAAAATTAGACCATACCAAGTAAAAAAAATCTTTCCGCTTTGTTAAGATAAGTATGATTACATCAGAAGCCTTGCCTAGGCACATATTCAAGTTCATAAAAGTAAGAAATAGAATAAATAACAAGATCATGGAACTTGTTCCAGCTATGGTCAATTAGCTTCTGTTATTTCTTTATTCTGTCTTCTATCTTCTCCAGGCTAGGATGCTGAAGTTGATATGCTCTTGCTTGGTAAAAAAGTTTTTTAACTTGTATTTCAAACTCTATCTCTTTTAGCCCTTGTTCTGTCTCGTCCATATCCAGGTCATCCTAGTATGCAGAATCTTTATTCTTGAAATCATCGTATTCATCAATGAGGTGCTCTGCTTCATACCGGGTATGAACTCGATTGGCTGAGATTTGGTCCAAGGACTGAGTAGTGGCGACAGAATTGTGATGCCAATGAAGGAGTAGGGAGAGTTGGTCGAAGAACATTTGAAGTTTTGCTTGGGCGATGGGGTTGAGAATATGACCCCGGGTCATAATGTCACAAGCCCATCGAAAGTTCTTGAGAGGAACATTGTCTTCAAGAACATTGAAGGGCAAATGGGAAAAGGCCGCAAGTAGAAGTTGGGCTTGCTTTCGCTGATCTTTAGTAGGAGGAGATGGAGGGTGATAGGAAGGGAGAAACTGGTCCTCAAAGAGAGTATGCCTCAATTCCTCCATCCAGTGAGGGTCTTGTGGAAGAGGAGGTGTAGGAGTTTCCATCTCGAAAGTAGGAGGAAATCGGGGGCTATTGACGATGTCAAGCCAGTCAGAAGAGCAAAGTTTAGCCTTCTGAGCCAAGAATGAAGGCTTATACCCTTGTGTCTCTTCCGGGCGAGGAGTGGCATTTACTATTTTCGTAGGCATGGAAGATGTGTACCACGCTACAAGTAGGTTGTCTTTCAAACAACATCGGCGGTCGATGGGCATGTAGGGATAAACCACCGAACTCCGAGCATTGGAAGAGAATTCTAGAGGGTCAATGAACTCGACAAAATGATGGTTGACTCGCTCTCTTAATTCCGGCCAGCTTCCTCAACCATAAGCCCCAGAAGAGAAAGAAGTTACAGCTTCATCCCACCCAGAAGGCTTTGGGTCAGAGAAGGAACTTCCCATGTCCATATTTGCAAATTTCTGAATCAAAGGATTGTGGACAGTGTGTTCGTAATCCAAAGGTTGATAATTTGCAAAAGCTTCCATCACTTGAATATAGGAAGGTGGGTAAAGGTGGCTAATCAATGCATGAAGATTCTTTTGATGACGAACAGTATTATCAAACAACTCTTCATATGCTTGATTGAGATAAGAAAAGGTCTGTTTATCCATGAGAACTGAATTGGACTTTTTGAATACTGAGATAGTGAGCTTGTTTAAGGGATCGAAGATGAGTTAATGCAAATGTTCATCAATGAATGACGGTTGTGTTTCTAAAAATGCAAAGCCCATGCATGTTCTAAGATGTGGGAAAATACCTTGATCCACTAATATCACCAAGTATTGGTTATATTAGTGCGGGGGAGTAATGTTGGCTATATATTTTGTACGGGCCAATCACAGTTCAACACGTGGCAGGTTGAGGGTAATATGGGAAGACAATTCAAACCTTCGATCGTGATCGTACACGTGACAGTTAGTATTGGTTTTCATAAGATCTGCGTAGTACTGGATCAGTAAAGAGATGCAAAGTGATGTGGTTTCAACGGTTACTTACATTTAAATTCAAAATCAGGAGGGAAGCCTAACTGCAGGTATTGGCATAGTGGAGCTAACTATAAGGCAACATGATTAGCGATCATGGAGGAGCGGTTCGACGGTTAGAAGTGCAGTTCGATGGTTATCCTTGAGAAGTATAAATAGTAGAGAAGGCCCCAGAAAAAGCCTCAGACTCAGATCCATAAAACCAGTTTTATTCTACTTTATTTCTTTTCCAGTTTTTACATTTCTTGTTCGTTACATTTTCGTACTTCAAATTCCTGCACTACATTTCGTTCATAGGAGTAGTTTTCAAGTAACTTGTTGCTGTAAACCTCTACGAGGCTGATTCGGATCTTTGTAAGTCTTTCATTTTGCTTAATGAAATACTACAACTGTTCTTCATTTAATCATTGTTTGCTTAATTCTCCTAAACAAAGCCACCACTAAAAATCCTCTTTATTGAGACTGAAAGAACTAAAACACAATCGTCTAATAATTGGTTGGCAATTAACATTCTGTAAAGACTGATTGATCCTTGCTGGCACGCTCACAATTACAAAAATAACCTTCGAAAGCCAAAAAAGCCAACATAATTGTAGTTAATAATTCATGGGTTGGACATTGAAAATCTATTGTTTGTTATTAATTTTCTGTTTTGACCAACACTACACCCAACCTACAAAAGTAATAGAAGAGAAGCAAAGCCAACGTAAGAAAGTAAACACTAATTGGTTAACATCAAAATCTACTCACACAGTCCACTAAACACCACCTACAAAAAAAGAATGTTACAACATACCGTACCCAACAACAGGACAAAACTAAAAATAAAATCACAATATGGCAAATCAGTAATTAGAAGATACAATATAACAAACAAAGATGCCATACCAAAATAAAAAGGACTAAATAGTTTACAAAAAAACACTTGAGACTAGATAGAGCAACATTTCTCAATATGAGATTTATGAGTAATTTCTCCTTTTTTATATTGACTTATTGATTTAGCTAAAATTTCGACTTCCTAAAATATGTCTAAATAATATACCTATATGTTATTCTAAAGGGGCAAGGAAATTTGCACGCTTCTATATTACTAAAAAAATTAGGTTTTAATAATAAAAGTTTGGAAAACTTAAAAATACATAATTTTAAATTTTTGTATATTTAAAAATAGTATAAAACATTTGTTGGAACATATTCAATTTTTGTGTTAAACAAAATCGTATTGGTAAGATTTTTAAACATTCAAAATTTATGAGTAAAAACTATTAGCCTCAACTTAATTAAAACAGAAAAAGAAACAAAAAGGAAGAACTCAAAAATTTAAGGTTTTATAAGTCAATTAAAAATAAAAAAAATATAAAAAAATCCTTCATTTACAACTCTATCTAAAATCTTAGTTAAACTTTACATGTTTTAAAATTTTAAGAAAACATCTAATGTTTGGGAGCGGTTACTATGTGCACGTCTAAAAGAATGTATATATTTTCTTAATTTTTTCACAAAATTTTATAATTTAAACCATAAAATGTCATAATTTTTCTATTCACAACTTTAGGGTGTACACTATAAATTCAATATTTGTAACATTATAACAAAGTGGCATAACACACTATAAATAATCATAATTTCACTATAAAAATTTATAACTTTTTTATAATATGCATCTTTTTTAGGATCCACCGGTAAATTTATTCTTAATGTTTAGATCTTTTAGTCTTTTATTCATATGCCATAATAATAAAAACAAATTAAAAATTTCTATGATATTGACCCCATTTGTTGTAGTTTATTGGACCTACTTATGATATAGATATAACTTAAATAGCTTGAAAACATTAAAATACTAAATATGTAGAAGTTAGGGAGGAATACTATTAACTCCTATTTCTCATTACTTATTTTGAACTTAAGAAAAAAAACTGCACCCATTATCCAACCACAATATAAAATTTTATGTAAGGAACAAAAATGTTAAATCTACTCTGTCTACTTGGAATAATAAGATTTCCATAATCTTATAATTATTGAAATTTACAGATATATCTGAAATTTACAATATATCTATATGTATATATATCATACAAAAGTTAATTTTACAAAAAATTCTTCTTAGAGTTTCAAATTTTAAAATAAAATTTGCAAATTTTTATATATGTTAAAAACATCAAACATACAAGTTGTGCATTTTCATTAGGTCAGAATTTGAGTAATTCTATTTCCACACACCATTTGCACTCTGTGAATATCTTTCTCAGTGCACATACTTAATAAAATTTGTTTTCTCTTGTTTTACTCATTCCACGCACAAAATGTTCCAAATATGCCCATAAAATATAATGTGTACAAAATTCTAACACATTATGTACACACATCACATAAAACATAAAATCTCACTACACCCCTAAGCCTAAGTCAAAGCCTAAACGTGCCTTATACACATGACATTTTTTCCCATACTCCAAAAATTTTCAAACCATATTTACTAAGGAACGCAAAAAAAATAAAGTAAAAAATAATTTGTATTATTTTATTATTATTCTTCAAAAACTAATTCTTTAAAAAACTAATTCTCTATAGAATGTAATCATGATGATAGGAAGAAGAAATGATAGGAAAATGGACAAGATAGTTATTTAAAAAATTTTAGGGCATGACATCATCAATACAGGGGTAATTTGTAATGAGATTACAAATCTCAAGGAGGAGAGTGTAATTTTTAAATTTGAGGAAAAATCTATATTAAACAAAAATCTCAGGGGTGTGACTATAATTTACCCTTGAAAAACCTACCCAATTTTATAATCTAAGGATAAATTACACTTACAACTCTTAGGTTTGGGTTTAATACATATTACTCCTAACGTTTAGAAAATTACATTAATCCCATTGTCATTTAATTATTTAGACGAAATGAAGACATTGAACTCATACATTCTCTCTTTTCTTATTTTGCTTTACTTTCTTTTTTCTTTTTTTCTCTCCCACTTTTTTCCTTTGTTTTATTTCTTTATTTTTAATGTAATTTTCTCTATTATTCTACTAAGAATTGTTACCTTCTATATAAATAGAAGGTTTGTGAAATGAAATTATTAATCATAGAAGTAAAAATTTATTTTTCAGAATGTCAGATAAAATATAATTAGATCAAATCTCAAGTAATATAGGTGTAATTTATACGTAATTTTTAAATACAACATATTATTTGAACCTAAAAAAAATAAAAATAAAAATAGATGCCATGGGATAATGATGAGATGGTATGATGGGATGACATGACATGATGTTTTGTCATTCTCGTGGGGTGTTCCCAAATTGATGAGATATTTATTTTTATTTTTATTATTTTTTTATTTCTTTTTCAAGATTATGCACAAAATGACGTCGTTTTGAACTAAGTAAAGGGGCAGTAACCTCATTTTGTCAAGGCTGAAAAATTCATCCACCGCATTCGTGCTTTAGACGCGTAAATCGATTTTTGATAGTTTAAGGTCTCGTTTGGCATGTCAGTATTTTAGCTTAAAAGTTAAGAAATTATTAAAAAAATAAAAAGTTTATAATTTATATCAAAAAGTTAAAGATTTTTTTTTTCTCTACTTTTTACACATCTTTTCGTAAAAAATTAAAAAGTTATTCTAAACATACTAGTTTTTTTACTTCATATTTTAGTCAAAAAGTTAAAAATTTATTAAAATAGCATGTTCCCAAACAAGGCCTAATTTGCGATTTAGACTTGTTTACATGTTTGTGGTTTTAAAAAAATTAAATATGTAATCGTTCGCAGTGTAGATTGTGATTTGTACAGATAGAGTTCGCGAATGTGTAAATAGTTGCAGGCAGTTTATGGATTGAGCTTTTTCTTTAAAATTTTATTTTTGTACTTATTTATTTTTGGGCGTTTTCCTTCTATTTTTAAATATTATTTTGGGTCATAAAATCACTTATTTTTTCATGGAATTATTATTTTTCATATAATTTATACCAAATAAATTACAGTCTATCTATCCAATTTACTTTCAGAAAGAAACAAATCATAAGCACAACACAGGATCAATCAATTGATCACGGAGCTGGAGCTACGATAGCCTAGTCTTTGGCCATCCAGGCACCACGCTAGTTAAAGGTGCCTCAAGAACCTTGACCACATGATCTAGAGCTAAGTCTTGAGATGAACCAAGGTGTTGATAAGGAAGAAGGCCGAGCTGAGTATAGCTCGGCTTTGGGCCCTCTTGCAGAGATGGTTACCACGACTCTACCTAGAGTAGCATAGAACCAGGGAAGCTCAGTCGATTGTAGTACCAACCGAGATAAAAGACTCATGCCATCTCACTTGGCTTGCAGTGAGGAGGGTGTTCTAAGGATAAGCATTATCCTTAGGTATGAAACTCTTAAGAGGACTTTGCTAAGGAGAGTTAGAATCCTACTAGGATTGTGCCAGGCAGAATCTATAAAAGTTCATGACAGGACTTATGCACAGGTATTGAAATTTTTACTTTCAATTACATAGAGCTTTTGTGTCTATTGTCTATTATCTGAATTAGGTATTTGAGAGGTTTTCGGCACACCCCCATCGACTAGCTCACGTTTTTGTTTTCAAGTAGTAAAGCGACGACGTTTAGAGGAGTGCAAACTTGATTAACAGAATTATACGAGAAGATTATTCTGTGCTCGTACAATTGGCGCCATCTGTGGGAAGCTTTACAGCGAACAAAGCTTTTGATCGAGTTTTTCTTCGATTAATTCCAATGGTGCATAATAAAGACTTGTCACATTCTACTATTGATGGGCAAACCCTAGAAGGGAGCGGGAGAAGCAAAGGTTTGCCTTTTGTCCTGCTCATGGCATAATTGGATCCCCAGCGATGGAACCCACGGAGAGACACGTGAGAAAGACGAGGTTCAAGTCAACGCTGCTTTCAAAGCCTTGATAGACAGAGGCGGAGGATGGATCCTCAGGTTTTGGAAGATCGCATAAAGGAGCAAGACGAAGTAATAAGAAGAATGGTGGTTGACATGGAGACGATGAAGGGCCAGATAAAAGGCAAAGGGGTGACAGAAGAAGAGATGGGCAAAGGCAAAACACACTCTCGCCACTTAGGAGATCGTGACAGGCAAGTCACGGTGTGGACTCGCCTTTTTTTGCACCCCCTTTCAGAAGGTTTGAAATGAAGGCCTCACAGTTCGGACTCCCGTAGTTTTGAATCTAGTCTCACAAGTGCAATGTGAAATTGATAATCACCAAAGAATCCAAATCCAGCAAATCATTTTGGAAAATTGATTTTAAGTCAAAAGTGCCAAAATTGGACTACTTTGCTAGATATAGAGTCGCTATCTAAATATTTTTTATTTTGGGAAAATTTAGGAAATCCTGACTCGTGCCAAAGGCCACGTGTCCGTCATCACCAAAGTTGCCTTAGCTCGGGAACTTGGGTACGAGAGGGGAAGGTCCTGAATTGAGCACCCTATGTTTTATAAACATTATGTGCTCTTGTTTTGGTTATTAGCGAACATTATTATGTGATGCGCACAAGCAAGAATAGACTAGTTTGCTCAATTTGGAACAATTCAACTCATGTTTGTTTGCAAAAATAGTTTGAATTTGCCACCTCAAGTGGGTTTAAAACATGATTTGCCACTCAACAAAGTGGACTTAAAACTTATATTTGTTGAATCGTTCCAATTCAAACAACAAGCCTTCATCCGCAGGCATTCATGCAGTTTAGCATTTAAGCACATAGTCCCATAGTAAGCATGCTAATCATGGCAACATGGTAATCACACCCATGCAAGTATGCTAAAGCGTAAAAACTCACCGAGTACTCCAAGCCAAAACAGAAACTAGTTAGAAAGATGCATGATCCTAACTATGTAAGATGCCTAATGCAACACATGCAATATGCAATTAATAGGCTTGACTACTAATATGACATATGGATCGAATTGAACAACATGCGATTAAACACGTATTTAACGAATTATTGAAATAGCAATGCAATTTGAATGATGCGCCGAGCCTCGGTGAATGCAATACAAATGAATGGATGCAACCATGTGATAAGCTAATTGAAACATGCACCTAATCTAACCATCAAAAGCGATTAAATAAAAGGGAGAAAGACGTGGGGTTGGAAGACATACACACACGTATGCACACTTATTACAACATTACGCCTTCGCGAAGGAGGGTCCGAATAAACTAGAGCTAAGCTAATCTAATTAAACTAATTAGACTAAACTAATTAGACTATTTATTACAGATCAAATGAATAACTAGCAAACTAATTACTAACTATTATAAGACTTTAACCAACTAGTAAACTAATTAATTAAAACAAATGCATACTAACTAAGCATGCAAGGCATTAAACTATGCTGCCACTGCTCCGCCTCGAGAAGTGGAAGATGCATGTGCTCGGTTTTCGCCCTGAAAAGTCCTCCGTTTTGCTCTCGAAAGGCTGTGTTTGTAGGGTTGAGCATACTTCAGAACCTTTATGCTCCAACTTACCAAATCTTTGCTAAGGGTTACACCAGTGGCCTGCCGGCCATGGATAGCTACTGCCAGCCCTCTGTCGGCCAGAAATGAGACACTGCCGGCCATGGATGGGGCACTGCCGGCCACTGATGCTCGGGCCACCATGCTGCAACAGAGCACAAACAGAGCAAAGGGGAGGGGGGGTTTTCCAAGGGTTGTCTGCACACCCTGTCTCTCATTTTCATGGGGAAATCAAAGGAGGGACAAGATTTGGTTCACAAAATCACCAATCAAGCAATTTCATTGCATGATGGCTTGTGAAACCAATTGTGCAAGTTCAATAAATGCAAAAACAAGACTCAAATGGCCATCACCCTATAATGCATGATCAAGGGGGCAATGGAGACCTTGGAAAATGGCACATTTCATCACTATTGAGTATGAAATGTCCCATTTGCCTTGTGTTCAAATTAACGTCTGATTTGAACACATGCAATGCAACACAAAGAATGCTTATCTTGCCTCTTTTACTTGTCAATTTTGTTTACTCATTTTAATTACCAAACCATTCATCAATCAATTGTCCATTGGTGAGTGTCATCTAAATGGAAAGAAAGCTCAAACCAAAGGTTGTTTTAGGCATGAAAGAGACCTCATGCTATTGGTAATGAACTCCAAAAGGGATTAAACCATTAAGCACAAACATCTCAATTTCATGCTTTAAACAAGCAAATGGTTTAAACCACTTTCAAAATGAAGATAAAACCAAGAAAGGGGGGAGGTTGTAGATATGATTAGATGCTGAAAATGAATACTAAAAGCACTAAAACATGCAACCAACTCAAATCAATGATAGTTAAAGCCTTACAACATTAAGCTAGTGAAGGAATTAACACTACAGCCATGCTATGCAAGACACAAATGAAACAAATAACCAAAAATAGAGGCAAAACAACCTTAAATATAGTCTAAAACATGCTGGACTTAAGCCACAAAAGGTTAAAATAATAAGCTAATACATGGAGCTAACTAGGCATGCAAACAAGACACAAGGAGGGGAGGCTAACCCCTCCAATTTTGGATTTCAAAATGAGTTTTTTACCACTAAAAATTCTTTGAAATTCAATGGTTAAAATACCCAAAAAAAGTTGGTTTTAAAGTGATGAATAAAGGTACAAAAGCTTTACGCACAAGGAAACAAGAAAAGTGAACCACCTCCTAACTAAAAAGGGGTTCAAACCACCATTTTTAAGCCACCAAAACAAAGATTTTTACAGTTCAAGACCAGCCCCAAAACAGTTGAAAAGGATGGCAAAACAAGTATAAACAAGGAAAGTGTTATACCTTTGAAGCAAAGCACAAATTGGCCAACAATCTAAGCTAAAACCATCTTCTAGAGCTCAAAGAAGGTCCCAAGTTGCCTCAGCTCAAAGACTAGCAACTTTGGTTAAGGTAGTGTATGTAAAAGTGTAAAGAAAACAAGGACTTGGCACAAAATTGTAAGAGAGAGAGAATTTTTTGTCTTCAAATTTTCTAACCCCCACACATGAGAGAGAGGGGTCCTATATATAGAAAACACAAAATCCCTTCACAAACATCCAGCCATACATGTGTTGGAAGATGCATGAACCTGTGCAAACAGCTGGCACAAAATATCACAAAATATCTACAGGAAACACTGATGGCCGGCAGGGCACATCAATTGCCGGCAAAGGAGAAGTGGTGGCCGGCAACCTCCAAGGATGGCCGGCAGGCCATCTAAAACTTCATGCTGAAAAGACCTAGGCATGGTCCGAAGATGAGACAAAATGGATGCAGGGTTTGAAATGCACAAACCTGTGGCGTTCTACCACGGACTTCGAGTGCTCGGCAAGCATCAGACTCGCCATTGGATGTACCTGCAAGAACATCCAAGTCTTAAAGGGCCGTAAAAAATGGGGTGTCTACAGTTGCCCCTCTTTGACAGAACTCGGAGTCATGAAATGACGTGAGTGAATGTCAAAGCCCAGAGACGACCCATTTTGACAAGGCCATAAGACTTGGATAAACAATCAAGATAAAAGACAAAATGGTTGTGCCCGCAGGCTGCCTACGTATCCTTTTGCAAGGAATCAAACTAGTGTAGTTTTGGGGCAAAATACAAATGATATGCATGATACAAGAACATAACTTATGATCATGCAACGAGACTGTGCAATGAAACATTTAAATACAAACGCTATGTAATGAAAATGCCACATTTAAACAGATCGAAATAGGACACATCAATCTTAATCATGAAAAGAAGGAGTAAGCAAACACGCCACGAGTGGGAATTACGAGCCAAACCATATTTTATGCAGAAAGGATGTAAGAAAATTATGCAAGCTTAACTACACGACGTGCAGGAAAGACGAAGAGCAACAAAATCATCGGGCGCACCCGAGATGTCAAACAAGATCCTAACGTGTCGCATGCGGAAGAAAATGAGGATGGTGTGAACACCGGGATGCACCTGAATGTTTGTAACCAAAATGAACAATCCCAATGTGTTTCACACGCAAGGGGAAAAGGTGGTGTAAACATCGGGACGCGCCTGAATGCTTTTAACCAATAGGAGTGGTGTAAACACCGGGACACACCCAAATGCTTTCAACCAAAAGGAGTGGTGTAAACACTACATTGGGACACACCCGAATGCTTTTAACCAAAAGGAGTGGTGTAGACACTGGGACGCACCCGAATGCTTTTAACCAAAAAGAGTGGTCCTAATGTGTCTCACGCGCGAGGGGAGGGAGTAAAAGGCTGTAACTTGAAGGGCACAAATGATTTTACCTGTAACTCCTTTGAATGGACTGAACATACAATATCGTGCCTGTGTACAAAAGCGTGTTATGTAACGATAGTGCATTTTCTATGCATGAAACAAGAATGAAAGCATATTCTATGCAACAATAGAAAAGTGCATATTCTATGTAATAATGGAGAAGCGCATATTCTATGCACGACATCAACTGAGATATAATGGCATGTTTTATGCCAACCAAACAATTTGAGAGCATATTCTATGCATGATTGGCAATAGGAGCATATTCTACGCATGATTCAAAGACAAATGTATATATTCCATGCATGATTCACGAGCGAGTGCAATAGGCATGTTCTATGCGACAGTATAAGTGGAATGCGCATTCTATGCAACAACAACAAAAGCGTATTTGTCAAAACCAATTCAAGAACAACTTCCGATTCACCTCTTGGAAAAGTTGCAATATGTTAAAAAGGATACACCTTGCTTATGTGTGATGAACATCGTGCACTGGAACGCACGTTCCAAGCTTCCATAGTGGCATTTTGAACTTAATAATGAACAATCCCTTCAATGTTGAAATCCAAGAACACAAAATAGAACTAGGGATATAGAGGAGACCCTTGGACACCTGTTGGCCACAAGAGGGGGGCGTCGGCCACCTGCCGGCCATTGGTGTGCCTTGCCGGCCATCGATGGCAGTTCGGGGCAAAATGGGCTTTTCATGTACGGGCCTTTAAGTACACAACCCTATACTTCATTTCCACACCCCCAAACCTCCGAAAATACTCTCCCTCTCTCTCTAGGTGCTTTTCCCCTCTAGATCTGAGCCTTTTACGTGTTTTCCAACACCCTGTACAAACTTTATTCGCTAAATCCTTCTAGTTCTCTTCGCTTTGAACCTATTGGAATTTGATTTCGATGGTTCTTTTCTCATTTCCACCATTCTAGGCTCATTCCCCTCGAGTTTCTCTCGAGTTCTGTGCACTTTTCCCGGCTTTGAGTTTTTCCTTCATTTTCTCTCTCCTAGGGTTTGACTTTTTCTAAGTTTACCCTTTTCCTTCACTTTTCACCCATTTCGTACCTATTTTTAGACAGCAGACAATTTTTCCCATGATGGGGCTCCTCTTGAGCTTCCCTCAGTAGACTTCAAGGCAGATATTGAGGCCGAGCCAGAGCTAGAGCCATTACCATTGAGTATACGGCCTTTTGATCCAACGAGGTATCATCTTCATACACACATATTGCCCACTACCGAAGGCATCAGATGTTTTATTGATTTCGCTGAGGATGCGCTAGAGGACCTCCTGTTGAGGGAGCCAGAGTCTTATTTATCGGCCATTTCCATTGCAGTACGAACTATATTTCTATGCATTTTTGCCTTTAATTGTTTGCATTTCTTGCATTGCCTTCATTTGACTGTATCTCATACACTGCCTTGATTTGATTACATCTCATGCACTGCCACAGGGTAACTCTCGTGCCTTTAGGGGCTATGGTGCGACGACTGCTCTAGATTGGTATGGCGAGCTCCCAGCCGGAGTTCGTGACATCGTTGACGAGGCAAGCTTCGGCCTCTTCTACTCCAGTTTGACTCGAGTTACCGTGAGCCGTCCACTTTTGGGAGCACTAGTGGAGAGATGGTGGGACACCACCAACTCTCTTTACCTTTCCACCTCAGGGGAGATGGCGATGACTCCTTACGACTTTACCATGATCACTGGCTTAGGCGTAGGAGGTGATCTGATTCCTTTCGATCCTGATATAGGGAAGTGGGAGGCAGCATGGCTCGAGCTGCTCAGGGCACATCCACCGATATACCGGACAAGAATGGTGCAATACACTTGGTTTGAGGAGCAGTTTAGGGGAACCAAGCCTGAGACGATAGAGGAGATAGAGCACTATGCCAGGGGCTTCCTCATGTTTATCTTCGATACCACTTTGTTTTCAAATAGGTGGAACACTGTGGGCCTGTATTTGCTGAGTGCCTTGGTGACTCTTCCTCGAGTTCAGTTTTATGATTGGGGCGGAGCCGACCTCACCACATTGTATGGATATATGAGCTCCTCTTCCCATCTGAGAGGGAACTTGGTTGGAGGCTACTGACGAGCCTGGAAGGTACACATCTCAGTTCACTCTTCACACTTTGCATTTTCTGCTCAGTATTTCTTGCTTTACATTAGTACAACACATGTGCTTTCTGCTTTGCACTTTCTATATCTGTTCATACTGTGGGCGTTTTGCTTTGCATTTTCTATATCTGTTCATACGCTGTATACTGATCACATATCACTGCACTTTCTCCACAGCTATGGGTATACGCATATTTCCCGATTCTTGCCCCAGAGCCAGTAGATGAGGTTCTATTGACGTTCTCATTTTCTCGGGTATATGATGGCCAGCTTTGTCGTAGGACTCGTGAGCCCCTTATGTTTTTTTTGTCAGTACTTCGATACGGTAGCAGCACACGAGGTAACTCAAAACATAGTCATTTTTTGCTTTACAACTATTTGATTCATACATTAGGAACTGACAGCGACCAATAACCTGTTCACTTTCTATTTCAGATCACATGCCAACTCCGGGCCTTGATACCGATAGGGCTTCAAGCCTAGTACCGTGCGGCTTGGGGCATTTCCTACTATCATATCCTTCTTGAGGGCCTGATTTGCCGAGCCTGGTTCCTAGGCGAGCACTTCGTGCGCTAGACCATGGACCTACTTGTTCCGTTTATACCGATGGCACCGCCAGTATCCATAAGAGCGGTAGACAAGCTATCTGCTGACAAGGTGATCCTGTTCATGGTAGGCTTGGAGGTAGAGTATTTTCACGTAGAGGGTGACTATGCGACCTTTATCCAGACACATTTGATGCCACCTCTGACTAGTGTTTACAGGGGTGAGGGAGTGAGAGCTCCAGCCGCGAGAGTGAGACGCAGAGTGACCCGAGCGAGTAGAGCCTGTGGCAGAGGGGCTTCCCAAGCGAGATAGGGGACTGGATGGCCAGAGTTGCCTACTGCACTCACATGTTGGGGGTATACTGGAGAGGCCTATCAGATCTTGATTGAGCCCGCAACAGCTGGGCATAGATACACCAAGGCCCAGGATACACCTCTGGTATGTACCATATTTTTAGTTTTCCCATCTCTTTCTGATATTTGTTTGTTCTGGACATTAATCATCCTCAATGCATTTGCAGGCACCCCCAGGATACTGTCACGACCCAAACCCGGCCCTATGGGTTTAGCACCGTAACTGGCCAGTAATCCGAGATTACCGAAGGCCTGCAGAACAGTAATACAGTAAAACAGAGTACAGGGCCTGGCGGAAGCCAATACAGTAAATAAATAGTGTCCATTGAGCTGTGACAATCTGTATGCCAAAAACATTTCTCATGCATTCATTCAGTTTAAACAGTACAGTCTATATACAATCATATACAACATTCAGTACGGGAATCAAATCCCTCGATAACCGTGCAGTAAAACAGTAAACAGTTTATACAATTATACAAAACAGTCAAGAGACAGGTGGGGGACACAAAAACACCCCAAGCCATAGCATGGCGTCTCGGAACCTCGCAGTGAGGCACATAGGCTGGCTTGACAAAACTGGGGGACTAACCCACGCTCCTAGCTCCGGTCTGGCTGCTGAGAACCTACATATATATATAAACAATGAGCTAAAGCCCAGTGAATAACATAATGTATAAAGAGGTTAAGAATGTGATGTCCTTACAGTAATGAAACAGTTCATTAAACAGTATTTCAGTCTTTCAGTATGTCAGTCAATCAATCATATGTGGTACATCCGTTAGCCTATAAACAGTAGGTCCAAAAGGACCGGGCCTCAACGGACCCAACAGTAGTGATGGCCATCAGTCAGTAAACGGTATAGTTCCACAAGGGAACCGACAGAGCTCTGTAACAGTAACAGTCAATGCTAAGGATGCCACAATACAGTTCACAATACAGGACATACATTCATTCAATAAACAATATCAGTTCAATAAACAATTCAGTTCAGTATTCAAAAGATAACCATTTTGAACATATCTTTACACAATCTGTTACTCACAGAGATTGGGCTAATAGCAGCTAGAGCGCGTCCCCGAAAGCCAACCCTAAACAGTCAATAAATAGAACACACACTAAGTTTCACAGTTGGGAAGAGTGATAATTAAATCCCTAATTTCCTCGGTGCGGTTCTATGTCCAAATCCTCATTAAGATGCCTTAAACTAGGCCTAAGAATGCCTAGGATGAGATGAGGATGCAAAAATACACTTGGAAGGCATTTTTCAAAAGTTGCTAAAAATAGGAGCCTCGCTCGAGCGAGCCTTCCTTCGCTCGAGCGAGATTCCAAAATCAAAGGCTTCGCTCGAGCGAGAAATCCTTCGCTCGAGCGACCTGCATGAACAGTAAAAGTACTGGTTGCTGGATTTTTACGCGCGATACCACGCTCGATGCTCGCTCGAGCGGAGCCCTGAATAAAGGTGCTCGCTCGAGCGAGGAATCCTTCGCTCGAGCGAGGAAGCAAAATCTGGAATTTCCAGATTTGTCTCCCAAGTTCGAACCAAGCATTCAACCATCCAAAACTCAACCTCTTGGGCCCAAATTCTGGGAAAACATTTCAAACTCATAGTACAACAAGTTTTAAAGCTCAATTTATGAATTCAAGCCCCAAAGGTTGGTCAATTAAATCCAACATTCAAACCCATTTTCAAGAACAATCTTTAAACATGCAATGCATGAACTTCAAACCAAAATCAATGTTCAAATCTTGCTCTATTGAGCTCCAATCTTTGAAAACAACTTGAAAACATGGACTATGATAAAAACATGGACATGCATGGATCATTCTCAAGAATTTAACTTCAAAATACACCAATTCAAGCATGCATGCAACCATGGAGTTCCAATTCAACATGTATGAGCAAAATCATGCCTTGACTCAAAAATGAAACATGAATTATACAAGAATTAGCTCTAATTCAACAACAAGAAGATGAATGTCCTACCTTAGTCTTGAATTATGAGATGTCAAGCTCAATTATACAATCTATGCCTCAAATCTTCAAGTTCTTCTAGCAATTTCAACAATTTGAGCTAAAATCTCTCTTCTCCCTCACTCTCTCTAAGTTTGGTCGGTTGGGATGCAAGAATAAGGGCTGATGAAGATGTTCATCTAAGTGTATAAGGCACAATGATAATGTTAAACAAAATGTCCACTAACTATGGCAATAGTGTAAATAAGGCCAACATTTCAATTAACTCATTTTAATCCAATTTAATCATTCCTAATCACTTTTCAGATAAATATATCATTAAATCACAAATATTCTACTGATTCCAAAACACTAAACGATTCCTAAATCGGCCGCCGATAAGGCCTTCAATTAGCAGTTTAAACATATAAATTGAAACAGATATTCACTCAATCAAACAGATGCGACATGCAATGCAACATATAAACTTATTCAATTTCAGTTTCGATTTCAATCGTTCCATTCAGTACTTCAGTTAATTCAATTATCCGTCATTATCAATTCAGTTTAGCATTAATTAGTATATAATTCAGTGGTTAATCGGTAATCAATACGAGGGTTGTTACAGATACACAGAGGATCTACTTGAGCTACTAGTCTCATTCGAGGGCATGATATTGAGAAAGAAGGCACTGCTTGGCTTCCACGACATTCAGGTAATTTCTTCAGTTTTCTTGCATTCCAGTCATCAAATTTCCACTGACACACTGAAACTGACATGAGAACCTTCCCACACTGCACCGATACACTGCACTTCTATACTATATTCACACACTATACCTGACTTCAGCATATACTCATTGCATCTGATACACATACTGTGGCTGACATAAGACAGCTGCCTTTTCAGATCCCACCCATACCAGGTGCGCCGGCAGGAGCAGCACTAAGACCAACAATGCCTCCTGTTGCAGCAGGGAGAGAGAGACAGGTTCCAGCATGCAGTCGAGGCCGAGCTAGGGGTGCCTGAGCTGAGAGTGGCCCTTCAAAGCCTATTCTGAGCGATGATGAGGCTGAGACTATCGAGGCTGAGGAGGTGGCGAGTCAGCATTCAGAGTTGTCAGAGAGTAGAGATGATGACACTGGCTCGGGTTCTGAGAGTGGGGATGCTGATGCTGAGGAGGGTTCCGAGGCGGGGAGTGGAAACAGTTCCAGTTCAGACTCTGTTCCAGATTGAGACAGTGGCGCCGATGGAGATAGTGCTGCAGAGTCCACTCCGCCGAGAAAGAGGACGAAGAGGGCCTCTAGATCTTGAGATGGATAGCGCTAATTTTGTATTTTTGCTTAGTTTCTTTTGGTTTATAGTGTTAGCACAATGTACAGCCTCAGATGAGTTTTATTTTCTTTAAAAACTTGTACTGCACGTTTTGTGAAAACAACCATGATTAGAATGAAAACCAAGTTTATTTTTGAAAAAGTGTTGTATTTTGCATCATGAGTATCGCATTGCATGAAAAAATAAAGAGATTGACTTTGATAACCAAAAAAAAAAAAAAAAATGAATACTTGTATTGTCACAATAGTCTGAATCAGGTAACGAACAGACCAACATTTGAAATGCAACCAAAGCATTATACAACTCGATAAACAGCAAATACAACTCGTTGAACTACAAAACAATAACTCGATAAACAAAAACAACACAAGTACAACTCGATAAGCAAAACAAGTAGATCTCAAGAATCGTGCTAAAGCCTGAAAAGACTTAACACAGGACTCTAACACACATAAAACACATGCTTTCAGCACTTTCTTGCACAAATAAGGACAACAAGCTTGGGAAGAAGGCTGTTGAGCATGAGGGATGAATGCCGGCCACCTGACGGCCATGAGGGGTGGCCTGCCAGCCATCTAGACCTCTTGCCGACCATCAATGATGCCATGTCGGCCATTAATGATGCCTTGTCGGCCATCAATGTGCAGAACCCCCACATTGTTGACACCTGGCTTCCACTCACTGCCTTATCTTCTACAAAAGGTTGAGCTTCGTGATTTCTTCATTTCAACTGCAAATTTTTCACAAATGGAGCCATTTTTCACCGAAAAACTCTTGAATTGGATTGCAACTTTGGATGGCTTGGAAAAGCTGAATTTCTAGGGTTTTGGCATAAGTGCACTATTCCTGCTAAGTCATTCTCCGCTTTGTTTTTCGTTCTTTTATGCCGCGGCTAGATGTTGGAACTCGATCACGCATGTCTTTAGCTTCGGGGGAGGAGATATGGCCGATAATCGACGCATTTCAAGTGCTAATGGAGTCTCGGCGTGATGAGCAAATCTTGCCTCAACCACGTTTTGGTCACATCCAAGCTTTGGGAAGGATGTGTGGGCTCACTTTGCATGAGGGTCAATCCTTGGTTCACAATAGAGAGTTGGACATCCCTAGTTTGATTCATCGATTTTCTGATGCCGGTGATTGAGGCGATCTTTTTTGGCGGGTTTTTCGACAACATGCCCTCTGTTTGTGCATGTTAGCGCATTTCCTCCTTGCCCCTAGTTTCAGCGGGTCTAGCATTCGGCTAGTTGAAGTGGTGCAAGGCTTGAAAGAGGGCAAGAGCTACATGGGCTCGGTTTTGGCCGAGACTTTGATGGGTTTGAACACCTTCTATCTGTGGGAGACGAACAAATTTGCGGGGAGTCCACTACTTCTTTAGGTAATGTTTCCCACCCTTTCTAATATGTGTTTCGCACATCACTCGGCACTCATGCTTTGCTTTTCTCTCAAAGCCATTTTCTCACTCTTCTCTCAACATATACCTCTCTATTCTTTAATCTCTCTTTTTTTTCATCCCTCCCCAAATATGGCTCATGGACAGGTTGAAGGTAGTGGATTCTTGCCCTGTATATTCAGCACGGGGTTATTTCTTCTGCCAACAACTAGTTGATTTTTCGAACGAGGGATGGTGGTGCCATTGGATGTGCAACAGATCTGCTGTTGACATTGCTTGACGTTGCCCCTGGTCTGATCTGCCCGAGATGAGCTATAACAAGGCTTGGCAACGTGGCATTCAGTTGATTGGCTTGACACATGTGTATTCTACTTTCCATTTCGGTTCAGGCGTTGGTTCGGACACGACCAGACTTGCCCAGAAGAGGGGGTAGAGTACCCGGCTTTGTTCCCAATTCAAGGTTCACAATTGGCTTGATATCCCACTGCATGGAGGACAAGAGAGTTTCTGACTCCTGCCCTTGGTTTCAATTGCGCACTTTCTAGTGAGTGCCTAACTTGGCTTGAAGATGAGGCACAAACTGGGCCCACTTTAGCATTAGAAGCTTCAACAAGCACACGTGGGGGACGCAGGAACACCTGACTTATCTATGCCCTAAGTTTATTGCTTTGATCTTACTTTTCAAGTTTTCTTTTGAATGTAATAAAAGCAACTTTGATTTGTATCGAGAGTTGGAGAAATTTGTATTAAAATTAATGAAATTAAAGGTGTGGGCACTAAAATTTTTCCTTTTGGTCCAAAAATGGTCTAAGTTGTAAAAAGATTAATTTGAACAAAATCAACTTTTATTAAAACTTTCCAAAACCATTTTCGATAAGGATCACAACTTGACATGCGCGGAATCTATCCTCAAGATGTACAAACCCCGAATCCAAAAATGAAAAATTGCCCCTTGACTGAATATCACTGCTCAACACTGTAATCAGCTCTTCTCTCAGAGTAAGGATCACAATCAAACTTTCAAATAACGAATAGACAAGGATTCCTTGATCAAACACATGGACACAGTTGATTTGGAGGTGTTTACGGCCGGACTTCAAAATGAAGTTGCCTACGTATCCTGAAGATGGGAATCAGGCCTTACGTAGTTCGGTTTGGGTTCACTCGGGTATTAACACTCTTATTTTATGCTCTAACTTTTGCCAAGGCTGCCCTTTAGGGTTTTCAACCTTGCGAGCTCAGTTTTTCTTTTTTCCAATTTTTTGTGCTCTAACTTTTGCCTAGGTCGCCCTTCTAGGTTTTCGACCTAGCGAGCCTTTCAGGGGTAATATTTCTTTAACTTGTCCATGTTGATTGGTTGGGAAAATTCTAGGCCATCCAGGTCCATAAGAATAACAGCTTCACCCGACCAAATGGTTTTGATAATGTAAGGACCAGTCCAATTGGGTCTGAACTTGCCCTTAGGGTCATGGATGGGAGCTCAGTTGTCTTTCAGTACCAAATCCCCTTCCTTAAGATTCCGAGACTTAACTTTCTTGTTAAAAGCCCTAGCAATTCTGTGTTGATACCCTTAAACATGGTACAGTGCTTTCAGCCTTCTCTTATCAAACAGCATTAGTTCTTCGAACCTACTCTGCTGCCAATCCGCTTCTGCTATCAAGCACTCAACCATAACCCGCAATGACGGAACCTCTATTTCAATTGGCAAAATAGTTTCCATCCCATAAACTAGAGAGTACGGAGTTACCCTAGTAGATGTCCGAATTGAAGTTCTGTAGCCCCAGAGAGCAAATGACAATTTGTCTGGCTAGTCCCTGAAGGTCTCAACCATTTTCTGTAAAATGTGCTTGATGTTCTTGTTGGCGTCCTTAACAGCTCCGTTGGTTTGCGACTGATATGTAGATGACTTATGAAAAGCCACGTTGTATTTCTCCAACAAGTCGATCACTTCTTTCTTGAAATGGGAGCCATTGTCTGAAATGATCTTATTCGGGACTCCATAATGGCAAATGATGTTATTTCGGATGAACTTAGCTACACGCACTGCTTTCAACACTGCATAAGACTGAGCTTCCACCCACTTCGTAAAATAATCAATTGCCACCAGAATGTACTTATGCCCATTTGACCCTTTCGGTGTAACTGCCCCAATGACGTCGATTTCCCAGACTGAGAAAGGCCATGGTGAAGTCATGTTGTACAGCTTCGACGGCGGAATATTCATGCGACTGGCATGAATTTGGCATTTGTGGCATCATCGAACAAAACCAATACAATCCTCCTCCATGGTAAACCAGTAGTAACCTTGCTTGAGAATCTTTCGGGCTAACATTACTCCGCTCATGTGTGCTCTACACTCTTCCCCATGGATGGCCTCCATTAGGTGTTTCGACTTTTCTGCGTCAACACACAGCTTGTGCATTCCCAGATGACCCCTCTTATACAACTTACCCCCGCAGATGATAAATTGAATGGCCATCCGCCATATTGCCCTTTTATCTTTGGCATTTGCCCCTAGTGGATAAACCTCCTTTTCCAAGAAGTTCTAGATATCATAATACCAGGGGTCTTGTTCTTACATTTCATCTATTGCGGCGATCAACTCGTAGGCTGGCATACATCTCTGTTCAATAAGATCGGATGCATCCAGACTCCAAATGGGATGTCTATCATGGAATATAGAGTTGATAAAGCATCAGCGAACCTGTTGTTCTCTCTTAGTAGATGAGTGAAGGTTAACTTCTCAAACCTAGGAACCAGAACGTCCAAGGTCTGGTGATAGATCTTCATCTTTTCTTCTTTGACCTTCCAGTCCCTTTTTGCTTGAGACACAACCAAGTTCGAGTCCTTAATGATGTCCAACCTTTTTGCCCCTAGTTCCAAGGCAGCTTCCAAATGAGTAATACATGCTTCGTATTCTACTTCATTGTTGTATACTATGAACCGGAGTTTGAAGGATAAGGGTATATGGGAATTGTCAGGTGTTATCAGCAACACCCTTATCCCATAACCGTACTGGTTAGACGCTTTGTCAAAATACATTGTCCAAATCTCTTCTTAGACCTGCAAAATAGCTTCATTTGGGAATAGGTATTCTACCGCTTCATCCCCTTTCACTGGGTGATCTGCCAGGAACTCTGCTACCGCTCTCCCCTTGATAGACTTGCGAGTAATATACTTTAAATCAAATTCGGAGAGAAGAAGCAACCAATCGGCTAGCCTACCCGTAAGCGCTGGTTTCTCAAAGAGATATTTGATGGGATCTAATCTCGAAACTAGAATTACGGAGTGAGCTAACAGGTAATGCCTCAACTTCTTGGTAGCCCATACCAAGGCTAAGCAAGCCTTCTTAAGCGGAGTGTAACGGATCTCATAGTCCAATATATTCTTACTCAAGTAATAGATGGCTTTCTCCACCCTATCCTCAAATTCCTGAGCAAGCATATATCCCATTGTTGTGTCCATTATTGACAGATACAGAATCAAGGGCTTCCTTGGCTCTGACGACGACAACATAGGCGGGTTCTGAAGCTACTGTTTGATCTGCTCAAAAGCGAACTGACATTGGTCATCCCACTGGAATTTCTTTCCTTTCTTCAGGAGACCAAATAGTGGTTCACAAGTCAAGGTTAATTTTGAAATAAATTGTCTTATTAATTGTACATTACCCAGAAAGCCTCGCACCTCCTTTTCAGTTCTGGTGGTGGCATTTCTAGGATGGCCTTGATTTTGGAAGGATCTACCTCGATGCCCTTTTGTGTGATCAAGAAACCCAGCATTTTTCCTGCTATTATGCCAAAAGTGCACTTCTGTGGATTCAGCCTCAACTGATATTCTCTAATCCGTTGAAAGAATTTCTTCAAGGCGATGTAGTGGCCCTTTCTTTCCTTGGACTTGACAATCATGTCATCCATATACACATCAACCTCTTTGTGGATCATATCATGTAGAATTGTAGTTGCAACCCGCTGATAGGTAGCCTTAGCATTATTTAACCCAAACGGCATCACCCTGTAACAGTAGGTTCCCCACGGTGTGGTGAATGTGGTTTTCTCTCTATCCTCGGGTGCCATCAGAATCTGGTTGTACCCAGAAAATCCATCCATGAAGGAGAGCAACGCATGGCCTGCGGTGAAGTCCACTAATTCATCGATGTGCGGTAAAGGAAAGTCGTTCTTCGGACTAGCATTGTTCAGATCTCTGAAATCCACACACACCCGAATTCTGCCATCTTTCTTCGGCACCGGAACAATGTTGGCCAACCAAGTCGGATACTCAGATACTAGCAAAAACCCTACGTCTATCTACTTGGTGACCTCTTCCTTAATCTTCAAAGCCCAATCCGGGCATATTCTCCGCAGCTTCTGTTTGACGGGTCGGGCCTTGGGGTTAAGAGGGATCTGATGTTGTACAATCTCAAGATCGATTCTAAGCATGTCTTCGTAGGACCACACGAAAACATCTTTGAAATCTTTTAATAAAACGACTAAGTGTTCGTGCTCCTCCGAAGACAACGTGGACTCGATCTGGACCAGATATGAATCCTTCTCAGCACCCACATTAATTGGAATGATTTCATCAACAAATGGTTTTACAAACCTCTCCTCCTCTCGATTAATCAAATGTTTCAAAACTAGAGGAATGCCTTCATCGTCGTTTTTATAAAAAATTTGAAAATCATGATCAATGCAATATACAAGTGGCACAGAGAAGTAATCAAAACCTACAGTGGCATTCTCATTCACAAAGTCTAGTTCATCCAGTTCCTCGGTTACAACCGACTCAAAAGAAAAGGAAAAAGATGACCTGGACAAAACCTTGGCATCTGGGTTATCAACCCTAGGAATACCGGACCCAAACTCAGAAGAACCGAAATCTGATTCCGACTCCACAGACACTGTGGAATCAGATTCTGGTTCACTACCTGACTTAGAGCTACTAGACAGGAAGCCCTCCTCCAGCTGCCAAGTGGGGGACGGTGCGTTAGATGCATCCAAGATACCACAGGAAGGGTCCACACCTGATTGGTCTCTGATCATGGAAACGGTTAGGTCATTTCCCAAGCTCTCCGGGTTGATCTGAGGATCCGAAAGGAGACATGCCAAAGCTGCTCCTACCTCAAGTTCACTGCTGTCGAAATCACTTTTTGTGCCCTTAGTAGCCTCAGCAGTTGGTTCAGTCCGTTCCTCTATGTTACTCTCTTGCAGCTGTAAGTCGAAGAAAATCTCAAAACCGGGAATGCGCTGCTTCTCAGAGTTGAACCAGGGTTTGCAGAAACCACAAAATGAGAAGCATTCTCCCTCCTGAACAAAATAACCATTCAAGGTTCCCCGGATTGGTCGGTGCACAAGCTCGTGGTGCTTTCCGCTTTGCTTTGCTCTGGCCCTTCTGGCCATTTATTTCCCTTTCCTTACCCAGTCCTCTTTGGTAGGCGTATAGCTAAGACCAAAGGCATGAGGGTTATGTGGCACATCAGCCAATGCAGCAACGCCTTTCAGGCCACTTCTGTCTAATCCCATTCTGGGCATATGCTGCAATTTGTTCATGAAGTACACAGATTGGGCATTGACATAGAAGCCCTCATCAACCGCCAAGATGCCCTGCACCATTCGGGTCTCAGCCAAGGTAAACCCCAAAATGAAAACATCCTCTTCGCTATGCACAATCTCCAGTACAGGTGTAGTGACCTCTGGCGGAGGATGTATAGATGAATTCCCAAAAACTATGGCCACCCCTTTTCCATGAGGGTACTTCAGTATTTGGTGGAGGGTGGAAGAGACAGCTCTTACTTGGTGTAGCCAGGGTCGCCTAAGAAATAGGTTGAAAATAGCTGGAACATCCAGGACGTGAAATTTAATATCCTGTTGAGTGGGTCAAACTTGCACTTTGATCTGCACTGTTCCAATCACCTCTCTGTTTGTATTGTCATATGCCCAGATCACCTGGGCTGTAGGCACAAAATCGGCCGATTTTAGGCCAATAGCATAAGCCGTGTGGCATGGATAGACGTTTATTGCCGACTTAGTGTCAACCAATACCACTGGCATCCACTTTTTCCGGCACTCTACGGATATGTATAGAGGCTTGTTGTGTGCAGAGCCTTCTAGCAGTAATTCCTTGTCAGAAAAGGTCAAAGTTGGCACAGCGCCTCCCGGGAAGACTAATCCCACCAATTGTTCGAGGGTAGTCTCAATGGATAACTTGGCTTTATCCATTGTTGTCAGTATAGCCTGTTTGTGCACTCACGAAGCCATAAGCAGCCCCCAGATAGATATGTCAGCTTGATCTTCTTCAACTACTTCAGCACAGCCTCTTCTTCTAACTCCTTTTCCTTCTATTTCTCTACCTCTTTGTCCTTTCCAGATGCCTTGGGTTGGTCTAGATGCGGTGGTTTGAAATATCGGCCACTTCTTGTCATATGGTTGACTTCCTCCACATACCAGGTATTGTCAAGAAGGCCTTCACCCCAATCCTCATCAGTATGGGCAAGATGCAGATCATCATTTTCCTACCACATACCTTCGGCAACTGACAAGCAATTGTTCGGTTCCGGTCTAAGTGTTCCCTCAGCAGAAACATTCCCCGCATGGTGTCGAGCTATTCCAACTTTCTGATCGCTTTCACTAATTTCCTGTCCAAACCGCTCCAGAGCAGTTTCTTGTTCTGTATGTACAGTGCTAACAATGCCCAATTCCTGAGTCAGTTGTTCTTTGCCAGTGTTTTCCGATAGTTTCCCTTTCCTATCAGCTGTTCCAGCCATTGCAGCGGTTCCCACTTTCTATTCCTCCATCTTTGATTCAGTTCCCTCATCTATATCGGGTTCATCACTTAGCCACCCAGAATTGTCTGTTGACTCGTTTAGATCAAACCAGTTAATGTGCACGTCTCCTTGATCTTGCTCATCAAAGAGCTGCAAATTGTCTATATCCTCCTCTAGGTCAGCTAGATCATCTAATCCTTGACTTGGTCCATCTTCTTGGACTATGCTGACCTCCATCCCAGTCGGCAGTACCACTTCCGGCTTGGCTTGATTGATTGGCACAACATAGCAGCTCGGGTTGTATACCCTATCAGATAAGTCCTCAAAGCCCTCGGGCAACGGACTGATATTTTCCACCAAGGCTGACCTCCATTCATCTTCCACTGTCACCACTACGGGTTTAGGTTGGAGTGAGCACGCATTCATCATGCATAAGTTTGTGCTCTCAGGGATGAACAACACCGACTTAGGTAGGTGGGAAGGGATGATATATATGCTGGGGTCATAAGGGACAGCCAGTGTGTGGATGAGGTTTATTTGTCGGGGTGGAAGGGCTTGGTTATGTGGTGGGAGAGGATTTGTAGTGACGTTGGGTTTTTCGAGAGGTGCTATCACCTTATTGTTAATGAGATCTTGAATCTTATGACGCAATCTGAAGCACTAATCAGTATCATGACCATGCTGTTGGTGAAAAGCACAGTATTTGGCCGGGTTGTGTTTCGGAGGGAGATGATCGGGCAATGGGCGTTGTTCTAACGGCTTAAGATGTCCCTTTTTGATTAGGACCCCTAGGGCTTTGGATAAGGACATGTAAAGCGGGGTGAAGAGGTTTGGGAGGTTGTATTGGAGGTGTTGGCGAACGGGTTGGCAATTTTGGGTGTGGCGGTGACCATGCTCAGATCCGAAGGTCGTGCAGAGGTGCTACCAGTCGTGGCTACATTGGAGCTGTATATAAAGGACCTTTTGGGCTGTTCCTTCTCATAGTCTAATCAGACCCTGCTTTATTGCATCCTCAATTTGAACCCCTATTTCATGGAGCTTAGCAAATGTAAATAAAGGCAAGACTATCATCTTCTGTAATAGTCTTCCTTGCAAGTTACGGACCACCATTCTGATCTGGTCCTTTTTAGACGGCCGGATAGTCATCATAGAGGCCTTAGCCCTCCACCGGGTCACAAAATTTGAGAAACCCTCCTTCGGCTCCTGACGAGTCGCTTCAAGATCACGAGTAGTGACCTCGATCTGAGTATTGTAGGAGTACTGTGCTATGAAGGCCTCAGCCATCTCCTCCCAGTTTCTCTTTACAGAGTCTTCAAGTTTGGCATACCAGATGGCCGCTATACTCGACAGGGTCCTACCAAAAAGTGACAACTTCTGTAGTCTGGAGAAACCTATTGGTCATAAGATGTCAGAGAATAGCCGTAGATGGACCATAAGATCCCCAGACCCGTCAAAGCAGCCTATGTGCGGCATCTTGAATCTGTCTGGCAGAGTTACTACGGAATCTGTATAGCCATTCTCAATATCAGGGATTGAATTCACGCCTTGAGCCTGTTTGAAAAGCTTTTCTAGCTTGTTGGCCTTCAGTGCAGTTGGGTCAACCTTGAATTCAAACGGTGCCTCCATTTGATAAACTAGTGCCTTGGAGGTCTGAGGTGGGATGGGATTTGCTAGAATGCCTGTATTTTCCTAGACATTAATTGTGATCCCGGGTGCCGGAATTCCAGCTGGGGGTGCATAGGATGCTGAGGTTACTGCCGGTTGTGGCTGCTATTGCTGAAGCCTTTCTATCACTTCTGTTTGGCAGGCTACAACCTCGACCTGGCGAGCTGTGGTCTCAGCCTATTAGGCAGCATCTAGCTGCAGAGTCTCAACGGTCTGCTGGAGCTGGCGAAACATATCTTCCATGTTGACCGGAGGATTTTGGGCTACCGGAACTGGCGAATAATCTTTGATTGGAGTAGAAGTAGAGGATTGGGCCTGACTGGGCACAAGCGAAGCAAAAGGTGACTATTGGATTGGTGAATTCTACCTAATCCTCCTTCGTCTGGTAATCGGTGGGAGTGAAACAAACATTGGCTGTCCCCTGACTAGTTCCCCGGTTTTGAAAATCCTTTGAACTCGGGTCCAGAGTGCTTGGGGGGTAATAGAATCGTCTGAAGCAATGGTGAAAAACTACCTTGCAAAAAGAAAATAAAGCAAAAAGAAACAAAAATCAGAAACTGCACAGCATCTCGGCTCAAACAGAAACCACACGCAGTTGTAATCATAAGCTGGAGAACTGTACTCAACACTGATTTCTGCCTCAAAATTGATATCCAGACTTGCAACTGATACATATATTCCTGCAGAGTTTCACTCTAAAAGCACATATCAAGCAAGCGAGAGCCAAAACACCCCTATGATGGGGTAGGGTTACCTTGTCCTAATTTCGTCAGGAGTTAGAGATTCACTACGCAAAACAAGCAGTTTTATACAATTCTTGCATTTGGGTGAGCAACCTGTCCTAGTTTGGAACAGTCTCTATGGCTTCCGATATGCAACTAAGCCGATTGGTCAAAAAGGGTACCTCAGCAAGACTACCTAATATACCTCTCACACCTAACACTGAGAAGTGAAAGGAGGACCAAACGGTACAGCGGTAGTCCAGATCTAAGGGTTGTGTTCCCATCATGGCAGAGCCCACAACCGGTCAGCCTTTTGGCAAGCTTTTCCAAGTAAGCCTTTGACAAACCGCTCAGGAATAGCAGATGGCAAACACTGTGACTTAGGCGCACCGATGCAAATGCAAAGAAACACATAAATGTAGATAAAATATCATATCATGAGTTCGAGTCAAGTTCTCTAAGTCCCCAGCAGAATCGCCAGAAACTGTGGACTCGCCTTTTTTCGCACCCCCTTTCGGAAGGTTTGAAATGACGGCCTCACAATTCGGACTCTTGCGGTTCTGAATCTAGTCTCATAAGTGCAATGTGAAACTGACAATCACCAAAGAGTCCAAATCCGACAAATCGTTTTGAAAAATTGATTTTAAGTCAAAAGTGCCAAAATTGGACTGCTTTGCCAAATACAGAGTCGCCACCTAAATATTTTTTATTTTGGGAAAATTTAGGAAACCTTGACTCGTGCCAAAGGCCACATGTTAGTCATCACCAAAGTTGTCTAGGCTCGAAAACTTGGGTACGATTGGGGAAGGTCCTGAATTGAGCACCCCCGCTCGCCCAATCAAAGATTGGCCTCTACTAATCATGATATGATGTTTTATAAACATTATGTGCTCTTGTTCCGGTTATTAGCTAACATTACTATGTGATGCGCACAAGCAAAAATAGATTAGTTTGCTCAATTTGGAACAATTCGACTCATGTTTGTTTGCAAAAATGGTTTAAATTTGCCACCTCAAGTGGGCTTAAAAGATCGCGGATTTGCTACCAAACAAAGTGGGCTTAAAGCATTATTTGCCACTCAACAAAGTGGGCTTAAAACTTACATTTGTTGAATCGTTCCAATTCAAACAACAAGCCTTCATCCACAGGCATTCATGCAGTTTAGCACTTAAGCACATAGCCTCATGGTAAGCATGCTAATCATGGCAACATGGTAATCACACTTCTGCAAGTATGCTAAAGCGTAAAAACTCACCGAGTACTCCAAGACAAAACATAAACTAGTTAGAAAGATGCATGATCCTAACTATGTAAGATGTCTAATGCAACACATGCAATATGCAATTAATAGGCTTGGCTACTAATATGGCATATGGATCGATTTAAACAACATGCGATTAAACATGTATTCAATGAATTATTGAAATGGCAATGCAGTTTGAATGATGCGCCGAGCCTCGGTGCATGCAATACAAATGAATGGATGCAAGCATGTGATATGCTAATTGAAACATGCCCCTAATCTAACCATCAAAAGCGATTAAATAAAAGAGAGAAAGACGTGGGGTTGGAAGACATACACACACGCACGCACACTTATTACAACATTACGCCCTCGCAAAGGAGGGTCCGAATATACTAGAGCTAAGCTAATCATATTAAACTAATTAGACTAATTATTATAGATCAAATGAATAACTAGCAAACTAATTACTAATTATTACAACACTTTAACCAACTAGTAAACTAATTAATTAAAACAAATGCACACTAACTAAGCATGCAAGGCATTAAACTATGCTGCCATTAATCCGCCTCGGGAAGTAGAAGATGCATGTGTTCGGTTTCGTCTCGAAAAGTCCTCCGTTTTGCTCTTGAAAGGCTCTGTTTGCAGGGTTGAGCATACTTCAGAATCTTTCTGCTCCAACTTACCAAATCTTTGCTGAGGGTTACACCAATGGCCTGCTGGCCATGGATGGCTGCTGCCGGCCCTCTGCCGGCCAAAAATCTGCACTGTCGGCTAGAAATGAGACACTGCCGACCATTGATAGGGCACTGCCAGCCACTGATGCTCTGGGTCACAATGCTGCAATAGGGCATAAACAGAGCAAAGGGGGGGTTTTTTTCCAAGGGTTGTCTGCACACCTTGTCTCCCCTTTTCATGGGGAAATCAAAGGAGGGACAAGATTTGGTTCACAAAACCACCAATCAAGTAATTTCATTGCATGATGGCTTGTGAGGCCAATTGTACAAGTTCAATAATGCAAAAACAAGACTCAGATGGCCATCACCCAATCATGCATGATCAAGGGCAATGGAGACCTAGGAAAATGGCACATTTCATCACTATTGAGTATGAAATGTCCCATTTGCCTTGTGTTCAAATTAACGTCTGATTTGAACACATGCAATGCAACACAAAGAATGCTTATCTTGCCTCTTTTACTTGTCAATTTTGTTTACTCATTTTAATTACCAAACCATTCATTAATCAATTGTCCATTGGTGAGTGTCATCTAAATGGAAAGAAAGCTCAAACCAAAGGTTGTTTTAGGCATGAAAGAGACCTCATGCTATTGGTAATGAACTCCAAAAGGGATTAAACCATTAAGCACAAATATCTCAATTTCATGCTTTAAACAAGCAAATGGTTTAAACCACTTTCAAAATGAAGATAAAACCAAGAAAGGGGGGAGGTTGCAGATATGATTAGATGCTGAAAATGAATACTAAAAGCACTAAAACATGCAACCAACTCAAATCAATGATAGTTAAAGCCTTACAACATTAAGCTAGTGAAGGAATTAACACTACAACTATGCTATGCAAGACACAAATGAAACAAATAACCAAAAATAGAGTCAAAACAACCTTAAATATAGTCTAAAACATGCTGGACTTAAACCACAAAAGGTTAAAACAATAAGCTAATACATAGAGCTAACTAAGCATGCAAACAAGACACAAGGAGGGAAGGCTAACCCCTCAAATTTTGGACTTTAAAATGAGTTTTTTACCACTAAAAAACCTCTGAAATTTAATGGCTAAAAGGCCCCAAAAAAAGTTAGTTTTAAAGTGATGAATAAAGGCACAAAAGCTTTACACACAAGGAAACAAGAAGAGTGAACCACCCACTAACTAAAAAGGGGTTCAAACTACCATTTTTAAGCCACCAAAAAAAAAAAGAAGAAGCTTTTTACAGTTCAAAACTAGCCCCAAAACAGTTGAAAAGGATGGCAAAACAAGTATACAAAACAAGTATAAACAAGGCAAGTGTTATACCTTTGAAGCAAAGTACAAATTGTCCAACAATCCAAGCCAAAGCCACCTTGTAGAGCTCAAAGAAGGTTCCAAGTTACCTCAGCTCAAAGACTAGCAACTTTGGTTAAGGTAGTGTACGTAAAAGTGTAGAGAAAACAAAGACTTAGCACAAAATTGTGAGAGAGAGAGAGAGAGAATTTTTTGTCTTCAAATTTTCTAACCCCCACACATGAGAGAGAGATGGGTCCTATATATAGAAAATACAAAATCCCCTCACAAACATCTAGCCATACATGTGTTGGAAGATGCATGAACTTGTGCAAACAGCTGGCACAAAATATCACAAAATATTTGCAAGAAACACTAATGGCCGGCAAAGCTTCATTGATGGCCGGTAGGGCACATCAATGGTCGGTAAAGGAGAAGTGGTGGCCAGCAGCTGCCGGCCATCTAAAACTTCATGCTGAAAAGACCTAGGCGTGGTCCAAAGATGAGACAAAATGGATACAGGGTTTGAAATGTGCAAACCTGTGGCGGTCTGCCCGGACTTCAAGCGCTCGGCGAGCAATCAGACTCACCATCGGATGTACCTGCAAGAACATCCAAGTCTTAAAGGGCCATAAAAAATGGGGTGTCTACACACGACATCACAAACTGAAAGCAGAAGTCTCAGAATAGGCAACACGCAGTCAAGGACCTCTAGGACTTGTTACTCCAGGTCTGAGAGAACGAGGACTGAAAGGTCTTGTACGGAGGAAAGTAGTTATCGGCTCTCGCATATGCACCAGACGACATTAAGGCACACGGAGTTGCCTAGGTCTTCGGACTTAAGGATAGTGCTAGAAGAGAGGGCACGAAGGAGTGAAGACGCCCAGGCACGCTACCCCCCAAAGGGTCTCTACTCTACAGCGGTTGGCTCCTCGGACACATGGAAGTGTCGAGGTTGGAATGCCAGTATCGCACCTTGCCTACGAACCAGCAGACAAAACGTTAGCAAGGTACCTTCATTTCGGCAATAGAGAACGCACCGTTACCCTTGGGCTTCTACCAGCGTAAATTCACCCCTTATGAGGGGAAGTCGGATCCTTACATGCACTTAAGCCACTTCTGCCAAGTTATGGCTGTATACCAACAGAACGAGGCTCTAATGTGTATCTTGTTTCCTTCAAGCTTAGGCGACCTGGGATTAACATGGTTTGAGAGGTTGCCAGAAGGCAGCATAACTTCATGGGCGCAACTTGTAGAGGTGTTTGTTACCAGGTTTAAGACAAACACCAAGACGCCCTTGGAGATAGACCAGCTACTCTCCATTGACATGGGCGAGAAAGAAACACTAAAGTCTTACAACAACCGGCATTAGGAGACTTTTAATCAAATTGGAGATTGCCCCACAAACCTAGCTATTGCACAGTACAAATGGGGTTTACTAGTGGGCAATAAATTGAGGGATTCAATGATAATGATGCCACCCCTCACAATGGAGGCCTTAATGGAGAGAGTGCATCAACATATCAGGGTAGATGGAGATGGCACTAGCACCAAGGCGAAGTCTGGCACAACAGTAATAATGGACAAAAAACCCGCGGCAAAAGTTAACATGGTTGGCCGGGAAGAACAACCGAAAAAAAATGGGCGAGGCGGACGACCAAACGGTGAGGACTTCCAGGCAAGGAGGTTGAGAGTTTGCACCGCAATCACTATGGTGTTCAATTGTCACAACCCAAACCCACCTCTATAGGTTTAATGTCGTAACCGACCAGTAATCCTTGGATTACCAAAGGACTCTTAACAGAATAACATATAATTAGGGGCTGCAGAAGCAAATACATAAATTATACATAGTCCATCGAGCTGTGAGAACATACATGGGACAAATAATCTTAAATTTTTATAACATACGAGTGGCATCAAAAGATATAGTATTTACACTTCATTCTATGTACATATAAACAAAAATCTCGTCTGAAATCAAAAGAACAAAATCTTATACATTCATAAAAACACAGCCACTAGACTTGACTTAATTCGGAACCTCTTCGAGAGGCACAAAGGCTGGCTGACAAAACAGAATCTTAGGCCATCAACTCTGGGCCTGGTCATGCGACTAATGAATAATAACAGAGTAAAGATTTCAATGAATGATGTCTATAAAGAAATGAAGTCTAATGCATATTCAAATTTCAAATCAGAAACAGATTCTTATACATGTTCGTATTCGTAATCAAAGTTCGTACAATGCACATTATAATACATGGGATATCCATTAGCGTTAGCAAATCCGATGACCCATGAAGGGACGACCGTGAAGGCATTCTGATGACCTAAAAAGGGATAGCCATGAGGCATTCCTATGACTCACGTACACAGAGACGTTTCTGATAACCCATAAAGGGATGGCCAAAAAGGCATTCCGATGGCTCATGTGCATAGAGACATTTCTGATGACCTATAAAGGGACAGCCATAAAATCATACCGATGACCCATAAAGGGACGCATATCATATGATGCTAAGGATGCCACTAATACATTTCAGAAACATAGACGATCATTCATTCATACAAAACATAACTTTTCAGAAAACTAATCATTTCATATCATCAGAAAATAATTAAAGTTAAACATAACTTTACAGAGTTATGACTCACAGTGGTTTGTGTTGTCACTAAGCCTTAGACGTCCATCTAAACAAAACACATAACAAAAGCACAATTGAAGCACCATTTCATTTTAGTTCAATTTTCTCTTTATGTGTTTCTAGCTTATTTCATGACTATGTGAGTCCAAATGGTGCCCAAGAACACTTGGGGTGGCATGAGGATGCAAATATGCACTTAAAAGAGTTAGTCAAAAGTTGTTGAAAATAGGATCTCTGCTCGAGCGCAACTTCCTTCGCTCGAGCGAGGTTCAAAAATAAGGGTGGTCGCTCGAGCATAGCTTCCATTGCTTGAGCGGTCTACAAACTTAGAAAAAGTACTAGTTGCGTGAAATTCCAGTCCAACAGTCGCTTGAGCAGAAGACTGAGTAAAAGGGTCCTCGCTCGAGCGCCACTTTGGTTGCTCGAGTGACTTGTAAAATTTTGTAAAACTTCTAGGAGCTCGATTTTCACGCTTGAGCGACACTTTCCTCGCTTGAGCGGACAGTGCGAATTCTGGAATTTCTAGAACTGCCTTTAAGCTTCAAAGTTGATATTCAAAGGTCCAAAACTTGTGTTTTTGGTACAAAAACTTGGAAAAACATTGCATAACATGAAAATACTTCCAATTTGAAACCATTTATTCAAAGTCACGCTCCAATTGTCCAAATTTGAGCTTATACTTATCAAGTTAAAACCATGCATGTTATGGATTGAGTCCTCTTCATGTTAAAACACCACAAAGTGATATGAAATGCATGAATCCATGGATGATCTTCAAGTTCATGCCTCCTAAGCTTCATGCATGTATGAATTTCAAGAAATCTTAACTCAAAAATGAGAGGTTAAACATGCATGTGCATAATTCAACTCAAATTCATCATATTCATGGAAATTTATGCTCAACCTACTCAAATTCAAGCAAATGATTCTATAACTCCATGCACTTAGTTTCTACATGACTCAATTCCAAGAATTTAGGATGAATCTCATACCTAATGTTTGAATTCAAGTGTTGGCCTAGCTCAATTCGCCAAAATTCTAGCAATTCACTTCAAGTCTCCTCTTTCTCTCTCTAAGTGTCGAGTTCTCTTCTTTCTTCCTCAAATTCTCAGCTCAAAAGTGTGTACATGTGAACTCAAGGCTTAATTAGAGCCTTATATAGGGTGCAATTAAGTTAGCCTAATCAAGTATGATTAAGGTTAATTAACTAGGCTTAATTCTAACTAATTCAATCAGTTTATTCTAATTATTTTGATCTAAGTCAAATTTTAATTAAAGTTGCCAAAAAATTCTAAATATTCTAATTATCACATAAATCAAGTCAATTTCTTAATCAGATATCGATAAGGCATTCAATTCGCAATCCGTAACAAAAACATGAACATGTCTTTTTATGTTAAATAGATATTAACACAAATAGGGCAACACATATGCAATTTAATTAGGAATTTCTCTTAATTACTGACTGAGCTTATTTAACCACAAATTAACGCAAATCAAAGGTCGGGGTTATTACATCATTAAGCCTATCTACCGGATTCTTAGCAAGATATGTGACGAACCCTTCGTTCGGTGGCCAGCAAAGTTGGGAGAAGCGCAGAGGGGCTACGATGATAGATACTGTTACACCTTCCATGATGAAAAGGGGCACCGAACTGAAAATTGTATGCCATTAAGGCAACATCTGGAGGAGTTAGTGGCCGCAAGCCATCTGGACCAGTATATTGAAGGGGGAGTGCTGCCAGCCCCCCAGGACTGCAACGGGCCAGATGGGACGCCAGCTGACGGTTCGTCCCAAGGCATAATCAATGTGATACATGGGGATCATTGAGCCTGAATGAGTATGTGAACTCAGAGGGATGATCAAGAAGGTTGAGCACATGAGAGAGGTACTAAGTGCACAGCCTACCATGAAAAAGGGAAAAATAGAGGTGACAAACGTTATCATCTTCTCTAATAAGGACTTAGCAAGGTTACAAAGCCCGCACAACGACGCATTAGTGGTTACCCTGCACGTTAAGAATTTCGACATCAAATGGATCCTGATTGACCAAAGGTGCTCATGCAAGATAATGTACTATGAGACCTTCAAGCAACTCAAGTTGGAGGACAAAGATTTAGCACCCGCAACATCTCCCTTACTCGGCTTCAGCTCAATGCCAGAATGGCTGGTTGGTAAGATAATTCTGCCGGTTAAAGCTAGAGCAATGACAAAACAAGTGGAATTCTGGGTATTGAAAGTCCTTTTGACCTACAACATAATCTTGGGAAAAGCATGATTGCATGCCATGTGAGCGGTAGCATCAACCTACCATTAGGTGATACGATTCCCTAACGAAGCTGGCATGATTGAAGAGGTCTTAGGAAACCAAATCATGTCCAAACAGTGCTTCGTAACAATAAACGACAACCGAGCTACAAAAGGGTTTGTACAAATGGTGAAGGAGTTAGAAAGCAATGAACTATTCGCAGACATCGGCAAGGCAGCTGAACAAAAGGCAGTAGAAGATTTGGTATTGGTCAGAATAGACGAGAAGGTCCCAGAAAAGTTCTTTTTACTCAGCTTATCTTTATCCAGTACCGAGAGAATAGAGATCATGGAATTCTTGATCTCTAACATTGAGGTGTTTGCCTGGATGCTGTACGACATGCTTAGCATTAACCTTAACTTTATCTGCCATCAACTTAATGTCCACCAAACTGCCAGACCAATTATACAATGAACGCGCAGATCGACACTTCACCACGCCGAGATAGTGGCTGAGGAAGTAGGAAACCTGCTGGAAGCGGGGGCAATCAGAGAGGTACACTATCCCAAGTGGATTTCTAACACTGTGGTGGTGCCAAATAAGAACGACAATTGGCTCGTATGTGTGGACTACAAAACGGTCAACAAAGTATGCCCAAAAGACAGCTTTCCCTTACCTCGGATAGACCAACTGGTAGACCTAACTGCAGGTCACAACCGACTTAGCTTTCTTGATGTATATCGTGGATACCATCAGATCGCTATACACGAACCAGGCCATAAGGTTACATCCTTTACAACACCTAAGGGATTATATTGTTATAAGGTCATGCCCTTTGGCTTAAAAAATGCAAAGGCAACATTCCAGCGAATGATCACTAAAATGTTTGAGCCATTGTTGGGCAGAACAATGGAAGCATACATAGACGACATGGTGGTCAAGAGTAAGAACGAAGGAGGACATCTCAATGATCTAGCTGAGATGTTTCACATTTTGAAGGCCCACAATCTACGGCTGAACGCATCCAAATGTGCATTTGGCGTAGGGTTAGGTAAATTTCTTGGCTTTCTAGTAACCAACTAAGGTATAGAAGCCGATCCTTCTCAGATCAAAGCCATTGAAGATCTCAAGAGGCCCAACACAGTCAAGGAAGTATAGCATCTTACGGGCCTAGCTGTCGCGCTAAACCGATTCATAAGTTGGTCGTCAAATAGATGTCGACCGTTTTTCTAGACACTGAAGACCAAGTTTCAGTGGGATGATGAGTGCGGCTGCGCTCTGGAAAGCTTGAAAGAATACATGACCTCTCCGCCATTGTTGGTAACCCCAGTACTAGGAGAGGAACTTTTTCTGTATTTGGCAATTTCCCAGCATGCAGTTAGTATAGTATTGGCACGAGCCGAGGGAATACAACACCTGCCTATCTTTTCTGTTAGCGAGACATTGCTGGGTGCCAAAACGAGGTACCTGTCGTTGGAGAAGTTGGCCTTAGCATTAATGATGGCTTCAAACAAACTGTTGTATTACTTTCATGCCCACACCGTGATCGTCTTAACAGCCTTCCCCTTAAAAGCCTTGTTTGAAAGAGCAAGCTTTTTTGGGTGAATTTTAAAGTGGGCAGTAAAGTTAGGATAGTTTGACATTAAGTTTCAACCAAGAACCGCAATAAAGGCTCAAGCTTTGGTAGATGTCGTGGCCGAGTTTGCTCCAGGCAGTCATAATGTTTGCCCAATCTACTTGACTGATGCAATCGAACAAAGGGAGAAAATGCCGCAGGGATAGCACAACCCTCGTAGTAGGTTGCTCAATTACGTAGCGAACCATTCAGCCTTGCAAAAAGAGAAGAGGAGCAGACCGCACTACTACATGTAAGGACTCACCTCAAAATGAAGTCCTAAGACAGTCAGGTAGTAAGGATCAAATCCTAACGGTGAACAACAACTTAATAAAAGACAACATCAACGCTCCTAATCCTAAGGTGTCATCAGATCCCTCCACTTGCTGGAAGTTGTTCGTAGGCGAGATGTGGAAGCTCTTCATAGATGGAGCATCCAACAGGTATGGTGCAGGACTTGGCATAGTTCTTATCTCGCCGGATAGTTTGACTATTGAATAGGCAATCAACCTTGTATTTCTAGCATCCAATAACAAGGCTGAGTACAAAGCATTGTTAGTCGGTTTGAAATTAGCATTCCACATGAAAGCCACCAAGCTGATAGTGTACAGTGACTCCCAACTGGTAGTCAACCAAATATCGAGTGATTATGAAACAAAAGATGATAGAATGGCCAAGTATCAAGAGTTGGTTAGAAAGGAGATCATGAAATTTGAAGTTGTACAAATAGAGTGAATCGGCTGAGAAGAAAATAGCAAGGCAGATGAATTGGCCGGTTTCGCGTCTATGGTAGATACATTCATTCCATACCCATTCTTGGTGGACTTCTTGTTGAGACCAAGCATTGAGGAACCTGAAGCAACCAAGGTATTTTGCGCCGAACTAGGCCTTTCTTGGATGGACCCCATTGTGGTGTTCTTAAAAAGATAGTATTTTGCCAGAGGAGAAGAAGAAAGCCAACAAAATTATGAAAAAGTCGCAGCGATTTTGCCTCTCCCCATCACTCGCTTTGTACAAAAAATCCTTCACAGGACTGTATTTAAAGTGTGTCCATCCTAGCAAGGTCAAAGCATTCCTGTTTGAAATCCACGAAGGCATTTGTAGAAGTCACCAAGGAGGGAGATCTATGGCCTACCAATCTATTTCACAGGGGTATTGGTGGCCATACATGTAAGCAAACGTAGAGAAATATGTCAAGAAATATGAGAAATGTCAGAAGTTTGCGCATCAAACCCATCAACCAGCTAGAGAACTCTTACCTTTGACTAGCTCTTGGCCTTTTACAATGTGGAGCTTAGACATAGGCCCTGTTTGGTAGAGCTGTGGGAAAGTGCTTATAGCTTATGCCTAAACAGCTTATAGCTTATAACTATGAACATAAGCTGATTTTTGACTTATAAATTAAGCATCTCCTGCCCCACTCAAAGAATAAGCTGATTTCTGACTTCCAAAAAGCTATAAGCTATAAGTTATAAGCTAAACCAAACACATCAAAATAGCTTAAATTAAGCTGAAAGCTGAAATAAGCAGCTTTTAAGCTGCACCAAACAGGGCTATAGTGGGACCACTCCCAAAAGTGCCAGGCAACAAAAAGTTTTTTATTGTAGCAATAGACTACTTCACCAAGTGGGTGGAAGCAGAGGCACTCGCTTCCATCAAAGAGAAAGATGTCAAGAAATTTGTCTAGCAGAAAATCATAACCCAGTTTGGAATTCCCAATGTCTTGATATCGGACAACGACACTCAATTTGATGGACGAATCTTCAGGGACTTTTGCGAAGAGCACAAGATCAAATTCTACAACTCTACGTCGGCCTACCCTCAAGCCAACGACCAGGTTAAGGCCTCCAACAAAGTAGTCTTAGATGGTTTAAAGAAAAGACTTGTAACAATAAAAGGGAAATGGGTTGAAGAACTTTCTCACGTCTTATGGGCATACCGCACTACATCTAGGCAGTCGACTGGCGAAACACTTTTTCCTTAGCTTATGGCATGGAGGCAGTGATCCCCTAAAAATTGGCCTCCCCACTATTAGAAGCAAAAATTTTGATCCTGATATGAATAGAGAAGCCATAGCCTTGGAGCTAGATTTGGTTGATGAACGAAGAGAAAGGGCATTGGTCCATATCGCCTCTTATCAACAAGAATTATCCAGAAAATACAACAATGCGGTACATCCAAGGCAATTCAAGATTGGAGATTGGGTGCTACGCAAGTAATGAGAAACACTCTAGTACCAGGAGATGGTAAATTGGGACCTAATTGGGAATGACCGTACAGAGTGACTGGTCTGGCAGGAAAAGGAGCCTACCACCTCAAAGATGTGGATGACCAAGCTATCCCAAGGCCTTGGAACACTGCAAATCTCAAAATATTTTATTTTTAGCTATTCAGATACTTGTAATTTTTCTTTTTGACATTCAATAAGACAAGTAGGCATTTTTTTCCCAGTACTTGTATTCTTCTGTCTGTAAACTAGTTTGTACTCATTGCCCAACTGAGGGGCAATGCAGGTTAGCAAGTTTGACTAACATTCTTTGCACTCTTCAGCCGAGATAAGGATCTAGGCTTAAGAAGGTTGGCAGGTTTGACCATTTGCACTCTTCAGCTGAGATAAGGATCTAGGCTTCAGAAGGTTGGCAGGTTTGACCAACATTTTTTGCTCTCTTCAGCCGAGAGAAGGATCTAGGCTTAAGAAGTTGACATGATTGACCAACATTTTTAGTACTCTTCAACCTAGATAAGGATCTAAGCTTAAGAAGGTTGGCAGGTTTGACCAACATTTTTTTGCACTTTTCAGCCGAGATAAGGATCTAGGCTTTAGAAGGTTGGTAGGATTGACCAACATTTTTTTGTACTCTTCAGCCAAGATAAGGATCTAGGCTTAAGAAGGTTGGTAGGTTTGACCACCATTTTTTACACTCTTCGGCCGAGATAAGGATCTAGGCTTCAGAAGGTTGGCAGGATTGACCAACATTTTTTTGCATTCTTCAGTCAAGATAAGGATCTAGGCTTAAGAAGGATGGCATGATTGACCAACATTTTTTGCACTCTCTAGCCGAGACAAGGATCTTGGCTTAAGAAGGTTGGCAGGATTGACTGGCATTTTTTGGATTCTCTAGCCGAGATACAGAAACCAGAGCAGGTTGGCAAGATAAGGGGCCAATCCAATTAGTTTAGCTAGGCATACAGACTACAGGATGCAAAATATTGAAGAACAAAGTAACCGAGCAAAACGATTGAAGTTTTTCATTAAAGCGAAGAGGCTTACAAAAGGTGGGGCTTATAGCCCGGTTACATAGCAAAGAAAAACAAAAATAGAAAAATTGTGGTTAGGCAAATATATCATCAAACTCAGTATCTAGGTCACCGTGGACTTCACCGCTGGGCAGGCCGGCTCCAGCTTCAACTTTATCTGTTAGATCGGTCACGGCCACTCCGTCGATCACGCTTGGCATGGTTTAGCTAGGTAGATCAACTCGCACAAGCAGTGAAGACTGGCGACCGAGGTCAGTGTTTGCGGGGGGTGCATCAACTGGGTCTGGGATCACCTCTTCCTCCTCTCCCTCTTGAAGGAACTTCTGCTAGACGGCGTTTGCGTATTCCATCATATAGCTCGGTATGAAATGGGGAGGAGGGTTCAGAAAAACTTTGAAGTCATGCCCCTGACCAAGCTTTCCAGGCCCAGCCTTCCAGCCGCACTTGAAGAATATGCCTTTTGCCACTTCACACTGTTGGACGTAGGTTTGTTCACCCTTCTTAAAACCCTTGTCCTCCGTGTCCTCCATCTTTTTCTTCAACTCTTGGATCTCGGCGTTCTTTTTCTTTTCTATCTTAGCGAGTTCACGCAAGTAGCGGTCTTTTTTCTTGGCTAGGGATTTTTGCTTGTTAGCCTCGGCGGTGTTAACTATCTCAGCCAGTCGTTCATTTTTAGCAACCGCCTAGGCCAGCTTTGCTTTTACCGCCTTCAGCTCGGCCGCTTTGGCATCTATATCAATTACGGCCGACCGCGCTATTTTTCATAGTTCAAGCACACGTTTGTGGGCTATGTGGTTTTTTTGCAAGGCCTGCAGTTCGAGTAAGAGTGGTTAGGACAAACCGAGCAAATAGTTAAACAAATGTGAATGTAAACAAGCTGGTGAAAGACTTACAAGCACCATTGACTTGGCAGCCGATCGAATGGCTTTGAGTTCGGTCAAGTACTCGTGATGCTCCATATCAGTAGGTAGATAGAGGCTTTTTGAGAGGTTAAAAGCCAGCATGTGGTCCTTCTCAGCAACCACTGAATCCTTGGTGGACACAGCGTGGTTTTTGTCGGACACGACTGGTGCCCATGCCGAAGGGGAAGAAGGGCCTGCTTGGCCAGATTAGGCAGGCTCGGGGTTCGACAGCATGGGATCAGGAAGCACAATCTCTTCCTCATTAACCAAACATTGTGGTTCGGTCGACAAAGTGTGAGAACGCTTGATTTGCCAAGATGTTGTTGCCTTGGCTGTTGGAAGGGTGATGACAGTCTCGCACGATTGTCTGGACAGCTCTTGTTTGGTTTGGACTTCGTCGAAGGTCTGTTCAGTGATAAGAGCACGCATGGCCCTTTTTTTCGCCATCTCTGGCTCTTTTGTAAGGGGAATAAGGTTGATCTGGAGTAGGCTGGGATCTGGTTTAGGGGAAGACTCAAGTAAGAAGTCTGTAACTCTGCTTTTCCTCTTGCCGCTGTAGCAATATGACGGTGCTACTCCTAATAGTGCAGTCCAGTCATAGTAGTGATACCGTAAGGTGGCACGTACTACAGCTTGGTTGGCGTGGGTGTAGTCGATTTTCAACCGGTTCAGATCTGTAGAATAACCAAGTATTAGCACGACTAGGTAACAAAATGATTTTCAGAACAACTGAGCTATGCTCACCTTGGGTCCCTTTATTCCAGTTGATATTGTAGCTTGGTATTTGGGCCTCTTGGTCTTCGAAATTGCTAGAGACCCAGAGAAAATCGTTGTCGTTTAGATCCTTGTCTGGTGTGCGCTTAATGATTTTCTCTCGACCCTTTCTGATTCGGAGGAAATGAACCCAACCATCGTCATTTTGACCGAGCGAGTATTGGTGAAATAGCTCAGCCAATCCAAGGTTGAGATCGAGACGGCGGTTTAACTCGGTGATTTTACTTATTATTTTATATGTATTGGTGGATAATTGAGTAGGGCACAATCTGGTTTGCCTAAGAAACTCGCAGATAAGGGGCTGGATAAGGAACCAAAGCCCAACCTCTATAATTGATATAAAGGTAAAAGGAATGAAGCCCGATTTGCCCAGGACGTGGTGCCCAGCTCGGCTAGCTCGAATTGTACATCATCGGGGATGTTGTACTCCCTTCGAAACTTGGCTATAGTACCAGGCGAGCTCACAAGGAACCGATATTTACCCATGTGAATGGCTGTGGTTTGTTTATAAAAATTTGCTTGCCTCCTTAGCCCGATGTTGTAGTGAATGGTGTGCCTGGATAAACCTAGTCAAAGTCTGCACAGTGAAGAATGTAGAATGTATTATGGCCAGCGGGTGACCGGGCTAAGTGTCACGACCCAAACCCGCCCCTATGGATTAAGGTCATAACCGGCCAGTAATCAAGGGATTACCTACGGCCTCAAACCAAATAAAACATATTTCATCAGAGTTGAGGGGCCAAAACGGAAGCAAACTTACAAATTGTCCATAGAGCTGTGCTTACATGGTATAGCAAAATCACTCCAAAAGTATTTCATAATAACTCACACATACTTATAGAGTTAATCTATATCCAAGAATTTTTAGTTATGCAGTCAGCTAAACAAAACTTATATACAAAAGTAATTCAGCGTTTTCGCCAACATTAACAAAAATATAACAAAAGAACAAAAAGGCAAAAACAAGTCTCGTGCGTGAGACGTTAGGGCTGACTCTCCAAAACTTCGTCTGCTTCTCACATACTTCACTGAGGCTGGGTTTGGATATCTCTTGGCTCACCTACAGACACATGAATGAGAGTGAGTGAAAGCCCAGTGAATAATATCAAATAAAGGAGATACATGAATGAAGTTTGAAACAGATATATCAGATGGCCTTGGGCCCAATTCATGTTTCTATCTAGTGTATCAAACGGCTACAAATCCAGACGTATCAAATAGCCTCAGGCTCAATTCAGTCATATCCAACGGCCTTTGGCCCAATCATTCATATCAAATGGCCTTTGGCCCAATTCATTCATGTCCAATGGCCTTTGGCCTAGTCACTCTTGTTCGACGGCCTTTGGTCCAATCATTCATGTCCGACGGCCTTTGGCCCAATCATGCATATCAAACGGCCTTTGGCCCAATTATGCAACATAATGAATAATTGTCCGTGATTCAATTTAATAGATTTATGAAACTCAAATAGAAGTAAGCAATTTGACAAATAGCATACTTCAAAATATCTTTACTATGATATTACTCACAGTGTTCTGCTGGCGGATTCGCCCTTGTGCTTGACCCTACACAATACATAACACATATTGGGTCACAAGCTACTCAATTCGTTCCTAACTTATACATTCCTCTTAGGCCTCTTTCTTATCTTCTTGATTCATTTACAATGCTCAATGTATGCCTAAGAGTGCTTAGAAATAAAAGGGAACGGAAAATGAAGCACAAAATAACTTTTCAAAATTTCTGAAACAAGGCTACCCGCTCGAGCATGGTTTCCTCCGCTTGAGCGGACCCCTCTGGTCTGCAAAAGTACTGGTTGCCTCATTTTTTAACTCAAGCGTGACTTTGGACGCTCGAGCTGAGAGTCGAAACATGTGACTGACGCTCGAGCGTGACTCTCCACGCTCGAGCGGATATCAATGTCTGCAAAAGTTCTAGGAGCTAACATTTCACGCTCGAACGGCGCTCTCCTCGCTCGAGCAAACATGCCAAATTCTGGAATTTCCAGAATTGCTCTTGAAGTTCAAGCTTAGCATTCAAAGGCCCAAAGCTCGAATTTTAGGTGCCAAAAACATGGAAAATCAAGACATAACATGAGAACATAGGAGATTTGAGACCAATTGTTCAAAACCATGATCCGATTCTCAAATCATCTCAACAAAACACATTGCTTCATGATTAAACTTCAATATACATATAACCAAACTCCATAACTTCATGAATTATACATGCATGTGTAATATAGGCCCTAATACTATTTCAAATGACACAAGTGGTGTTTATACTCATGAAGCTTAACAAAACCATGCTTGCATGTATGATTTAACACTCAATTTTTCATAATTAACATGCTACATGATAGATTATACAAATTCATGATAATTCTCTACATGCATGTATATACCAACTTCATATTCAACTCAACTCACACTTTTGATTTCAATTCATCTTTGAGCTCACATAATTTGAACTCAAACTCATGAATTCATGTCTAATCACTCATCTATGAGCTCCAATCTTGTAAATTATAGTTGATTCTTGAGATAATCTTCAAGATCTTCAAGCTTCTTGATCAATTCTCCAACTTGAGCTCCCTCTCTCTCTATAATTGGCACTCTCTCTCTCTCTCTAGAGTGTAATTCCAGCAACATGAGTCCAAGAGAGGGGAATTGGGTGTATATAAGCCTATTTATAGGCTTGGTTAATCAAATTGATTAAGGCTAAGTAATTGAGCCTAATTCAATCGTTCTGAATCTAATTATTTTGATCCAAATAATTTTTCAATTAAATCTCACCATAGGTTCTAAAAATTATGCTAATCACAATGGCGTGGTCAATTTCAATTTCTGTGGCCGAGAAGGCCTTAAATTTTCAGTTTACAATGGTAAGTTTAATAGATTTTCCTACGGTGAACAGATAGAAATTCAAAACCACATATAATCATATAAATGGCACTCAAAATCACATTAAACATATAATTACAATCATAATTAAGATCAATAGCATAACATAGAACAGGGTTATCACACTAAGGCCTTAGTGTAAATTAGTTTGCTTAATCTTAAGAGTGTGTGCAGTGTGTATTTTAGTATAAAGCTAAGGCAATGTCGTTGCCTGGTCCTGAGAAAAAGCCAGGTAGGAGCTTGGTCGTGTTTTCAGTTTGGTCCATGTAAAGGACCAGGTGGAGCCCAGTCTTGTTTAGATGATAATCTCCTAGTTCGGTGAGATACATCTAAGTGAGCACAAACAGGTTTTAGCTCAGTTTTAGTTCGATTTTGTATCAAGGCCACAGTTCTTGTTTTGTTTCAGTTCTAGCTGAAGGGGAGTTCTTTCTAAAATATGAAGTTTGGGAAGCTAATTCGGTTCTAAACCACATTTTAGCCCCTGAAAACAATACTGAAGGTACTATTGCAGTATCACTAGGATGGGTTTATAGTGTTAATAACGCAAAAAACATGAAGAGTCACATAGAGTGTTCGGAAGAACATGAAACTTACTAGTTTTTTAGTGAAGAATGTAACGTTGATCAGTGAAATGTGTTCCAGCAACGGTGTTTCAGCTCAATTTGATGACGACAACGATGGTACCGGGGCTTAAAGAACTCAAAAGTGCAGGATTAGAGTTTTGGTTGCAAGGGTTTTTCAGGCTTGAAGATGAACAGTAAATGGTGACTGTTTGAAGATAAGGGGCTGTGTATGTAATGGAGGCAAAACGGCAGGTCTTTTCAAATTTTTTGAGTAGTGTGAGATGGCTGTTACAGTATGAAAGGGCAATGGATGCACACCACGTGTCCCAGTAAAGACACGATGTCAGGTACATGAAACGAAGGGCTATTCAACCAGCGCGAGTTCTGGAAGGCGAGCTAAACTTAGGCCGGTTGGCATGCGCGATTTAGCTCGGTCGGACAAAACATTTTTGGCTCAGTTAGTTTGAGCATTTAGCACGGTTGAAAGATAAATAATCCCAATCATGTTGCGCAGACGGAATTAAGGGGCAATTGAGAGGGTAATTTATGTGAACAAATTAGGTTGAGCTAAGTCCATCATTTTGAAACATTTGGACCGAGTTATGGGCTGGATCTGGAGCTACAATAGCCCGGTCCTCGGCCATCCAGGCACCACGCCAGTTACAGGTGCCTCCAGGGCCTTGACTGCACGGTCTAGAGCTAAGTCTTGAGATGAACCGAGGTGTTGATAAGGAAGAAGGCTGAGCTGAGTGTAGCTTGGCCTTGGGCCCTCATGCAAAGATGGTTACCACGACTCTACCTAAATTGGCATAGAACCAAGGAAGCTTGGTCGACTATAGTACCAACCGAGATAAAAGACACGTGCCATCTCACTTGGCTTGCAGTGAGGAGGGTGTTCTAAGGATACACATTATCCTTTGGTATGAGACTCCTGGAAGGACTTTGCTAAGGAGAGTTAGAGTCCTACTAGAATTGTGCCAGGCGGAATCTATAAAAGCTCATGACAGGACCTATGCACAGTTATTGCAATTCTTACTCTCAATTGCACAGAGCTTTTGTGTCTATTGTCTATTCACTGACTTAGGCATCAAAGAGGTTTCCGGCACACCCCCGCCGGTTAGCTCACGTTTGTGTTTTCAGGTAGTAAAGCGACGACGTTTGGAGGAGTGCAAATTTGATAAACAGGATTATATGAGAAGATTATTCTGTGCTCATACACCGCCCAAATAGGTGCGTGCGGTTCGGGTTGGACAGTTTTTGCAGGTCGGATAACCCTATGCCCAACCCTAATATATATATATATATATCATGATAAAGCCAAACAGTCCCTAAAATCAAACATGCATTTAGGGGCCCTGAATGGCTCTTGGAAATTAAAAATCTATATTATACATAATTGCAAAACATTATGTGTGTTTTTGAAAGTCCTAATTATTTTTCTCAATTTTTTAAATTATTAAATATTAAATATACAAGTGGCATATTGTTATTGGTCCATCTAACTATATTTAACTTGAAATTTTAAAAATCTGTAAAACTATTGTTATAAAAATTTAAAAATTACAACTATAGATGTAACTAATAATATTTAATTTGACAATTTAAAATTCCTTAAATAAAAATATCAAAATGAAATTTTAGCCATATGTACCTTTGTAGCAAAATTTGAAAATATTTAAATAGAAACTTCAACAAGAATATGTAAAAAAATGAATTAAAAATCCTAAATACATTTTAAAATAAATAAATTATATGGAATTCTCCATTTATGAACATTTGTTTGCAATTATTTTTTTAAATTTTTTTCATTTTTTTTATTAAAATAATGAAATGTTTGAAACTACCTGTTATTTCATATCATTTTCATATTTGTGTGAAAATAGGTGCTTTTTAAAAACTTTATTGTTTTGAAGAAAACAAAATAATAAATTGTTTTGAAAACACACTACAACAAAAAGTGTCATTGGAGACGAAAACTAAGGACTGAAATAAATTTTGTTATGAAAGATGTACCTTTTAGTGAAGAAAATAATATTTCGTCTCAAAATGTACCATTTTTAGAGACAAAATAAAATTTTGTCACCAATCTACATACATAATAAAAAAATTAGGTGACAAAATTATTTTTTGTCATTATTTATATTTTTTTTGTTACCAAAGATTTTCTCGCTAATTTTTCGGATGGTGCCAAAATTTTCAGACGTTTGGTGAGGAAAAAATTGGTCACCAATTATAAAATTATTAATGACAAATATATTTTCGTCACTAATAATTTTAAATATTTTAACATCATTTAGTGATAAAACTATTTTTGTGGCTAATAATTTTATCTTTTGGTGAGGAAATAATTTTCTCACCAAATAAATGGTTTAGTTGCTAAAGGTTTTAGAGGGAAATGAATATAGTGGCGCCTTAGATATATCGGTTCTTCTTCTCACACATAGATTTGACCACCAAACCTCAACCTACATCACCTCACCTCAGCGCACACTACTAATGCCGCTCGCCATCGCCACCCTGACCAACACCGACTGCAGATCACCACCGCCGCATCTTCACAGGTATTCTCTCACTCTCGGTCTGTCTCTCTCTCACTAGCTGTCTATTTTTCACTATGTCTACCTCAGTCACTCTCTCCCCCTCTCTGTCCCCCTTTCTCTATTTCCCCTTTTCTCAATCGTGCTCTAGGGTTATGATTTCTTCAATTTAATTTGGTGTTGATTTTGAAAAATGGGTTTAGTTAAAGTGGTTTGATTTGTAAAGTTTTGTGGATTTTATGTGCTAAATGGGTTTGATGTTAGTGGTTTCATACATTTTCCCATCTTTTTTGTTTCTCTCTCATTAGTGTCAAAGCCCTAATCCGTTGATTGTGTATGTACTTGCATGTATATTTGGTCCCTCATTATGTATGTATTGAAAGCCCTAATCTATTGCATTGAAAAACCTTCTTCTGGGGGGTTTTCACTCATTAGTAAAAAATATTTTTTATCAAAATAAACAGAGTGGCCATAGACAAGGATTTCTATTGTGACAGTCTAACTAACGGCAAATTTGGATCCAAAAAGGGGTTAATTTGGTAGATAAGGATATCTATTGTATTTATGTACGGTTGGTTTGGGTGTTGCTTTTGATCATTTTGATCCCACATTTTAGTTTATTGGAATCTTTATTTGTTGATAAATAATGATAACAGCTGAACTACATGATGAGTGATAGAGTGAAATTGGAAATAGCAATCTAAAACTACGTGTCATATTTGTAATTTTTCACGTTATCTATGAGAAGCTAGGGTTGAAAGGGATCTCTTGATTTAACTCTGCTTCTTATTGTTGACTTTGTTGGGGACTCGGTCCATGTCACTTTTGGTGTTGTTTAGCTTACATGATGGCAATATAGTTTCCAATTGATTGCACACTTTCACCTGCTATGAAAATAGAATATTTTAAATGTATTTGTAGGAAACTTTATTGGTACAGTTTTGATTGAGAATGTCTATGTATATGTACATTGTGGCCGTTATCAATATATATATATATTGTATTGGATCAATTTTATCACCTAAAATAATGAACAATTTCAACTTGAACTATCATTTCGTTGATTGTGGCTACTATTCCTATAACGGATCCAGTTGAGGAGATGGTTTGAAAAGAAAATTACATATGAACCATAAGTGAACCAAATAAAATTTTTGACCACTATGCTTCTAAGCATGCTCTTCATTATGTTGTTTATATTGAAGTTTATGAACAACTGTTAGTGTGCTGCAAATTTCTACCCTTTTTTTTTCTGTGTTTATTATTATTATTTTTTTATAATTACAGGAAATTGGGTGATAAGGGTAAATTTAATTGTTCAACGTTATCTGCCTAATATGTTCTCCATATTCTTTCAAGTTGGTAATTAAATATTAAGGCCTTAAAATAGTAGTGAATACTAAAGAAGAGAAGTGGGTGTATGTAAATTCTCTTCTGGTTGATAATGTAGGGTGTAGCTCGCCTTTTCCGTGCCCCCTTTCGGAAGCTTGAAATATCGAAATATAAACCCTACAGTTCGGACTCCCACAGTTCTGAATCTAATCTCACAAGTGCAATGTGAAATTGATAAACACTAAAGAGTCCAAATCCGGCAAATCATTTGGAAAATTGATTTTGAATCAAAAATGCCAAAATTGGACTGCTTTGCCAGATATAGAGTCACCACCTAAATATTTTATTTTGGGAAAATTTAGGAAACCCATAACTCGTGCCAAAGCCTACGTGTCCGTCATCACCAAAGTTGTCTTGGCTCTAGAACTTGGGTACAAGAGGGGAAGGTCGCGAATACATTTGAGCACCCCCGCTCGCCCGATCAAAGATCGGTCTCTACTAATCATGATATGATTTTTATTTACTTTATATTCTCTTGTTCCGGTTTATTAGGCTATCATTTACTATGTGATGTGCGCACATAAGGTATAGACTATTTTGCCCGAATTGAAACAATTCAATTTCATGTTTGTTTTTTCGAAAAAGGGTTTGATTTTGCCACTCAACAAAGTGGGCTTAAAGTTTGTGAATTTGCCACTTGACAAAGTGGGCTTAAATGTACATTCATTGAATCATTCTAACTCAAGCAACAAGCCTTCATCCACAGGCACTCAATCAGTTATAGCAAGTAAGCATTTACCCTCATGGCAAGCATCCTAGTCATGGTAGTCACTCACACTCATGCAAGTATGCTAAAACACTAAAAACTCACCTAGTACTCCAAGTTAAGATAAAAAATAAAAAAAAATAAAAAATAAAAAAAAGAGTTCGAAAAATATACATGATACCTAACTATATAAGATGACTAATGAAACATATGCAATATGCAACTAAATAGGCTTGGCTACTTTAACATGGCATATGAATCAAATGAAATATCATGCGGCATAAGCACGTATTCAAAGAAGTATTGAACTAACAATGCAGTTAGAATGGTGAACCAAGCCTCGGTGCATGCAATATGAATGAATGGAAGCAAACATGCGATATGCTAATTGAAGTGTGATGCCCCTAAACTAACCATCATAAGCTAGTAAATAAAAGGGAGAAAGACGTGGGATTGGAAGATATACACGTTATTACATTACGCTCTCATGAAGGAGAGTCCAAATGAATAAACTAGCTAAGCTAAACTACTTAACTAATTACAACAAATTGAACTAATTAATTAACTATACTAGCTAACTAATTATAATTACAACACAAAGCGAATTAGCTATTCTAACTAATTAATTACAAAAAGACACTAGTTAAGCATAACATTAATCTATTACAACATGGATCCCAAGGATCGATATGGAACTCATGCATAAATGTGGTTTCCACCAGAAAAGCCACTGTTTTGCTGTTGTATGCCTTTGTTGCTCAATAGGACACTTACACTGATTTCCACTTCCAGACCAACCCTGTTCAGTCTCAGAAGGACACTGCTAAATTTGCACTAGTGGCTGACAGGGGGCTGGTCAACCACTGCTGATGGTCGGACGGCCACTGATGGTGCCCGGTCGGCTACTGATGATGGCCTGCCGGCCACTGCTAACTAGACATCCTTGCTACAATAGAGAGCAAACAGAGCAGGACAGTGTATTTCTCAAGGGTTGTTTGTACTGTGTATCTCTCCTTATCATCAAAGCAAGCTCAAAGGAGTGATACACTTGGTTCAAAGACCATCAATCAAGCAATTTCATTGCATGATGGCTAAAGGACCAAGGTGTACAAGTTTAATCAATGCACAAACAAGACTAAAACCTTCATCCTATTATGCATGATCAAGGGCAATGGAGACCTAGGAAACTTGGCACATTTCATCATTTTGAGTATGAAATGCCCCAATTTTCCTTATGTTCAATTAACGTCCGATTGAACACACCAAAACACAATCAAATTCTTATCTTTGCACAATTTTAGTTTTAACTTTAGTTACTCATTTTAATTACCCCTCCATTCTTTAACCAATTAAGTCCATTGGTGAGTTAAGTCCTCCAAAACAGAAGGAAGTGTCAAACAAGGGGTAGTTTAAGGCAAGAGAGAGGTGTCATGCCGTTGATAATGAACTCCCAAAAGAGGATTAAACCATTAAGCATGGACCTCAATCTCAAGCTTAAACATCCTAAGGTTGAAACAACCCTCAAAGCAAACAAAGAGTCAAGAAGTGAGGGAGGGTGCAGAGATCATGCTTGCTGAAATTTGGTGAGAAAAGCACTAAAACAATGCAATCAACTCAAACAAGTGGTGTCTAAAGGCCTAAAACACCAAGCTTGTGAGGACACTTACACTAGAAGCATGCAAAACAAGACTCAAATGATTTAACCAACCCAAAAAAGAGTTAAAACAGTCCAAATTAGAGATTAAAACATGCTAGATTTAAGCTATAAATGGCTGGAAAATTAGGCTAACACATAGAGCTAACTAGGCTAGCAAACAAGGCACAAGGAGGGGAGGCTACCCCCTCCAAATTTGGACTTCAAAACATGATTTTCACCACTGAAATTACTCTGAAATTTAGTGTTCAAAAGCCTAAAAAAAGATGGTTTGAAAGTGGGAAACAAAGGTGGAAAGGCCTTACAAACAAGGAAAAAAGAAGGGTGAACCACCCCTACCTTTGAATGGCCTCTAACCACCAATTTCAGCCCACAAAAATAGAGTTTTTTATAGCTCAAAAACAGCCCAAAAATAGTGGGAAAAAGATGGAAAAACAAGTATGCAAAGCAAGGTAAAAGGGCTAGTGTTGTACCTCTTGAAGCAAAGATCAATTCTAGGCAACAATTTAAGCCAAGACCAACTTCAAGAGCTCCAAGAAGGCCTCAAGGAACTTCAACTCAAAGATGAACAACTTTGGTTAAGGGGGTGTAGGCAAAAGTGTAGTGTATGTAGGCTAATATCACAAATTTGCAAGAGAGAGTGTGAGAAATGTAGAGAGAGAGATTTTTGTTCCAAAAATTCTAATCCTAAAAAATGGGGGAGGAGAGCCCCTGTATATAGAATAACATGAATTCCATACAAGGATATCTAGCCCTACACGTGGGTGTAGATGCATGCATTTGTGTAAACAACTGGCACAACTGGCATAAAATATTTGCAAAACACACTGGTGGCCAACTGGCCACACCAATGGCCGATAACCAAGAGAAATGGCCGACAACCCATGATGGTGGCCAACAGGTCATTAGAAAGTTCAGTCTCGAAACACCAAGGTTTTGGTCCAAAAACAAGGCGACAGGGGTGCACAGTTCAAAGCTGTGGCATTCCACTAAGGACTTCAAGCACTAAAACGAGCACATGCAGTCATAATCATCAAGTGCATGAGTGATGATGTCCAAGTCTTGAGGACGGTCAAAAATGGGGTGTCTACAGTTGCCCCTCTTTGACATAACTCAGAAATCATGAAATGACGTGAGTGAATGTCAAAGCCCGAAGACGACCCATTTTGACAAGGCCGAAAGACATGGACAAACAAACAAGATAGAAAATAAACGGTTGCACCCGTAGGCTGCCTACGTATCCTTTTGCAAGGAATCAAACCAGTGTAGTTCTGGGGCGATGCAAATGATATGCATGCAAAGTAGTTTGAAGGTTGGACTTACCTGCTTCGTGAAGCCGACCGCGTTGAAAACTTATGATCATGCGAGATGATGCATTAAGCAATAACAAATGCGATAAGAAAAAATAAATACAATAAGCAAGATAACAACATATGAATGAGCAACTTCAAGCTTAAAACCAACACAGGTTTCCATACAAGAGATAAAACACAATCTAACCACGTCAAAACAAGAGGTGAGGAAAGAAAACACAGCTAAAGATTACGTTTCACGCACCCTGAGAAAATGAGAAAACCACTCGGGGTCGTGTTTCACACATCCCGAGAAACTAAAAATTGCCTAGGGCCGCTTTTCACATGTCCTGAGAAACAAGGAAGACTGCTGAGGTCTGCGTTTCATGCGTCCTGAGACACAACACAAAAACCGCTCGGGCTCGGGCTTCGCACGTCCCGAGAGAAAACCCGCCTAGGGCCACTCGCCATGCGTCCTGAGATAAAAAGAAAACCGCTCGGGGCCGCATTTCATGCATCCCGAGATGAAATTCGCCCAGGGCCACGTTTCATACGTCCTCAGAAACAACCACTCGGGTGGGTACTTCGTACGTCCCCAGGTAAAACCCACCCAGGGCTGCATTTCACGCGTCCTAAGAAACAACCACTCGGGCACATACTTCGTACGTCCTGAGGTAAAACCCGCCCAGGACCGCATTTCACTCGTCCTAAGAAACAACCACTCGTGCACGTGCTTCGAATGTCCCCAAAGAGAGAGGTGTGCAATAGATGCATGAAGCGAACATGTACGATAGATGCACAAAGTGAACAAGTGCGATAGATGCACAAAGAACTTCAACTAGAACTCCTCTGAATGAACCGTACATACAATATCATTTGCCTATGTAGAAAGAAACTTAACAAGTGCTATATAGTTAGAATGCATGTTCTATGCAAGACAAACAACCGAGATACAATGTTAATTGAATGCATGTTCCATATGAGAAACAAAAGCATATTCTATACATGAAACAAGAGCGAAAACATACTCTATGCGTGATTCATAATGGATACAAGACGCGCATGCAATATGCATGAAATGCGTATCTTATGCAACAATGTATGTGAAATGCATATTCTATGCAAGCAAAGGGACATGCATGTTTTATGCAACAAAGTGAAATACATATTCTATGCAAGGATATGAAATGCATATTCTATGCAAGGAACAAAAGCATAATTTAACAAAAACGAATTCAGTGGCAACTTCCGATTTACCTCTCGGAAGAGTTACAACATGTTTAAAAAGGATACACCTTGTTCATGTTGACAAGTGATGAACATCGTGCGCTGAAAACACAGTTTTGAGCTTTCGTAAAGACAATCTAAACTCAACAGTGAATTTTCCGTGCACTTCTTGGAAAACAAGGACACAAAACAATATCAAGACTCAGTGGAGGGGCACCGGCCACTAGCCGGCTGCAAGGTGAGGGCATCGGCCACCTGTCGGCCACCCTTGAAGCTTGTCAGCCACCGATGGCAAATTCAGGGCAATTTCGACTTTTTTCCTCGGGTCTTTATATACACACATCCTTACTTCATTTCCTCACTTCTCCAAGGCCGAAATTCCTCTCTCTCTCTCTATAGACACTTACCCTCTTTAGATCCAAGCTTTATACGCGTTTTCCAACGTCACACGTATACTTTCTTCACGAAACCTCTTAGCTCTCAACATTTTGAATCGATCAGAATTTGGTTTTGACACTTCTTTCCTCATTTTCGCCCTTCTAGGCTTATTCCCCTCAAGTTTCTCTCGGGTTTCGTGACCTTTTCTCGGGCTTTTAATTTTTCTCCATTTTCTCTCACCTAGGGTTTGACTTTTTTTCGAGTTTACCCTATTTTCTCCATTTTCTTCACTTTTCACCAACTTTTCACCCATTTTCCAGATGGTAGACGATATTCCACGTGACGGAGCCCCCCCAAAGGTTCCACTTTCACTAGCACCTCATGCCGAGGTCGAGGAGCCCATGATGGCTACGGCCGACGGGGCGGCGGAGGATATTGAGGCAGAGTTCGCCTCAGAGCTTGAGCCAAAGTTACTACCACTGGGGATACGACCTTTTGATCTGGAGAGGTATCATCCCCATACACACTTTTTGCCACCCGGAGGCATCAGATACTTCAGCGACTTTATTCACGGTGTGCCGGAGGACCTCCTGCTGAGGCAACCGGCTTCTTATCTTTCATCCCTTGTGTAGCTCGACTTTTTTCGCACCCCATTTTTGGAAGTTTGAAAGAAAGCCCTACAGTTCAGACTCCCGCGGTTCTGAATCTAATCTCACAAGTGCAATGTGAAACTGATAAACACCAAAGATTCCAAATCTGGTAAATTGTTTTGGAAAATTGATTTTAAATCAAAAAATGCCAACATTGGACTTCTTTGCCAGATACAGAGTCGCCACCTAAATATTTTATTTTTGGAGAAATTTAGGAAACCCATGACTCGTGCCAAAGGTCACGTGTCCGTCATCACCAAAGTTGCCTTGGCTCGGGAACTTAGGTACGAGAGGGGAAGGTCATGAATTGAGCACCCCCGCTCACCCGATCAAAGATCGGCCTCTACTAATCATGATATGATTTTTTATAAACATTATATGCTCTTGTTCTAGTTATTAGGCTAGCATTACTACGTGATGCGCATAAGCAAGTATAGACTAGTTTGCTCAATTTGGAACAATTTAACTCATGTTTGTTTGCAAAAATGGTTTGAATTTGCCACCTCAAGTGGGCTTAAAAGTTTGCGGATTTGCCACCAAACATAGTGGGCTTAAAACTGATTTGCCACTTAACAAAGCGGGCTTAAAACGCACATTCATTGAATCGTTCCAATTCAAGCAACAAGTCTTCATCCACAGGCATTCAAGCTGTTTAGCAAATAAGCATTTAGCCTCATGGAAAGCATGCTAATCATGGCAACATTCACAATCATACAAATATGCTCAAGCATAAAAACTCACCTAGTACTCCAAGCTAAGAAGATATGAGTTAGAAAAATATGCATGATTTCGAACTGTACAAGATGTCTAATGCAACACATGCGATATGCAATTTAATAGGCTCAGCTACTAATATGACATATGAAGCAATTCGATAACATGCGGATAAACACGTATTCAAATAAGATATTAAGATAACAATGCAATTTGAATAATGCGCCGAGCCTCGGTGCATGCAATACGAATGAATGGATGTAAGCATAAGGTATGCTAATTGAAACATGTCCCTAATCTAACCATTAAAAGCGGGTAAATAAAAGGGAGAAAGATGTGGGGTTGGAAGACATACACGCATGCACGCACACTTATTACAACATTACGCCCTTGTGAAGGAGGATCCGAATGAAACTAGCTAAGCTACACTACTCAACTAATTATTACAACACTTTTGAATAAATAAAAAGCTTACTCTAAGCTAATTAATTATTACAATACACTTAATTAATTAATCAATTAGACTAAGCTAATTAATTAATTAATATTAATTACACAACATTAGCTAATTTGCTTAAATAGTTACAACATTTGCATGAATTAGCTACAACTAATTAACTAAGCAAATTAACTAAATAGCCCCGAGAAACGAGGGATGCATGCATGCTTGGTTTTTTCACCCGAAGAACATCCACTGCCTGCCACTAATTGCCTCTGTTGCATAACACTTACACTGTTTTCCTCCTCCAGATCAACACTGCTCTGCTTCAGAAGCACAATATTGAATTTTTCATTAGTGGCCGGCCAGCCACAGATGGGGGTTTGCCGGCCAACACTGAGGGATTACCGGTTATTAGAGGTGGCCTGTCGGCCACTGATGAGGGTTTGCGGTCCACTGAAGCCAAGTCCTTCCTTGCCATAATAGAGGACAAAAATAGAGCAAGAAATAGGTGGTCTCATAGGTTGTTTGTACCATGTATCACCCTTTATCATCAACACAAGCTCAAAGGAGTGATACATTTGGCCCTCAAACCATCAATCAAGTAATTTCCATGCATGATGGCTAAGGGACCAATTTGTACAAGTTCAATGAATGCAAAACAAGACTCGAATGCCATCATCCTATCATGCATGATCAAAGGCAACAGAGACCTAGGAAAGTGGCACATTTCATTACTTTTGAGTATGAAATGTCCCATTTTCCTTGTGTTTAAATTAACGTCTGATTTGAACAAATGCAATGCAACACAAAGAAATGCTTATCTTGCCACTTTTTACTTGCAAATTTTGTTTACACATTTTAGTTACCAAATCATTCTTTAATCAATTTGTCCATTGGTGAGTGTCCGCGAAGATGAAAGAAGTGTCACCTAAGGGATAATGTAAGGCAAGAGAGAGATCATGCCGTTGATAATGAACCCTCAAAGAGGATTAAACCATTAAGCATGACCTCAATCTTAAGCTTAAAAGATCCCAAGCTTGAAACAACCCTCAAAAGCAAATGAAAGAGTGAAGTAAAGAGGGAGGTTGCAGAGTTTATAGTGCTAAAATGGAGTGAAAAACAACACCAAAAAATGCTATCAACTCAAACAAGAGGTGTCTAAGACCCTAAAACACCAACTTGTGAAGACTATTACACTACAACTATGCAAAACTAGACTCAAATGAACTAACCAGCCCAAAATAGAGCTAAAGCAAGCTATTTCAGAGGCTAAAACATGCTGGACTTGAGCTAAGTTAAGCTAGAAAAACATGCCAACATATGGAGTTAACTAAGCATACAAACAAGACACAAGGAGGGAGACTAACCCCTCCAAATTTGGACTTCAAAATGAGTTTTTTGCCACCGAAAAACCTCTGAAATTCAGTGGTTAAAAGTGCCAAAAAAGTTGGTTAGAAAGTGGTGAACAAAGGTACAAAAGCTTTACAAACAAAGAAGTAAGAAGGGTGAACCACCCCCTAAATGAAAATGGCCTCAAGCCACCACCTTTAGGCAACAAAAACAAAGTTTTTTACAGTTCAAAATCAGCCCCAAAACAGCCTAAAAACAGTAGAAGAAGATGGCAAAGCAAGTATGTAAAACAAACTAACAAAGCAAGTGTTATACCTCTTGAAACCAAGGGACAAATTAGGCAACAAGGAAAGCCACAACCACCTTCTAAAGCTCAAAGAGGGTCTCAAGTAACCTCAACCCAAAGAGAAGCAACTTTGGTCAAGGGTTGATAGACAACAGTATAGAGACACTAAGCAACCAAGCACAAAATTTCAAGAGAGATAATTTTGCTCCAAAATTTTCTAACCCTTTTCAATGGGGGAGAAGGTCCCATATTTATAGAAAAACAAGCATTTGGCTGAGCTATATTAGTCCATACATGTGTATGGTGATCAAGCCCATTGTGCCAACAGCTGGAACAACTGTCAAGAAAATATTTGAAAAAAAGGCATCAGTGGCCGGCAGGCCACACTACTAGCCGACAAGGCACACAACGGGGCCGACAAGGCACCAGAGGTGGCCTGCTGGTCCCAAGATGTTCAGGTTTGAAGAGCTGGAGTTTGGGTGTGAAAAACTAAGGTTTTGGTCCAAAACTGGGCACAAAACGGACACGGTTTCAGGGCTCAAAAGCAGGGCACTCCGCCGAGGACTTCGAGCACTTGAAATGAACACATGCAATCACAATCATCGTGTGCACAAGCGATGATGTCCAAGTCTTGAGGACGGTCAAAAATGGGGTGTCTACTCCTTGGTATTGAGGTATGAACTCTATTTACTTGCATTTCTGCCTATCTTCACTTGCATTTCTTGCACTGTATTTTCTGGCTGTATTTTCATCATTGCCTTATCTGATTCACCTGTTCTCTGCCACAGGGTGACTCCCGCGCATACAAGGGCTACGGGGCTACGACAGCTAGGGATTGGTACGACGAGCTCCTTACAGGAGTTCATGACAATATTGATGAGGCCAGCTTTGGCCTTTTTTGCTCTGAATTGACACGGGTTATAATGAGCTGCCCACTTCTCGGAGCCCTAGTGGAGAGATGGTAGGACACCACCAACTCCCTCCACCTCTCCACTGCCAGGGAGATGACGATGACTCCCTATGACTTTGCCATGATCACGGGTTTAGGAGTAGGGGCTGATCCTATCCCTTTCGACATTGATATGGAGAAGTGGGAGGCTGCCTAGATCGAGCTACTAGGAACACGTCCACCTCTATTCCAACCAGCCATGGTCAGATATAGCTGGTTTGCAAAGCATTTTCGATGGAGCTAGCCAGAGATAATGGCGGAGATAGAGCAGTATGCTCGGGGCTTTCTGATGTTCCTCCTCGATACCACACTGTTCGCGAACAGAGCGAACAGCGTAGGGTTGTACCTACTGAGCGCCTTGGTGACCCTTCCTTAGGTGCGTTTCTATGACTGGGGTGGAGCTGGCCTCGCCATTTTGTACGGCTATATGAGCTCTACCTCCCGTCTGGGAGGAGACTTCATCGGAGGCTACTGGTGAGCCTAGGAGGTATGCTTTTCAGTTCCCTCTTTACACTTTACATTTTCTGTTCTACATTTCCTACTTTACATCTGTTTCAACACATGTGCTTTCTACTTTGCACTTTCTGCATCTGTTCATGTTGTATGCTTTCTACTTTGCACTTTCTGTATCTGTTCATGTACATTGTTGATCAAATATCACTGCACTTTTCTTGCAGCTATGGGTGTATGCTTATTTTCCGACTCTCGCCCCAGAGCTTGTGGAGGAGCTTCCCTTAGCAGTCCCTTACTCGCGGAGGTATGACGGCCGACTCCAGTGTCGGACCCGTGCGACCTTCAGCTTCTTTCGCCACTACTTTGACACGGTGGCTGCTCATGAGGTGACCCGAAACATAGTCATTTTTTGCTTTACAACTACTCTGATTCACAGCGACTGACGGTGGCTAACAGCCTTTACATACTCTGTTTACAGATAATGTGGCAACCATGGGCCATGATGCCAGCGGGGATTTGGGGACCAATTCACCGGGACTTGGGGCACTTCCCGCTTCCGCATTCTATTGGATTGCCCAGTTTGATGAGCTTGGTTTTTGAGTGAGTGGTTCGTGCGCCAAACTCTAGGCCTGCCTGACCTAATCATTCCGATGGCGCTGCCAGAATCTATGACGATAGCAGATAGCCTCTCCATTGATGATGTCATCGAGCTTATGGTGGGCTTGGATGCTGACTACTTCTGAGCTGAGGGAAACTATGTGGCCTTTATTCAGACCTATCTCATGCCACCTTTGACCGATGTTCGCGGAGGTGAGGAAGCGAGAGCTCCTGCTGCAAGAGAGGTACCCAGAGTGACTAGGGCGGCCAGGGTGACCAGGATCCGTGGTAGAGGGGCTTCCCAAGCTAGGCAAAGGACCGGTTGGCCAGAGCTTCTTACTGCACTGACATGTTGGTGGCATACCGGGGATGCTTCCTAGGTCCTGATTGAGCCTACAATGACTGGGCATGAGCTTGTTAGGGTTCGAGGCCCGACTCAGGTATGTACCGCACTTTACAATTTGCGCCCCACATTTCAATTCGGATATGTTCATTGCAGATACTGATCACCCAAATGCATTTACAGGCCTCCACAGAGTACACGGGAAGCGCTCTCGAGCTGATAGCCTCCCTGATGGGCATGGTACAGAGGAGAGAGGCGCTGCTCAGTCTCTACGGTATCCAGGTAATTCCTTTAGTTTGCAGTTCATGCTATCATCTTTCCAGTGATACACTGGCATCACAAACTGTAATATTTCCCAAACTGCATTTGACACATTGTATCTGATACATTGCATTCACACACTGTACTCCCACACATTGCATCTGACTTCTACATACACTCATGCCACATACCATGGTTGCATCTGATACATACTGAGACTGATATGATGACAATTGTCTTTTCAGATCCCACCCATACCGGGTGCACCGACAACAGCTGCAGCACTAGTAGTATCTCCTCCAGTAGTAGGGAGGAGAGAGAGGGGTAGAGACAGGAGTGCCCGAGGCTGGAGCAGCACTCCAAAGCCCATTTTGAGCGACGATGATACTGAGACCAGTGACTCTGCGGAGGCAGTGAGTCCTCATTCTGAGTCATCCGAGAATGGGAGTGACGATACCGGCTCTGGTTCCAAGAGCGGAGGTACTAATGTCGAGATAGTTTCAGGGGCAGAGAGCGGAGATACTACTGGCTCTGGTTCAGAGGCTGATTCTGGCAACAGTGCTTCTGATAGCGACACAAATGAAGACAGTGCCCCTGAGTCCTCTTTTTCAAGGAAGAGGACAAAGAGGCCCTCTAGAGCATGAGGCTATTGGCGCTGATTTTTTTTGTATTTTTGCTTAGTTTCTTTTTGTTATTAGCATTAGCATATTGTATAGCTTCGGATAGGTTTTATTTTGCTCTAAAACTTGTACTCCACTTTTGTAAAAAAACATGATCGAAATAAAACCTCGCAGTTTTTATGAAAAGTGTGATTATTTTTTCATCATGAGCACCATATTTGTATGAAATGGACATGGAATTGAATTGAATTGGCCAAGAGCACTCTTGGTTGAAACAATGTTCTTAATTGGGGTGATGCCAAGGCGAGTTTCGAGAGCAACATTCAGAGTCATCTAAGAGTAGAGATGATGACGCCGGCTTGAGTTCCGAGAGCAGGGGTGATGCCGAGGCGAGTTTCGAGGCGGAGAGTAGAGATGGCTTCAGTTTAGACTTTGGTTTAGATTCAGACAACGGTGCCAACAGAGACGGTGCCCAAGAGTCCTTTCCTCTGAGGAAGACGACGAAGAGGGCTTCTCGGGCCTGAGTCGACCAGCGCTGACTTTTTTTTTTTTTTTTTTTTTATAGTAGTATTGGCACATTGTACAGCTTCAAATAGGTTTTATTTGCTTTAAAAACTTATACTGCACTTTTGTAAAAACAACCATGATCGGAATGAAAACCAATTTTTATTTGAAAAAGTGTTATATTTTGCATCACGAGCACCACTTGAGATGAAAATGAGATTGAACTTGATATTGAAAATTGCACACTTGTATTGGCATAACAGTCTTAATCAAGTAATGAACCGACCAACAATTGAAATAACAACAATATACAACTCGATAAACAACACAACAACAACTCGATAAACAAAAACAACACAAATACAACTCGATAAACAAAACAAAACAAGCAGAACTCAACAAACATGCTAAAGCCCAAAAAGGACTCAAAACAAGACTCCAAAAACAACACAAAGAACAAAACAAAACACATGCTTTCAGCACTTTCCAATATAAAGAATGACAACAGGTTAGAGTCAGGGACTACTGGCCATAAGTGGTGATTGCTGGCCATGTGTCGGCCCTGTGAGGTGGCCTACCGGCCACCAATGCCCCTTGTTGGCCATCAATGAGCCTTGCCGGCCATCAATGTTCAGGACCTCCAAATTGTTGACACCTGGCTTCTACTCACTGCCTTATCTTTTACAAAAGGTTAGACTTCATAGTTTCTTCATTTTAATTGCAAATTCTTCACAAATGGAGCCATTTTTCACCGAAAAACTCTTGAATTGGATTGTGACTTTGGATCGCTCGGAAAAGATGAATTTTGGGGGTTTCAGCATAAATGCATTATTCTCGTTGAGTCGTTCTCTGCTTTGCTTTCCGTTCCTACATGCCACGGCTAGATGTTGGAACTCGATTGCACACGTCTTTAGCTTCGGGGGACAAGAGGTATACTCGACAATCGAAGAATTTGAGGCGCTAATGGAATTCCGGCGCGATGAGGAAATCATACCTCAGCCCCGTTTTGGCCACATCCAAGCTTTGGGAAGGATGTTGTAGACACCCAATTTTTGACTGACCTTAAGACTTGGGCGCTATTGATTGTTTGCTTGGTGATGAAAGGTGTGCAGTGCAAAGGTTTTGTTTCTTTGGCAAGGAGAGCGTCAAATCCCAACTTCACACCCCTTTTTGGACCAAAACTATTTTGAATGGTTTTTAGGCCTTAAAATCCTCTTTTTGAAAACATTTATGAAAATAGGTTTCTACGATGTTCCGACGCTCGCATTATGTTAAATGCCGCGCTTTTCGGTAAACCGAGCAAGGACAAAGTGGAAATGAATGAAGGAGAGATGAACTCTTTTGAAAAATCTTTCAAAACACCTTGTTTAGGGGTTTGGAGTTGGGGAAAAGAAGAGAAGAGGGAAGAAACCAAGTTTGGGAGAAGTTCGGCATGAATCCGGGTAGGATCGAAACTGAGCGGCTTCACCGAAACAGACATAACTTTTTACATAGTTGGAATTTTGATACAAGACTACTACCATTGGAAAGCTTACTTCTGGGGCTTCAATTTGGACACAAGAATGACCTAAAAATGAGTCCATATAAAGGAGATATGCCCATTTGAAGTTGGACCTACAGAGCAGATTTTCTCTGCCGGCCACTGGTGAAGGGTGCCGGCCATGGATGATACAGTGCCGGCCACCAGTGATGGCCGGCCGGCCAACAATGTCAAAAATCAGATTTTTTGCAGATCTTTTACCTCCAGCTGTTATGCACAAGCCCCCAGCTCAGATATTTTGACCAAAAGCTTTGAATTGCTATATATGAAGCCAAATATCTCATATTCAAAGGGGAGAACTTCTTGGACAAGTTTGGGAGCTTCTCACTCTAAAAAGTCCCTCTCTCTCTAGAAATTTTAGAGCCAATTCTCTGCCTCTCTCTCCTTCTCTTGCCTTGGTGTGCATAACAAGAGCTATACTTGGAGATATACCTCTCCTTTGCCTAGGCACCCTTGATCAAACTCAACTACCATTGGGCTGAGGTTCTTTGAGGATGATTTTGAGCTCCAAAACCTGGTGTTAGTTCAAAGTTTGGACCTGTTTTGCAGCTGTGCTTCAAGGGTAAGCATCTCCCTCTTTTAAGCTCATTTTGTACACTATCTTGGCCAACTTTGCATGCTTGTTTTACCACCTTTGCAAACTGTTTTTGGCTTGGTTTTGAACTGAGAAAATATTTGTTTTTCAGTCCTAAAAATGATGGTTTAGGCCTATTTTGTGTTAGGGGGTTGTCTCTCTCTTTTGTTCCTTAGCTTGTATAGCTTTTGAGCCATCTTCTAAGGCCTTCCAAAACAAATTTTTGTGGCCTTTTAACCAATGAAATCCAGAGGATTTTCAGTGGTAAAAACCCTGTTTTGAGGTCCCAAATGGGTGGGGGTTGTCCCCTCTCCTCTTCTCTTGCTTGCATGTCTTATTGGCCTATCAAATGAGCATGTGTTTCTACCATTTTGAGGCTTAGGTCAGGCACTTTTTTGTGACTTTTAGGACCTTCCTTAACTCTATCCATGGTTGGTTTGGTCACCTTATGCATGCTTAATACACTTGTAGTGTAATTCTTGCAAACTAGCCTTATATGCCTCATGAAGTAGCATGTTTGTTAAGCATGTATGGGCTCCATTTCAGCATGTTTTGGGTCATTATTTAGCATGTCATAACTCTATATAAGGTGGGTTTGATGGCCCCTTGCATGTTCCATATACTTGTAGTGTAATTCCATGAATTAGCCTAGTGTATCTCATGCTTTAACATGTCATTCTAGCATGCTTTAGGCTTAACTTCAAAAAGCTTTTGTCCATGTTTTAACATGCTTTAGCTCTGATTTGTGTTGCTTTGGTCATGCATGCCATGCTTTGTATAGCTATAGTGCATTTTAGCTTGTTAGCTTTGTGCATCAGGTCCGCTAGCATGCATTGCTTGGCCTGTTTGAATGATGTGGCATCATTTCATATGTGATTTCAGTCCATGTTTCATGGTCATGCACTTGCATTTATCACCCATTCAATGCGTTGGAGGGTTTGCCCCTTTATGCCTTAACATGGATCATTGCGTATGCCTTCATGCCTAGGCTTGCGAGCTATCATTTCAATGTGTTTTTGGGGTTATTATGCCATTATATAACTCTGATCTTTGTTGCTTAAGTCATCCCATGCTTGGTCCTAATAGGTGTAGTGTAATCCACCATATTTGCCTTGTATGCATTGTGCCTTATGCCCTTCACGTTAGCTTGTTTTGGCTTCCTTCCATGCATGTTTTAGTATCACTTTAACATGTTTTAGGACTGTTTTGGGTTGCCTTTGCCATATGCTCCATGCTTTGTATAGCTGTAGTGCAATTGGCCTTGCTAGCTTTGTGTTTTGATTACTCATGCATGCTATCTTTGAGCTATTTAGATGATTTGGCATCATTTAATACTTCATTTTAGAGTTTCATGGTCATGCACTTGCATTTATCACCCATTCAATGCGCTGGAGGGTTTGCCCCTTTATGCCTTAACATGGATCATTGCGTATGCCTTCATGCATAGGCTTGCGAGCTATCATTTCAATGTGTTTTTGGGGTTATTATGCCATTATATAACTCTGATCTTTGTTGCTTAAGTCATCCCATGCTTGGTCCTAATAGGTGTAGTGTAATCCACCATATTTGCCTTGTATGCATTGTGCCTTATGCCCTTCACGTTAGCTTGTTTTGGCTTCCTTCCATGCATGTTTTAGTATCACTTTAACATGTTTTAGGACTATTTTGGGTTGCCTTTTCCATATGCTCCATGCTTTGTATAGCTGTAGTGCAATTGGCCTTGCTAGCTTTATGTTTTGATTACTCATGCATGCTATCTTTGAGCTATTTAGATGATTTGGCATCATTTAATACTTCATTTTAGAGTTTATAGCATGACTATATTCCCACTTCTTTCATGTTTTAAATGCCTTTGAGTATTGTGCGTTGTTGCCTTATTTATGGCTTAGCTTGTATGCTTGCATACCCAGGTCTTGGAGCCTCCATCTTAGCATGTTTTGGTCATTGTTTTGACCTATTTCAGCTCTGTCCATGTTTGGTTCATGCACTTGTGCCATATATTGCATGCCCCTTTTGTAGTCCTCTTTACTAGCTTCATGCTTTAAGGACCTTTGCATGCTATGCTTGTGTTGTTTGAATGATTTGGCATCATTTCATACCTTACTTCAGTGCATTTAGTGTTGTCACACTTCCATGTTTATCACTCCTCGAGCACTCTTGAGAGTTGTGCTCTTAGGCCTAGTTGATTGGTCAATGCATTATGTATGCATGCCTTGTCTTTTGGTGCCTTTGTTTTGGTGTTTTGGCCACTGATTTGGACATGGCTGAGGTCTGCCCATCTTAGTTTAAGTCCATTTTGCATGTTGTTGCATGCTTGCTTTTGCATGTTGTTGCATGCTCGGTACATTGCATGTTGTTGCATGCTAGTTGCAATATATAACATTAGCATGTTGTTTGCATGTCATGTTGTTTGCATGTTTTGCATTGCGTTCAATCGGATGTCGTATTGAACGCAAGGTGGATTAGCTCATTTCATACTTGAAGTGATGAAATGAGCCAATCTCCCTTAGTCTCCATTTCCTTTGATTCCTCATGACAAGGAGATGGTCTTCGTGTCTTGTTTGTCATGCATTTATTGAAATTTGCACATGTTGGATCTTTGGCCATCATGCATCAAGATGCACGATTGATGGTCTTAGATCCGATTATGCCTCTCCCTTGATGTTTTAAGGTGATATGGAGTGGCATAGTGTGTACATACCCTTGGGAGACCCTCAATTTTCTTTATTTTGTGCTCTGCTGCAGCTTGGTGTCACAGCAAACCAGTGGCCGCCAGATTCTTATTGTTGGCTGGCAGACCTTCATTCTTGGCCGGCAGTGCCTACTTTTGGCCGGCAGGCCACTGGTGCACTCCCCAACATGTTTTTGGTAAGATCCAGCAGCTAGTTCTCAAGGACACCCTGCAGACGGAGCCTCTAAAGAGCATTTGGAGAGCTTTTCAGGACAGCAACTGAGCATGCATCCTCTTCTCCTTCAACCAAAGCTGAAGCAGCTTAGTTTAATGCTTACTTATTGGTTAGCTTCAATTTGTAATTTAATTAGTTAATTTGTTAATTAATTAAGTGTTGTAATAATTAGTTGTAGCTAGTTATTCAATTTGGTTGTGTAATAATTAGTCTAATTAGATTATTAGATTAGTTAGATTAGCTTAGATTAGCTAGTTAGCTTATTCTTTCGGACCCTCCGATAAGAGGGCACAATTTTGTAATAAGTGTGCGTGTGTGAGATACATGTCTTCCAACCCCATTTCTTTCTCCATTTTACTTATCAGCTTTGGATGGTTAGTTTAGGGTATATTTCAATTAGCATCCTTATGCTTGCATGTTTGCATTCATTCATCTGTATTGCATACACCGAGCTCGGTGCATCATACTAACTACATTGTATTTCAATTCCTACTTGAATACATGTATCAATTGTTGCATTTCATATGCCATCTTAGAATAGCCGAGCCTATTTCTAGTTGCATTTTGCATGTGTTGCATTAGCCATCTTAACATGAACGATGATCATGCATGATTTCTAACTAGTTCTTTGTTTTGGCTCGGAGTACACTGTGAGTATTTACGCTTTAGCATACTGCATGTGTGTTATTGATTGCCATGTATAGCATGCTTGCCATGAGGCTAAATACTTATGTGATTAACTGTCTGAATGCCTGTGGGTGAAGGTTGGATTGCTTGAATTGGAACAATTCATCAAATCCCTGATTTAGCCTACTTGCGAGTAGCAAACTTCAAATCATTTTCACAAACAAACATGCAATGTTTTGTTCCAACTTAGGTGATCTAGTCTATACTTGTATGTTGTGTGCATCACGTAGTAAGATTAGCTAATTAACCGGAATAAGAGTACATGTGTTTTCAAAAACAATATATCATGCTTAGTACAGGCCGATCTTTGATCGGGCGAGCGGGGGTGCTCATTGCATGACCTTCCCCTCTCGTACCCAAGTTCCCGAGCCGAGGCAACTTTAGTGATGACGGACACGTGGCCTTAGGCACGAGTCAGGGTTTCCTAAATTCCCCCAAAATAAAATATTTAGGTGGCGACTCTGTATCTGACAAAGCAGTCCATGTTTGGCACTTCTTTATAAAAATCAGTTTTCCAAAACGATTTGCCAGATTTGGACTCTTTGGTGATTTATCGGTCTTACATTGCACTTTGTGAGATTAGATTCAGAACCGTGACATTGAGTCCGAACTGTAGTAGTAAGCACAATGAACAAAACGGATTTTCGCGCCAATTTGTGCCGGGGGGGGCAGTGGCATTTGGGCACGTCTACAAATGTACAGACTTACTTTACATGAAGCTCAATCCTTGATTCACAATGGAGAGTTGGATATTCCCAGTCTGATCCATCGATTTTTTGAAGTTGGCGACCGAGGTCATCTCCTTTGGTGGGGTTTTCGGCAACACGCCTTTTGCTTATGCATGTTGGCTCATTTCCTTTTTGCCTCTAGTTTCGGAGGGTCTAGCATTCGACTCATCGAAGTGGCCCAAGGCCTGAAAGAGGGTAAGAGTTGCATTGGCATGGCATTGGTTGAGACTTTGATGGGCTTAGATGCCTTCCATTGGTGAGAGATAAGCAAATTCGCAGGGAGTCCACTACTTCTTCAGGTAATGTTTCTCACCCTCTCTAATATGAGTTTCTCACATCACTCAACATTCATGCTACGTTTTTCTCTCAAAGCCCTTTTCTCACTTTTGTCTCAACATACATCTCTCTATTCTTTAATCTCTCTTTTTCTTCATCCCTCCCCAGATATGGCTAATGGACAAGTTGAAGGTAGTGGATTCTTGCCCCATATACTCAGCCCGAGCATACTTTTTCCGCCAACAGCTAGTGGATTTCCCAAATAAGGGATGGTGATGCCACTAGATGTGCAACAGGTCTGCTACTGACATTGCTTAGCATTGCCCCTATCTTAACCTAACCGAAATGAGCTACAACATGACTTAGGAACCTGGCATTGAACTGCTTGGCCTTACACACTGTGTATTCTACTTTTCGTTCTGGTTCAGACGTCAGTTTGGACAAGATCAGACTTGCCTAGAGGATGGAGTAAAGTACCGGGTTTCATTCCCAATCCGAGGTTTACATTTGGCTAGGTACCTCACTGCTTGGAGGACGAGAGAGCTTCTGGCCCCTGCCCCTAGTTTCAGTTACGCCCTTTCTGGCGAGTGCCTGACTTGGCTCAAAGATAAGGCACAATCCTGGCCTTCTTTGGCATCAGAAGCTTCCACAAGCACAACTAGGGGACGCAGGAGCACTCGACTCATCTATGCCCCTAGTTTATTGCTTTGATCTTTACTTTTTGAGTCTTAAGAACGTAATAAAAATAACTTTGATTTGTAATGAGAGTTGGAGAACTTTGTATTGAAATCAATGAAATTAAAGTTATGAGCACTAAAAGTTTTCCTTTTGGTCCAAAAATGGTCTAAGTTGTAAAAGGTAAAATTTGAGCAAAATCAACTTTTATCAAAACTTTTCAAAACCATTTTCGATAAGGATCACCACTTGACACACACGGAATCTATCCTCGAGATGTACAACTTCGAATCCAAAGATAACAAATTTCCCCTTGACTGAATAATACTGCTCAGCATTGTAACTAGTTCTCAGAATAAAGATCACAACCGAACTTTCAGACAAAGAATAGACGAAGATGACCTGATCAAACATGAACAGGACAGTTGATTTGGAGGTGTTTACGGCTGAACTTCAGGATGAAGTTGCCTACGTATCCCGAAGATGGGAATCGAGCCTTACGTAGTTCAATTCGGGTTTACTTGAGTATTAACACTCTCCTTTTACGCTCTAACTTTTTCCAAGGCCGCCCTTTTGGGTTTTCCACCTTGCGAGCTCAGTCTTTCTTTATTTCCATTTTTTGTGCTCTAACTTTTGCTTAGGTCGCCTTTTCAAGTTTTCGGCCTAGCGAGCCTCTCAGAGATAGTATTTCTTTAACTTGTCCATGTTGATCGGTTGGGAAAATTCTAGGCCATCCAGGTCCATGAGAATAACAGCTCCATCCAACCAGATAGTTTTGATGATGTAAGGACCAGTCCAATTGGGTCTGAACTTACCCCTAGGGTCATGGATGGGAGCTCAGTTGTCTTTCAGCACCAAATCCCCTTCTTTAAGATTCCAGGATTTAACTTTCTTGTTGAAAGCCCTGACAATCTTGTGTTGATAACCCTGAACATAGTACAGTGCTTTCAGCATTCTCTCATCAAACAACATGAGTTCTTCAAACCTGCTTTGCTGCCAATCCGTCTCTACTATCTAACACTCGGCCATAACTTGCAGTGATGGCACTTTTATTTTGATTGGCAAAACAACTTCCATACCATAGACAAGAGAGTAAGGAGTTGCCTCAGTAGACGTCCGGATTGAAGTTCTACAGCCCCAGAGTGCAAATGGCAATTTGTCTGGCCAGCCCCTGTAGGTCTCAACCATTCTGTAGGATATGCTTAATGTTCTTGTTGGCGGCCTCAACAGCTCCGTTGGTTTACGGCTGGTAAGTAGATGACTTATGAAAAGCCACGTTGTATTTCTCCAACAAGTCGATCACTTCCTTCTTGAAATGGGAACCATTATTTGAAATGATCTCGTTTGGGACTCCATATCGGCAAATGATATTGTTTTGGATAAACTTAGCCACATGCGTTGATTTCAACACTGCATAGGACTGAGCTTCCACTCACTTCATGAAATAATCAATTGCCACCAGAATGTATTCATGCCCATTCGACCTTTTTGGTGTGACTACGCCAATAACATTGATTCTCCAGACTGAGAAAGGCCATGGTGAAGTCATGTTGTGTAGCTTCGACGGCGGGATGTTCATGCAATTAGCAGGAATTTGGCATTTGTGGCATTGCCGAACAAAACCAATACAATCCTCCTCCATGGTGGACTAGTAGTAACCTTGCCTGAGAATCTTCCGAGCCAACATTACTCCGTCATGTGTGTTCCGCACTCTTCCCCATGGATGGCCTCTATTAGGCGCTTTGATTCCTCTACGTCAACACACAACTTATGCATTTCTAGATGACTCCTCTTGTACAGTTTACCTCCGTAGATGATAAATTGAACGGCAATAAGCCGTATTGCCCTCTTATCTTTGGCATTTGTCCCTGGTGGATAAACCTCTTTTTCCAAGAAGTTCCAGATATCATAATACCAAGGGTTTTGATCTTGAACTTCATTTATTGCGGTGATAGTCTTGTAGGCCGGCTGTAGACCAGCCTGAACTCCGCTCCGCGTGTGAGGGCGCAAATTGTTGTTCTAGCTACTACAGTTCGGACTCCTGTCATGGTTCTGAATCTAATCTCACAAAGTGCAATGTAAGACTGATAAATCACCAAAGAGTCCAAATCCGGCAAATCGTTTTGGAAAATTGATTTTAATCAAAAAGCGCCAAACATGGACTGCTTTGCTAGATTTCAAAGTCGCCACCTAAATATTTTATTTTGAGAAATTTAGGAAACCTTGACTCGTGCCTAAGGCCACGTGTCCGTCATCACCAAAGTTGCCTCGGCTCGGGAACTTGGGTACGAGGGGGGAAGGTCATGAAATGAGCACCCCCGCTCGCCCGATCAAAGGATCGGCCTCTACTAAACATGATATGTTGTTTTGAAAACACATGTATCCTTATTCCGATTATTAATCTAATTTACTATGTAATGCGCGCAGCATACAAGTATAGACTCAATCACTCAAGTCAGAACAAAACATCTCATGTTTGTTTGTTTGAAAATGGTTTGAAAGTGCTACTTGCAAGTAGGCTAAAATGCGGATTTGCCACCCTTAAGTGGGCTTAAAACAACATGATTTGCCACTCTCAAGTGGGCTTAAAACGCATATTTTGATGAATTGTTCCAATTCAAGCAATGAAGCCTTCATCCACAGGCATTCATGCAGTTATATCAATTAAGCAAATAGCCTTATGGCAAGCATGCTATCATGACAGTCACTTACACACATGCAAGGATGCTAAAACGTAAGCACTCACAGTGTACTCCGAGCCAAAAAAGAAGCTAGTTAGTAATCAATGCATGATCCTAGCTATGTTAAGATGCCTAATGCAACACATGCAAAAATGCAGCTAAAACAGGCTCGGCTATATAGAATGTCATGTGAATGCAACTAGATAACATGTATCCAAATTGGTATTGAAATACAATGCAGTTTGTATGATGCATCGAGCCCGGTACATGCAAGACAAATGAATGGATACACGCATGCAAGCATAAGATATGCTAATCGAAATATGCCCTAAACTAACCATCGAAAGATGATAAGTAAAAAGGAGAAAGAAATAGGGTTAGAAGACATGCATCACACATGCACACTTATTACAACATTTCGCCCTCTTGACAGAGGGTCCGAATGAATCAACTAACTAGCTACGCTAAGCTAATTAATTATTATAAATCAACTAATTAACTATGCTAAGGTAATTAATTATTACAAAACTTTAACCAATTAAACAAATTAATTAAGTTACAAAACCAACTAAGTATGAAAAAGAAGCTGAGTTAGGCTGCCACAGCTCTGCCTCGGAATAATAAATGATGCATGCTCGGTCAGCTTCGCTCGGAAATCCATTACCATGCCTCAAGAAGCCTCTGTTTGCACACTTTTGTATTTCTAAAAATTATGCCAACTTCCAAAATGTTTCTGACCCACCTTAGGAACATGCTGAGGAATGGTCGGCCAAGAGGGATGGCCATCGGCCAATTTTGATAGCCGATCGGTAGACTTGGTGGCCGGTCAGCCAATGCTTCCTACAATTTCTCCTTTTGCTGCAACAGAGCACAAACAGAGGCATGACAGTGTATTTGTAAGGAAATGTGTGTGCAACTACACTCCTTATCATGTCTCAAGCTCAAAGGAGTGTAGTGCTCGGCTCTCGAGCCACCAATCACGCATCTCAATGCATGATGGCCAAAGAGGCCAAGTTGCACAAGTCAATGTCAATGAAAGCACACAAATACATAAGAGCCTCCGCCTCTATCATGTTTGATCAAGAGGGTCGGCGACCAAGAAATAAGGCGCGTTTCATCACTTCAAGCATGAAACGCCCCTCGTTTCTCGCGTTTGGATCAACATCCGATCCAAACACAATGCAACGCAACACACATGCAAACAACATACAATGTAACAACATGCGAATAACATGAGCATGGCAAGTTGGAGTCCTTAAGCATTGAAGGACACAACACAAGGGCTATGCAATGCAATACTCAATGGACCAAACCAGCCCCAAACTGACCTCATGCATGCCAAAACAGTGGCGGAGATGCTTTGAAAAGCTAGCATTAAAAGCAATAAAATGCATGCTCATGCATTGGCCCATGAATAGGGCATAAAGGTGCAACTCTTAAGAGCACTTAAAGAGTGAAAAACATGGAAGTGTGACAACACTATATGCTCTGAAACAACATGCCAAATGATGCCAAAACATGCACACATCACAAATGAAGCGTGCTAGGAGGCTCAAAGCTTAAGGCTAGCAAAGGTACTTGTACCATAGCCATATCAAGCAAGCCTCAAAGGGCCAAGATGACTCAAAAAAGTCCCAAGGCATGTCAAAACAATGCCAAAACATGCATGGAATGAAGCCAAAACAAGCTAGCATGGTAAGCCAAAACACCAAGCATGCAAGGCTAATAAGCATGGTTACACTACAAGTGTAGGAAGCAAATGAGGGATGCTCTAACCAACCAAAAATAGAGTTGTATCATGGCAAAATAAGGCCCAAAACACATTGAAATGGTAGCCCAAGAGCTTAGGCAAGATAGCATACACATTGGCTCATGTTTAAGGCATAAATCATAACTCTCCAAAAGCATTGAGAGAGTGAAGCACGAGAGAGTATGACCACACTTCATACACTGAAATCATGGTAGAAAAGAGGCCAAAGCATGTAAACAACTCAAGTAAGCCATGCTAGAGACTATGAAACTCAAAGCTAGTGAGCAAGATTGCACTATGGCTATACAAAGCAAGGCATGCATGGCCAAAACAACTTAAAACAAAGCTTAAGCATGGCAAAACATGAGTAAAAGTTTCCTGGAGTGGAGCCAAAAGCATGCTAAAATGATGGTCCAAAGCATGATGCATGTTAGGCTAACTAAGAGAATTGTACTACAAGTACATGGAGCATGTGAGAAGCAACCAAACTAACCCAAAACAGAGTTATATCATGTTAGAATAAGGCCTAAAACATGCTAAGATAGAGCCAAAACATGCTAGAAAGACATGCTATTTTGCAAGGCTACAAGTAGGATTACACTACAAGTACTAGAAGCATGCAAGAGGTGACCAAGACAGCCAAAAACAAAGTCATGGAAGGTCTAAGAAGTCACAAAAAAGTGCTCAAACAAAGCCTCAAGAAGATAGAAATACGTGCTCTTTTGATGGACCATCAACACAAGCCAACAAGAGTAGAGGAGGGGGGACAACCCCCACCCATTTGAGACCTCAAAACCATATTTCCACCACTGAAATTCCCTTGGAATTCAGTGGTAGGAAGGCCAAAAAGAGATGACCTCAAAGGCCTTAAGAGATGACTCAAGGCAAGGCCAAACAAGCCATCAAAGGGGGTAAACCACCTCTAACACCAAAGAGGTCTCAAACAACCACCTTAAGCACTTAAATACAGAGCTTTTTTTAGTTGAAACTTAGGCCTAAAACATCATGCAAGTAGGGCCAAATAAGCAATGAAAACAAAGCTTTAAAGAGGCTAGAGACTCACCCTTGAAGAACCACTTCAGAACAGCAACTTCAGAGACAAAAACCAAGCCAAAACCACCCCAATACAACCTCCAAGAACCTCAACTCAATAGTGAAGGTGTTTCACTAGGTGTTTGTGTGCAAAAGTGTGAAGAAATGGCACTTTTGAGCACAAACAAGTGCAAATATAGAGAGAGAGGGAGAAATATATATATATATATATAGAGAGAGAGAGAGAGTAAACTTCAACTCTAAGCAAAATTTCAGAACCCTGGAGAAGGGGGAGGGCCTCCCCTTATATAGAAAAACAAGCTTCAAGCTTCTTGGACAAGCTAGAAGCTTGTTTGAATCCATCCATACACTTGTATGGAGGATACACAAAGTGATCAATAGCTGGCACCAGCTGGAAGAAAAATATATGCAAAAGCAGAAAAAGGGGCCTCGGCCAAAAAAATGGCCGACCGGCCATTAAATGTGCCAACCGGCCATCAGTGATGCCGACCGGCCACCACTGATGGCCGATGGGCACAGGGCTTGGCCGATGGGTTGTAGGGCTGGCCAGAAGGCCACCCCCTTCCCTCAGAAACAAAGCCACAAGCTTTTGGTCCACAACCAAGCACAAAACAGACAAGTTGAGAGGTTCCAAGGCAAGGCGCACGACCAAGGCCTTCAGGAACTTAAAACGAACACGAGCATGGATGATCATCGAGTGTTCAAACGATGACGTCCAAGTCTTGAGGATGGTAAAAAATGGGGTGTCTATAGTTGACCCTCTTTGACAGAACTCGAAAGTCAAGAGATGACGGGAGTGAATGTCAAAACCCAGAGACGACCCATTTTTGACAAAGCCGAAGACTTAGACAAACATACAAAATAACAAAGAGATGCGCCCGCAGGCTGGGGCAAAATGCAAATGACATGCACAATGCAAAACATAACTTATGATTATGCAAAGAGAGCTATAAAGAAACATCATGCAAATGCTATGCAAAGAAATGCTACAAAAAACTTGTACATAAGAAAGTAAGCAAACACGCCGCACGCAGGAATTACAGGCCGAACTACATTTCATGCAGGAAGGATGTAAGAAAATTATGCAATCTTAACTACGGTTCACGCAGGAAAGACTAAAAGCGACTATTGGGAACACCCAAAGTCTCAAACGAAACACCTCCTAACGTATCAAACGCGAAAGGAGAAGGACTACGCAAGAAAGCATAGTCATCCAAACGCATGTCAAACACGAGAGGAGAAAAGTACGTCCTAACGCATGTCAAACGCGAGAGGAGAAAAGAGCGGTGCAAACACCGGAGAGTGGGACGAACATCGGGCACATGTCCCAATGTTTTTAGCCAAAGAGAGAGTTCACGGAGGCAGAAATGATCTTACCTGGAGTTCCTCTGAATGAACCGCACACACCATATCGTCTGGTTGTGCCAGCTTCAAATGAACTGTACATACAATATCGTGCCTGCATAAAAGAGAAACTTTGACAGGTACAATATAGTAGAGGCGTAGATTCAACGTTACATCAGGATATAATTTCAATGCGAGATAAACGTGTGCATATACAATGCAAATGGAAAGGTGCATAACAATGCATGGGAGACGTGCATAACAATGCAAGCGAAACGGTGCATAACAATGCAAGTGGAACGTGCATAACAATGTACGTAGAACGTGCATAACAATGCAACTGGAACGTCCATAACAACGCAAGTAGAATGTGCATAACAATGCAAGTAGAGTGTGCATAACAATGCAACTGGAACGTGCATAACAATGCAATGGAGACGTGCGTAACAACGCAAGTGAAGTGTGCATAACAATGTAACTGGAACGTGCATAACAATGCAACTAGAGTGTGCATAACAATGCAAGTAGAAGTGGTGCATAACAATGCGACTGAAAGGGTGCATAACAATGCAAGTGAAGTGTGCATAACAATGCAACTGAAGCAATGCCTAACAATGCAATGGAGACGTGCGTAACAACACAAGTGAAGTGTGCATAACAATGCAAATAACATACGTGACAACGCAAGTAAAGTGTGCATAACAATGCAAGTAACGTGCGTGACAATGCAAGTAAAGTGTGCATAACAATGCAAGTAATGTGCATGACAACGCAAGTAAAGTGTGCATAAAAATGCAACTGGAACGTGCATAACAATGCAACTAGAGTGTGCATAACAATGCAAGTAGAAGTGGTGCATAACAATGCGACTGAAAGGGTGCATAACAATGCAAGTAAAGTGTGCATAACAATGCAAGTAACGTGCGTGACAACGCAAGTAAAGTGTGCATAACAATGCAATTGGAACGTGCATAACAATGCAACTAGAGTGTGCATAACAATGCAAGTAGAAGTGGTGCATAACAATGCGACTAAAAGGGTGCATAACAATGCAAGTGAAGTGTGCATAACAATGCAAGTAACGTGCGTAACAACACAAGTAAAGTGTGCATAACAATGCAAGTAACGTGCGTGACAACGCAAGTAAAGTGTGCATAACAATGCAAGTAACATGCGTGACAACGCAAGTAAAGTGTGCATAACAATGCAAGTACGAGAAATGTATGCTCCATGCAACATTAAGACGCGCATTTCATGCCAGGGTGAGAAGTGCACATTCTATGCAAGCAAGGTTAAAACGTGTTCCATGCAATGTACACTCTACGCAATGTAAACACGAATACCTATTTGACACAACGCACATATGTTATGCAAACGCGATGATGCATGTCCGATGCAAAAGTGAAAGAGGCATATAACAAATGCAAACTTCGCGAATGTGACAAGAACACTGTAAAGCCACGCATTCAAAGATAATTTTCGAATCTAGCAATATGCAAAAGGATACGAAAAAGGATACACCTTGTGCATATCGAGTGCCGCACACGGAAAACACGGTTCGAGGTCACCACGGAGACTGCTTGAGCTCAAAGGTGTATTTCCTTAAACTTTCTTGAGAGATGAGGGTACAAATCAACAGAAAAAACCCCAAACAAGGGCATTGGAGGTTCATCAGCCACAACAGGGAGCCATCGGCCACCAGAAAACTCCATCAGCCAACAATGTGGCTGGCCGGCCAACAATTTGGCCGATTGGCCAACAATGGCAGATTCGGGGCAGTTTTGACATTTTGCCTCGAGTCTTTAAGTATAGGGTTCCAAACCCTATTCTTTCACTTCTCCCTTGCCGAAATCCTTCCTTTTCTCTCTCTAGATCGCTTTCCTTCCTTTGATCCGAGCTTTACACACGTTTTCAAACCTCCTAAAACTTTCGATTCGCAAAACCCTCGTTGTCTCAAACACTTTGAACCGATTGAAAAGTGTTTTTGGTGCCACATTCTCGATTTCCATCACTTGGGGTTTGTTTCCCCCGAGTTACCCTTAGTCTTCATGCCCTCTCCCGCACTTTGACCTTTTCTTCCATTTTTCACCCATCGGGGTTGATTTTTGGCATTCTTGCCCATTTTCCATACCTTCGACCATTTTCTCACTCTTCTCGAGATGGCAGATGATATTCCACAAGGTGGGGCTCCTCCAGGGATGGAGATGGATCTCGAGTTCGAGCCTTTGCCGCTCGGCATTCGGCCTTTCGACCCAGCGTCTTATCACCCTGACGTATACGTATTGCCTCCCGATAGTATTCGCCAGTTCAGGAGCTTTGCGCGAGGTGCTCCGGAGGACCTCCTGCTACGCGAGCCGGAGTCACACTTATCCTACGGCGTCGCTGAGGTATATTCTTCCTCTTTACTTTCTGCAATGTAAGTCATATGTCTTGGATAGCCAATATCACTCTTCAGCTGATTAACCCAAACACACTTGCACATCATATGCCTAGTTTATTCTGAGCACATTCATACATGATACTTCTGTCAACTCGAACATACGTACATACTGCATTTCTATCAATTCTAAACGCATGCATACACTGTATTCCTGACACTGCTTTGCATCTGTTTATCTTGAACACAGGGAGATTCTCATGCCTTCCGGCGTTATGGGAACACCATTGCACGAGACTGGTACATGGAGCTACCGGATGCTATTCGCCACATCGTCGATGAGGCCGGTTTTGGTATATTCTGCATGGTACTCTCGCGCCTCACTGTGAGTCGGCCTCTTCTAAGCGCCTTAGTGGGGAGGTGGTGGGACACCGCTGATTCCTTCTACCTTTCTACAGCAGGGGAGATGACGATGACTCCCTTCGACTTCTCCACGCTCACCGGCATCGGAGTAGGGGGTGATCCGATCCCTTTCGACACTGATATGGGCGAGTGAGATGCTGCCCAGATCTTTTTGCTCAGTATTCGCCCACCTCTCTCCCGACCAGGGATGGTGCGATATTCGTAGTTTGAGGACCAGTTCAGAAGAGGGACGCCGACGACCCACGAGGAGGTCGAGCACTACGCCTGGGGGTTCCTCATATTCTTGCTTGGCACCACTCTATTCACCGATCGTGCGAACACTGTTGGCCTCTACCTCTTGAGCGCACTGGTAGACGTGACTCGCATCCGGTGCTATGACTGGGGCGGCGCAGGCTTGGCCACACTGTATGGATATATGAGTTCCTCATCTCGCTGGAGCGGGCACCTGCTAGGAGGCTACTGGAGAACCTGGGAGGTACATCTTTCCTTTCTGCTTTACAGTCCTGCTTTACATTATCTGTACACCACACACACTGCACAACACGCAATCTGCTTTACACTAGTCGTACACTACACACACTGCACAAGACACTGCACATCATTCTCTGATTTCTGCTTTATCTGTATACTACTTTATTGATAAATATACTCATCATTACCCTTTCACATTCTACAATTATGGGTATATGCCTACTTCCCGAGGCTTGCCCCAGAGTTGGAGGTGGAGATGCCCCCCATGGTTCCATATTCACATAGGTACAATGCGAGATGCGAGTGGAGGCCGCGAGAGTCTTTCGCATTCTTCCGCCGATATTTTGACACTGTTGCCGCAACGGAGGTATTTCAAACCTTACAGTTCATCTAAGCTTTGCTTTATATTGCACTTTCAATAGCAGATAACAACCTGTATATCCATCATTTTCAGATCACCTGGCAGCCCTGGGCAGTGCTGCCCGACGCAGTTAGAGACCGATTCATGGGCGCTCGGGAGACTTCCCGATTCCGGGTTTTGCTTGAAGGTCCGGTCTGTCGAGCGTGGTACTTGGGTGAGTTTTTCCCGCAATAGAGCCTTGGTCTACCCAAGCTGGTGGTTCTGATGTTGCCTCATTTGCACATGAGGCAGACAGAGAGGTACACCCCGCAGGAGATGGTCGATTTCACGATAGGTTGCGATGCCGACTTTTTCAGAGATGACGGGGACTGCACCATCTTCATCCAGACATATCTCATGCAGTCTCTGGCCAGTGTTCGCCGAGGTGAGAGAGGGAGACCTGTAGTCACAGCAGGAGGAGTAAGAGGATCTAGGGTGACCCAGGCCCATGGTAGGAGGGGTTCCCGGAGGGGACAGAGGGTAGAGTGGCCAGACCTGCCCACTACTATGACATGCCGAGGACAGGCTGGAGAGACTTATCAGAATCCCATCGCTCCTCCTCCAGCTGATCATGAGCTCGTCGGAGTTTGAGGCTCGACCCCGGTATATGCTATACTTTACATTTTTTACATTCATTTCATTTAAGTTGATATCCTACAGATTACTAATTACCTCAACACTTTTGCAGGCTTCCATAGAGTACACTGGGCAGGCTCTAGAGCTATCGGCTTCGGTGATGGGGATGCTGCAGAGGAGCATGGACCTGCTCAGTATTTACGGTATTCCGGTAAGTTCTTTCAACCTCCATCCCAAAATCCTCTATAATCTGCTCTATACTGATCTGATGCATCACATTATCAATACTGCATTTGATACACCACACTCATATACCACTCACGGCACCAATACACTGCATCTCATATACTGGCCACAGCCCTCATACACTGCAATCATTCACCACTCACGGCGTTCATATATTGCTCACAGCATTCATACACTGTAATCATATACTACATTAGATACCACACTCAGTTTCGCATAGCATAATTGATGCACTTGCCAAATTGTTCTTTTCAGGCCCCATTCCAGATACTAGCCACAGCAGGACCTTCAGTGCCTCCCCGAGTAGTAGGGGGAGCGGGACGCGGGATGTCGGTACACAGTCGAGGTGGAGATAGGCGTACTCATACCGAGAGTAGTTTGCGGGAGCCTGCCCCAGATGATGATAAGTCTAACGAGGAGGCAGTGAGTCTAGAGTCAGAGTCGTCTTAGGATGAAGATGAGGCTGGGGATGGTTCTGTTTTAGACTCAGGTAGCGGCGCTGACGGCAGTAGTCCTGGGCCTTTGTTGAGGATGAGGAAGAGGAGGGCTTTTCGCTCTTGAGGCGACTGGCGCCGATTTAGATGTTTTATTTTTGCTTTATTTCTCTTTTTGCCTGTAGTTTTTGCACATTGTACAGCCTTAGGCAGTTTTATTTTCTTTAAAACTTGTACCTTTTGTAAAAGAAATGATGATGGAATGAAAACAGCTTTTGATTGAAAAGTGTTACATTTTACATTCTAAGCATCACATCGCATCGCATCACATAGCATGTAAATGAGATTGAATTTTGTTTGAAAACTACACACTTGAATTGCAATGTCTTAATCAGGTAGTGAACCAACTGACAACTGAAAGAACAAAACAACTCGATAAGCAAAACCAGGACTTGACATGCTAACCAAGTGTGAATACAACTCAATAAGCAAGACAAGAACTTAACAATCAGTGTAAAATACAGCTCGATAAACAAATGCAACAACTCAATAAATAAATTGAAGTAACACAGGCACGACTTCGCAAAATCGTCACAGAAAGCATTCGAAGTGGAACAAGTCACAAGTTCTCAACACCTCCAACACATAGACAGCTCAGAGAACAAAATGAGAGGCCATCGGCCAAGGTGGGAGGCCATCGGCCACCATAGAGGGCCATCGGCCACAAAAACTAGCTGGTCGGCTAAAAAGATGGTCGGTCGGCCACTAATGCAGAAAATCTCCATATTGATGACACCTGTTTTCCACTCAACACCTTATCTTCTACAAAAGCCCCAGCTTCGTAGTTTTTCCATTTCAACTCTGTTTTTGCACCAAATGGAGGCATTTCTTGTCCAAAATCTCACATATTGGATTGCTAACTTGGATGGCACGGAAAAGCTGAATTTTTGAGGTTTTGGAATAAATGCACTATTCACGCTGAGCTACACCCCGCTGCATTTTTCGTTCCTCCATACTGTGACAAGGTGTTGGAATCCGGTAACTCATGTTTTTAACTTTGGCGGACAAGAGATATGTCCCACTTTCGAAGACTTCCAAGCTTTGATGGAGTCCGAGCGTGAGGAAGAGATCTTGCCCCAATTTGTTTTGGCCACATCCAAGCCTTGGGATGGATGTGCGGGCTCACTTTGCATGACGCTTGGTCTTTAATTCGCGACGGGAAACTAGACATCCCCAGCTTGATTCGTCAGTTTTCTGATGCCGGTGACCGCGACGATCATCACTGGCAGGGTTTTCGACGACATGTGCTTTGCTTGTGCATGTTGTCTCATTTCTTGCTTGCCCCAGGCTCCGGTGGGTCTAGAGTCCGTTTGATTGAGGTTGCCCAAGGTTTAAAATAGGGCAAGAGCTGTATTGCCATGACGCTAGCTGAGACACTGATGGGTTTGGATGCCTTCTATCGCCGGGAGACGACTAGATTCGCGGGGAGTCCACTACTGCTGCAGGTAATATTTCCTCCCTATCTCATATATATTCCTCACATCACTCAGCCCTCAGGCTCGATTTTTCTCTCAAAATCCTTTTCTCACTTTTCTCTCCACGTGCACCTCTCTATTCTTTAATCTCTCATTTTCCATCCCTCCCCAAATATGGTTGATGGATAAGTTGAAGGTTGTAGACTCATGCCCAGCATATTCAGCTCGCGGCTATTTCTTTCGGCGACGTCTAGTCGATGCCCTAGATGAGGGATGGTGGTGCGAATAGATGTGCAGTTTGTCTGCCGTCAACATTGCTTGGCGCTACCCTTGGCTCAATCTGCTGGCGATGAGTTACAGCATGTCTTGCCAGCCGGGCATTCAACTGATTGGCCTGACACACTGTGTCTTTTACTTCCCATTTTGATTCCGGCGCCAATTTGGGCATGATCAGACTTGCCTGGAAGAAGGGATAGAGTACCTTGCCGTATTTCCAGTTCGAGACGCACAGCTAGCTCGGTATGCCACAGCATGGAGGATGAGAGAGCTTCTAGCCCCCGTTCCCACTTTCAGTTGCACCCTCTCCGATGAGTGCATAGCTTGGCTTGATGAAGAGGCGCAGGTTGGGCCTACCTTGGCATCAGAGGCTTCCACAAGCTTTGGGAGGGGGCGCAGGAACACCTGACTTAACCATGCCCCGAATTTATTTGCTTTAATCAGTACTTTCAAGTTTTCTTTATGAATGTAATAAAAAGCAACTTCAATTCGTATTCAAGAGTAGGAGAACTCTGTACTAAAATCAATGTAATTGAAGGTTGTGAGTACTGAAAATTTTCCGTTTGGTCCAAAAATGGTCTAAGTCGTAAAAAGTTAATTTGAACAAAATCAACTTTTATTAAAACTTTTCAAAACCATTTTCGATATGGATCGCAACTGGACACACCTGAGATCTATCACTGAGATGTACAACCCTGGATTCAGTAACTGGAAAGTTGCCTCTAGTCTGAATAGCACTGCATTGGAGATCACAACCCAGCTCTTAAATGCAGAATAGACAGAGATGACCAACATGATCACATGGACAAAGTTGATTTGGAAGGGTTTATGGCTGGACTTTATAATGAAGTTGCCTACGTATCCCGAAGCTGAGAATCAAGCCTTACGTAGTTCGATTCAGGTTCACTCGTGTATTAACCCTTTCCTTTTGCGCTCTAACTTTTGCCAAGGCCGCCCTTTCTGGGTTTTCAACCTTGCGAGCTCAATTTTTATTATTTCAAATTTTTCATGCTCTAACTTTTGCCTAGGTCGCCCTTTTGGGTTTTCAACCTAGCAAGCTACTCAGGGATAGTATTTCTTCAACTTGTCTGTGTTGATCGGCTGGGAGAACTCTAGGCCATCTAGGTCCATCAGAACGACAGCTCCACCTGACCAGATTGACTTGATGATGTAAGGGCCAGTCCAATTGGGTCTAAACTTGCCCCTAGGGTCGTGGATGGGAGCTCGGTTGTCTTTGAGCACTAGATCTCCCTCTTTCAAATTCATGGACTTAACCTTCTTGTTGAAAGCCCTAGCAATTCTTCGTTGATAACCCTGGACGTGATACAGTGCTTTCAGTCTTCTTTCATCAAAGAGCATGAGTTCTTCGAACCTGCTTTGCTGCCAATCTGCCTCAGCTATCTGACACTCAGCCAATACTTGTAATGACAGAACCTCAACTTCAACAGGCAGAACAGCCTCTATCCCATAAACCAAGGAATACGGAGTTGCCCCAGTAGAAGTTTGAATTGAAGTCCGGTAGCTCCAAAGAGCAAATGGCAGCTTATCTGGCCAGTCCCTGTAGGTTTCCACCATCTTCTGCAGAATGTGCTTGATTTTCTTGTTGGCGGCCTCAACTGCTCCGTTGATTTGCAGCTGATATGTAGATGACTTATGAAAAGCCACGTTGTACTTCTCCAACAAGTCGATCACCTCCTTCTTGAAGTGGGAACCATTATCCGAAATAATCTCAATCGGGACCCCGTAGCGACAGATAATGTTGTTTCTGATGAACTTAGCAATGTGCGACGCCTTCAACACAGCGTAAGATTGGGCCTCAACCCACTTCGTGAAGTAGTCTATCACTACCAGAATGTACTCATGCCCATTGGACCCCTTTGGAGTGACAAGCCCAATTACATCAATCCCCCAGACTGAAAACGGCCATGGCGAAGTCATGTTGCACAGCTTCGACGGTGGAATGTTCATGCGGTTTGCATGGATCTGACATTTGTGGCATCATCGGACAAAGCCAATACAATCCTCTTCCATGGTTGACCAGTAATAACCCTGTCTAAGGATCTTCCGGGCTAGCATCACCCCACTCATGTGCGCTCCGCACTCTCCTCCATGGATGGCATCCATCAGGCGCTTGGATTCTTCCGCATCAACGCATAGCTTATGCATCCCGAGATGATCCCTCTTATACAGTTTACCCCCACAGACGATGAACTGAGCAACCATTCTTCGAATTGCCCTCTTATCTTTGGCATTTGCCCTTGGTGGATACGCTTCCTTTTCTAAGAAGTTCCAGATGTCGTAATACCAGGGGTTTTGACCTTGTACCACATTTATGGCAGCAATCAACCTGTAGGCCAGCACGAATTTCTGTTCAACGATGATCAGACGCATCCAGACTCCGAAAGGGATGTCTATCATAGAAGATAGAGTTGCTAATGAATCAGCGAACCTGTTGTTCTCTCTTAACAGATGAGCGAAGTTCAGTTTTTCAAACCGAGGAATCAGAACATCCAAAGTTTTGTGATAGATTCTCATCTTTTCTTCTTTAACTTTCCAATCTCCTTTAGCTCAAGATACAACAAGGTTCGAGTCCCCAATGACGTCCAACCGTTTTGCCCCTAGTTCCAGGGCGGCTTCTAGTCCAGCAATACATGCCTCATATTCAGCCTCATTGTTCGACACTTTGAACCGAAGTTTGAATGCTAAGGGTATGCGGGAATTGTCGAGTGCTATCAGCAACACCTCTATCCCATACCCGTATTGGTTTGACGCTCCGTCAAAGTACATCGTCCAGGCTTTTTCTTCGACATGCAGAATGGCCTCGTCTGGAAACAGATATTCAACTGCTTCATCCCCTTCAACTGGGTGGTCGGCTAGGAACTCCGCTACCGCTCTCCCTTTCACTGACTTGCACGCCATGTACTTCAGATCAAATTCGGAAAGCAGAAGTAACCAACGGGCTAGCCTACCCGTAAGTGCCGGTTTCTCGAAGAGATATTTGATGGGATCTAATCTTGAAACCAGTATTACAGAGTGAGCTAACAGGTAGTGCCTCAACTTCCTGGTAGCCCATACCAAGGCTAGACAAGCCTTCTCCAGCGGAGTGTAACGGGTCTCATAATCCAGCATTTTCTGGCTCAGGTAGTAGATAGCCTTCTCCACTTTGTCCTCAGACTCCTGTGCAAGCATGCAGCCCATTGTCGTTTCGGTCACTGATAGGTACAGAATCAACGGTTTCCCCGGCTCAGGTGGTGACAACACAGGTGGGTTCTGTAGATATTGCTTGATCTGCTCGAAAGCAACTTGGCATCGGTCGTCCTATTGGAACTTCTTTTCTTTCTTCAGGAGACCAAACAGTGGTTCACAAGTCAAGGTTAATTTTGCAATAAACCGTCTTATGAATTGCATTTTACCCAGAAAGCCTCGCACCTCCTTTTCAGTCCTCAATGGTGGCATTTCTAAAATGTCCTTGATTTTGGAAGGATCGACCTCAATACCCCTTTGTATGATCAAGAACCCCAGCATTTTCCCTGCTGTAACACCAAATGTACATTTCTGAGGATTCAGCTGCAACAAATACTCTCTAATCCGTTGGAAGAATTTCTGCAAGGCGGTGTAGTGGCCCTTTCTTTCCTTGGACTTGACAATCATGTCGTCCACGTACACCTCAACCTCTTTATGGATCATATTGTGCAAAATTGTGGTCACAACCCGTTGATACGTAGCCCCAGCATTCTTCAACCCAAACGGCATCACCTTATAATAATAGATTCCCCACGGGATGGTGAAAGCAGTCTTCTCCTTATCTTCAGGTGCCATCAAAATCTGATTGTAGCCTGAAAACCCATCCATGAATGAGAGCAGCGCATGCCCAGCAGTGAAGTCCACTAATTCGTCGATATGCGGCAGAGGAAAGTCGTCCTTCGGACTGGCTTTGTTCAGATCCCTGAAGTCCACACATACCCGAATTATGCAGTCCTTCTTCGGCAATGGAACTATATTGGCCAACCAAGTAGGGTATTCAGATACCAACAGGAACCCTGCGTCAATCTGCTTGGTGACCTCTTCTTTGATCTTCAAAGCCCAGTCCGGGCGGATCCTTTGGAGCTTCTGCTTAACAGGTCGGGCCTCTGGGTCAAGAGGGATCCGGTGCCGTACAATCTCAGGATCGATTCCAAGCATGTCTTCATAGGACCACACGAAAACATCTTTGAAATCTTTTAATAAAGCAACTAGGCGCTCGCGTTCCTTAGAAGACAACGTGGACCCGATCTGGACCAGCCGCGGATCCTTCTCAGTACCAACGTTAATTGTGGTGATTTCATCAACCAAAGGTTTTACAAACCTCTCCTGCTCTTGATCGATCAAACGTTGTAAAACCGGAGGAATTTCTTCCTCGTCGTTTTCATCAAAATTTTAAAAGTCTTTATTAATGCAATAAATTAAAGGCACAAAAAAGTACTCGGAAGCCACAGCCATTCCATTCTCATTAATAACATCCAGTTCGCCTGATTCCTCTGTTATAACAGACTCAAAGAAAAACGAAAAAGACGACCTGGACAGGACAGTGGCATCCGGGTTATCACCCCTAAGAATACCGGACTCAGACTCAGACGAGCTGGAACCTGATTCTGACTCCACAAACTCAGTGGAATCAGATTCAGCTCACTACCTGACCCGGAACTGCTCGATAAAAAGCCCTCCTCGTATTGCCAAATGAGGGAGGGTGCAATAGATGCATCGAGAATGCCTGAAGATAGGCCCACAGCCGCTTGATCCCTGATCATGGAAACTGATGAGTTATCCCCCAAGCACTCTGGTACGATCTGAGGATCTGAGAGGAGACAAGCCAGTGTTACCCCCATTTCCAATTCTGTACCTTCGGACTCATCCTTGTACTGCTCAGCCTCAGTTGGTGGGTCTGTCTGCTTTTTGGCGACTGTATGCCCAGACAACTGAAGATCAAAAAAGATTACGAAGCCAGGCAAGCGTCGCTTCTCTGCATTCAACCATGGCTCCGGAAAGCCGCAAAACGGGAAGTCTTTCCCCTCCCGGACAAAGCGTCCATTCAGGGTCCCCTGGATAGGTCGGTGCACCAACTCATAATGCTTCCTGGCTTGCTTTGCCTTGGCTCTTTCAGCCATCTCTCTTCATTTCCTTGCCCAATCCTCTTTGGTAGGCAAATAACCTAGGCTAAAGGTATATAGGTTGTGCGGCACCTCGGCCGATACTGCGACGCCCTTTCGGCCACTTCGCCCTAATCCCATCCTGGGCATGTGTTGAAGCTTGTTCATAAGGTAGACAAACTGTGCACTGACGTATAGCCCCTCATCAACAGCTAGCATATTCTGTACAACCCGGGCCTCAGCTAGGGTGAACCCTGACAAAAATACATCCTCCGCGCCATGCTCAATCTCCAGAACTGGTGTAGAAACCTCTGGCAACAGATGTATCGAAGAATTCCCAAAAATAATTGCCACCTCCTTCCCGTGGGGGTACTTCAGCATTTGGTGTAAGGTGGAAGAGACGGTTTTTACTTGGTGCAGCCATGGCTGCCCAAGGAGTAGATTGAAGGCTGCGGGAACATCCAAGACATGAAAATCAATGTTGTGCTGCCCCGGGCCAATCTTAGTCTTGATCCGTATAGTCCCCATCACCTCTCAGCTGGTATTATCATAAGCCCGTATTACCTAGGCTGTAGGCATGAAATCCGCGGGCTTCAACCCGATAGCATACGCCGTTCTCGACAGACATACATTGATAGCAGATCCTGTGTCAACAAGGACCACCGGTATCCATTTCTCCCTACACTCCACAGAGATGTAGAGTGGTTTGTTATGATCTGAGCCCTCAGGCAGTAGTTCTTTGTCAGTAAAGGTCAAGGTCGGGGAAGCTCCTCCCGGAAAAACCAATCCTACCAATTGCTCAGGTGTCGTATCGATTGAAAGTTTGGCCTTGTCCATGGCAGAAAGGACAGCTTGTCTGTGAACTCTCGAGGCCATAAGCAGTCCCCATATGGAGATGTCTGATTGAATTTTCTTAAGCTGTTTCAGTACAGCCTCCTCCTCCAGCAGTTTTTCTTTCTGCCTCTTTGCTTCTTTATCTTTTCCAGAAGCCTCCGACTGGTCCAAGTGTGGGGGCTTGAAGTACCACCCACTTCTGGTCATGTGGTCAACATCCTCAACATACCAGGTGTCATCTAGTTGGGTCTGTCCCCAGTCTTCATCAGTGTGGGCAAGACGTAAGTCGTCATCTTCACACCACATCCCATCGGCAACCGACAGACAGTTGTTCGGTTCCGTTGTAACTATTCTTGTGCTCATAGCACATTTTGTCCCCGCAGGGGCCTTGGCCTTCCTAGCCCTCTCAAGATCCTCGATCTTTTCCTGCTCACACTGCTTCAGTGCAGCCTCCTGTTCAGTATCTACTGTACTCAAATTGCCCGGATCCCGAGCAAAATTCTTAGCACCAGTGCTCTTCGGCGATTTCTCCTGATTCTCGGCCATTCCGGCCACTGCTGATGTTCTCGCTTTTGATTGCCCCTGTTCTGGCTGAGGCGCCTCAACAACATCTGGCTCGTCGCTAAGCCATCCAGTATTTTCTGCCGATCCATCCATATCAAACCAGTTGATAGTCACGTCCCCCGGATCCTGTTCATTGAAGAATTGCAGATTCGCGATATCCTCCTCCAGCTCTGCTAGGTCATCTAACCCCTAACTCGGTCCATCCTCCCGAACCACACTGATCTCTGCCCCAACCGGCAACTTTACCCTCGGCTTAACCTGATCTGTTGATGTAATATAACTACTCAGGTTGTACACAAAGCTCGCAGACTCCTCAGGCTCTGAATCAATATTCCCATCTGCCTCGAAAGTCATCCCAATTCTGTGTTCAACGGTCACCACCACCGGTTCAAGTTGGGTTTGGGAGGTGCTCAACATGCACAAGTCCGTGTTGTTCGGAATGAACACATCAGGCTTGGGTAGGTGGGAGGGAGTGATATATATGCTAGGGTCGTATGGCACAACCCCAGTTTGGATCAGATTAATGTGTTTAGCTGGTGGAGCTTGGTTATGTGGTGGGAGTGGGTTGGTTGTGACATTTGGTTTTTCTGGAGTTGCAATCACCTTATTGTCAATGAGATCCTAGATCTCATGACGCAGTCTGTAGCACTGGTCGGTGTCGTGACCATGCTATTGGTGAAAGGCACAGTATTTGGCTGGGTTATGGGAAGCATGAAGTTTGTCTGGTAATGGCTGTGGCTCTAGGGGCTTCAAATGCCCTTTCCTTATTCGGACCCCCAGAGCTTTGGACAGGGGCATGTACAGTGAAGTAAAGGTCCTTTGGCCTCGGGGTGGATATCTGGCTGTTTGTGAGCTGGTACCGGACGCACTGGTGAATGGGGTGGCTATTTTTGGTGTGGTTGTTGTGACCATGCCCATATCGAAAGTTCTGGCAGCTGCAGTACTACTCGTGCCTGCATTCGAACTGCGGGTAAATGCCCTCTTGGGTTGCTCTCTCTCGTGGTCAATCAGACCCTGCTTCATGGCGTCCTTAATCTGTACCCCAATCTCGTGTAAATCAGCAAAGGTAGGAAGGGGTAAGACGATCATCTTTTGCATCAGTTTGGGTTGGAGGTTGCCCACAACCATCCGTATCTGATCCTTCTCGACTGGCCTAGTGGTCATCATAGAAGATTTGGCTCTCCAACGGGTTACAAAGTTAGAGAAGCCCTCTTTTGGCTCTTGCCTCGTTGTCTCGAGATCACGAGTTGTGACCTCAATTTGCGTGTTGTAGGAGTATTGAGCTACAAAGGCCTCAGTCATCTCCTCCCAGCTTCTCTTGACAGAGTCCTCCAGCTTTGCATACCAAATAGCCGCAACACCCGACAAGGTGCAGCCGAAGAGGGAAAACTTTTGCAATCTGGAGAGGCCCATTGGCCTTAGGATATCTAAGAACAACCGTAAATGTACCATGGGGTCCTCGGAACCGTCAAAACGGTCTATATGTGGCATCTTGAACCGGTCCGGCAAAGTCACCGCCGAATTGGTGTATCCATTCTCTATGTCCGGAATGGAATTCACACCTTGAGCCCTCTTGAATAGCTTTTCAAGCTTACTAACCTTCAGAGCGGTTGGGTCCATCTCAGATTCAAACAGTGTATATGTTGAGAAAGCCGGTGTCTTTGAAATCTGTGGTAGAACTGGTGGCGAGATTGGCCCTGTTGGAGCGTCCGTATCTTCCTGGACATTTGCAGTATCCCGAGTGTTGGAACTCTAGGTGGGGGTGAGGGTGGATGCGAAGCAGATACTCCGGCTTGTTGTGGTTGCTGCTGTTGCTGAAGTCTGGCAATCAGCTATGTCTGTTGAGCCACAACCTCTGCCTGGCGCGCAGCAAACTCTACCTGGCGAGCAGTATCCCACTACATGGCTTGCATGGTCTCTTGGAGCTGACGCATCATGTCCTCCATTTCAATTGTAAAGTGTGGATCGGGCTGAACCGATGTATGTTCCCTTTCTGCGGGTGAAACAAAAATCTGATCCCTACTGTGCACAGGTGGGGTAGACAAAGACCTCTAAACTGACTGTTGCACTGATACTCTCTGCCTAACTGTCCACCATTTAGTAACCGGGGGTAATGACACAAACACAGGTTGTCCGTCAACTAGATCCTCAAATTGATAAAGCCTTCTACCTCTAACCCAGAGTGCTTTAGGGGAAACTGCCTCTTCGGAAGCAATGATACTATACTACCTTGCAAAAGGATAAATAAAGCAAAATAAGGAAACAAACAACCAGAAAAACGGACAGCATTTCGACTTAAAATAAACACAACACACAGTTGACATTGTAAGCTGAACACACTGTTCTTAACACTGATCGTTGTCCCCAAATGACTGCCTCAAATCTGATACCGTCAGGTAAAACTGATTCCCCCAAATACTGACGCCTGCGGACCTGATACCCAGACTTGCAAACTGATACATGCATTCCTGTAGAGACACACTCTAAAAGTACATAGCAAGCAAGTGAGAGCCAAAACACCCCTATGGAGGGGTAGGGTTTCCCTGTCCTAATTTCGTCAAGAATTAGGGTTTCACTACGCATGCAGCAGTTTCAAACAACCTACAATCGGGTAAGCAACCTGTCCTAGTTTGGAATGGTCACTATGGTTTCCGATATGCAACTAGGTCGAAAGGTCAAAAAGGGTGCCTCGGTAAAAACTGAGGTTTGTGTTCCCATTGTGGCAAAGTCCGTAACCGGTCAGCCTTATGGCACGCAGCCTCCAGCAAATTGTTCAGGAATAGCAAACGGCAAACACGGTGTCCTAGGCACACCACTGCAAATACAATGCAAAGAAACACATAAGTGTAAACAAAACAACATATCATGAGTTCGAGTCAAGTTCTCCAAATCCCCAACAGAGTCGCCAGAAACTGTAGACCACCCCAAACTCCTGTCAACAAAACAACATATCACGAGGGCACGAATTGTTGTTCTAGCTACTACAGTTCGGACTCCTGTCACGGTTCTGAATCTAATCTCACAAAGTGCAATGTAAGACTGATAAATCACCAAAGAGTCCAAATCCGGTAAATCGTTTTGGAAAATTGATTTTAATCAAAAAACGCCAAACATGGACTGCATTGCCAGATTTCAGAGTCGCTACCTAAATATTTTATTTTGAAAAATTTGGGAAACCCTGACTCGTGCCTAAGGCCACGTGTCCGTCATCACCAAAGTTGCCTCGGCACGGGAACTTGGGTATGAGGGGGGAAGGTCATGAAATGAGCACCCCCACTCGCCCGATCAAAGGATCGGCCTCTACTAAACATGATATGTTGTTTTGAAAACACATGTGTCCATATTCCGATTATTAATCTAATTTACTATGTGATGCACGCAGCATACAAGTATAGACTCAATCGCTCAAGTTGGAACAAAACATCTCATATTTGTTTGTTTGAAAATGGTTTGAAAGTGCTACTCGTAAGTAGGCTAAAATGCATATTTGCCACCCTCAAGTGGGCTTAAAACAACATGATTTGCCACACTCAAGTGGGCTTAAAACGCACATTTTGATGAATTGTTCCAATTTAAGCAATGAAGCCTTCACCCACAGGCATTCATGCAGTTATAACAATTAAGCAAATAGCCTCATGGCAAGCATGCTATCATGGCAGTCACTTACACACATGCAAGGATGCTAAAATGTAAACACTCACAGTGTACTCCGAGCCAAAAAAGAAGCTAGTTAGTAATCAATACATAATCCTAGCTATGTTAAGATGCCTAATGCAACACATGCAAAAATGCAGCTAAAATAGGCACGGCTATCTAGAATGTCATGTGAATGCAACTAGATAACATGTATTCAAATTGGTATTGAAATACAATACAGTTTGTATGATGCGCCGAGCCCGGTGCATGCAAGACAGATGAATAGATGCACGCATGCAAGCATAAGGTATGCTAATCGAAATATGCCCTAAACTAACCATCGAAAGCTGATAAGTAAAAGGGAGAAAGAAATGGGGTTGGAAGACATGCATCACACACACGCACACTTATTACAACATTTCACCCTCTCGACGGAGGGTCCAAATGAATCAACTAACTAGTTACGCTAAGCTAATTAATTATTACAAATCAACTAATTAACTATGCTAAGCTGATTAATTATTACAAAACTTTAACCAATTAAACAAATTAATTAAGTTACAAAACCAACTAAGTATGAAAAAGAAGCTGAGTTAGGCTGCCACAGCTCTTCCTCGGAATAATGACTGATGCATGCTCGGTCGGCTTCGCTCGGAAATCCATTACCATACCTCAAGATACCTCTGTTTGCATACTTTTGTATTTCTGAAAATTATGCCAACTTCCAAAATGTTTCTGACCCACCTTGGGAACATGCTGAAGGATGGTCGGCCAAGAGGGATGGCCATCGGCCAATTTTGATAGCCGATCGGCAGACTTGGTGGCCGGTCAGTAGCTTTGATGGCCGGTCGGCCAATGCTTCCTGCAATTTCTCCTTTTACTGCAGCAGAGCACAAACAGAGGCATGGTAGTGTATTTGCAAGGAAATGTGTGTGCAACTACACTCCTTATCATGTCTCAAGCTTAAAGGAGTGTAGCGCTCAGCTCTCAAGCCACCAATCACGCATCTCAATGCATGATGGCCAAAGAGGCCAAGTTGCACAAGTCAATGTCAATGAATGCACACAAATACATAAGAGCCTCTGCCTCTATCATGTTTGATCAAGAGCGTCGGCGACCAAGAAATGAGGCGCATTTCATCATTTCAAGTATGAAACGCCCCTCGTTTCTCGTGTTTGGATCAACATCTGATCCAAACACAATGCAATGCAACACACATGCAAATAACATGCAATGCAACAACATGCGAATAACATGAGCATGGCAAGTTGGAGTCCTTAAGCATTGAAGGACACAACACAAGGGCTATGTAATGCAATACTCAATGGACCAAACCAGCCCCAAACTGACCTCATGCATGCCAAAACAGTGGCTGAGCTACTCTGAAAAGCTAGCATTAAAAGCAATAAAATGCATGCTCATGCATTGGCCCATGAATAAGGCATAAAGGTGCAACTCTTAAGAGCACTTAAAGAGTGAAAAACATGAAAGTGTGACAACACTATATGCTCTGAAACAACATGCCAAATGATGCCAAAACATGCACACATCACAAATGAAGCATGCTAGAAGGCTCAAAGCTTAAGGCTAGCAAAGGTACTTGCACCATAACCATATCAAGCAAGCCCCAAAGGGCCAAGATGACTCAAAATAGTCCCAAGGCAAGTCAAAACAATGCCAAAACAATGCCAAAACATGCATGGAATGAAGCCAAAACAAGCTAGCATGGTAAGCCAAAACACCAAGCATGCAAGGCCAATGAGCATGGTTACACTACAAGTGTAGAAAGCAAATGAGGGATGCTCTAACCAACCAAAAACAGAGCTGTATCATGGAAAAATAAGGCCCAAAACACATTGAAATGGTAGCCCAAAAGCTTAGGCAAGATGGCATACACATTGGCTCATGTTCAAGGCATAAATCACAACTCTCCAAAAGCATTGAGAGAGTATGACCACACTTCATACACTGAAATCATGGTAGAAAAGAGGCCAAAGCATGTAAACAACTCAAGTAAGCCATGCTAGAGACTATGAAACTCAAAGCTAGTGAGCAAGATTGCACTATGGCTATACAAAGCAAGGCATGCATGGCCAAAACAACTTAAAACAAAGCTTAAGCATGGCAAAACATGAGTAAAAGTTTCCTGGAGTGGAGCCAAAAGCATGCTAAAATGATGGTCCAAAGCATGATACATGTTAGGCTAACTAAGAGGATTGTACTACAAGTACATGGAGCATGTGAGAAGCAACCAAACTAGCCCAAAACAGAGTTATATCATATTAGAATAAGGCCTAAAACATGCTAAGATAGAGCCAACACATGCTAGAAAGACATCCTACTTTGCAAGGCTACAAGTAGGATTACACTACAAGTACTAGAAGCATGCAAGCGGTGACCAAGACAGCCAAAAACAAATTCAAGGCAGGTCTAAGAAGTCACAAAAAAGTGCTGAAACAAAGCCTCAAGAAGATAGAAATACATGCTCTTTTGATGGGCCATCAACACAAGCTAACAAGAGTAGAAGAGGGGGGACAACCCCCACCCATTTGAGACCTCAAAACCACATTTCCACCATTGAAATTCCCTTGGAATTTAGTGGTAGGAAGGCCAAAAAGAGATGACCTCAAAGGCCTTAAGAGATGACTCAAGGCAAGGCCAAACAAGCCATCAAAGGTGGTAAACCACCCCTTACACCAAAAAGGTCTCAAACAACCACCTTAAGCACTTAAATACAGAGCTTTTTTCAGTTGAAACTTAGGCCTAAAACATCATGCAAGTAGGGCCAAATAAGCAATGAAAACAAAGCTTTAAAGAGGCTAGAGACTCACCCTTGAAGAACCACTTCAGAACAGCCACCTCAGAGGCAAAAACCAAGCCAAAACCACCCCAATACAACCTCCAAGAATCTCAGCTCAATAGTGAAGGTGTTTCACTAGGTGTTTGTGTGCAAAAGTGTGAAGAAATGGCACTTTTAAGCACAAACAAGTGCAAATATAGAGAGAGGGAGAAATATATATAGAGAGAGAGAGAGGGAGAGTAAACTTCGGTTCTAAGCAAAATTTCAGAACCCTGGAGAAGGGGGAGGGCTTTCCCTTATATAGAAAAACAAGCTTCAAGCTTCTTGGACAAGCTAGAAGCTTGTTTGAATCCATCCATACACGTGTATGGAGGATACACAAAGTGATCAACAGCTGGCACCAGCTGGAAGAAAAATATCTGCAAAAGCAGAAAAAGGGGCCTCAGCCAAAAAAATGGCCGACCGGCCATTAGTGATGCCGACCGGCCACCACTGATGGCCGATGGAAAGAGGACACGGCCGATGGGCACAGGGCCTGGCCAATGGGTTATAGGGCTGGCCAGAAGGCCACCCCCTTCCCTTAGAAACAAAGCCACAAGCTTTTGGTCTACAACCAAGCACAAAACAGACAAGTTGAGAGGTTCCAAGGCAAGGCGCACGGCCGAGGCCTTCAGGAACTCAAAACGAACATGAGCATAGATGATTATCGAGTGTTCAAGCGATGACGTCCAAGTCTTGAGGACGGTCAAAAATGGGGTGTCTACACCGGCGTATACCTTTGCTCAATGATGATCGGACGCATCCGGACTCCAAACGGGATGTCTATCATGGAAGATAGAGTTGATAAGGCGTTAGCGAACCTGTTGTTCTCTCTTAGTAGATGTATGAAAGTCAGCTTTCCAAACCTAGGAATCAGAACATCCAGGGTCTGATGATAGATCTTCATCTTTTCTTCTTTAAACTTCCAATCGCTATTGGCTTGAGACACAACTAGGTTCGAGTCCCCGATTACATCTAACCTTTTTGCTTCTAGTTCCAGGGCAGTTTCCAAACTAGCGATACACGCCTCATATTCTGATTCGTTGTTGGATACTATAAACCGAAGTTTGAAGGCTAAGGGTATATGGGAATTGTCGGGTGCTATCAGCAACACCCCTATCCCATAATCGTACTGATTAGACGCTCCATCAAAGTACATTGTCCAAATCTCATCCTCGACTTGCAGAATAGCTTCATCTGGGAACAGGTATTCTACAGTTTCATTCCCTTCTACTGGGTAATTTGTTAGGAACTCCGCTACAGCTCTCCCCTTGACCGACTTGCAAGTAACATACTTCAGATCAAATTCGGAAAGGAGAAGCAACCAACGGACTAGCCTACCCATAAGCGCTGGTTTCTCAAAAAGATACTTGATGGGATCTAATCTCGAAACCAAAATTACAGAGTGAGCTAACAAGTAGTACCTCAACTTCCTGGTAGCCCATACCAAGGCTAAGTAAGCTTTCTCTAGCAGAGTGTAATGGGTCTCATAATCTAGCATTTTCTTGCTCAAGTAGTAGATGGCTTTCTCCACCTTGTCCTCAGATTTCTGAGCATGCATGCATCCCATTGCTGTGTCTGTTACTGACAGATACAAAATCAAAGGCTTCCCCGGCTCTGGCAGCGACAACATAGGCGGATTCTGAAGGTATTGCTTGATCTGCTCCAAAGCGAATTGACATCAATCATTCAATCGGAACTTCTTTCCTTTCTTTAGGAGACCAAATAATGGTTCACAAGTCAAGGTTAATTTTGCAATAAACCGTCTTATGAATTGCACTTTTCCCAGAAAGCCTCGCACCTCATTTTCAGTCCTTGGTGGTGGCATTTTTAGGGTGGCCTTGATTTTGGAAGGATCTACCTTGATACCCCTTTGTGTGATCAAGAAACCCAGTATTTTCTTGCTGTTACCCTAAAAGTACACTTCAGTGGATTCAACCTCAGTCTGTATTCTGTAATCCATTGAAAGAATTTCTTCAGAGCGGTGTAATGGCCCTCTCTCTCCTTGGACTTGACAATCATGTCGTCCATATAAACCTCGACCTCTTTATGGATCTTATCATGTAGAATTGTGGTTGCAGCCCGTTGATAGGTAGCCTCAGCATTCTTCAACCCAAACAACATCACTCTGTAGCAGTAGGTTCCCCACGGCGTAGTGAAAGCAATTTTCTCTCTATCCTCGGGTGCCATCAGAATCTGGTTATACCCGAAAAATCCATCCATGAAGAAGAATAATGCATGGCCTGCAGTGAAGTCCATCAATTCATTGATGTACTGTAGAGGAAAGTCGTCCTTCGAACTGGCTCTGTTCAGATCTTTGAAGTCCACACACACCCGAATTCTGCCACCTTTGTTTGGCACTGGAACAATGTTGGCCAACCAAGTTGGATACTAAGATACTAGCAAGAACCCTGCATCTATCTGCTTGGTGACCTCTTTCTTAATCTTCAAAGCCCAATCCGGACGTATTCTCTGTAACTTCTGTTTGATGGGTAGGGCCTCAGGGTCAAGAGGGATCTAATGCTGTACAATCTCATGATCGATTCCAGGCATGTCTTCGTAGGACCACGCGAAAACATCTTTGAAATCTTTTAATAAAGCGACTAAGCGCTCGCACTTCTCCGAAGACAGCGTTGACCTAATCTGAACCAGACGCGGATCCTTCTCAGTACCCACATTAATAGCAATGATTTCATCAGCAAGGGGTTTTGCAAACCTCTCATCCTCTCCATTAATCAAAATTTTCAAAACCAGAGGAATTCCTTCCTCATCGTTTTTATCAAAATTTTGAAAATCATGATCAATGCAATAAACAAGAGGCACAGAGAAATACTCAGAATCTGCAGTGACATTCTCATTCACAAGGTCAAGCTCATCCAATTCCTCAGTTATAATCGACTCAAAGGAGAAAGAAAAGGACGACTTGGACAAGACCTCAGTATTCGGGTTATCAATCCCAAGAATACCGAAACCAGACTTAGAAGAATCGGAATCTGATTCTGACTCCACCGACTCTGTGGAATCAAATTCTAGTTCACTACCCAACTCAAAACTGCTAGACAAGTAGCTCTCCTCCAGCTGTCAAACGAGAGACAGTGCGTTAGATGCATCCAAGATGTTACTAGAAGGGTTCACACCCTGTTGGTCCCCGAACATGGAAACGGTTAGGTTATCCTCCAAGCTCTCTGAGTTGATCAGAGGATCCAAAAGGAGACATGCCACCACTGCTCCCATTTTAAGCTCATTGTTGTCGGAATCACTTTCTGTGCTCTTCGCAGCTTCTGCAGTCGGCTCAGTCTATTCCTCTATTTCACTATTTTGTAGCTGCAAGTCAATGAAAATCTCAAAGCAAGGAACCCGCTGCCTCTTAGAGTTAAACCAAGGCTCGGGGAATCCACAGAATGGGAAGTCTTCTCTCTTCCAAACAAAATAGCCATTTAGAGTCCCCCGAATAGGTCGGTGCACAAGCTCATAACGCTTTCTGGTCTGCTTAGTTTTAGCTCTGCCGGCCATCTCTTTTCCTTTCCTAACCCAATCCTCTTTGGTGGGCATATAGCCGAGACCAAAGGCATGCGGGTTATATGGCACATCGGCCAATACAGTGACGCCCTTCCAGCCACTTCTTCCCAACCCCATCCCTAGCATGTGTTAGAGTTTGTTCATGAAGTATACAGATTCGACACTGATATACAAGCCCTCATCAATAGCCAAGATATTCTGCATTACCCGGGCCTCAGCCAAGGTAAATCCTGAAAGGAAAACATCCTCTTCGCCAAGTACAATCTCCAGCACAGGTGTAGTTACCTCTAGTGGAGGATGAATAGATGAATTTCCCGAAGACTATGGCTACCCCTTTTCCATGGGGGTACTTCAGCATTTGATGGAAAGTAGAAGAGACAACTTTCGCTTAGTGCAGTCAAGGTCGCACAAGTAGTAAATTGAAAGTGGCCGGAATTCAATATCCTGTTAAGCTGGGCCGACCTGTACTCTAACCTGTACTGTTTCCATTACCTCTCTGCTGGTATTGTCATACGTCTGGATCACCTGGGCTGTAGGCACAACATCTGCTGGTTTTAGGCCAATAGCATAAGTCGTGCGACAAGGACAGACGTTGAATGCTAACTCGGTGTCGACCAATAGCACTGGTGTCCATTTTCCTTTACACTCCACTAATATGTATAAAGGCTTGTTGTGTGCAAAGCTTTCCGGTGGCAGCTCCTTGTCCGAGAAGGTTAGAGTTGGTGCAGGGCCTCCTGGGAAGACTAATCCTACCAGTTGTTCTAGGGTAGTGTTGATGGACAACTTGGTTTTATCCATCGCTGATAGTACAGCATGTCTGTGCACTCGCGAAGCCATAAGCAGACCCCAGGTAGATATGTTGGCCTGAATCTTCTTTAACTGTTTCAGTACTGCTTCTTCTTCCAACAATTTTTCTTTCTGTTTCTCAACCTCTTTGTCCTTTCCGGAGGCTTCAGGTTGGTCTAGATGTGGGGGCTTGAAATATCGGCCACTTCTTGTCATATGGTCAACCTCTTCCACATACCAAGTGTTGTTAGGAAGGTTTTCACCCCAATCCTCATCAATATGAGCCAGGTGTAGGTCATCATCATCCCACCATATTCCTTCGGCAGCCGACAAGCATTTGTCCTGCTCCGTTCGGATTATCTTCTCATCACAAATCTCCCCCACAGGGTGTTGTTCTTTTCTAGCTTTCCAGTTGTCTCCACCCATTTCTTGCTCAAACCGCTTTAGTGCGGCTTCTTGCTCTGTACGTACAGTACTAACAATGCCCAGTTCCTGAGCCAACTGTTCTACACCGGTGTTTTTCGGCAGTGACCCTTTCCATCGGCCATTCCGGCCATTGCAGCGGTTCCCGCTTTCTATTTTTCCATTTTCAATTCAGTGCCCTCATCTATACCGGGTTCATCACTTAGCCACCCAGAATTGTCTGTCGACTCGTTCAAATCAAACAAATCAATATGCACGTCCCCTTGATCTTCCTCATCAAAGAATTTCAAATTGTCTATGTCCTCCTCTAGCTTCGCTAGGTCATCCAGGCCTTGGCTTGGGCCACCCTCTCGAACTACACTAACCTCCATCCCAGTTGGCAACACCACTTCCAGCTTAGCTTGGTTGATCGACACAATATAGCAGTACGGGTTGTAAGCCCCTTTAGATAAGTCCTCAAAGCCCTCGGGAAACTGATTGATATTCTCCACCAAGACTGACCTCCGTTTATCTACCACTGTCACCACCACTGGTTCAGTTTGGAGTGTAGACGCGTTAATCATGCACAAGTTCGTGCTCTCAGGGATGAACAACGCCGGTTTGGGTATGTGGGAAGGGGTGAAATATTTAATGAGGTCATAAGGGATGGCCAGTGTGTGGATGAGGTTTATATGCCAAGGTAGAGGGACTTGGTTATGTGGTGGAAAAGGATTTGTAGAGACATTGGGTTTTTGGAGAGGTGCTATCAACTTATTGTCAATGAGATCTTGAATCTCATGATGCAGCCTATAACATTAATCAGTGTCATGACCGTGCTGTTGGTGAAAAGCATAGTATTTGGCCGAGTTGTGTTTCGGGGGGAGAGGATCAAGTAGAGGGTGAGGTTATAGTGGCTTAAGATGCCCCTTTTTTATTAGGACCCCTAGGGCTTTGGATAAAGACATATAAAGTGGGGTGAAGACCTTTTGAGATCGAGCCTGGCTAGTTGAGGTTTGTGGAGTTGTGTTGGATGTATTGGCGAAAGGGTTGGCAGTTTTAGGTGTGGTGGTGACCATACTCACATCCGAAGGCCCTGCAGAGGTGCTACTACTTGTGGTTGCATTGGAGCTACGTGTAAAGGGCCTCTTGGACTGTTCCTTCTCATCAGCTATCAACCCCTATTTCATCGCATCCTCAATCTGAACCCCTATCTCATGGAGCTCAGCGAATGTAAACAAAGGCAAGACTATTATCTTCTATAATAATCTCCCTTGCAGGTTGCGGACCACCATTCTGATTTCGTCCTTTTCAGATGGCCTGATAGTCATCATCGAGGCCTTAGCCCTCCATCAGGTGACAAAGTCTAAGAAACCCTTCTTTGGCTTCTGATGGGTTGCTTCGAGATCACGGGCCTAACAAGGTCCAGCCAAAAAGCAACAGCTTCTAAAGTCTAGTAAGGCCCATTGGCCGCAGGATATCAGAGAATAAACGCAAATGGACCATGGGATCGCCGGAGCTGTCGAATCGGTCTATGTGCGGCATCTTAAATCTGTCCAGCAGAGTTACTACGAAGTCTGTGTTCCCATCCTCAATGTCAGGGATTGAATTCACACCTTGTGCCTTCTTAAAGAGCTTGTCCAGCTTGTTGACCTTCAGTGCGGTAGGGGTCAACCTCGAACTCAAATGGTGCCTCAGTCTGGTACACTGGTGCCTTGGAGGTCTGAGGTGGGATTGGATCTACTGGAATGCCCAGATTCTCTTGGACATTGACGGTGACTCCGGGTGCTGGAATACCCGCTTGAAGTGCGTGGGAAGCAAAAGCTGCTGCTTGCGGTGGTTGCTGTTATTGGAGCCTATTTATCACTTTCACTTGGTGAGCTGTAACCTCAGCTTGGCGGATAGCATCTAGCTACATGGTTTCTATGGTCTGCTGGAGATGACGAAGCATGTTTTCCATGCTAACCAAAGGATGTTAAGCCAGCAGATCTGGCGAATACTCTCTCACTAGAGTAGAAGTAGAAGACTGAGCTTGGCTAGTCGTAGGTGAAGTAAAAGGTGACTACTAGATTGGTGAATTATGCCTAGCCCTCCTCTGTCTAGTAACTGGTGGGAGTGAAGCAAACACTGGTTGTCCCCTAACAAGATCCCCGGATCTGTAAAGTCTCCTTACGTGGGTCCAAAGTGCTTGGGAGGTAACAAAATCGTCTGAAGCAATTGTGAAAAACTACCTTGCAAAAAGAAATAAAGCAAAAGAAAGCAAAAATCAAAAACCGCGTAGCACCTCGACTCATTTACCAGCAACACACAGTTGCAATCATAAGCTGTGGAACTGCACTCAACACTGATTCCTGCCCCCAAAACTGATACCCAAACTTGCAACTGATACATACATTCTTGTAGAGTTTCACTCTAAAAGCACATACCAGTTAAGTGAGAGCCAAAACACCCCTATAATGGGGTAGGGTTACCCTGTCCAAGTTTCATTAGGAACTAGGGTTCACTACTCAAGCAAAGTGGTTTCACACAATCCTGCATTCGGGTAAGCAACCTATCATAATTTGGAACAGTCTCTATGGTTTTCGATATGTAACTAGGCCGATAGGTAAAAAGGGTACCTCAGCAAGACTACCTAATATACCTCTCACACCTAACACCGAGAAGTGAAAAAAGGATCAAACGGTACAGCGGTAGTTCAGATCCAAGGTTTGTGTTCACATCGTGGCAAAGCCCGCAACCGGTTAGCCTTTTGGCCAGCTTTTCCAAGCAAGCCTCTAGCAAACCATTTAGGAATAACAAATGTCAAACACTGTGACTTAGGCGCACCGATACAAATGCAAATGCAAAGAAAAACATAAGTGTAGATAAAATAACATATCATGAGTTCAAGTTAAGTTCTCTACATCCCCAGCAGAGTCGCCAGAAACTGTAGCTCGGGCTTTTTCGCACCCCCATTCAAAAGAAGGCCTACAGTTTGGACTCCCACGGTTCTGAATCTGATCTCACAAGTGCAATGTGAAATTGATAAACTCCAAAGAGTCCAAATTCGGCAAATTGTTTGGAAAAATGATTTTGAATCAAAAAGGCCAAAATTGGATTGCTTTGCCAGATACAGAGTCGCCACTTAAATATTTTTATTTTACGAAAATTTAGGAAACCCATGACTCGTGCCAAAGGCCACGTGTCGGTCATCACCAAAGTTGCCTCAGCTCGAGAACTTAGATATGAGAGGGGAAGGTCAAGGATTGAGCATCCCCACTCACCAAATTAAAGATCGACCTCTACTAATCATGATATGATTTTTATGTACATTATGTGCTCTTGTTTCAGTTTTTAAGCTAGCTTTACCATGTGTTGCGCACAAGCAAACATAGACTAAAATTGCAAGAATTGGAACAACTCAATTTCATGTTTGTTTGCAAAAATGGTTTGAATTTGCCACATCAAGCGGGCATAAAGTTCGCAAATTTGCCACCAAACATAGTGGGCTTAAAATCGATTTGCCACTCAACAAAGTGGGCTTAAAAATACGCATTCGTTGAATTATTCCAATTCAAACAACAAACCTTTATCCATAAGCATTCAAGCAGTTTAACAAGTAAGCATTTAGCCTTATGGCAAGCATGCTAAACATGGCAATCACTCACACTCATGCAAGTATGCTAAAGCATTAAAACTCACCTAGTACTCCAAACTAAGAAGATATGAGTTAGAAAAATATGCATGATTCCTTACTATACAAGATGGCTAATACAACACATACAAAGAATGCAATTAATAGGCTCGACTACTAATATGGCATATGAATCAATTTGATAACATACGGTTAAACACGTATTTAAAGAAGGTATTGAAATGACGATGCAATTTGAATGAGGCGCTGAGCCTTAGTGCATGTAATACAAGATGAATGGATGCAAGCATAAGGTATGCTAATTGAAACCTGACCCTAATCTAACCATCAAAAGTAATTAAATAAAAGGGAGAAAGACATGGGGTTGGAAGATGTACACATTATTGCATTTTTCTCTCACGAAGGAGAGTCCGAATGAATAAACTAAGCTAAGCTAATCTAAGCTAAGCTAATTAAGGCTAATCTAAGCTAATTATTTATAAACCAAATAAAAAGCTAAACTAATTAACTAATTATCACAACACTTGAATGAATCAACTAGTAAGCTAACTAATTAATTTATAACACAAATGTAAGTAAACCAAGCAATTAATATTTCTAATTATGCTACCACTACTCCGCCTCGGGAAGTGGAAGATGCACATGCTCGGTTTTCGCCCGAAAAGACCTCCGTTTTGCTCTCGGAAGCCTCTGTTTGTAGAGTTGAACATTTCCACAACCGTTCTGCTCCACCTTACAAACATTCTGCTGAGGTTTACATCAGTGGCCAGCCAACCATGGATGAATGCTGCAAGCCAAGAAGGTAGTTTGCCGGCCATCTATAATGCACTGCCGGCCACTAATGCACTTGATCACCATGTTGTAACAGAGTACAAACAGAGTAAAAAGAGGGTTTTTCCAAGGATTGTTTGCACAATTCACCTCTCCTTTTCATGGACAAATCCAAGGAGTTGTGAACTTAAGCCACAAACCACCAATCTAAGCAATTTCATTGCATTATGGCTTGTGATTCAAGGTGTGCAAGCTCAATAAATGCAAAACAAGACACTCAAGAACCATCACCCTATCATGCATGATCAAGGGCAATGGAGACCTAGAAAACTTGAGACATTTCATCACTTTGAGTATGAAATGTCCCAATTTTCCTTGTGTTCGATTAACGTCTGATGGAACACACAACACACACGTTATCATCTTGTTCAATTTTAGTCCCAAGTTGTTAGTTACTCATTTTAACTTTACCAACCATTAGTTAGAGTCCTCTAATGGAAAGAAGGCTGAAAACACAAGTTGCTTTGGGTATGAAAGAAGTTTCATACCGTTGGTAATGAACCCCCAAAGGGATTAAATCATTAAGTATGAATCCTCAATTCTACACTTAGGCAAACAAATGACTTGAAACAACTTTCAAAGCAAAATGAAAAACCAAGAAAGAAGGGAGGTTGCAGAGGTGATTAGTGTTGAAATGAAGTGCAAAATAACACCAAAGCATGCAATTAACTCAAACAAGAGGTGAATAATGGCCTAAAACACCAAACTTGTGATGACTATTACACTACAACAATGCAAAACAAGACTCAACTGACCCAAACAGCCCAAAATAGAGCCAAAGCAGTCTAAAACAAAGGCAAAACATGTTAGAATATGGCTACAAAAAGCTAGAAAAACATGCTAACACATGGAGTTAACTAGGCTAGCAAACAAGACATAAGAAGAGGAGGCTAACCCTTCCAATTTTGAACTTCAAAATATGTTTTATGCCACTGAAAATACTCTAAAATTCAGTGGTTAAAGGCCCAAAAAGAGTTGGTTTGAAAGTGGGAAAGAATGATGCAAAAGCCTTAGAAGCAAGGAATAAGGAAGGGTGAGACACCCCTCTAACCTTAAATGGCTTAAAACACCAATTTCAACCCATTAAAACAGAGATTTTGACAGCTCAAAATGGCCCAAAAACAATAGAAAAAGATAGGAAAACAAGTGTACTAAAATAAGTTAAAAGACAAGTGTTATACCTCTTGAAGCCAAGCACAACTTTAAGCACAAATACAAGTCAAAACCTCCAAGAGCTCCAACAAGACCTCAAGGGACCTCAGCTCAAAGGTGATCAATTTTGGTTAAGGATGTGTATGCAAATGAGTGGTATAACTAAGCAAGTGTGCACAAAATTGCAAGAGAGAGAGAGAGAATTTTTGAGTTTGAAATCTTCTAACCCTAAAACATAAGAAAGGGACTCCCTATATATAGAAAACATGAATTCTATACAAGGAGATCCAGTCCTCCATGTGTGGACAGATACAAGCATCTGGCAAACAGCTGGCACAGTTAGCACAAAATATTTGCAAAAAACACTAGTGGCCGGCCGGCCATCAGTGATGGCCGGCAAGGCAACATTGATGGCCAGCAGGGCACATCAATGGCTGGCAGACCAGAAGTTCTGGCTGGCAGCCTTCATAGATGGCCGGCAGGCCACCATAGAGGGCAGGAGGGAAAGACCAAGGTATGGCCCAAAAATGAGACAAAATGGATACAGGGTTTGAAAGGCTCAAACCTGTGGCGTTCCATTGAGGACTTCGAGCGCTCGGCGAGCAATCAAACTTGTCATCGGATGTACCTGGAAAAACATCCAAGTCTTGAAAGGCCATCAAAAATGGGATGTCTATAACTGGATGTGCAACAAATCTCCTGCTGACATTGCTTGGCGTTGCCCTTGGCTTCACCTGACCGAAATGAGCTACAGCATGACTTGGCAACCTGGCATTCAGCTGATCGGCCTTACACACTATGTATTCTACTTCCTGTTTTGGTTCAAACGTCAATTCGAGCATGACCAGACCCGCCTAGAGGGGGAAGTAGAGTACCCGGTTTCATTCCCCATCCGAGGTTTACATTTGGCTAGGTACCTCTCTGCTTGGAGGACGAGAGAGCTTCCGGCCCATGCCTCTAGTTTTAGTTGCGCCCTTTCTGGCAAGTGTTTGGCTTGGCTTGAGGATGAGGCACAAACTGGGCCTATTTTAGCATCAGAGGTTTCCACAAGTACGAGCGGGGGACGCAGGAGCATCTGACTCATCTATGCCCCTAGTTTATTGCTTTGATCTTTCTTTTCAAGTTTTTAAGATGTAATAAGAGCAACTTTGATTTGTATCGAGAGTTGGAGAACTTTGTATTAAAATCAATGAAATTAAAAGTTGTGAGCACTGAGAATTTTCCTTTTGGTCCAAAAATGGTTTAAGTTGTAAAAGGTAAAATTTGAACAAAATCAACTTTTATTAAAACTTTCCAAAACCATTTTCAAAAAGGATCACCACCTGACACGCACGGAATCAATCCTCAGGATGTACAACCCTGACTCCAAAGATCACAAATTGCCTCTTGACTGAACAACACCGTAACCAGAGTAAAGATCACAACCAAACTCTCAGATAAAGAACAGACAAAGATGACCTGATCAATCACGTGGACAGGACAGTTGAGTTGGGGGTGATTACAGCCGAACTTCAGGATGAAGTTGCCTAGTATCCCAAAGATGGGAATCAGGCCTTACGTAGTTCGGTTTAGGTTCACTCGAGTATTAACTCTCTCCTTTTGCACTCTAACTTTTGCCAAAGTCGCCTTTTAGGGTTTTCAACCTTGTGAGCTTAGTCTTTCTTTATTTCTAATTTTTTTTGCTCTAACTTTTGCCTAGGTCACCTTTCCGGATTTTTGGCCTAGCGAGCCTCTCAGTGATAGTATTTCTTCAACTTGTCCATGTTGATCGGTTGAGAAAATTCCAGGCCATCCAGGTCCATGTGAATAACAGCTCCACCCGACCAAATAGTTTTGATGATGTAAGAACCAGTCTAATTGGGTCTAAACTTGCCTCTAAGGTCATGGATGGGAGCTCGGTTATCTTTCAGCACCATATCCCCTTCTTTGAGATTCCTGGACTTAACCTTCTTGTCGAAAGCCCTAGTAATCCTGCATTAATAACCCTAAACATGGTACAATGCTTTCAGCCTTTTCTCATCAAACAGCATCAATACTTCGAACCTGATCTATTGCCAGTCCGCCTCTACTATCTGATACTCAACCATAACTCGCAGTGATGGAACTTCTATTTCAATTGGTAGAATAGCCTCCATACTGCAGACAAGAGAATAAGGAGTTGCCCCTATAGACGTCTGGATTGAAGTTCTATAGCCCCAAGTGCAAATGGCAATTTGTCTGGCCAGTCCCTGTAGGTCTCAACCATCTTTTGCAAAATATTCTTGATGTTCTTGTTGGTGACTTCAACAGCTCCGTTGGTTTGTGGCCGGTATGTAGATGACTTGTGGAAAGCCACGTTGTATTTCTCCAACAAGTCGATCACCTCTTTCTTGAAGTGTGAGCTATTATCTGATATGATCTCGTTTGGGACTCCATATCAGCAAATGATATTGTTTCGGGTGAACTTAGCCACATGTGCTACTTTTAACATTGCGTAGGACTGAGCTTCCACCCACTTTGTGAATTAATCAATTGCTACCAGAATGTATTCATGCCCATTCGACCCTTTTAGTGTGACTACGCCGATGACGTCGATTTCCCAAACAGAGAAAGGCCATGGTGAAGTCATGTTGTACAGTTTCAACGGCGGGATATTCATGTGATTTGCATGAATTTGGCATTTGTGGCATCGCCGAACAAAACCGATACAATCCTCCTCCATGGTGGACCAGTAGTAACATTGCTTGAGAATCCTCTGGGCTAACATTACTCCATTCATGTGCGCTCCGCATTCTTCTCCATGGATGGCCTCCATTAGACGCTTTGATTCCTCTGCTTCGAAACACAACTTGTGCATTCCCAGATGACCCATCTTGTACAGTTTACGTCTGCAGATGATAAATTGGACGGCCATCCGCCATATTGCCCTTTTATCTTTGGCATTTTCCCCTGGTGGATAAACCTTTTTTTCTAAGAAGTTCCAAATATCATAGTACCAAGGGTTTTGATCTTGTGCTTCATCTATTGCAACGATAGTCTCATAGACCAGCGTGTATCTCTACTTAATGATGATCGGACACATCCGGACTCCAAGTGGGATGTCTATCAAAGAAGATAGAGTTGATAAGGCGTTAGTGAACCTGTTGTTCTTTCTTAGTAGATGCGTGAAAGTCAGCTTTTTCAAACCTAGGAATCATAACGTCTAGGGTTTGGTGATAAATCTTCATTTTTTCTTCTTTGACCTTCTAGTCTCCACTTGCTTGAGAAATAACTAGGTTCGAGTCCCCGAGAACATCCAACCTTTCTGTCCCTAGTTCTAGGGCAGCTTCCAAATCAACAATACATGCCTCATATTCTACTTCATTTTTGGACACCTTGAACAGGAGTTTAAAGGCTAAGGGTATATGGGAATTGTCGGGTGCTATCAGCAACACACATATCCCATAACCGTATTGATTGGATGCTCCGTCAAAGTACATTGTCCAAGTCTCCTCATCGACTTACAGAATGGCTTTATCTGGGAATAGGTATTCTACCACTTCATCCCCTTCTACTGGGTGATCTGCCAGGAACTCCGCCATAGCTCTCCCCTTGACCGACTTGTGAGTGACATACTTCAGATCAAATACAGAGAGAAGAAGCAACCAACGAGCTAGCCTACCCATAAGCATTGGTTTATCAAAAAGATTTTTGATGGGATCTAATCTCAAAACCAGAATTACGAAGTGAGATAATAAGTAGTGCCTCAACTTCCTGGTAGCCCATACCAAGGCTAAGCAAGCTTTCTCCAACGGGGTGTAGCGGGTCTCATAATCTAACATTTTCTTGCTCAAGTAGTAGATGGCTTTCTCTACCCTACCCTCAGATTTTTGAGCAAGCATACATCCCATTATGGTGTCTGTGACTGACAGATACAGAATCAATTTGGAAAGCGAGCGGATTCTGAAGGCACAGACACCATAATGGGATGTATGCTTGCTCAAGAATGGGATGTATGATTGAAGGCAACACGAGCGGATTCTAAAGGCATTACTTAATCTACTCGAAAGTGAATTGACATCGATTATCCCATCAGAATTTCTTTCCTTTCTTTAGGAGACCAAATAGTGGTTCACAAGTAAAGGTCAATTTGGAAATAAACCATCTTATGAATTGCACTTTACCCAAAAAGCCTCACATCTCCTTTTCAGTCTTTGGTGGTGGCATTTCTAGGATGGCCTTGATTTTGGAAGGATCTACCTCGATGCCCCTCTGTGTGATCAAGAAGCCCAGCATTTTTCCTGTTGTTACACCGAAAGTACATTTCTGCAGATTCAACCTCAGTTTGTATTCTCTGATCCGTCGAAAGAATTTCTTCAAGGTGGTGTAGTGGCCCTTTCTTTTTTTAGACTTGACAATCATGTTGTCCACGTACACCTCGGCCTCTTTGTGGATCATATCATGCAGAATGGTGGTTGCAGCCCGTTGATAGGTAGCCTCAGCATTCTTCAGCCCAAACGGCATCACCCGATAGCAATAGGTTCCCCACGACATAGTAAATGTAGTTTTCTCTCTGTCCTCGAGCGCCATCAAAATCTGGTTATACCGAAAAAAATCCATCCATGAAGGAGAGCAATGCATGGCCCGTAGTGAAGTCCACCAACTCATCAATATGTGGCAAGGGAAAATCATCATTCGGACTAGCCTTATTCAGATCAATGAAGTCGACACAGATTCTGATTCTGCCATCCTTCTTTCGGACTGAAACAATCTTGGCCAACCATGTTAGATCCTCAGATACAAGCAAGAACCCTGCCTCAATCTGTTTGGTAACTTCTTCTTTAATCTTCAAAGCCCAATCAGGGCATATTCTCTGCAACTTCTGTTTGATGGGTTGGGCCTCGGGGTCAAAAGGGATCTGATGCGATACTATCTCAGGATCGATTCTAGGCATGTCTTCGTAGGACCACACTAAAACATCTTTGAAATCTTTTAATAAAGCGACTAAGTGCTCGCACTCCTCCGAAGACAACGTGGACCTGATCTGGAACAGACGTGGATCCTTTTCAGTACCCACATTAAAAGTAATGATTTCATCAGCAAGGGGTTTCACAAACCTCTCCTCCTCTCGATTAATCAAGTTTTTCAAAGCTAGAGGAATTCCTTCCTCTTCGTTTTCATTAACATTTTGAAAATCCTAATCAATGCAATAAACAAACGGCACAGAGAAATACTCAGAATCAACAGCGACATTCTCATTCATAAAGTCTAGCTCATCCAGCTCTTCGGTTACAACCGACCTAAAAGCAAAAGAAAAAGAGGGCCTGGACAAGACCTTGACATCCGGGTTATCGCCCCCAGGAATACCGGACTCAGACTTATAAGAGCCGAAATCTGATTCCGACTCCACAGACTCTGTGGAATCAGATTTTGGCTCACTACCCAACTCAGAACTACTAGACAGGTAGCCCTCCTCCAGCTACCAAATGAGAGATGGTGCTTCAGATGCATCCAAAATGCTACTAGATGGGTTCACACCCGGTTAATCCCCAATCATGGAGATGGTAAGGTTATCCCCTAAGCTCTCTGAGTCGACCGGAGGATCTGAAAGGAGACATGCCATTCCTGCCGCTATTTCAAGCTTGCTGCTGTCCAAGTCACTTTCTATGCTCTCATCAGCTTTAGTACTTGGCCCAGTCTTTTCTTCAGCATCACTGTCTTGCAGCTGCAAGTCAAAGAAAATTTCGAAGCCATGAACACGCTGCTTCTCAGAATTCATCTAGGGCTCAGGAAAGCCGCAAAATGGGAAGTCTTCTCCCTCCCGAACAAAATGGCCGTTCAGTGTTTCCCGGATCGGCCTGTGATTAAGCTCATAGCGTTTCTCGGCCTGCTTGGCTTTAGCTCTACCTGCTATCTCTTTTCCTTTCCTGACCCAATCCTTTTTGGTGGGCACATAACCAAGACCAAAGGCATGCAAATTATGTGGCACATCAGCCAATGCTGTGACGCCCTTCTGGCCACTTCTTCCAAGCCCCATTCTTGGCACATGTTGTAGCTTGTTCATGAAATAGATTGATTGGGCACTGACATACATGCCCTTATCAGCTGCTAAGATGTTTTGCACTGTTCGGGCCTCGACCAGAGTAAACCCTGAAAGGAATACATCTTCCTTGCCATGGTTAATTTCCAGCACTAGTGTAGTTACTTCTAGCAGGGGATATATGGACGAATTTTCGAACACAATGGCCACCCCCTTCCCGTGAGGGTATTTCAACATTTGCTGGAGGGTAGAAGAGACTTCTTTCACAAGGTGTAGCTAGGGTCTTCCTAACAGTAAGTTGAAGGTGGTCAGGACGTCTAGGACATGAAACTCAACGTCTTGTTGAGCTGGGCCAACCTGAACTCGGATCTATACTGTACCCATAACCTCTTTGCTTGTATTGTCATATACCCGAATCACCTAGGCTGTAGGCACGAAATCTGCTAGTTCCAGGCCGATGGCATAAGCTGTGCGAAAAGGACAAACATTGATAGCTGACCCGGCGTTGACCAATACCACTGGTACCCACTTTTCTCTACACTCTACTGATATGTACAGAGGTTTGTTGTGTACTGAGCCTTCCAGCTACAGTTCCTTGTCTGAGACGGTTAAAGTTATCACAACGCCTCCTAGGAAGACCAACCCCATAAGCTATTTAGGAGTCGTGTCAATGGGCAATTTGGCCCTGTCCATCGCTGATAGTACAGCCTGTCGATGCACCCGAGAAGCCATGAGCCGACCCCAAATTGAAATATCGGCTTGAATTTTCTTTAGCATTTTTAGCACCGCCTCTTCTTCCAACTGCTTCTCAACTTCCTTATCTTTTCCAAAGGCCTCAGCTTGGTCCAGGTGCAGTGGCTTGAAATACCAACCACTTCTCGTCATGTGGTCAATTTCTTCATTGTACCAGGTATTGTCTGGTAGGTCTTCACCCCAATCTTCATCGGTGTTAGCGAAAAGTAGATCAGCATCGTGCCACCATGCACCTCTGGCAGTCGACAAACAATTGTCCAGCTCCGATCTGATCATTCTCACATCAGAAGTATCCCCCACAAGGTGTTGGGTTTTTCTAGCTTCCTCTTTGTCTTAATCCCTTTCTTGCACAAACCGCTTCAACGCGGCTTCCTGATCTGTATCCGCAGTACTCACGGCACCCAATTCCTGAGCTAAATTCTTGATACCGGTGCTCTCCGTTAGTTTCCCCTTTTTTTCGACCATTTCGGCCACTGCAGCTATTCTTGTTTCCTTTTCTTCAGGTTTTGGTTCAGTTCTTTCCTCCCTGTCAGGTTCATCACTTAACCACCTCGAGTTGTCCGTCAACCCATACAAATTAAACTAGTCAATCTGCACGTCCCCCTTATTCTATTCATCGTAGAACTGCAGATTGTCTAAGTCCTCCTTTAACTCCACCAAATCATCTAACCCTTGGCTCGGGCCATCTTCTCTAACCACATTGACCTCCACTACTGTCGGCAATATCACTTCTAGTTTGGCTTGATCGGTCGGCACAATGTAACAACACGGGTCATACACCCCCTCAGTTAAGTTCGCAGAGCTCTCAGGCAATGGACTAACATTCTCCTCCAAGGCCAACCTCTCTCCTTTTGCCACTGTCACCACCACGAGTTCAGATTGAAGTGTGGACGTGTCCATCATGCACAAGTCTGTGCTTTTGGGAATGAACGTCGGTCTGGGTAGATGAGAAGGAGTAATATATACGCTAGGGTCATAGGGGATGGCCAGTGTATGTATTAGGTTTAGGTTTCGGGGTGGAGGAACTTGGTTGTGGGTCAGGAGAGGGTTGGTGGTTACATTTGGCTTTTGGGGTGGTGCTATCACCTTGTTGTCGATGAGATCTTGAATCTCATGACGCAACCAAAAGCATTGGTCTGTGTCTTGACCGTACTGCTGATGAAAAGCACAGTATTTGGCTGGGTTGTGTTTAGGTGAGAGAGGATCGGGTAGTGGGCGAGGTTCTAATGGCTTAAGATGCCCCTATTTGATTAGCACCCTTAGAGCTTGGGATAATGGCATATAGAGTGGGGTAAAGGTCCTCTAGGATCGGGCCTGGTTGTTTGAAGTTTGCGGGGTTGTACTAGCGAAAGGATTGGCAGTCTTGGTTGTGGTGGTGATAACACTCACATCAGATAGCCGCCCAGTTGTGCTTCCACTAGTGGTTGCATTGGAACTGTGCGCAAAAGGCCTCTTGGCTTGCTCCTTCTCATCGGTTATCAACCCCTATTTCATTGCATCTTCGATCTAAACCCCTATCTCATGGAGCTCAGTGAATATGAACAACAGTAAGACGATCATCTTCTACAACAATTTCCCTTGCAAATTGCAGACCACTAGCTTGATTTGATCCTTCTCTGACGGCCTAGCAGTCATCATCGAAGCCTTGGCCCTCCACCTCGTTACAAAGTCTGAGAAGCCCTCCTTTGGCTCCTGACGAGTTTGCCTCAAGATCACGAGTTGTGACCTTGATCTGCGTGTTCTATGAGTATTGTGCGATGAAAGACTCAACCCTTTCCTCCCAGCTCTACTTTACTGAATCCTTTAACTTTTCATACCAGATAGCCACTATTCTTGACAAGGTTTGGTTGAAAAGTGAAAGCTTTTGAAGTCTGGTGAGGCCCATTCGCCGCTAGTTATCGGAGAATAACTGTAGATGAACCATGGGATCTCCAGAGCCATCGAACCGATCTATGTGTGGCATTTTGAACCAGTCTGGCAAGGTTATTGCAGAGTCAGTATATCCATCTTCGATGTCAGGGATTGTGTTCACACCCTGTGCCCGTTTGAAAAGCTTCTCTAGCTTGTTGACCTTAAGTACAGTTGGGTCAACTTCGAATTCAAACGGAGGCTCGGTTTAGTACACTAGTGCCTTGGAGGCTTGCGGTGGGATCGGGTCTACCGGATTGCTAGATTCTCTTGGACATTAGCAGTGATTTTAGGTCCTGGGATACCTGCAGGAGGTGCATGGGAAGCAGAAGCCGCTGCCGGTTGTGGTTACTGTTGCTGCAGCCTGTTTATCACTTCAGCTTGGTAGGCTGTAACTTCAGCTTGGTAGGCTGTAACTTCAGCTTGGCGAGCAGCATCTTACTGCATGGTTTCCACTGTTTGCTGGAGATGACGAATCAAGTCCTCCATACGGACTGTAGGGTACTGAGTCATCTGAATAGGCTAGTGATCTCTTGCTGGCCTAGATGTAGAAGATTAAGCCTAACTAGATGCAGGTGATTGCTGAACTGGTGAATTGTGCCTAACTCTCCTCCGTATAGTAATCGGTGAGAGTGAAGCAAACACAGGTTGTCCCCTAACAAAATCTCTAGATCTGTAAAGCCTCCTAACATGGGTCCAGAGTGCTTGGAGGATATCCGAACTGTCCGAAGCAATTGTGATAAACTACCTTGCAAAAAGAAATAAAGCTAAAAGGAAAGCAATAATTAGAAACCGCATAGTACCTCAGCTCAGATGTTAACAACACATAGTTGTAATCAAAAGCTGTAAAACTACACTCAACACTGAATTCTGCCCCCCAAATCTAATACCCAAACTTACAACTGATACACACATTCCTGTAGAGTTTCACTCTAAAAGCACATACCAATTAAGTGAGAGCCAAAACATCCTTATGAGGGGATAGGGTTACCCTGTCCTAGTTTCGTCAGGAACTAAGGTTCACTATTCAAACAAAGTGGTTTCACGTAATTCTGTGTATTTAGGTAAGCATCCTGTCCTAGTTTGAAACAGTCTCTATGGCTTTCGATATGCAACTAAGCCAATTGGTCAAAAAAGGGTACCTCAGCAGGACTACCTAATATACCTCTCACATCTAACACCGAGAAGTGAAAGGAGGATTAAACAGTACAGCGGTAGTCCAAATCCAAGGGTTGTGTTCCCATCGTGGCAAAGCCCGCGACCAATCAGCCTTTTGGCAAGCTTTTCCAAGCAAGCCTTTGGCAAACCATCCAGCAATAGCAGATGGCAAACACAGTGAGTTAGGCACACCAATTCAAATGCAATGCAAAGAAACATATAAGTGTAGATAAAATTTCATATCATGAATTCGAGTCAAGTTCTCTAAATTTCCCCAGCAAAGTCGCCAGAAATAGTAGCTCGCCTTTTCTACGCCCCCTTTCAGAAGCTCGAAATATAAGCCCTATAGTTCAGACTCCCGCCGTTCTGAATCTAATCTCACAAGTGCAATGTGAAATTGATAAACACCAAAGAGTCCAAATCCGACAAATCATTTGGAAAATTGATTTTGAATCAAAAATGTCAAAATTGGACTGCTTTGCCAGATAAAGAGTCGCCACCTAAATATTTTATTTTGAGAAAATTTAGGAAACCCATGACTCGTGCCAAAGACTACGTGTCCGTCATCACCAAAGTTGCCTCAGCTCGGGAACTTGGGTACGAAAGGGGAAGGTCGCGAATACATTTGAGCATCCCTGCTCGCCCGATCAAAGATCGGCCTCTACTAATCATGATATGATTTTTATTTACTTTATATGCTCTTGTTCCAGTTTATTAGGCTAGCATTTACTATGTGATGTGCGCACACAAGGTATAGACTAGTTTACCCAAATTGGAACAATTCAATTTCATATTTGTTTTTTCGAAAAAGGGTTTGATTTTGCCACTCAACAAAGTGGGCTTAAAGTTTGTGAATTTGCCACTTGACAAAGTGGGCTTAAATATACATTCATTGAATCATTCCAATTCAAGCAACAAGCCTTCATCCACAGGCACTTAATTAGTTATACCAAGTAAGCATTTAGCTTCATGGCAAGCATGCTAGTCATGGTAGTCACTCACACTCATGCAAGTATGCTAAAGTACTAAAAACTCACGTAGTACTCCAAGCTAAGATAAAAAATAAAATAAAATAAAAAATAAAAAAAAGGGTTAGAAAAATATACATGATACCTAACTATATAAGATGACTAATGCAACACATGCAATATGTAACTAAATAGGCTTGGCTACTTTAACATCGCATATGAATCAAATGAAATATCATGCAGTATAAGCACATATTCAAAGAAGTATTGAACTAACAATGCAGTACGAATGAATGGTGAACCAAGCCTCACTACATGCAATACGAATAAATGGATGCAAACATGCGATATGCTAATTGAAGTGTGATGACCCTAAACTAACCATCGAAAGCTAGTAAATAAAAGGGAGAAAGACGTGGGGTTAGAAGACATACACGTTATTACATTGCGCTCTCACGAAGGAGAGTCCGAATGAATAAACTAGCTAAGCTAAACTACTTAACTAATTACAACAAATTGAACTAATTAATTAACTATTTTAGCTAATCAATTATAATTACAACACGAAGCGAATTAGCTATTCTAACTAATTAATTACAAAAAGCCACTAGTTAAGCAATAACACTAATCTATTACAACACGAATCCCAAGGATCGATATGGAACTCATGCATGAACACGGTTTCCACCCGAAAAGCCACTGTTTTGCTGCTGCATGCCTCTGTTGCTCAGTAAGACACTTACATTGATTTTCACTTCCAGACCAGCCATGTTCTATCTCAGAAGGACACTGTTGAATTTGCACTGGTGGCCAACAGGGGACTGGTCAACCACTGTTGATGGTCGATCGGCCACTGATGGTGGCCGGTCGGCTACTGATGATGGCCTGTCGGCCACTGCTGGCTGGACTTCCTTGCTGCAACAAAGAGCAAACAGAGCAGGATAGTGTATTTCTTAAGGCTTGTTTGTACTGCGTATCCCTCCTTATCATCAAATCAAGCTCAAATGAGTGATACACTTGGTTCAAAGACCATCAATCAAGAAATTTCATTGTATGATGGCTAAAGGACCAAGGTGTACAAGTTTAATCAATGCACAAACAAGACTAAAACCTTCACCCTATCATGCATGATCAAGGGCAATGGAGACCTAGGAAACTTGGCACACTTCATCACTTCGAGTATGAAATGCCCCAATTTTCCTTGTGTTCAATTAACGTCCGATTAAACACACCGAAACACAATCAAATTCTTATCTTTGCACAATTTTAGTTTCAACTTTAGTTACTCATTTTAATTACCCTTCCATTCTTTAACCTGTTAAGTCCATTGGTGAGTTAAGTCCTCTAAAAGAGAAGAAAGTGTCAAACAAGGGGTAGTTTAATGAAAGAGAGGGGTATCATGTCGTTGATAATGAACCCCCAAAAGAGGATTAAACCATTAAGCATGGACCTCAATCTCAAGCTTAGACAATCCTAAGGTTGAAACAACCCTCAAAGCAAACAAAGAGTCAAGAAGTGAGGGAGGGTGCAGAGATCATGCTTGTTGAAATTTGGTGAGAAAAGAACTAAAACAATGCAATCAACTCAAACAAGTGGTGTCTAAAGGCCTAAAACACCAAGCTTGTGAGAACACTTACACTAGAAGCATGCAAAACAAGACTTAAATGACTTAATCAACCCAAAATAGAGTTAAAACAGTCCAAATTAGAGATTAAAACATGCTGGATTTAAGCTATAAATGGCTAGAAAATTAGGCTAACACATAGAGCTAACTAGACTAGCAAACAAGGCACAAGAAGGGGAGGCTAACCCCACCAAATTTGGACTTCAAAACATGATTTTTGCCACTGAAATTACTCTGAAATTCAGTGTTCAAAAGCCCAAAAAAAATGGTTTGAAAGTGGGAAACAAAGATGGAAAGGCCTTACAAACAAGAAAAAAAGAAGGATGAACCACCCCCTACCTTTAAATGGCCTCTAACCACCAATTTCAACCCACAAAAACAGAGTTTTTATAGCCCAAAAACAGTAGGAAAAAGATAGAAAAACAAGTATGCAAAGCAAGGTAAAAGGGCAAGTGTTATACCTCTTGAAGCAAAGATCAATTCTAAGCAACAATTCAAGCCAAGACCAACTTCAAGAGCTCCAAGAAGGCCTCAAGGAATCTCAACTCAAAGATGAACAACTTTGGTTAAGGAGGTGTAGGCAAAAGTGCAGTGTATGTAAGCTAATATGCACAAATTTGCAAGAGAGAGAGAGAGAGAGATTTTTATTCCAAAAATTCTAACCCTCAAAAATGGGGGAGTAGACCCCCTATATATAGAAAAACATGAATTCCATACAAGGATATCCAGCCCTACACGTGGGTGCAGATGCATGCATCTGTGTAAACAACTGGCATAACTGGCATAAAATATCTGCAAAACACACTAGTGGCCGTCGGCTACTATTGGTAGCCGACCGGCCACCACTGGTGGCTGATTGGCCACACCAATGGCCAACAACCAGGAGAAATGGCCGACAACCCATGTTGGTGGCCGATAGGTCACCAGAAGGTTCAGGCTCGAAACACCAAGGTTTTGGTCCAAAAATAAGGCGATAGAAATGCAAGGCTTAATGTTGTGGCATTCCGTTGAGAACTTCAAGCACTAAAACGAGCACATGCGGTCATAATCATCAAGTGCACGAGCGATGACGTCCAAGTCTTGAGGACGGTCAAAAATGGGGTGTCTACATAGGGGTGATTGACAACAAATTTATAGAGCAGTTTAACTATTTTATGAAAAACTGGTAATGTTGCTATGTGTTTGGTTTCATTTTTTTTTACCCTTTATGTACTTTTTGTACAATTCTTATTCTTTTATTTTTTTTAAGATATTGTATGATTCTGTGAAGTTCATGGGATGGATGTAGAGATTGAATCATTTTCTTATATAAAATAGAACTGATAGAGGAAGTTACACTTAGAAGAATTTTAACTACAGAAGGAAATTAGCTAGAGACAGAAATCAAGAACAAAATGAATCAATGTGGCAGTGACCTTGTTTTATTTTTGTGTATTACACTTTAAGTAGGACCTAATATTTAAACCTATTATGCTATTCTCCTTTTTTCTTTTTCTTTTTTTTCTAATGGTATTCTGTCAATTTATCTGCAAATTGGATGGAGAGTAGTTAGGTAACTATGTTCCTTAAAACCCAAATACTTGAATAATGTTCCATTTGAAGTTCTTTATAGATCCTGCTTGGCTCTCATTGAAATTGCAATAAAAATGTGTAGACTTGTGGTGACTTTTGTTGATTTTTAATGATCTTTTTTGGTAAAGATGTGTTAAAATTATTAATGACCGTTTTTGTTAGTTTTTATTCCTTGCTTGCATATAACCTTAGAACTTGTATAAGAATCTTTATTAAAGATCTGGACATATATTTGGTGAAGCTCTTATTGAATTTTTCAATTTAATTAGTTCATACATACGCAAGTCTACATTATACTATATTGTTCCTAATCTTTTATTTGTGATCGGACATGGATAAAAGTTGGATTGCCCTAGGTAAGACGGTTGATAGAAGGATGAGTAAACCATATAATGATGGGGTCAAGTTATTTCTTTAATTTGCAATGGGGGTTTTAGACCAGAATGGTAATATTTTGTGCCCGTGTGTAAAGTGTGTGAATGTTTATAGACAAAATCTTCAAAATGTGGAAATTCATTTGCTCCAATATGGGATTATGCAAACTTACACTATACGGAACCAGCACGGGGAACCCCGTGTTTCGAACGAGGCTTATCATGATGATGAGATGCGACTTGATGGTGATGAAATTTTAGGTGGTATTGAAGCCTTAGTGGAAGATCGAATAAGAGGGGAATCTACTGATACAACCCAAGGGGAGGAAGTGAAAACTTTTGATCAGTTGTTGACTGATGCCAAGCGTGAAGTGTTCCCAAATTGTACTAATTATACTTTGTTGAAGTTTGTGATCGAGGTGCTTAATATGAAGGTAACAAATCATTGGAGTAATAAGTCAGTTGACATGATGCTAGAGTTTTTAAGTAGACTTTTACTAAAAGAAAATTTGGTTCCAAAGTCAACTTATGAAGCTAAGAAAATACTACGTGACTTGGGCTTGTCATATGAGCTTATTGATGCTTGCATAAATGATTGTGTATGATTTTGGAAGGAGAATGCAACACTAGATAAATGTCCGACTTATAAGACATCTAGATACAAGATCAATCGTGGAAGGGGTAAGAAGATCCCCCATAAAGTATTGCGGTACTTTCCTTTGACACCAAGGTTGAAAAGATTGTACATGTCAAGGAAGATGGCTGAGGACATGAGATTTTACAACGAAAAACGAGTGGACGACAAGATATTAAGGCATCCCGCTGAGAGTGATGAGTGGAAGGAATTCGATGCACAACATCCCAAGTTTTCCTTGGAGCCTCGAAATGTGAGGTTAGGGTTGGCCGTTGATGGGTTTAACCCTTTTGGGAACATGAACAACTCTTACAATTTATGGCCCGTCATACTCATTCCATACAACTTGCCACCTTGGTTGGTTATGAAGGATCCATTTTGTTTGATGTCATCAATTAGTCCTGGAGAATCGCAACTGGGGATTGATATTAACGTCTACATGCAACCATTGGTGGATGAGTTGAATGAGTTATGGACAAATGTTGCACTAACTTACGATGCCTCCACCAATGAGACTTTTCGAATGCATGCAGCTTTGTTGTTGACAATACACGATTGGCCTACATTTGGTGACATATCTGGGTGGAGAACAAAGGGTCATTATTCTTGTTACACTTGCAATGATGAACCATATTTTGAATCTTTGAGAAGTAAGATGGGGTACACTAACCATCGATGTTACTTGGCTGAGGACCACCAAGAAAAGCGAAAGAGTAGGGCTTACAATGGTAAGATTGAGAAACGGAAGAATTTTTTGGAGTTGCCGGTGAAAAAGATACAAGACCAATTAGACAACGTGTCAAGTGTCATATATGGAAAGCATCCAATTAATAGAAAAAGGCCCTGTCAAGCCCCTAATTGGACAAAGGTAAGCATCTTGTGTGTGGAGAAAAATTTTATTGAAAATGTTTTCAGAACTATGTTAGGCATTGTTGGAAAAAACAAGGACACAAACAAGGCACAGTTAGACTTCGAAGATATGGGTACAAGGAAGGAGCTATGGCTAACACAACGACCCGATGGGTCATATGTCAAGCCTCAAGCAAGCTTTTCATTGACACCTGCGAAGAGGGAGGGTTTCTTTGAATTTTTAAAAACTATCAAGTATCCAGATAGGTATGCGGCAAACATACCCAAATCAGTGAATGCAAGAAATGGTAGACTAACAGGCCTAAAAAGCCACGACTGCCATGTACTTATACAAACAATTCTTCCCATTGGAATGCGTGGTTACGTGGATAAAGAAATTAGCATAACACTTTTTGAGTTAGGCAATTTCTTCCAAGACCTATGCTCTAGGACACTATGGCAGAGCGAACTGGAGAAATTAGAGAAACGTATAATACACATTTTATGCAAGCTTGAAAAGATCTTTCCTCCAGCCTTCTTCGATGTGATGATCCACTTGGCTGTTCATTTGCCTCGTGAGGCTATTCTTGGAGGACCCGTACAATATCAATGGATGTACCGAATTGAAATGTATTTTTTACACTTATACTTGTAAATGAGATTTGCGTAAGTGTGTTGCATGTGTAACTATACTCCTAATTCGTTCTCTCTTGAAGGTTTCTTAGAGCATTAAAAAAATATGTGACCAACCAAGCTCAACTAGAAGGTTCAATTGCCGAGACTTACATTGTTAAAGAGTGCATTACTTTTTGTTTAATGTATGTTGATGGGATTGAAACCGTGCATAATCAACCAAAACGGAATGAAGATTCTGGTGAATGTCAACAAGGGTTGACAGCATTCACAGAAACTGCACGTCCAATTGGTCTAATCACACGGGATGCTGAAATGTCTCAAGAAATTCATGATATTGCTCATTGGTTTGTGTTATACAATAGCCCAGAAATAGAGAAGTATTTGGAGTATGTGTTTCATTGAATTATATTTATGCTTAACTTTTTTATTTTCGAAACTACGTAGTAATCACTCTTTTTTTTTTTTTTTTTAGTAGAGAACACAAAAATCTATTACAAACTCGAGCTGGACATGACATAACCCACATACAACGACAAGAATTTCCCAAGTGGTTCAAAGAGAGGGTAAAACATTTATAATTTTTCAACATTTACAACTTAAACAAAATTAAAGTTTTATAAAATGTTGCCATTTATAAATTATTTACTTATTTTTTGTTACATTTAATTGTAGATAAATAGATTGAGAGTGGAAGAGTCATTAGAAGTAACTGTTGAATTGTGGTCATTAGCAATGATCCTAATTTGCTAGTGAAAGAGTACTTAGGTTGCATAATCAATAGCAGACGGTTCCATACTCAAAATCTAGACAATCGTCGTACGAGTCAAAATAGTGGTGTGCTTACACAAGGGGATCATGAAGGAAAATTACATGACTTCTACAGTCACTTGTGCAAGGTTTTGGAATTTGACTACATATGTGATAAAAAGGTTGTTTTGTTCCAGTTTGAATGGTACAACACCAGTAACACTGGTAGAAACAGAACAATACGATTTGATACATATTGCACAAGCATTGACGTGAAAAGTCGGTGGTACCAATCTGACCCATTTATCCTACCTAGTCAAGCTAAGCAAGTCTTCTATCTGAATGATTACCAAATTGGGTGAACCTTGGAATGTCGTACAAAGGGTGCAGCATAGAGGTGTCTTTGATGTTCCCGAAACTAATGATGGAGAACTATTGGATCCTTTAGAAAATAATGTTGTGTTCCAACAAGAAAACATTACTGATGTTGTTCCATTTGACATTGACCCAATTGTTCGATATCATAGGGATGATGTTGAATTCAATGTTATTTTAGAAGTAGGGTCATTAGATGAGATAATGGAAGAGAATAGAGATAATGAAGGAGATGAAGAACATAACATTCCTGATGTTGATATGGTTCCTGATATGGATAATGATATGTAATTTTTATTTTATCCTTTATTGCCAAACAGATGTTATTAATTAATGTAATTTTTACTTTATATGTTTACGTTACTTTCTTTTTCTTCTTTTATTTAATGGTGCATGATGGCATTGTCTATATTTTTCAATTAAAGTTGAATTATGTTATATAGTTGTAGAAAATGGTTTGAGGCAAAAAAATAATGGCTGAAACTAGGTGATTTGAGAACTAAGAAGCTAACAGAATACGAGAAACAAAGAAACAAGCAAATCGAGGAGAATTGTGAGATAATGAACAATCTTGGAGTGAAGAATATTACAAATTCTTCAGTGAGTGCGGTTCAGCCCAAATGTGCAAATGCAAGGGAAAAGGGAATTAGGGTTGCGGTAGATGATGATGTTGAGTATAAACCATTAGAGAGTGAGGATGACAATGATGATGAGTCATTGGGTTCCTTTGACCGTGAGGTATTATACACATTATTTTATATTTGTGTGTGAACATGTCTTTTACTATTTACATTTCTTCTTCACATATCTTACACATCATATCTTTTTTAAAATATATTTTAACTGTGTTAAATAACTTTTTTACTATTTGATTATGTTATTTCAGAAACAAGAGATGCCACCACGACTCCGTTTACAGTCTCATTCAAGGCCATTAACTCCCACCCCAAAGAAAGGGATGGATCCCCTAAGTTAGGAGGTCGGTACCCAACCCTTACCACCTCATAATGTGTAACCTAAGCATGAGGTGACTACATCTAGCAGCGTTGGTAAGTTTGCAAAGTTGCTTTTAAGGTTAAACTTGTATTTGTTTACTTACTAACTCAATTAATATTATGTCCTTACAGCATCACATGACAGACGTGGTTGTGGCCCGACACGCGGCATACAAGCCCATCACATTGTCGATAAGAATGGGAAGATGTTAGTGTAGACGTGCCTGAACGTCACGGCTCCGCGCGCGAATGGCGCAAATTTTGTTTTGTTTATTAGCTACTATAGTTCGGACTCAATGTCACGGTTCTGAATCTAATCTCGCAAAGTGCGATGCAAGACCGATAATTCAACAAAGAGTCCAAATCCGACAAATCGTTTTGGAAAACTGATTTTTATAAAGAAGTGCCAAACATAGACTACTTTGCCAGATACAGAGTCGCCACCTAAATATTTTATTTTTGGGGAATTTGGGAAACCCTGACTCGTGCCTAAGGCCACATGTCCATTATCACCAAAGTTGCCTCAGCTCGGGAACTTGGGTACGAGAAGGGAAGGTCATGCAATGAGCACCCTCGCTCGCCCGATCAAAGATCGGCCTGTACTAAGCATGATATCTTGTTTTTGAAAACACGTGTGCTCTTATTCCGGTTAATTAGCTAATCTTACTACGTGATGCACACAGCATACAAGTATAGACAAGATCGCCTAATTTGGAACAAAACATTGCATGTTTGTTTGTGAAAATGGTTTGAAGTTTACTACTTGCAAGTAGGCTAAATCGCGGATTTTGATGAATTATTCCAATTCAAGCAATCCAACATTCACCCACAGGCATTCAAATAGTTATATCAAATAAGCAGTTAACCTCATGGCAAGCATGCTTTCATGGCAACATTAACACACAGGCAGTTTGCTAAACCGTAAATACTCACAGTGTACTCCAAGCCAAAACAAAGAAATAGTTAGAAATCATTCATGATCCTAGTTCATGTTAAGATGGCTAATGCAACACATGCGAGAATGCAATTTAGAATAGGCTCGCCTATTCTAATCATGTCATGTGAAATGCAACTTGATACATGTATTCAAATAGGTATTGAAATACAATGTAGTTTGTATAATGCGTCGAGCTCGGTGCATGCAAGACAGATGAATAATGCACGCATGTGAGCATAAGGTATGCTAAACAAAATATGCCCTAAAACTAACCATCGTAAGCAGTTAAGTAAAAGAAAGAAAGAAATGGGGATTGGAAGACATGCATCACACACACACACGCTTATTACAACAATTGGCCCTCTCGACGGAGGGTCCGAATAAGAAGCTAACTAGCTAATCTAAGCTAATTAAACTAATTATTACATCACAAAACTAATTAACTAACAAGCTAATTGATTATTACAAAACAAATTGAATAGCTAAACGCATTAACTAATTAAGGTACAAACCAAAGTATAAACTAGCTAAGCAAATTAGCTAAGTAAAGCTGTAAATCAGGGTCCTCAGAGGGAGAAGAGTGCATGCATGCCCGGTCGTCTCGTTCGGAAATCCATCGCGATGCCCCGATTTGCCTCTGTTTTCAATTGCTCTCAAAACCTTACACCAAGCTCCAGAAAGCTTAAACTCCACCATGGGAACCTATGGGAGGGTGGCCGACCACCCAGGGGTGTCACCAACCATGGCCAACCACCTATCTTTGTTGTGAACCAGAAAAAGTGGTCGGCCAGCTAGTTTTTCTGGCTGGCCGACCAGTTGTTGCTGCCAAACTCCAGGTTTCTGCAACAGAGAGCAAGAAAGGGTATGGCAATGTATTTGCAAGATATGTGTGCACAACCACCCTCCCTATCATTTCATGAGCTCAAGGGAGTGTGGTTCTCGACCCTCGGGCCACCAATCACGCATCTCGATGCATGATGGCCGAGAGGCGAAGTTGCACAATTCAATATGAAAATAAATGCACACATAAACACATAAGGCCTAAAACTCTATTATGCATGATCAAGAGCGTCGGCGACTGAGAATTGAGGCACGTTTCATCACTTCAAGTATGAAATGTCCCTCGTTTCCCGTGTTTGGACTAACACCTATTCCAAACACAATGCAACACATAACATGGCATGCACAATCCTATGTAACAGGCAGCATGCAAAAATGCAATGCAACACAAGCATGCAAATATGCAATATGACTTAAGCATGCAAACAACATGGCAACATGAACAACCTAACAAGGCTAATGGTATGCACAATGCACAATGCTAATGCATGCATATTCAATGCAAGACTACATGGGCATGCAACAATATGAACAACAACTAGCATGCACAATGCAAATGAACATAGCATACACAAATGCAATGAACAATACGGCATACTCAATGCAATGACTATCATGGCATACTCAATGCAATATTATCATGGTATACACAATGCGAATCAAGAGCATGGCATGTGCAATGCAAACAATAACATAACATGCAGGATGCGATGTAACATGGTATACACAATGCTCAATGGGCTTAAACCGAATATGGGTAGACCTCAGCCATGCCCAAATCAGTGGCCATAACACTAAAATAAAAGGCACAAAATACAAAGCATGCATGTACAATGCAATGGCCAACCAAGTAAGCCTAAGAGCACAACCCTCAAGAAGGCTCAAGGAGTGACAAATGCAGAAGTGCAACAACACTAAATGCACTGAAATTAAGTAAGAAATGATGTCAAATCATTCAAACAAAGGAAGCATGGCATGCAAAGGTCCTTAAGCATTAAAGCTAGTAAAGAGAACTACAAAGGGGGCATGCAATATATGGCACAAGTGCATGAAACAACCATGGACAGAGCTTAATTAGGTCTAAACAAAGACCAAAACATGCTAAGATGGAGGCTCAAATACCTAGGCAAGATGGCATACATGCTAGGCCACAAACTAGGCAACAATGCACAACACTCAAAGGCACTTAAAGAGTGAATGAAGTGGGAACATGGCAATACTAAATACTCTGAAATAACATGTTAAGTGATGCCAAATCATGTACACAACACAAATGAAGCATGCTATGGTGCCCGAAGCTTGAAGCTAGCATAGGCACTTGTACTACAACTATGCAAAACATGAAGCATGTGATCAAGACAACCCAAAACAGTCCTAGAACATCTTAAAATGAGTCTAAAACATGCATGGAAGGAAGCCAAAACAAGCTAGCATGAGGGGGCATAAGGCATGGTGAATGCAAGGTAAATAAGGTGGTTTACACTACAGCTATTAAGACCAAGCATGGAATGACTTAACCAACAAAAATCAGAGTTATATCATGGCAAAATAACTCCAAAAACACATTGAAATGATAGCTCGCAAGCTTAGGCATGAAGGCATACGCAATGGCTCATGTTAAGGCATAAAGGGGGAAACCCTCCAACGCATTGAAAGAGTGATAAATGCAAGTGCATGAACATGAAACATGGACTAAAATCACATTACAAATGATGCCAAATCATTCAAATAGTCCAAGTAAGGCATGCTAGTGGACTTGATGCACAAAGCTAACAAGCTAGAATGCATTATAGCTATATAAAGCATGGCATGCATGACCAAAACAATATGAATCAGAGCTAGAGCATGCTAAAACATAGACAAAAGCTTCTTAGAGTTAAGCCAAAAGCATGCTAGAATGACATGTTAAAGCATGATGCATGTTAGGATATTTCATGGAATTGCACTACAAGTGCATAGAGCATGCAAGAGGTGACCAAACCAAACCCTAACAGAGGTATGACATGACAAAACATCACCAAAAACATGCTGAGAAGGACTCCAATCAAGCTAGAATGACATGCTACTTCATGAAGCATACAAAGGCTAGTTTATGAGACTTACACTACAAGTGTATAAGGCATGCATGGAGTGACAAAACCAAGTAAAAATAGTGGTATGCCACAGCAAAATAATCCCAAATATATGCTAAGATATGGCCAATATAAGCTTAACAAACATCCTCACACAGGAGGCTAATGAAGCAAGTATTGAAGACACAAGGAGAGGGATACTCCCTATTGGGACCTCAAAACACCACTTCCACCACTGAAATTCCTCTGAGTTTCAGTGGTAAGAAGGTCAAAACAAGGTGGTCCCAAAAGCTCAAAAAGAAGGCACAAAAGCAAGGCCTAAGAGGGGTAGACAACCCCCAACACAAAAGTGACCTTAAACAAAGATCTTAAGCATGCAAAAATAGAACTTTTTTTAGTTAAGAGTTAAGCTTAAATCAGCATGCAAAAGGATCCAAAAGCTTAAGCAAGAATGGGGGTTTAAGGAGTTAAAGGCTCACCCTTAAAGACCACCTTCAAAACCACAACTCCAGCAGGTTTTTCAAGCTCAAGCCAAACCAAAAACTTCAAAACCAGCTCCTAAGCACCTCAGCAACAAAGGGATGGTGTTTGAGTGTGTGTTTGTGTGTTAAAGTATGAAGAAATTACACTTTAATGCACAAATATGAGACCAAGAGAGAGATATAGAGATATATGTGTATGTATATCTCAATGCACAAAATCTGAACCTAGAGGAGGGAGGAGGTGGTTCTCTCTTATAGAGAACAAAAGTGTAAGCTTCTTAAGGAAGCTAAGGGTCCAAGGCCATCCCTCTATGGAGGATGGTTCTGGTGCCTTCTAGCTGTGCCAGCTGGCTGAAAATATCTCCAAAAATGTGACAAAAAGCAACCGACCACTTGAAATGGTCGGCCAGCTACTTAAAGTGGTCGGCCGACCACTATAAGTGGTCTCCCAAAAATGAAACTTGTCGGCCATGGTGAGAGAAGGTCAGCAGCATGAAAACAAGCAAATAGTGTGGTGGCCGACCACTTTTGATGGTCCAAAGACCAAGAAGACCAATTATCAGACCAGAAAACTGGCTGGCAGGAAGGAAAGGTGGTCTCCAAGGAGAAGAACTGGTCTCCCACCCTTGTACCACCTTCCAAACAAGGAAAACAAGGTTTGTACCAAAAACAAACTAAAACGGATGCAAGACGAAAGTTCGAGAGGCAAAGCGGGCAGCCGGGAGCCTCGAAAACTAGCTGACAAGCACAAAAAGTGGTTCATGACCACAAAAGTGGTCTCCCAAACCACAATGGCCCTCCAGGCCAAGGAAACAAAGGGTGGTTCAGAAACCACGCCAAATGGAGAACGTTAAGCGGTCCTGAGACAAGGCGCGCGACTAAAGGCTCCGAAAACTGGAAACTAATCTCCAAGCGGGAAAAGTGGTCTACAACCACAAGAGGGAGTTTACAAGACCTCCCCTTCCCTCGGGCAAGGAAAACAAGGCTTGGTCCGTAAACCGAGCCGAAGCACAAAGAGTTTAGAGGCCTGGAAGCAAGGCTTTCAGCCAAAACTCCGAAACCTCGAAACGAGCACAACATGCACTATCACCGAGCGCTCAATCGATGACGTCTGAGTCTTAAGGTCGGTCAAAAATGGGGTGTCTACAGTTCCCCCTCTTTGACAAAACTCGAAAGTCATAAGTGACGGAAGTGAATGTCAAAGCCCAGAGACGACCCATTTTCGACAAGGCCGAAGACTTAGACAAACAGGCAAAATAACAAAGAGATGTGCCCGCAAGCAGGGGCAAGATGCAAATGATATGCACAAAGCCGAACATAACTTATGATTATGCAAAGAAAACTATAATGAAGCAATTATACACAATAAATGCAACAGTTTAAGCAAACGAATATGAACCAAACTACATTACATGCAGAAAGGATGTAAGAGAATTATACAATTCTCGCTACGTCTCACGCGGAGAACATACAATACTGTCTGGTCGCACCAGTCTCAAATGAACCATACATACAATATCGTCTGGTCGCACCAACCTCAAATAAATCGTACATACAATATCGTGCCTGCAAAAGAAAGAAACTTAACAGGTACAATATAGTTAGCAACACATGTTTAATGCTATATCAAACGCAGACACATATGATGCCGATGGAAAAGTGCATAGCAATGCAAGTGAAAAGTGCGTGACAACGCAAGCAAAGTGTGGGTGCATAACAATACTAGTGAAACGTGCATAACAATGCAAGTAGTGCGCATAACAATGCAGGCGAAACGTGCTTGACAACGTGCGTAAAGAGTGCACGACAAAGCAGGTGGAAAGGGTGCATGACAATGCAACCTAAGTATGACGCATAACAAAGTGGAAAGGGGTGTATGACAATGTAATGCATTAACAAGTGCAAATAAGGTGCGCTAGATAGCGCGATAAAATGCAAGTCAATGCAAGTAGGGTGCACCAAGTAGTGCAATGTGCAAAACAGCGCAAGTGCACAAGAAAGTGCGAATGCACAAGGCAGTGCGATGCACTAAACAGCGCGAGTGCACAAGAAAGTGCGAATACACAAAACAGTGCGATGCGCTAAACAGCGCGATGTGCTAAACAGCACGAGTGCACAAGAAAGTGCGAATACACAAGACAGTGCGATGCGCTAAACAGCGCGAGTGCACAAGAAAGTGCGAATGCACAAAATAGTGCGATACGCTAAACAGCGCGAGTGCACAAGAAAGTGCGAATGCACAAGACAGTGCGATGCACTAAACAGCGTGTTAAAATGCATGCACAATGCAAGTAAGATGCACAAAACAGTGCGATGAAACAGATAGTACAATAGATTCAGAGGGTGACAAACTCCAACCACGCTGGAATCATGAGAGAAGGAAAAATCAAATCCCAAACACGTCGAAAACGTGTGAGGAAGGGGACACTCAAACCACGCTGAAATCGTGAGAGGAGGTCCAAAAAAAGCCGCCCAAGTACGTGCACGACGCAACCTAAGATAAATTCCAAACATGCTGAAATCATGTGAGGAAAGGGGACACTCAAACCACGCTGAAATCGTGAGAGGACGTCAAATACTACCGCCCAAGTGCGTGCACGACGCAACCTAAGATAAATTCCAAACAGGCTGAAATCGTGTGAGGAAAGGGGACACTCAAACCACGCTAAAATTGTGAGAGGAGGTCCAAAAAAAACCACCCAAGTGCGTGCACGACGCAACCTGAGATAAATTTCAAACACGCTGAAATTGTGTGAGGAAAGAGGACACTCAAACCACGCTGAAATCGTGAGAGGAGGTCCAAAAACAACCGCCCAAGTGCATGCACGACGCAACCTGAGATAAATTCCAAACATGCTGAAATCGTGTGAGGAAATGGGACACTCAAACCACGCTGAAATCGTGAGAGGACGTCAAAAACTACTGCCCAAGTTCGTGCATGCACGACGCAACCTGTGATAAATTCCAAACACGCTGAAATCGTGTGAGGAAAGGGGACACTCAAACCACGCTGAAATCGTGAGAGGAGGTCCAAAAAAAACCGCCAAGCGCGTGCATGACACAACCTGAGATAAATTCCAAACACGCTGAAATCGTGTGAGGAAAGAGGACACTCAAACCGCGCTGAAATCGTGAGATAAGGTCCAAAAACAACCGCCCAAGTGCGTGCATGACGCAACCTGAGATAAATTCCAAACACGCTGAAATCGTGTGAGGAAAAGGGACACTCAAACCACGCTAAAATCGTGAGAGGAGGTCCAAAAACAACCGCCCAAGTACGTGCACGACGCAACCTGAGATAAATTCCAAACATGCTGAAATCATGTGAGGAAAGGGGACACTCAAACCACGCTGAAATCGTGAGAGGAGGTCAAAAACTACCGCCCAAGTGCGTGCACGACGCAACCTGAGATAAATTCCAAACACGCTGAAATCGTGTGAGGAAAGGGGACACTCAAACCACGCTGAAATCGTGAGAGGAGGTCAAAAACTACTGCCCAAGTGCGTGCACGACGCAACCTGAGATAAATTCCAAACACGCTTAAATCGTGTGAGGAAAGGGGGAGAGGGAGAAACATAGGGACCTATCCCCGTGTTTCAGAAAGAAAGGAGAAACATAGGGATATATCCCTGTGTTTTAGGAAAAAAAAAGAAACATAGGGACATATCCCCATGTTTCGGAAAAAAGGAGAAACATAGGGGCATATCCCCGTGTTTTAGAAAGAAGGAGAGTGTGCATAACAATGCAATAAGAGGAAAGGCACACCTCTCAGCGTATCACACGTGAGAGAGGAAAGGGAAATCCTCTCAGCGTATCACACGCGAGAGAGGAAAGGGAAAATCTCCTAGCGTATCACACGCGAGAGAGGAAAGGGAAAAATCTCTCAGCATATCACACGCGAGAGAGGGAACAGAAAACCTCTCAACGTATCACACGCAAGAGAGGAAAAAGAAAATCTCTCTGCATATCACACGCGAGAGCGGAAAAGGAAAATCTCTCAGCGTATCACACACGAGAGAGAAAAGGGCTGAGCAAGAAAGCGCAGTCATCCAAACGTGTGTCAAACGCAAGAGGAGAGGGGTAGGTCCAAACGCATGCCAAACGCGAGAGGAAAAAGGTATCCAAACACGTGCCAAACGCGAGAGGAGAAAGGTATCAGTCAAACTGAACCGGAACTTCTCTAAATGAACAGTACATACAATACCGTGCATGAATGAGAAAGAAACTCGATAGGTACAATGCAATACAACGCATGATGTTTAAGGAATGCAATAAACAGACAAAGCGGTGCTTTAGAAAGCACCTTATGAGGTGAGTGGCAGTGAACTGCTCTACTCCGATGGGGATCTCCCCTTGTGTTCTTCGAACACTTACCTTCAACTTACAGTACAAAGGTCCTGAAATGCTGACAAGGAGCAACATCTGCTGGGGAAATCATGGATGCCGCTTTTCTTCCCGGCCATATTCACAACTTTCCCTATTCTCCAACGGGGTGACAGACTAGGTTGGTTCAGTATCCAGAATCGAGGCGCATACCTGCTATCTCAACGTATGGGGCTTCCATACAGATTTCAAGCCAGGGATACACCCCTAGGTATTCAAACCAGACTTTAGTCTCGGAAATTCCAAACCTTTGCGTTCTAGGCAACAGCCATTCGAACTCTAGTTTTCACCATCGCAGTTGGTCTCCTAAGAACTCATTGCAAACACAGCCAAAAAGCTCCTGGCAGGGAATGATACTCAGGGAGAGCACTTCTAATCGCCATTCTGGCATGGAAACAGTCAAAACAGTATTCTGTTCACTTTGAACACACAGCTCGTACAACACACTGCTCATTCTGAACACAGCTCATAACACAGCATTCTAGTTTATTTGGCACACAGCTCATACAACACACTACTCATTCTGAACACACAGCTCAAAACACAGTACTCGATTTATTTGGCACACAACTCATTCTGAACACACAGTTCATTCTAAATATACAGGATGTAGTAACGGAACTTGTAGAGGTTAAAACAAGCTCAGATGCTCCAAATTTTCCCTCTTTTCTTTTGCTTCGCAGCCTGGAACCCATATAGCTTCAGATAGGTCCTGGTTTAACTGTTCTCACATGACCTGAGTTGAACCCTATAGTTTTATGAAAGAACAAATCCTGTTTTGCACAAATGTGTAGAATGGCACAGTACTTCGAGCACAAAACGATTTATTTTGAAATTGAGAAATGAGTTTTTAACTGGGTATTGAGCCTACAACTAACCACAGCAAAAATGACTCAACAAAGGAAAACAAAGGTAAAACAACCTAAACACATCGAGAAACACTTGAAACGACTCAAAACAAGAATTGAGACAAACAAAACAACAGACACAACACTCAGACGTATTCCAAAGACAAGAGACCTCTCAGGTCACGAGGAGCTAGTTTCTCCGGGTATTGTTTCCAACCCTTTCTCATTTGTGATTCTCACATCACTCGACCCTCAGGCTTGGTTTTTCTCTAAAAAACCATTTTCTCACTTTTTCTCTCAACGTACACCTTTCTATTCCTTAATCTCTCATTTTTCATCCCTTTCCAGATATGGTTAATGGATAAATTGAAGGTTGTGGACTCATGCCCAGCATATTCAGCTCATGGCTATTTCTTCCGGCGACGTCTAGTCGATGCCCTTGATGAAGGGATGGAATATCTTGATTCCTTCCAATTCGTGCTTCGCACTTGGCTTGATACCTCGCTGCTCGGAGGATGAGAGAGCTTTCAGCCCTTTGTTGTTAGCTTCAGTTGTGCCCTTTTTTGGCAGGTAGAGTGCCTTTCCTGATAAGTATGGTGCCCTTTCTAGCAAGTGCATTGACAACGGGGAAAAGACAGGAAGCCTGACTCAACCGTGCCCCTAAATTATCTTTTTGACCATTTTTTGTTTTGGACTTCTGCTAAAACAATTTTAATCAATATGAGAGTTAGATTAACATACTTGTTCAATTTTCTGATTTGAAATCATGCAAGTCAGGTTATGAGCACTGAAAATTTTCCTTTTTGGGTCCAAGAAATAGTCCAGTTTTGGAAAAATGAAATAATTTTCAAGAGAATTAATCAACCTTAGTAAAAATTCTCAAAAATGGTTTTTGCAAATGGTCACTACTCGACCAAAACGGAATCTACTCTTGAGATGCACAACCTCAGATCAGAAACAATGAAAAATTACCCCTTGTCTAAAGGGCACTGCATGGCAACGAAAAGTTGCCCCTTCCCTGAATGGCACCACAGCGCACTGTAATCAGTCCTCAAAGTGACGATCACAACCGAACTCCCGGATACAGAGAAGACAAAGATGATCAGAACCATTACATGGACACAATCGATTTGGAAGTGTTTATGGCTGGACTTCAGAATGAAATTGCCTACGTATCCCAAACATGGGAATCAAGCCTTACGTAGTTCGGGCTTAAGGTACACTCGGGTATTAACCTCTCCTTTTGCGCTCTAACTTTTGCCAAGGCCGCCCTTCCGGGTTTTCAACCTTGCAAGCTTTGTTTTTCTTTTCTTTTCATTTCTTCTTTTCTATTTTTCATTTCTTTTCTTCTTTTTTCATTTTCTCTTCTTTTTCTTTTTTGATTCTTTGCATTTCTTTTTTTGTTCTTTTTCTTCTTTTTCTTGCTCTAACTTTTGCCTGGGTCGCCCTTCCGGGTTTTCGGCCCAGCAAGCCTCTCAAAGGTAAAAGTGTAGCAAGTCCACGTCAAATGGTTGTAGGATCTCGAAGCCATCTGAATCCAGAAGAATGGTTGTTGTTTGTTGATGATGTAGAAGTCCATCCAATGGGGGCTGAATTTGCCCCTAGTGTTGTGGATAGGAACTCAATTGTCCTTCAGCAATACTTTCTTCTTTCCTCTCTTCTGGGATTTGGCATTCTTGTCGATCTTCTTCTTTGACTCTTCGAGCATAATCTGACATCTTTTGCCCCTAGTTCGAGGGGTGCTCCTGATCTAGCTTTGCAAGCTTCTTTTGACAACATCTGATCTTCTTGATCTAACTTTCTTGCCTCTTGTTCGAGGGCTGCTTCAAACCTGGCCACACAGGCCTCTCATTGTGGTTGACCGTTGAACATTCTGACTCCAATTTCAATGGTTTGAAAGCAAAGGGGGTCGAGTCTCGAGGCTGAGAGTGATCCTAAGCTGCACAATCTCAAGAGCGATTCCACACAGGTCTTCACAGGACAGCGCAAAACATTTTTTGAAATCTTTTAAGAAAGCGACTAATCGCTCGCACTGAAGACAATATAGAACCAATCCAGATCAAGCCAGGATCCTTCTTAGTACTCACATTAACGCACATGATTTCATTCATTAAAGGCTTAGCATGCTTCTATTTCTCTCAATTGATCAAATTTTTGCAAATCCCGAGGAATTCCTTCCTCTTTGTTTTCATTACAATGTTCAAAAGGTTTTGAAAAACTTAGGTCAAATGCAATGATTTAAAAGGCACAGAAAAGTAAGTGAAAAGCACTACCGTTTCATTCTAAACTTGCTGGCACAACAGACTCAAAGCAGAAATAAGCACAAAAACATGAAAACCACTGCTGTTTCATTCAGATCTTCTGGTGTAACTGGCTCCACGGCCAAAACAGACTCAAAAAGAAACGAAAAGACAAACACAAAACAAGCAAGTGATGTCCGAGGTAACACCCCCGAAATCACCCGACTCTAACAAAACAGGACTGACTCGATACAACAAAATAGACCCAATTGACTCAGTAAGAAAAGACTGACTCAAAACAACGAGACAAACTCTAAGCAACATAACAAAACTGACTCAATACCCAAGCCAGAACGCAAAACAAACAGCATTCGCAAATGCTCAAAACAGTGCGTGCCATACGCTATATTTGGAGTAAACTAAACACCGCCCGCAGATGGTTCATGCCCCAATCACATCACATTATCCTCCAAGTTCACTGATCCAGTGACGATAGACTTTGTTGAGCTTGGTGGGATGATGACCTCATCGTCAATCAAATCCTGTACTTCATGGCGAAGACGAAAGCAATTGTCGTTGCTATGGCCGGTTTGTTGATGGTATGCACAGTACTGGGTACCATCATGCTTAGCTGGAAGGGGATTCGGGAGAGGCCGAGGCTCAAGAGGTTTGAGATGGCCTTTTTCAACAAGGATTTGAAGAGCCTTGGACAAAGGCATATAGAGAGCATGGAAGACCCTACGACCTCGAGATAGATAGTTTGAAGTTTTGGGGTTTGCATTGGATGCTTTAGCAAAGGGGTCGGCAAGTGCAGGCTTGGTTTGCTAACCTTTCCCGAGTGCGGGTTTAGAGTTAAAAGGATCGTTTCTGGTACGACGGCCTTTCTCCCGATTTTCCCCTTGGCTCGAACTGCCTTCGTTCTGAGTGACAAAAGTGTCATCCACAGTTTTTGCAATAACTGCGAGCATTTGCTGTTTGTTCAGTCCCCCAGCTTTCAAAGCCTCAACAGCCCACAGGAGTTGTTCATAGGGATCAATATCTGCCTCTACCTTGTTCTTACCACTCGCCTCAGCTTGGTCGAAGGTTTGGGTTGCTACATCAGTGCGAAGCCCGGTTGTTGCCGACACGTCATTGCCCGAACTTGGGATGACTTCAGGTTGGCTGAGTTCAATTACAATTCGCCCCAAAAGTGGGGGTTCTTCTGGCATGAAATTTCCGACATGTGATATGGTCAATGGCGGAGCCGACATTCCTAAGGCTAGATCAGCGATAGATCTCTGAAGATCGCCGATCATTCCCATCAGCTCGAAAGTAGTAGGCTCACGAGTTTGAAATGATTGGGGTTCCAAGACTGGATATGCAGTAGGTGCCCCAGATGGGCGTTGCATTTCAGCATTGGTCTCACCCTTCATGGTGATTCCCTAGTTTAATGCTGTTGTCATGACTACAATTTCTTCTGAACTCTACGTCATCATGAGTCTGCTGAACTGAACAGAGGTGATATGACTGGTGACTAACGGATCAGATGAACTGGTAAGCCTTGACTGGCCTTTCTCTGCCTTGCCTCAGCGAAGGAAAACATTGGCTGCTCTGAACTGAATCTCTGACTCGACAAAGTCTATCAATAAAAGTCCAATGTACCCAGGGGATATTTAAAGCCTTCTAAAGCTATAGTTCCACGACTACCTTGCAAAAGAAGAAAACAGACAGCATCTCAGCCTGATTTCACCAGAACAGATACAAGCAAAAGCTGAATGACTGCACTCTCTACTGAGTTCTGCTCAAAATTCTGCCTGTAACCTGATACCCTTAGGTAAAACTGATTCCCAAATACTGATGCCCTCAGGCCTGATACCCAGACTTGCAAACTGATACATGCATTCCTGTAAAGGCACACTCCTAAAAGCACATATCAAGCAAATGAAAGCCAAATCACCCCTATGTTGGGGTAGGGTTTCCCTGTCCTATTTTGTCAGGAGCTAGGGTTTCACTACGCACACAGTGGTTTCAAAACAACCTAGAATCGGGTAAGCAACCTGTCCTAGTTTGGAATAGTCACTATGGATTCCGATATGCACTAGGTCGAATGGTCAAAAGGGTGCCTCAGTAAAAAACCGAGGTTTGTGTTCCCGTCGTGGCAAAGTTCGCAACCGGTCAACCTTATGGCATGCTTCTCAAAGCAAGCCTCCGGCAAACCGTTCAGGAATAGCACACGGCAAACACGATGTCCTAGGCACACCAATGCAAATGCAATGCAAAGAGACACAGAAGTGTAAACAAAACAAGATATCATGAGTTCGAGTCAAATTCTCTAAGTCCCCAACAGAGTCGCCAAAAACTGTAGACGTGCCCGAACGTCACGACTCCGCGCGCGAATGGCGCGAATTTCGTTTTGTTCATTAGCTACTACAGTTCGGACTCAATGTCATGGTTCTGAATCTAATCTCGCAAAGTGCGATGCAAGACCAATAAATCACCAAAGAGTCCAAATCCGACAAATCGTTTTGGAAAACTGATTTTTATAAAGAAGTGCCAAACATAGACTGCTTTGCCAAATACAGAGTCGCCACCTAAATATTTTATTTTGGGGGAATTTAGGAAACTCTGACTCGTGCCTAAGGCCACGTGTCCGTCATCACCAAAGTTGCCTCGGCTCGGGAACTTAGGTACAAAAGGGGAAGGTCATGCAATAAGCACCCCCGCTCGCCCGATCAAATATCGGCCTGTACTAAGCATGATATCTTGTTTTTGAAAACACATGTGCTCTTATTCCGGTTAATTAGCTAATCTTACTATGTGATGCACACAGCATACAAGTATATACTAGATCGCCTAATTTGGAATAAAACATTGCATGTTTGTTTGTGAAAATGATTTGAAGTTTGCTACTAGCAAGTAGGCTAAATCGCGGATTTTGATGAATTGTTCCAATTCAAGCAATCCAACATTCACCCACAGGCATTCAGATAGTTATATCAAATAAGCAGTTAACCTCATGGCAAGCATGCTTTCATGGCAACATTAACACACATGCAGTATGCTACAGCGTAAACACTCACAGTGTACTCCAAGCCAAAACAAAGAAATAGTTAGAAATCATGCACGAACCTAGTTCATGTTAAGATGGCTAATGCAACACATGCGAGAATGCAATTTAGAATAGGCTCGCCTATTCTAATCATGTCATGTGAAATGCAACTTGATACATGTATTCAAATAGGTATTGAAATACAATGCAGTTTGTATGATGCGCCGAGCCCAGTGCATGCAAGACAGATGAATAATGCACGCATGCGAGCATAAGGTATGCTAAACAAAATATGCCCTAAAACTAACCATCGTAAGCAGTTAAGTAAAAGGAAGAAAGAAATAGGGATTGGAAGACATGCATCACACACACACACGCTTATTACAACAATTGGCCCTCTCGACGGGGGGTCCGAATAAGAAGCTAACTAGCTAATATAAGCTAATTAAACTAATTATTACATCACAAAACTAATTAACTAACAAGCTAATTGATTATTACCAAACAAATTGAATAGCTAAACGCATTAACTAATTAAGGTACAAACCAAAGCATAAACTAGCTAAGCAAATTAGCTAAGTAAAGCTGTAAATCAGGGTCCTCAGAGGGAGAAGAGTGCATGCATGCCCGGTCGCCTCGTTCGGAAATCCATCGTAATGCCCCGATTTGCCTCTGTTTTCAATTGTTCTCAGAACCTTGCACCAAGCACCAGAAAGCTTAAACTCCACCATGGGAACCTATGGGAGGATGGCCAACCACCCAGGGGTGTCACCAACCATGGCCAACCACCTATCTTTGTTGTGAACCAGAAAAAGTGGTCGGCCAGCTAGTTTTTCTGGCTGGCCGACCAGTTGTTGCTGCCAAACTCCAGTTTTCTGCAACAGAGAGCAAGAAAGGGTATGGCAATGTATTTGCAAGATATGTGTGCACAACCACCCTCCCTATCATTTCATGAGCTCAAGGGAGTGTGGTTCTTGACCCTCGGGCCACCAATCACGCATCTCGATGCATGATGGCCGAGAGGCGAAGTTGCATAATTCAATATGAAAATGAATGCACACATAAACACATAAGGCCTAAAACTCTATTATGTATGATCAAGAGTGTCGGCGACCGAGAATTGAGGCACGTTTCATCACTTCAAGTATGAAACATCCCTCGTTTCCTGTGTTTGGACTAACACCTATTCCAAACACAATGCAACACATAACATCGCATGCATAATGCTATGTAACAGGGAGCATGCAAAAATGCAATGCAACACAAGCATGCAAACAACATGCAATATGACTTAAGCATGCAAACAACATGGCAACATGAACAACCTAACAAGGCTAATGGTATGCACAATGCACAATGCTAATGCATGCATATTCAATGCAAGACTACATAGACATGCAACAATATGAACAACAACTAGCATGCACAATGCAAATGAACATAGCATACACAAATGCAATGAACAATACGGCATACTCAATGCAATGACTATCATGGCATACTCAATGCAATATTATCATGGTATACACAATTCGAATCAAGAGCATGGCATGTGCAATGCAAACAATAACATAACATGCACGATGCGATGTAACATGGCATACACAATGCTCAATGGGCTTAAACCGAATGTGGGTAGACCTCAGCCATGCCCAAATCAGTGGCCATAACACCAAAATAAAAGGCACAAAATACAAAGCATGCATGTACAATGCATTGGCCAACCAAGTAAGCCTAAGAGCACAACCCTCAAGAAGGCTCAAGGAGTGACAAATGGAGAAGTGTAACAACACTAAATGCACTAAAATTAAGTAAGAAATGATGTCAAATCATTCAAACAAAGCAAGTATGGCATGCAAAGGTCCTTAAACATTAAAGCTAGTAAAGAGGACTACAAAGAGGGCATGCAATACATGGCACAAGTGCATGAAACAACCATGGACAGAGCTTAATTAGGTCTAAACAAAGACCAAAACATGCTAAGATGGAGGCTCAAATACCTAGGCAAGATGGCATACATGCTAGGCCACAAACTAGGCAACAATGCACAACACTCAAAGGCACTTAAAGAGTGAATGAAGTAGGAACATGGCAATACTAAATACTCTGAAATAACATGTTAAGTGATGCCAAATCATGTACACAACACAAATGAAGCATGCTATGGTGCCCGAAGCTTGAAGCTAGCATAGGCACTTGTACTACAACTATGCAAAACATGAAGCATGTGATCAAGGCAATCCAAAACAGTCCTAGAACATCTTAAAATGAGTCTAAAACATGCATGGAAGGAAGCCAAAACAAGCTAGCATGAAGGGCATAAGGCATGGTGAATCCAAGGTAAATAAGGTGGTTTACACTACAGCTATTAAGACCAAGCATGGAATGACTTAACCAACAAAAATCAAAGTTATATCATGGCAAAATAACCCCAAAAACACATTGAAATGAAAGCTCGCAAGCTTAGGCATGAAGGCATACGCAATGGCTCATGTTAAGGCATAAAGGGGGGAACCCTCCAACGCATTGAAAGAGTGATAAATGCAAGTGCATGAACATGAAACATGGACTGAAATCACATTACAAATGATGCCAAATCATTCAAATAGTCCAAGTAAGGCATGCTAGTGGACTTGATGCACAAAGCTAACAAGCTAGAATGCAATATAGCTATACAAAGCATGGCATGCATGACCAAAACAATATGAATCAGAGCTAGAGCATGCTAAAACATAGACAAAAGCTTCTTAGAGTTAAGCCAAAAGCATGATGCATGTAAGGCTATTTCATGGAATTGCACTACAAGTGCATAGAGCATGCAAGAGGTGACCAAACCAAACCCTAACAGAGGTATGACATGGCAAAACATCACTAAAAACATGCTAAGATGGACTCCAATCAAGCTAGAATGACATGCTACTTCATGAAGCATACAAAGGCTAGTTTATGAGACTTACACTACAAGTGTATAAGGCATACATGGAGTGACAAAACCAAGTAAAAACAGTGGTATGCGACAGCAAAATAATCCAAAATATATGCTAAGATATGGCCAACATAAGCTTAACAAACATGCTCACACAGGAGGCTAATGAAGCAAGTATTGAAGACACAAGGAGAGGGATGACCCTCTCCTTATTGGGACCTCAAAACACCACTTCCACCACTGAAATTCCTCTGAGTTTCAGTGGTGAGAAAGTCAAAACAAGGTGGTCCCAAAAGCTCAAAAAGAAGGCACAAAAGCAAGGTCAAACCAGGCCTAAGAGGGGTAAACAACCCCTAACACAAAAGTGACCCTAAACAAAGATCTTAAGCATGCAAAAACAGAACTTTTTGTAGTTAAGAGTTAAGCTTAAATCAGCATGCAAAAGGGTCCAAAAGCTTAAGCAAGAATGGGGGTTTAAGGAGTTAAAGGCTCACCCTTGAAGACCACCTTCAAAACCACAACTCCAGCAGGTTTTTCAAGCTCAAACCAAACCAAAAACTTCAAAACCAGCTCCTAAGCACCTCAGCAACAAAAGGATGGTGTTTGAGTGTGTGTTTGTGTGTTAAAGTATGAAGAAATTACACTTTAAGGCACAAATATGAGACCAAGAGAGAGATATAGAGATATATGTGTATGTCTATCTCAATGCACAAAATCTGAACCTAGAGGAGGGAGGAGGTGGTTCTCTCTTATAGAGAACAAAAGTGTAAGCTTCTTGAGGAAGCTAAGGGTCCAAGGCCATCCCTCCATACACGTGTATGGAGGATGGTTCTGGTGCCTTCTAGCTGTGCCAGCTGGCTAAAAATATCTCCAAAAATGTGACAAAAAGCAGCCAAAAGTGGTCGGCCGACCACTATAAGTGGTCTCCCAAAAATGAAACTTGTCGGCCATGGTGGGAGAAGGTCAGCAGCATGAAAACAAGCAAATAGTGTGGTGGCCGACCACTTTTGATGGTCCAAAGACCAAGAAGACCAGTTGTCAGACCAGAAAACTGGCTAGCAGGAAGGAAAGGTGGTCTCCACGGGAAGAACTGGTCTCCCACCCTTGTACCACCTTCCAAACAAGGAAAACAAGGTTTGTACCAAAAACAAACCAAAACGGATGCAAGACGAAAGTTCGGGAAGCAAAGCACGCAGCTGGGAGCCTCAAAAACTAGCTGACAAGCACCAAAAGTGGTTCACAACCACAAAAGTGGTCTCCCAAACCACAATGGCCCTCCAGGCCATGGAAACAAGGTGTGGTTCAAAAACCACGTCAAACAGAGAACGTTAAGCGGTCCCGAGACAAGGCGCACAGCCGAAGGCTCCGAAAATCAAAAACTAGTCTCCAAGCGGGAAAAGTGGTCTACGACCACGAAAAGTGGTCTACAACCACAAAAGGGGGTTTACAAGACCTCTCCTTCCCTCGGGCAAGGAAAACAAGGCTTGGTCCGCAAACCAAGCCGAATCACAAAAAGTTCAGAGGCCCGGAGGCAAGGCTCTCGGCCAAAACTCCGAAACCTCGAAACGAGCGCAACATGCACTATCACCGAGCGCTCAATCGATGACGTCTGAGTCTTAAGGTCGGTCAAAAATGGGGTGTCTACAGTTAGTTTCTATACCTGAACAGTTTCGTGCACCAGTAGGAGATAATGCCTCTAAGCTGGTCTCCATGATTGGTATAGAGGTTCGAAGGCAGTTACTAGACCTGAGCGTTTGTAGATGGAAAAAGGTGAATGCTGTTGATAAGGAGCCGATAATCTAATGCTTGGCAACAATTATTAACAAACTCTTGTTTTTGAAGTTGTAGCATTGTTTGTGATAAGGCTTCAAATAAAAGGATATGACTGTTCATTTCTTGATTTATAAAAGTTTGAACATATTGTACTGGACAATTAGATATGGCCACCTTGAATCAAATAAGCATCTCTGTCTTTCCCTTTTTGATGAATTAATTAGTTATGGTTTTCATGTTTAAGCTCTGGTTCTTTTTTATTTTTTTATTTTTTTTTATTTTGCAAGATCAGTTTGATCTACAAGGCAATCAGAGTGATGTAACGAAGGCTTTAAACACACAGTTTGGTCGGCGATTGAGTTGCTTTACCTATAAGTTGCATAAACAATACAAGCAACTTAAGGATGCAAGAGGAGATGATTACGCAAGAAGCCACCCACCTGCAAGAGTTACTCTTAATTAGTGGACATCTCTAATTGACAAGTGGAATAGTCAAAAATTCAAGGTAAAATGTTTTATATATATTAATTGTCAAAATTTGAGTTTCTTCTTACTAATGTTATATTATCTTGTTTTTATTGGTGTTTCAATTGCGTAGGAACAATCACTAACTAATGTGAATAATAGGATGCAAATGAAGACAAAACATCGATGTTGATCAAAATCAATCCCAGCCAGGGTATACAGCTCGGTGCGTTCTACTAATTTATTTTATTGGATTAATAGGCTTTGTTATTTAAATATTTGAAATAACATTGAAAAACAAATGAATCAGATAAGTGCAAATGGAAAAGTGCCCGATTTAGTAGAATTTTACAAGTCCATCCACTATAATTCGGACACGCATGAATGGATTTCGTCAAAGAGCCAAGTTAATTATGTATGTACAAGGTAATGTCTTTCAATTTTGATAAAATTATTTATTTTGCTGTGTAGGGTAGAATAACTAATGATTGTTTGATTTATTTCAAATTAATAGGACAACATGATACAGACACAAGCAGAATACCTCTCGTAGACTGGTGCGATCCCCTTGACCCCAGAGGAGTTGTCAGTCAAGGTGCTTAAGACAAGGTCAGGTTATGTGAAAGGACTCGACATGAGGCCTTCTTCTTCTATGAATAGAACTGTTGCACCTGCTAGAAATAGTGACTATTTTCAATGCCTCGAGATGCAAATAGCACAACAAAATGAACAAATTGCAAGGTTTGAAAAGTCAGAGTAGAAACAAAGCAATTAGATACAAAGTATCATAGAGTGTTTGAGGTAGAAAGGTATCACGAGAAATTTTGAGAGTGGGGAAAGTTCAGATTCAGATGGACAAGCTTCTTGGTTAGTATATTATATTTCTATGTTAATTTAGTAGAAATTTCTTCTTTAACTAGGGTAGAATAAAAAAATACTTTGACATTTAGGGGCGAAAGGTCCCGGAAAAATAGTAAAATAAGCATGTAAAGGCCTAAAAAACATCACAAACACCTTGAGACGAAGCAACATAAGTTGTGTAAACTTATGAAAAAAGCACGTGGCTCCCAATTTGAAAACTACTTTGAAATTTGCACTATTCCAACACGTAGGAATGAAAAATATTACAAAGAAATGAACTTTTCCAACGCTTAAGCTTGAAAATAGGCCATCAAGGGCCAAAATTGTGTAACAGAAATGAGAAGGCCCAGGGAACACCTCAAATACTTCAGGAGGGACCAACGTAATTTGTGCAAACTTACGGAACTGGAACGGAACTCCCAGTTTGAAAACTAAGTCAAAAAAATGCATTTTTCCAACACTTAGACTTGAAAATAAGTCATCGGGGGCCAAAATCATGTAACAGCCACGAGAAGCCCAGGAAACACCTCAAACATCTCAGGAGGAACCAATGTAAGCTGTTGAAACTTACGGAACTAGCACGGGACTCCCGGTTTGAAAACTAAGTCAAAAAATGCATTTTTCCAACACTTAAGCTTGAAAATAGGTCATTGGGGGCCAAAATGGTGTAACAGCCACGAGAAGGCCTGGGGAAACACCTCAAACACCTCGAGAGGGACCAATATAAGTTGTGAAGACTTATGAAACTGGCACGGGACTCCCGGTTTGAAAACCAAGTCAAAAAAATGCACTTTTCCAACACTTAAGCTTAAAAATAGGCCATCGGGGGCAAAAATCCTGTAACAGCCACGAGAAGGCTCGAGGAACACTCAAACTCCTCGGGAGGGACCAATGTAAGTTATGAAAACTTACGGAACTAGCACGGGACTCCCGGTTTGAAAACTAAGTCAAAAAATGCACTTTTCCAACACTTAAGCTTGAAAATAGGCCATCGAGGGCCAAAATCGTGTAACAGCCATGAAAAGGTCTGGAGAACACCACAAACACCTCAAGATGGACCAATTCAAGTTGTGGAAACTTACGAAACTAGCACGGGACTCCCAGTTTGAAAACTAAGTCAAAAAATGCACTTTTCCAACACTTAAGCTTGAAAATAGGCCATTGGGGGCCAAAATCGTGTAACAACCACGAGAAGGCCTGGGGAACACCTCAAACACCTCTAGAGGAACCATTTTAAGTTGTGGAAACTTGCAAAACTAGCACGGGACTCCCGGTTTGAAAACTAAGTCGAAAAATGTATTTTTCCAACACTTAAGCTTGAAAATAGGCCATGAGGGATCAAAATTGTGTAACAGCCACGAGAAGGCCAGGGGAACACCTCAAACACCTCGGGAGAGACCAATGTAAGTTGCAGAAATTTATGGAACTAGCACGGGACTCCCGGTTTGAAAACTAAGTCAATAAATGCACTTTTTCAACACTTAAGGGTTGTTTGGGATGATCTAAATAAGTGCACTTTTTGACTTTTTATGAAATATAGGTTGGGTTTGGGTTGGGTTTGAAGTGATGTGTTAGAGAGGTGATATGACTTAAATAAGATGATATGACTTAAATAGGATAGTAACTTTTTGACTTTTTTCAAACATGCCAAACCAGCCCTTAAGCTCGAAAATAGGCCATCGGGGGCCAAAATCGTGTAACAACCACGAGAAGGCCCAAGGAATACCTCAAACACCTTAGGAGGGACCAATGTAACTTATGAAAACTTATGAAATTAGCACAGGACTCCCAGTTTGAAAACTAAGTCAAAAAATGCACTTTTCCAACACTTAAGCTTGAAAATAGGTCATCGGGGACTAAAATCATGTAACAGCTATGAGAAGGCCTGGAGAACACCTCAAACACCTCGGAAGGGACCAATGTAAGTTGTGAAAATTTACGGAACTAGCACGGGACTCCCGGTTTGAAAACTAAGTCAAAAAATGCATTTTTCCAACACTTAAGCTTGAAAATAGGCTATAGGGGGCCAAAATCGTTAAACAACCATGAGAAGGCCCGAGAAACACCTCAAACACCTCAGAAAGGACTATTGTATCTTATGTAAACTTACCAAACCAGCACGGGACTCCTGCTTTGAAAACTAAATCGAAAAATGCATTTTTCCAACACTTAAGCTTGAAAATAGGCCATCAGGAGTCAAAATCGTGTAACAGCCACGAGAAGGCCCGGGGAACACCTCAAACACTTCATGAGGGACCAATGTAAGTTATGGAAACTTAAGGAACTAGCACAGGACTCCCAGTTTGAAAACTAAGTCAAAAAATACAATTTTCCAATACTTAAGCTTGAAAATAGGCCATCGGGGGCCAAAATTGTTAAACAACCACAAGAAGGTCCGGGGAAAACCTCAAACACCTCGGAAGGGACCATTTTAACTTGTGTAAACTTACGGAACTAGTACGGGACTCCCGGTTTGAAAACTAAGTCGAAAATTGCATTTTTCCAACACTTAATTTGGTAAATAGGCCATTGAGAGCCAAAATCGTATAATAGGCATGGGAAGGCCCGGGGAACACCTTAAATACCTCAAGTGGGACCAATGTAAGTTGTGAAAACTTACAGAACTAGTACGGGACTCCTGGTTTGAAAACTAAGTCGAAAAATGCATGTTAAATTGTATATTTGATTAATAAGATAATCATTATCTAACTTCCATTCTTTTTTCTTTTCTTTTTTTTTTTTTTTTTTTTTGTGTGTGTTTTGTTTTGTTGCAGATTCGAGATTAGATAAGGACATGTTTGGTAATTTGAAGAGCAGAAACTAACTCATTTTGTATTTTTGTTCATATTACCTTACATGTATTTTTGTTACTTTGTAAATTTTATATTTTTATGGGTATTACAAGACATGTTTTGTAATCCGCAATTGATATTATATTTGTGTGGGTATTAGTAGACATGTTTTTTGTGGATATTATGAGACGTGTTTGGTAATTCACATGCAGTTGATATTGTATTTTTGTGGATATTGTGCTGAAATTCGACTGTGTTGTTTATGAAAATGAACAGATTTTTGTATTGATTTGTAATAGATATTTTATTGAACAAATTATTGAAATGCGCAAGGAATTTTTAGTGAAAAGAAAATTTTGAAATTGAAAATATTACCCCCACTTTAAAAAAATTTAATTATTATTAGCGACGAACAAAAAATGTCGCTATTAGTTTTCAAACAACATGACGAATAATTTTGTCACTAATAATATAGTACCAAACAAATAATTTCATCACATTTGCTGAATATTTCGTCGCTAAATTGAAATATTTGGTGACAAAATGTTTTTTTATTATTGAAGAATTTTCTTTTGTGCTATTTTTTGTGACGAATTTTTTTGTCACCTTAATCTATATCATTGGTGAGAATAAATTTCGTCACTAAAACCTATTTAGTGACGAAATATTTCGTCACCAAAACAATTAAAATAAAATATTATCTAATTTTAGTGACGAAATTGATGTTATAGAGGACGAAAAATGCAACATTTAGAGATGAAAAATTTCATCGCCAAAAAAGAAAAATAGACGATGAAACTATTTTCGTCACCAAGTACTTTCTACGACAACGTATAGGTGACAACCGTGGTAATAAAAAATTTTCGTTACAAATCACTTTAGTGACGAAAATTTGATATTTTGAGATAAAATCAATCTGTCACCAAAGGCCTTTTTTTGTTGTAGTAAATCTTCCCAACAAATTTATTGTTTTTAAACTTCCTTTAATTTAATTTAAATTTTTTTTTTCTTTGTCAATCATAATCATACTCAATTTTGTATCGGACCACACGTAATTTATTCACACACACATAAAAAAAATAAATAAATAAATAAAATAAAGAAGAAAACACTATGGATTATATAATTCATACATAAGTGATAGTTTTATTCATCACAATGAATTATATATATTATTTATAGATAATGGATCATGTTTTCCGTGCATAGCACGGATTGTAGGCTAGGTAAGTGATAAGTTTTTTTATTTAAATTATCATATTAATGTAATACATATTTATATTTATATAAATTATACAATATTAATGGTTGAGTTTTTAAGGATGAGAAACGGAAGTTCTAAATTCTCAAACTAAGTTTCTTAGTTTTATAACAAAAATATAAAAAAATATATTTATTGTTTTATAAATTTCAAATTTAAAAGATAATAAAATTTGAAATTTAAAACTTAAATTTTAGTTAAAACAATCCTTATCCATTAGACATCCATGATTTATCAAATTCCTTCTCCAAATAAATTTTTTTTAAAAAAAAATCACAGCTAAATATATGATAAAATTTTAGATTTTACATTTTGTCCTTATCTCTAATTCAAACTTGCATAGCAATATCCACTCGATATTGGAAAATGTTGCAGCTTAAGCCAAATGGAAAAATTGACGTTATATATGATTATAGGACTTTTCTTAAGTGTGCAACCCTTAAGGTTGCACACCATGTGCCACTTACACAAAAAACGTAAGTGGAAGGTGAAAACAAAAGCAGGACTGTAAACAGAAAAGGCGTAAGTGTAAGGTGTAAGTTGCACACCATAACAGTACCTATGATTATATATATATATATATATATATTTTATTATTTTTATTTTCATTTTGCTGACAGGAGACAAATGAGACTACAATGATGAGGTTATATGTTGTTAATCAATCTTTTGTGTCATGACCATTGCTGATTGATGGTGAAAGAAGGCAAATCGGTCATGTTGTAACATTTTTTACATGTTTCAATTGTTCACTTTTGTAATACCTTGCTAGTTATTCATGGAAATTAAGCTCAAAAGATTAACATGATGATCCTATGATATTTGTTTCGCAATGCATTTCAGGTATTTTTAATTTATATTTTTATCTTTCTTATTTATATTAGTGTGTGTCATCTATGTATGGTTAATCTTTCTTTAATATTTATAAGATTAACACGATTGGAGTAAACCCTTGGCAAAATTTAGCAATGCAAGCCCACTATTCCGTACATGTTGATCCTACAAGATTTGTTTCACAATACATTTCAGTTATTTTTAATTTATATTTATATTTTTCTTATTCATATTGGTGTGCATATCATCTATGTATAGTTAATATTTCTTATAAACCCTCTCTAATTGGCAGATTTATAACACAAAGTTGTGGGTGATGAATTTTAATTTATATTAATTTTTTACATTTTATTACTTCTATGTGCAAAGTATTCATTTTATCTAATATTTTTTTGGTTTTAAGTTAAGATGTAATTTTTAACTACTGACTTTGAAAAGAGTTTGCCAGAGCAATCAAGTTAAATATTAGAAAAAGTTATAATTTAATATGATTCTCTCTCTTCTTCTTCTTTTTTTTTTCTTTTAAAAGATTTTACAATTCATACTTATTTTAAGAATTTATTGCATGTAATTGGATTATTGCACCTGGGTATAATTCAAATATTTTATTTTGTTAATGGTTAGTTTAATTTCATATTGTACTTTGTTAACAGTATATCAATTCATTATTAGTGTGAAGCACAATTTTCTTTTTGTCTAAAGATTTGCTTGAATGACTTCAAATATTTCTCACCGTGCATTGCACGAGTTCTTCACTAGTAGATCATAAGCTACAAATTAAACACTCCCTTTTTCTTTCTATTTGTCAAAAGGATTAATTATTTCCCACTTGAATAAATATTGACATGATTAATTATACTTTTCGTCCCTTTAGTTAATTCAAATTTTATTTTAGTCCTTATAATTTTAAATTAATCAATTTGATTCCTACATTTTAAATATAATTTGACAATACTACTTGTCCCTAAGGAACGGGACGGGCTAATCCGGGCCTCCCACACTATTGTACGATTGCTGGATCCACTGAGAAACCTGTACAAGAGTCTAACGGGAAACGGGAGTCCAGCGAACCCTCCGACGAGCAAGTTAGAGAAGAAAGATCAACGGAATATAGAGATATAAAGATATATGGTGATAAAGAACTTAACCTTCTCTTTGTCTTAGAAACCTGCTTATATCATTTGTTTACCATTTCCTTGTCCACTCCGACCTGTCATGTTGGTCTGAAGTCTATGTTCTAGCTTGTCTTGTTCATGGTGAGGCTGTTATGTTCCGACGTGAAGGGGTTATCGCATTAAATGCTGCAGGAATCTCATTAATAGCTGATGTTTGATTGCAATAACTCTGCAGGATCTTTGTCTGCTTATGTGGCTAGTTCTTCTCTTGACAAGTGTTTAGATGTCATTGGTTCTTGATGTAACGTTGGGTTCCAATGATGTTGGGCTTTAGTGTTTGAATTATGCATTGGGCTTTAAGTGGTGGGCCAAAAACTCCTAGAGGCCCACCTATGTCATAATTTTAATTTGAAATTTGTGTCCAAATTTTTGTTAATTTTTTTATTAGGAAACATATTTTCTCATGCCAGGAGAAGAAGCATGCTTCCAAATAAAATTTGCACACACATAAAAGAGAAATACAAAATATTTAACATGGGCAAAAAAGATAAATTATTCACTGTGAATGACGGAGAGTACAATGATAAAAATAAAAAATAAAATAAAATACATAAAACTCGAGACGCATAGTCAAGAGTAATTGAGTCCATGAACCCTAATCATCGATTGAGTGTTTATTTTTGACGTCAGAAAACATTGGATTCACCAAAGCAGAGCTTTGATTTTATTAAAGAAAATCCAAATTCAAAAACCCATTAATAGGAATTCAACTAATGTAGTACATCGGGTCGGGTAGCTTGAAAGTCCGATTGCCAATATGGGTTCCCAAGATGTCACTCCATTGATCACCCATGTTTCCAAGAACTCTGTATCCTTCCTTCTCTAGCTTCTCCCTTTGATTTGATTTATATGTCACTGCCGTAGTCCCTATATCTGCTGATCCCCTGGTAGAAGAACCCAAAAAAAAAAATTATTTATTATTTATTTTTTTGTGACTTCTTAAAATTAAATATATTAAGGGTGTGTCTGTGAAATTTACTTTTTTTAGTGGATTTTTCTTAATTAATTTTTAAAAAATCAAAAAAAATTATACTTTTAGATTCTATCAACTAGACGGATCGAAAATGTAAAATAAAAAATTAAAATCAAATTCACTAAAATTTTAAAAAGCCAAAAAAAAATTGTTTTTTAGTAAACTTTTTTTTGTCGACTTTTTCACACCAAAAAAAAAAAAAAAAAATACCATTTGAATTCTTCTACACTAGACAAACTAAAAAGTAAACTTTTTGATACAAATTTTTAAAAAATATGAAAAACTCACAATTTTTTAGAATTTTTTTGTATTCAATGATTTTTTTACTTTTCAGGTTTGTCTATTGTAGAATAAGGTAAACAGTAAAAAAAAAAAAAAACCAAACAAACGAACAATTTTTGGCATTTTTTTTTTTTTTTGGGTCTTTAGTTGACTCTTGTTTTCCAATTTTTAAAATTTATGTATTTATTTACTTTTTTAGTCTGTTTAGATTTGACAGTGTAAAGTTTTTAAAAGCATTTAAAAAAAAGTCCACTAAAAATAAAAAAATTTTAAATTAAAAAAATTCTCTAATAATAACTTAATTTTTAAATGAGTTGATGATTGATTGTGTGAAAGTATTAGGGATTATATAAAACTAAAACAGAAAGAAGTGTGAAGTAGGGTGTGTTTGCTAACCTCAATAATAGCTTCTCCAAAGTATGGTATCCAACTTTCTTCAAGTTGTTTGCAGTGACATTTCTTTGGCTTTCTGGTCTTCCAGTTAGGAAGACAACCTTAAACTTAAGAGAGAGTAGCTTTTTGTATAGTCTCAGACTCTCTGGCAATGCTGGTGCTTCTCCCTCATTCACCCATTTGCTGTAAATTGTTGCATTATATGGCTCCACCCTGAAATTTCCATTGTTATATACATTAATTGTTGTCATAGTAATTCGCTCAACATCTTTAAAAAAAATGTCAAATTATACACGTGTCCTCTTTAATTTGCTTCTTGTGTCAATTTGAGCACGCTACTAGCTTGCTAACTTGCCTGCCTCGGATTTTTAAGGGTTTAGAATTGATATTTAAGCCCATAGGGCCAAACTGCAGTTAGGACAATAAACGAGCCAAGTTGAGCCAAGTAGTAAATTGTTCAAGATTAATAACAAACCAATCTCAAGTGAGTTTTTAAGAAACCAATCTCAAGTTGAACTCAAGGAATTTGATTTTTTTATAATATATAGAAGTTTATTAGTCAAGCTTGGCTTGAAAACTTAACAAGTTTAAATTATTATTCAAGATTGATTTGTTTACATATCGTGTCAAACTTGAACAAACTTTTAACGAGCCGAACATGAGTCGTGATTGAATAGCTTGGTTCGTTTAAAAGCCCTAACTGCACTATACTTCTATTAAATGGACTAGACTTCAGAATAGTCATTGAACCTAATCCTATCTGATTATTATTATATTTTATATATTACATAAATGCACATATATAATTAATTGAGTTTCATTTTTGTTTAAATTAAAGAAGATACACTTGAGAAAGGAAAACTACATCCCCAAACTCTAAACATAGAATATAATGAACAAATATAAAAAATTTGTCCCAATTTTTATTTTATAAAACTTGTTTTCTATTTAATATATGCATTTATTGGACAAGCTTTGGATTGACCTCGTAAATCATTAATTTGTCTTTCAGTTTTTGGTGTCATTCTTAATAGAATAAAGATTGGGACCCCCTTTCCCCCCACCCCCTTTGACCCCCTTTCTTTTTTGATTGGTCACTTTTTCTTTTTCTTTTTCTTTTTTTTCTTCTCCTCCAATCACCACCCGCCACGTGTGTGTGGGAGGTGGTGAGGGTTGAAGTTTAAGGGGGTCTAAATCACTGATGTTCTTAATATATAGAATCGGATTCGGATAGGGATTACATGATCTTATAAAATTTAATTATTAGGATCGAAAGATCCTATTTATAAGAAATTTTTTACACGATCCGAATCGATTATGTCCAAATAAATCGCAAGATTCGAATCAAGATTTTGATAACTGTGGTTGCAAGTGTCCGATTAAGGTGGTCACTACTAGGGCATAAAATCAAACAAACTTTTCAGATCGAAATCTGGATTGAAAATCTAAGTAATGGGGGATAAACAGTGTATAAAATTAATGGAGTCTGATATTGAAAAGACATTTTAAAGTTATGCAAAGGCATGCACTTCAAAGTTTAATCCATTTTCTTATTACAATCCTATTTGCTGCATGTATTCCATGAAATGAATTGTAAGGTAGAGATCTACCATGTACAATAAACAACAGATGCTCTAAAAGATGAAATTAATATAAGATAGACAATATATATATATATATATTGTAGTCAAATATGCAAAGGCACTTCAAAAGTTTTAAATCATTTTCTTATTACAAAAAGTTATAAATCATATGCTCTAAATTGTGAAGAAATGGGACTAAAAGATACATACAAAAATAATGGAGTCACAAAATATTAATATGCAAAGGCACCTCAAGGTTTTCTTCGTTCCTTCCAAGGGTTAAAAAAATATCATCCTATCATTTATTTCAAGGGAGATTTCCAAATAAATTGTAAGTGTATAAAGTAATTGCAAATTGAGTTATAAATCAATGAAAATGAGAGTCATGTTTCGGAATAAGTTATCTGGTAGGTTCATCTTACCACGTGATTATGTATCCACTTAATAATGAAAGAATATGTGACAAGCTTGTCTAAAAAATAACAGACAAAATGGTTGTGTCTTTAAATCTCTACAAATCAAATTGATCGATCTATGAAATAAGGCATAACTCTAACTTGCAATTTCATAAATTTGAAAAATAACCTTTCTATTTGCCAAATTCTCCCCATTTTTAACTTGCAATACCATATTATATTTACTTCAAAAAATCTACGAGCACAGAGCACAGAAGATACCAAACACAAATTGCACAAATATATGAGACAAAATGTTCACAATTATAAATGTAAATATTTTGAGTCACATCTAAGTCTTATTCTGTAAAATTCTTTCAGAGCACGTAGCACAGCTATATTTACTTACCCAAATCCATGGTGAGCATAGTAAGGTAGATTAGAGAGAGTGGTCTCATCTATGTCAAAGACCCATACATCCTTGCCATCACCAGCAAGCTTGAGGCTCTGGGCATAGCTCAAAGCCTGGTCTACAACAGCTTTTGAATCTTCCCGGTACTGGTCGCCGAGCATGTAGTGTCCAATGTAATTTTCGCATGATTGTGGCACTGTCTTCCAATCAATAATGTTGTGAGTCTCGACACCGAATCGCCAACTCAGGCACGACAACCCACGAACAGGTGTCCCAGCAGAGCCGGACTGTGGCCGGAGAGGGTGAATTTGGTGGAGAACTTCCACTTCTTGTGATCCATTGGGGGATACTGCAAGTGTGCCAAGAAAGAGTAGCAGTGATAGCAACCCCATGTTGGAAAGTATTTGGTTGAGTTTGAAAAAACGTTGACATCCAAAGTGGTAACTAGCCTCTTTAAATAGTACTCTCAAAATCGCTTTCTCTATCCCAATGTACTGTAGTAGGTAAACGATGAAAAAAATTTTAAAATACAAAATTCGCATGGCTAGAAATAGAAAATTTATTAAGTGCTTTTGAAATATCATGTTGAATTGTTTTTTTGACATTCTTGATTAATAAGAAATCTCAATATATACAGTTTACTAATTATTTAACAAAAATAAGTAAGCCAGTTCTCTTTGTAAAATTTCTAATTATATGATTAGACAATAATATCACATAATATTCTAAAATTATTGAATAATTATCCTTAAGACCGGTGGCCTATATATGCTTCTAAATACAATAAAAAAAAATTCTCTCGAGACTTAATTTTTTTTATAGGGTACAAAAGTATTCCTTAGCCCACCCTCTAAGACTCCAAAAAAAATAAAATAAAATAAAATACAAAAAGTTTTTCTTAGCCCACCCTCTAAGACTAAAAAAAAATAAAAATACAAAAAGTGCCAATCTCATGGATGAGAGTAGCTAGTTTAATGTGCATTAAATTACTAGGTACTTTTTGACAAATAATGAGGCTTAATTAACTTTTATGTTGTAGCATTCTAATTCTTTATTACAGTGTATTCACACGAGACACATGATATAACAAATATATCATTAAACTGGACGGGTTGTTGTATCTAATAAATATAAATATCATTAAACTGGATGGGTTGTTGTTGGACGGTTGTGGAAGAATGAGTGGATGAATATGTAACGCCCAAAAATTAAACATAATGATAGTATAATAATCATGGCTTTTCATAATAAATCGGAATAAATTTTCAACACTTGTTTTACATGATCATGAGGTTCGTACAAAATAGTTTCACATGTGAATATACATTTAAGGGTCTTGTTATGGTGTGCAACTTACACCTTACACCTTACACCTTACACTTACACCTTATACTTACACATTTTTTGAGGTTGCATATGGTGTGCAACCCACTTACACCTTACACCTTACACTTACACTTACACTTACACCTTACACTTACACCTTTTGTGAGGTTGCATATGGTGTGCAACTGTAAGTGGGTTGCACACTTAAGAAAAGTCCTACATTCAATGGTTTCCAATACATAAATCTATAGCATGTAGAATATTCAATCCAAAAATAAATAAATACCCTCAAGGGCTTACAAATTTCAAAGTTTAAGTCCGGTTACACAAAAATGGTTTCTCAAGCCCATATAATTATAGCCCTTGGCTTACAAAAATACAGTCACAACAAAACGAGAGCCTTGTGCTCTCAACACACACTTCCACGCCTTTAATTAGGTGGAATCACCACATCTTTTTCTGTACAAAATTCCATAGGATGAGCATAAAGCCCAGTATAAAATTCTTAACAAAATATATACATTTTATACGAGCCTCATGAAATGAAATGCACATGCCATGTTGTGCCTTTTGAAAGGAAATCACATCTTCATCTTTTGAAAACCATCATGCTCAATGCTATCTTGGAATTTCAACAATCCAAAATTTATCAATTTAGTTCAAGGGATGGTAAATACGACTCAGGTAATTCCTAAGTTGGTGTTTGCAAGTAGGCATAACTAGTACTACCAAAACTCCACTTTACCGGTAACTAACCGGAAGGCACGTGGTACCTCCTCCGCGCGTGTTTTCGGTCTTTCAACCCGGATACTCAGACCAACTTAATCAATTTCATCTACACCCCCTATCCGGACTTACCAACGTATTTATCCCAAAGCAATTCCAAAAAAAAAAACTTATTTTACAACATTCTTTTCTCAATGCAAAAGTTTTCAAATCTAATATTCAAAATTCATCATAACCAAATGAATTGATATATCAATGCAACAATTATCAATGCAATGCAACATCCCTTTCATTTTCAATTCTTCCACACAATTTTTCAATTTGTGATCACAATTCTCAATCCTCTTTCCATTGCAATTTGACAAGATGAACATGTATATATTCATTAATATCTATCCAAAGAATAACACATTTCCACATTTCAAGCATTCTCAACAATTTAGTCTCTTTATGACTATATTCGCATTTTTTAGCAATAACCAAAAAGACAACTAGCTTTCATGTTCCATAAAATTTCCCATTTATATTCACGACACAATGAAATTTCCAACCATTCATTCTTTTTAGCAAAGTAATAGGTAAACACCAATAAATTTTCAACACTTCTCTAAAAATCTCAATTTTCTAGGTTTTTGCCAAAACTAGACATTTCCACATCTTTTGAAAGGTTCAATTTTTGAAATATATTTCCTCAACAATGTAGCTCAAACTCCCAAGAAATTTTAAACAAAGGCAAGATGTAAACCCACTTTTATTAAGATCACCAACACATCTTGAACCAAATCAACTTTCAAAGTTTATCCAAAAGAGTTCAAAAATCAACCAATCTTGCAAAATATATATATATATATATATATGTAATTCTAAGAAAATCCATACCTCAAGTTTTGAAGAAGAAGTGAGATGAAACCCCCATAATTAACGGTGTTGAAACTTGATCTTTACCGCATAAAATGTAGTCCTCGAAAAATTCTTCAACTTTGGTAAAGGAACAAGGATTAAAATCCCAGTGGTTTCCAAGAAATCAAGGCTTTAATCTAATTTGGTGTAGGAAATGTAGAAAGAAGGGAGAGAAAAGTGTTTTTAGAGAAAGAGATATGATGGTAAAGTGATATACACTCAGTCCAAGAAGAGAGAAAGACAAAATTTTCAGATTCAGTGGAGTCTCACATGTGCGGCACCTATTCCTGCACGTGCAGAGCGTACCTCCTGCACGTGCGGCACTCCTCTACACCTCCATTCGCACCTGCATATATTGCAGTGTTGCACCCTGGACCTCCCCTACTTTCCGCACGTGCAGTCCAAGCCCCCGCACATACGGCTCTATCCTCTAGCCAAGAAATTTTTCGACTTAACTCAAGACACCCCGGACCCAACCTTGCACCTTCCGAAACAAGGGAGACCCAGGATTGAAATAAATAAGGACTATAGATTTTTGGGAGGAAGTTTTCAAAAACAACGAACCCAATAGTTAACAAGACCACACATCAAAACCCGACTTTCTAACAAAAGTAAATCCAACATAACTCAAGAGGACGAAGTGGACAATGTACCCGGTCATCACAGAATATGATTTCTATATGGTGTTTGGTTTTTTTTAAGTTAATCATCTTAATTTTAGAGAACATTTAAGTTTGGTAGGTCAATTTTAGAATCGATTTTAGTGATTTAAATCGTTTATTTTGTAAGAATCCTTGGGTATAGAATATTCATGTAAAAAAATTTAAATGATCAGATATCGGTATATGTTTGAATCAAATTTGCATTGCAAAAAATATATAGCTATTTTGAAACTATATTTATCGCCCATTTTTTAAAATAAATATGATTCAAACATTATGTCCAATAATCTGCTTTTTTTACTTGAAAATTCTACTCAATGAGTTTTAGAAAGTGAATGGTTCAGATCACCGAAATCGGTCACAAAATGGGGCTCAAACACTCACTTATATGGGTATTATCTGTTTAGTTTGATTTTTAAAAAAATATTTTTAGACGAATTTTTATTTGTCTGTAACAATTTTTTTCATATTTTTATTAATTTTTTATTTTAGACGTAATTAGTCTAAACGTTTCTAAAAAGTTTTAAAAAACTTACTAGAATGTGAAAAACTAAAAAATAAGAAAACTCGAACAAAAACAAATGTGTTTTTATGCTAGTTTTCTTTTGTTTTTAATATTTATTTTAATGTTCTAGTTACTTTTTTTTTTTTTTCCCCAGAATCAGACGTACCTAAAAAAATTAAATAAAATATAATTTTTTAAAATGAGTTCACTACAAAAATTTGAAAACCAATTTAAAACCCAATTTTTTTAAAATCAAACTAAACAAACTATTGTGAAAAGATGTATATTTTAATTAGAATAAATTACAAATACACCTCATAAAATTTATTTAAAATACGAATTAATCCCTGTGATTTAAAAAATTATAAATATTTCAATGTTAGAATTTTTTATTTAACATAATTCATTGAAAAAATAAAATTTCTAATTGTTCTCCTATACAATAATAAAATTACTTGAATTAATAATTGAATGATTATTTTACATCATTAAATTTGCTAATTGACTTGATAATTTATTAATAAAAAAATCATTAGTTATGAAATTAGAAACTTGAAGGTGATGGATGTAATTTTTAAAATCACAAGAACCAATTCATATTTTAAGTAAATTTCAATCCAATCTATACATAATAAAAATAAAAATAAAAGTAAAAGTAAAAGTAAATTTCAAAATATGTATTTATATTTGGGTTGGGTTTTTCTGATGTCTCGTTTAAATGATCTAAATCGTTCATTTTGTAAGGCTCACAATGTATATTATCTATAAAAAAAATTTAGAATGATTCTATATTCGTAACATTTTTATTTTATTACATTTGTCTCTAAAAAAATAAATGACAAATATATACTTGAAATAGATTATTTATTTTTTGAGACAAATACAATAAAATAAAAATATTATCATTATTAGATCATTCTAAATTTTTTCATAGATAATATACATTGAGAATTCTACAAAATAAATAATTTATATCATCAAAATAAAATCCATATTAAACCCTGTAAAACCCTCAAATTTTATCATATTAAGATCTCAACAATCCTATATTTTACCTTAAAAGTTAAGAGTTTGGTATTAATGAGTGTGGAGAGAAATCAAGAAGGAAGAGTGTCAACCAAAGACAGTCGGATCCGAGTCACTCGGTTGGCAAGCCAACCTTTCACATGTGAAAAGATATAATTTGGTGCTGTTACTTTTGGTCACTAGTGGTTAAATTACATATTTCATTTTGTTATGATACCAGATTCTCTCGAGTCTCTATATAAATTGGATATTATTAACTCGGTTTATTGATTAAAATAATCATAATTATATAATTTTATTATATTTATTTTTTAACAAATGATTTATAAATAAAAATAATTAAAAAATAAAAAATATATAATTATCAAAATGAGATTTATGATAATTGAACGGCCAGACAATAACATTAAATTCAGATAATGAATTTAACAGAATTTGTTCAGCCTAATCAACAATGATTTCGAGAGGTCTTGGAGGGCTACCATACACCTCTGCATTGGAAATTAACTCTCGTGTTTCAATCTCTTTCTTAACTAATTTATTTTTGCATTTTTCGTAGAATGTGAAATGTGACTGGTACTTTTCACCATTTTCAAGAGATTATTTTTATATTGAATTAAAAAAAAAAAGATTATTTTTAAATGATCTTTTAAACATTAATATAAATGGGATATGATTTCTTTTCAATTCACTCAATACAACGTGTAAGAGTTTTAGAGATTAAATTTTTTTGATTTTTATAAGTGAAAATTTTGTTGTAAAAGACATTTAGGGACCAATTTCTACTATCGTGAGAATAATTGCTAAAAAATAGTCCTAAAAAGTAAAAAATAAGACTTTTAACAATAAAATTTTAAAAATGTCACTAATAAATACACTTTTAGGAACAAAATAATTTGATCTCAAAAAGATTTATTTTTTAAGATAAAAAATTTGGTCTCAAAAAAATAATAATTCATTACTAATATCCAATTTTCTTTGCTAAAAATATAATAACGGCATTTTTTGTAACAAAAATATTTTGTTCCTAAAAAATAATTTTGTCTCTAAATTTTAGTTTCTAAAATTTTAGGTTGCATTTGGTAGAATTTTGTAAATATAATTTGAGAGTATGAGTTGTATTTTGAATTTGTGAGTTGTGGAATTATGATTTGAGTGTAGAAAATTTGTTTGGTTATGATTTTTGAATAGAGTATTGAATTGAGTTTTGAATTGTATGTGGAATTGAGTTTTGAAAGTTTGATTTGACATATAAAATAAGAAAATTTGTTTGGTTATAATTTTTGAAAAGAGTTTGAAGTGACTATTGGGATTAAAGGGTCGAGCTCAATTTATTATAGGTTCATTTTGTTGATTTAAATTGTTCAGTTTTTATTACCTGTCAAGTAATAATTCGTTTGAGAGGCACAAAAAATTGAATAGATTTTAATTCACAAAGTGGACTGAAAATAGGCTAAACTAAATCCTTCAATCGAAATAATAAACTGAATAAAAGCTAAACCCTACAAATATAACAAACTCTACCATTTAAAGGGTTAATTACATCAAATTTTCTAAATTACCAGTTCAGAGAATGTTGATAATTAATCCCAATTTAATTAAATTAAAGGGAAATTCTACTGTATACACTTCTTAAAGGGGTGTATCATACATATTTTTAATTATGTCATTTTCTTATTTAGTTATGATCAATTTTCTTATTTAGTGATGACATTGTTTTAATTATGACTCATGAGATTTTTTGTTATACCTCATGTGGTGTTTGGTTATAATTTTGTTTTTTTGTTTTTTTTTTAGTTATGACTCCAGGGGTATAAAATTATGTTATTTTTTCCTTTAATTATAAAGTACATATTGTACACATTTTTTGAGGGGTGTGTACCATAAGTTATGTTTGGTTTGTATTTGTAAAACAATTTTGAAAAATAATTTTTTGAACAGAGTTTATAAAATTTGAAAATTTGTTTGGTTTTATATTTTAAAAATAGTTTTGAAATTTTAGATTTTTTGTTTGTTTGTTTGTTTGTTTGTTTTTTTTTTTTTTTTTTTTTTTTTTTTGAATAGAAAGGTATAAGAGAAAAAGTGATTAATTAATATATAAATGAGAGAAAGGTGATTTTGAATTCTATTTTCAAAAATTTTTAACTAAACAAATTTTTAAAATTTTATCTCAAAAATTATCTCCTCAGAAACAAATCAAATAAAGCTGTAATCTTCCCCTAAATTTTTAATGGGTTTGGCTTCCTTCCAGTCCGTAATTAGATTAGAGGGTGTTGTTGGGCCCGTAAGGGCCCATCACAGATTCTATTTTGATAATCTAAATCGTTCAATATGTAGAACTCATCGAGCACTATATACACGTAAAAAATTACTTTAATCGGCAATTGATAACTATGTGATCAAATCAGTTTTGTATATAAAAAAATAGATGGTAAAAAAATAAATAATTGATAGAAATCTAATCTGATGAAATAGATCAATATAATTTTTTACAGATATATAATACTTGACAAATTTTACATATTAAATAATTTAAATTATTAAAACAAAACTCTTAATGATCTTACATGCCCAATAACACCCTCCAATCCAGCCATCAGGGGAGGAAAAAAGCCAATCTCATATTAATCACAACTACAAAAGCATGGCATGATATAATATTCTTCGGATATATCGGATCTTTATTTTTTAATAATTAAATAAAAATCATTCGGCTTTACCCCGTTGTCTGGCGCACCTTTCGACATACGAAAGCTACTTTTACACAACACCTACAACTGCATGGCTGACAAACTTGACTCCCACATGTTTTGCATCTCCAAAAAAATAAAAAAATAGGAGTAAAAAAATAGGAGTAAATTATACCCATATGTGGGAACATATTTTTAGATAGCTCATGTGGTCAAGGTTGGTAGTCGAGATATCATGTGGGTAGATTATGATGTCGAGATATAGTGCGATAATATCGAAATTTGAGATATTTGGATAGAAGATTAGAGTCCTAAATGACATCAAATTATCTAGTTGGATAGAGGACTTCAGTTTGGATAAAGATAAGACTCTTAGGATGTGTTTGATTGGACGAACTGGATAAGGGGGGATTAGAATCCATCGGACTTGAGTCATGTTTGATTGGACGAACTGGATAAGGGGGGATTAGAATCCATCGGACTTGAGTCATGGGACTGTGAATCCCCCGGACTATTTGGTTGGATTGGATTGGATATGTATCATGTGTTTGTTTTTTCATGGGATTAGATGTCTGGAAATGACTATTTTTAGTGAATCCACCGTTTGGTTGGACGGATTGGATATGATAAATGAACAAAAGACTATTTTACCATTTTTTAATTGTTTACTAAGTAATAGCAATATTAAACATATCTTTAATATTTTAATTATTTTTAGCTAGATTAAATAAAAAAATTTATTTTATTTTTTACACAATTAAATAAATGAATTTATTTTTTTAAAAATAAATAAATAAATAAAATATCAATAAAAATTTATATTATTTTTTTAATTAAAATTTTAAATAAATTTGTTTTTAAAACTAATAATAATTAAACAATGAAATTAAATAAAACATCTATTAACATTTAAATAATGAAATTAAATAAAATATAAACAAAATTTTAAAATAAAACATCAATAAAATATCTATAAAAAATTATTTAAAAATAAATAAATAAAACATCAATAAAAAGTTAAATAAAATTATTTTATTTTTAAATTGAGACATTTAAATTTTATTAAATTTTACTAAATATAATATATAATTAAATAGTAAATGGTCAAAATGGTCATTTCACCATCTAATCTCAACAGTAAATAATCCCCTCCAAATTGTCCCACACCCCCCCCTCCTAGGATAGTATAATCCCCCATATGGGGGATAAGGAGTCCGGCCGGACTCCATGTTCGGCGGACTAAAAAACAAACAAACATCGGATTGGATGATTGTCCCGGATTACAATCCGCACAGTAAATAATCCCCCCAATCAAACACACCCTTAGAGAGTTTATCTCAATCTTACTAGGAGTCCAAGATTAGCAGTAATCTAGAGTTCATTGAAGCAAGACTTCTATTGGAACTAAGTTTGTGTTGGCTATAAAAGGGAGATACGAGTCTAAGGTATGTTTTTTATGTTCTGTCTAGTGAGTTAAGCACTATTGATTATCTTTGAAAGATATTTGATTACTGACTTGAGCGTCGGAGTGCTCCTGGGTGGACAAACCACCGCCGGATTCTTATCTTTCTGTAACAGGTTGTTCGGGCTTAACCTATTCTGCCAGTGCTCTCTAGCTGAGTTCCCCTTTTGGTTGTGTGGTCGGAAATCAACACCCATAATTTGGTGCCGTTTGTGGGAACTTAAGAAGGATAGATGGCCAACAACGAGCAGGGAGAAAAGATTGAGGATAACATCCCTAGGGGGGGTGGTAAACTTGCCAATCTAAACGTGGAAAAAGAAAACCATAATGAAGGAGCACGGGATCAGAATCACAAGGAGAATAACATCGGCCAAAAGGGAGACACACCGAAGAAAGCAGGCCGAGATAAGTACTACCGTAAAAGCAACCTTCAGGTATGGAGGGACAGATACCAGAGAAAAGACAAGAAAACTGAAAGACACGGCAAATAAGTTAACAGATCTACAAACAGTGGTCAACCTCATGATGCAGAATAACGTGATGCAGTCGACATCCCTATTACAAGACATGCCAGCACCAGCAACCAAAACTAGTGCCCAGAAAACAAGATCTCGGCCTAGATGAGTAGGTCCGAGAAGACAAGAGCTTAGCCTAAGTGAGCAGATCTCGGATTCCAGATCCCGGATCCCAGATCCTAGAAGACAAGATCTCGGCCTAGATGAGTAGGTCCGATGAGACAAGAGCTCAGCCTAAGTGAGCAGATCCCAGATTCCAGATCCCAAATCCCAGATCCTAGAAGACAAGATCTCGGCCTAGATGAGTAGGTCTGATAAGACAAGAGCTCAGCCTAAGTGAGCAAATCCCGGATTCCAGATCCCGGATCCTAGATCCTAAAAGACAAGATCTCAGCCTAGAAGATTAAGTCCGAGAAGATAAGAGCTTAGCTTAAGTGCACAGATCTCAGATTCCAGATCTCGAATCTCAGATTCCAGTACTTGACGATGTTTCTAAACGAAACATGACGAATAACTTAGATTTATTATATGACAAAGTTGAATTATACTTGCATATAATAGAGTTGAACTAAGTTGGCGATGTTTCTAAGCGAAACATGACGAATAACTTAGACTTATTATATGGCAAAATTGAATTATACTTGCATATAATAGAGTTGAACTAAGTTGGCGATGTTTCTACGCGAAACATGACGAATGACGAATAACTTAGACTTATTATATGACAGAGTTGAATTATACTTGCATATAATAGAGTTGAACTATGTTGGCGATGTTTCTAAGCGAAACATGACGAATAACTTAGACTTATTATATGACAGAGTTGAATTATACTTGCATATAATAGAGTTGAACTAAGTTGGCGATGTTTCTAAGTGAAACATGACGAATAACTTAGACTTATTATATGGCAGAGTTGAATTATACTTGCATATAATAGAGTTGAACTAAGTTGGCAATATTTCTAAACGAAACATGACAAATAACTTAGACTTATTATATGGCAGAGTTAAATTATACTTGCGTATAATAGAGTCGAACTAAGTTGGATTAACATTAGGGCTGGGCAACAAACCCACCCACCCGCACAAACCGCCCGACCCTACCCTACCCGCAGCGCTTTGGGCGGTTTTGATGTAGGTAGGCGGGCGGGTGCGGGTCAAGAAATTCGCAAAAGATCGGGTTTGGGTCGAACCCGACCCGCCCGCAACCCGCATCTTTTTTTTTTTTAAAGAAAAAATAACTAGTTATTATTATTTGTTTTTGCATTTTGGATGGATGGAGATAACTAGTTATTATTTTTATTTTTACATTTTGGATGAAAGTAAAATTTATTATATGGGCACTTATATACATTATCATGATCTAATGATATTTAAATTAGTGTTACTAGTTTGACTTTTATTTATATATATATAAAAAAAAAATCATTATATTCCATTAGTCTAGTAGACACAGTTAAATATGATATTTTGAATTGTCATTCTATTATCACATTATTGCATATTAAAAACTAAATAGTGAAGATTAATCCACTATTAAAATTAGTGTTACTAGTTTGACTTTTAAGGGTTTGTTTTTGCATATTTAAATTAGTGTTACTAGTTTGACTTTTAAGGGTTTGTTTTTGCAAGCTAAGGAGGAAGATTAATCCACTATCCTCAAGTATGGTTCCATATCATCTTATCTAACATGTGGACTATTTATTATGATAATGAATTGTATATCTTGTAATTTAATTTATAACTCTTCTAAAAAAAAAAAAAAAGTGTTTAGAAAGTAACAAAAAATGTCAAACTTGCATAAGTTAAAAAAAAAAAAAAGAAACACTAAACCGCAAACCGAACCGCACCCGCCCGCACAAACCGTGAACCGCATCGCGGGCGGTTGCGGGTCCATTTTTTCCCAACCGCATAAGTGCGGGTCGGGTCGGTTTTGACCCGCACCCGGCCAAAACCGACCCGCGAGCAGCCCTAATTAACATGGACCTGTCATATCGGCAGAATCAGACACAGATTGGAACTAAGTGCATATCAGTCAGATTAACAAAAAGACCAAGGTTGGTAACCTCAGCCAGTCTTTGTTTGAATCTGACCTCGGCAACAAGGTCAAAGCCACATGCTTAATAAGAATCCAAGTGGAACTTAAGTTCACATTAGGGGGCAGAGGGCTGGAGAATGATGCTTGGGAGTTAGAATTTACAAGTTAAGATTGGTTTAACACTTGTTGAAATTTTAAGAAAAATTTACAAGTTGAAGTTAAGCCGAGGTTATGTCAAAGGAAGATTGGTTTAACACTTGTTGAAATTTTAAGAAAAATTTACAAGTTGAAGTTAAACTGAGGTTATGTTAAAAGAAGTTGGTTTAACACCTGTTGAAATTTTAAGAAAAGTTTACAAGTTGAAGTTAACCCAAGGTTATGTTGAAATAATAAAAGACAGAGGTCCTAATAAGTAAAGAGTGAAGTGGCAAGTTGTAAATAACACTTGTGAAAATATTATGATAAATATTTTCAAGTATTAGGTCAAAGCCGAGATAAAACTGCTAGTGGGTATAGCCGAAGTATTCTGCACCGAGAAGATTACACAGTTAAGGTGTACGTTGAAGACATGCAAAATATTCTAAGTATGAAAACATGCAAAGCATAGAAGAAAAGCGGTAAGCATACATGATGAAAGCAATATTCAACACTTAGAAGAAAATAGAAGGCTTGCATTGAAAAGGGACAGCTTGTTCAAGTACATAAACAGGCACATCGGTCTGACAAAATAGATACTGTTCAAAACAGAGAAGAAAATTACAAAGAAAAAGGTACAATGGAAAGAAAAATTCCCAAGTACTAGAATCTTGTGCATTGATCTCAAACTATTCAACCTTGGCTGTTGGCATTGTTTCAGTCTCGGCAGAAAGCTGGGCAGATTTCTCGGCCGTGATTTCAGCATCGATTTCTAGAAGAGTCTGGTCCAGGGTTTTTGCAGTGGCAGTGATCTCAGTTTCAGAAGTGTCAGCCTTCTTTGGTAAGGTGCTCTTGGAGACCTCATCCTCATCCTCATCCTCCTCAATCAAGTCCAAGACTTGATCATTTAGAGTAGAGGACTTGGCCCCAGTAGTAGCTTCAGATTCTTTCTCGGCAACCTCAGCCTCAGCCTCTTCCTTGTCTTCGACCTCCTCATCGTCAGCCTCTTCTACTTCCTTGGCCTCATCCTCAGATTGATTGAGAGATGAAGGGAAAGGGACATTGAGCTGACCCATATAACGGAGGGAAGAGTCCTTAGGGACAAACATCTTTTTGAGGGTTGTCATCTAGTCAAGATAGTAGCCTTTGTTGCAGGCCATGTTGACTTGTTTTTTCAGCCTTAGCAATAGCCTCAGCTTTGGCGGCAGTAACTTGGTCCACTTGCTTCATGTACTTCTCTTTCGAGATATTGAGTTGCTGGAGGCATGAGCATGTCGGATTGACTATAAGGAGATGGAGTGGATTGCATAGTTATGACATCAGGGATGTCAACAAGAAGGTCTTCTACGACAAGAGTTTGGCGAGACATGTCGTCGTTGGTTACGACGATGGTTACTCATAGATAAGGCGATTGAAAAATTATCAAGGTCTAAGGCTGGAAGCTTAGGACCTCGGTGTTTCCTGTTCCTGGTTCTAGCTGCAAGATTGTCGCTATGTTGGTGTTTGCACTGCCATTGAAATGGTGGGTTGATACGTGGAGCAGTTGATGAAGTGCTTGGCTGCTAGTCTGGTTCAGTTAATAGAGTTTGAACCTGGGGCACGAATGGATTATTCATGGCAATGAATGCCTCAAGAACAACGATAACTATTTGCAGAGGCAAAAAAAAAAAGTCTGGGGACACAAATAGAGGCAAAATAAAAAAGATGGCAAAAAGTTATGATTTCGAGTCCTTAGGCAACGTGCTCGTGCTGATGTTAGACGGCTGAGGGCAAAACTGATGCGACACGATGGAGACATGATTAGTATGCTCCAATCTGATGATGATCTTGATTGAGAAGTGCGATCTCAGTTGAGATGATCTCGGTAGAGGTGATGATCTCGGTTGACATGATGATTTCAGTTGAGATGTTGATCTCGGTTGAGATGTTGAATTTGAACGGGAGCATAACTTGTTTATTCTTGGTTTCTTATGAGATGATACTAGGATCTTGATGTTTTTGAACTAGCAAGTCATGATCTTTGCTAGTAGTGTGATCTCGGTTGAGATGTTGGACTTGGATGAGATAAAACATGATGGTTCTTGGTTCTTGATTCTTGATTCTTGATGAGTGGACATATGAGTCCTTATTTCTTGGCGTCGACAAGTCACGATCTCGGTCGGAGGAGTACATGTATAGGTTCCATCACCTTAGTTTGCCGAGGTAATAGAACCTAGGGGGCAGTTGTGGGGACATATTTTTGGGTAGTCCACGTGGCCGAGGTTGTTAGCCGAGGTGCCACGTGGGCGGACCATGATGCCGAGATATGGTGCGATAATACCGGAATCTGAGATATTTGGATAGAGGACTAGAGTCCTAAATGACAACAAACTATCTATTTGGATAGAGGACTAGAGTCATAGATTGGGAGAGGACTTCAGCTTGGATAAAGATAAGACTTTTAGAGAGTTTATCCCAATCCTACTAGGAGTCCAAGATTAGCAGTAATCCAGAGAGACTAGGTTTGTGTTGGCTATAAAAAGGAGGTACCCTTATGGGTTTAAGGTATGCTTTTTATATTCTGTCTAGTGAGTTAAACACTATTGGTTATCTTTGAGAGATATTTGATTACTGACTTGAGCGTCGGAGTGCCCCTAGGTGGACGAACCACCGCCAGATTCGTATCTTTCGGTAACAGGTTGTTCGGGCTTAATCTATTCTGCCAGTGCTTTCCAACTGAGTTCCCTTTTTGGTTGTGTGGTCGGAAATCAACACCCACACCATCTTTAGATTTTTTAAAAATATATATTCCGTCGGTCTCAAAATAATAATTTTTTGAAGAAATTTAACTTTTTTTTTAATAGTATAATTCTTATATTTTAAAAATATTTATTATGTTTGGTTATTTCTCTCCAATTTAAGAAGGGAGACAATTTAAAAAAAAAAAAATTATCACATCAAAAAATACTCTCATCTTAGTTATATATATATATATATACATGCTATGCATGTATGAAAACATAATTTGGTATGTATCCATTAATAGGTACATATCCTACCATTAACTGTGTGACTTTATCATAAAACTTCCACTCATTTCAATCACAAAAAATGTAAAAAAAAATTTTCCAAATTCGCATTAAAAAAATCATAATTTATGGAAATTTATTTACAAATTTTCAGAAAACATAAATTTATTTACAAATTTTCAGAAAATGTAATTTTTTTACAGATTGGTATTAAAAAAATTGTAAATTTATGTTTAAATTTATTTACAAAGTCGTAAATTTGTTTACAAATTTATTTACAAAATCGTAGATTTATGTTTAAATTTACTATTTACAAAATTTTCTGCATAACATTTATGAAAATTTAATTTATGAAAGAAATTTTTTAATGCCAATTTGAAAAAAAAAAAAAAATTTTACGAGGTTGAAATGAGTGAAAATTTTACGATGAAGTCACACATTTAATAGTAGGATATGTACCCATAAATGACTATATACCAAATTATGTTTTCACACATATATAATATGTACATATATATATATATATATAAGATGATAATACTTTTTTAGTTGACAAATTTTTTTTTTTTTTTTTTTCAAAATTATCTCTCCTTAAATTGGAGGAAAACTTCAATATGAAAAGTTTTCAACATACATATATTCAAAATTGTCCCTCTCCTTAAAATCCTCAACATATCATTTTGAAAAGTGAACTCAATTTTCGAAATAACCAAACAAATACTTTAAAATTTTCAAAAAATTGAGTTTGAAAAACAACATAGTGATTAATTTTTCAAAATTATCCTTTCATAGTATATTTTTTTTGAGAATATCAATTATCATAATTGTACTTTTTGTGTTATCAATGAATTTTAAAAAAAAGGACAAAATAGTAAATTTATATTATTTTATTTTTTAATTTTTGAAAAATGACTAATATTTTGGGAGAATGAAAAATGAAATAAGAGACTAATATTTTGGGACGAAGAGAGCAATAAATTTTAGGATAAATTACATATACATTTCAATCTATGTGGTTTGATAAATTATAAATACTCCCTTATAATAATTTGTTATTTAACAGAATTAATTGAAAAAATAAAATTTTTAACTACTCTAGTATGTAATAATAAAATTACTTGAATTATTAATTAAAATATATTTTTGATATTATTAAAAAAAATATTAATTAACTTGATAATTTATTAATAAAAAAATCATTTATTATGAAATTACAAATTTCAGAGGGCATGATGCAATTTTCAGAATGATAAGAGCAATTCATATTTTAAGCAAATTTTAATGATTGTATTTGTAATTTGTCCAAAATTTTATAGTTTTAATATAATTATATTGAATTCTGTTAAAGTTTAATTCACATAACACTTAGACAATTTTTTATCACTAATTCCTTCGCCATATGTATAAATAATGTAGTTATCTCTTTTATATTGAAATACATTTTTGTATTGTTTATCATTGTGATTTCACATTATTTGTATTAGGTCTGTACACTTTAGCCTAACTAAAAGGGTTGTTGACATAATTGTTTCAAAATTATAAAATCTAATGTATTTTTTCAAAACCTCAAACTGTCAACGTAATTTACTAAATAAATAAATAAATAAATGGTCTATTTAAAAAAAATAAATGTTGTCCATTTTTTTTTTTTATAAATGTGATAAAATAAAAATATTGTAATTATCGGATTAACTTAATTTTCTTATGAATGATATGTACACGGAGGCTTTGTTTGGAAATATGTTATTTTAGTAATTTTTTGACTAAAATATCAGGTAAAAAAAAAAAACTAATCAGCTTGTTTAGTTTCAGGACTCAGGATTCACTTTTCAAAAAATTAAATTTTTTATTTTCTTATTTTTTTTGTTTTCGTTGAATTTTTTTAATATTTTAAGCAAATTTTTTTTTTTAGGTACACCTAACATAAATACACTTAAAAAGTATAATATTTGTAAAAAAAATCTTTTAAAAATTCATCAAATACCAAAAAGATTTTTAAAAAAATTACAAGAATTCAATACATTTTCGTATTCTTGCGTATTTATTGATTTTTTATAATATTTTTATAAATATTTTATTTTTTAGATACATTTAAGTAAGGTTAGGGCTGCAAATGAATTGAGCTGTTCATGAACAAGCTTGACTCGGCTCGGCTCGACTCGGCTCGACTCGATTCATTTAGTGAATGAACCGAGCTTGAACTAGAATATTAGGCTCGTTTAGTAAACGAGCTAAGTTCGAGCTCGCATAAACTCGGCTCATCATCTCTATATAAATAATAGTATAAATATATTATTTATATATTAAATAATATAAATAATATTTTTATTTAAATAATATAAATAATATTTAAAAAAATCTTATCGAGCCGAACTCGAGTTTCATTAATATTAACGAACCGAGGCAAGTTAAGTTCGAATCCAGTTACTTATCGAGCCAAGTTCAAACTCAATAAACGAGCTTGATAAGTAAACGAGCCGAGTTCAAATTCAGCAAAGTTCGGCTACTCAATTCGTTTGTAACTCTAAGTAAGGTACATTTAAAAAACTAAAAAAAGTGCTTAAAATTTAAAAATATTCACTAAAAATAAAAAATAAAAATAAAACTCAAAAAAACAATCAACTCAATTTCTAGAAATTGAAACCAAACACAGTTATAGCGATCCCGATTTTGACCCAACTCTTGTGATGTCCCGGACTTGGGTTTAATGCTTTCACATTGTTGTATATCTCTGTCTTCCCTTGTATATCTTTGAAATTGGTCTTTGGGTTGTTGTGGTTGTGTTTGGAACAAGTTGGTTGGTTAGTTTTTAAACATTGTGTTGTCCAGATTTTTGGTCCTCCGCTCGAGCATTCATTCTTGCACTCGAGTGGGCTATGTAAATTTTGGTCCTCCGTTCCAGCGGCCTTTCTTGAACTCGAGCAGGAATTGCAAACTCTCAGTACTCTGCATGTCTGCAAAAGTGTTAGAGGAGTGTCTTTCACGCTCGAGCGACGTTTCGCACGCTCGAGCAGGTGGGTGCTCGAGCGTCCTTTCTTGAGTTCGAACGGGCGGTCTGTCATTTGCAAAAAATAATGGAAGTATGTATTCTACGCTCGAGCAGGTCTTTTCTTGCGCTTGAGCGGGACAAGTCTTTATGTCTGACGCTCGAGCGTCAAACTCTCCGCTCGAGCGGACTGTGCGTATATCAGATCGCGAAAAGCACTTTTTACATCATTTTTTCATATCTTTTCAGCCAAAACCCTAAAGTTGAGAGCCTCTCTCTCTAAAATACTCTCTCTCTCTACATTTTGGCCTAGATCCTTTGATCTCTTCACCCTACTCCCTTTGATAAAAAGGTGCAGCTTCTCAAGATCTTCTCTTTGAACCGATTAGAGTTGGATTTCAGCACTTTTGGGGTTTCTCTCTTGCTTGGCTCACATTCTTTGTTTGAGATAGGGATATTTTACACTTTGGTATGACTTTTAACTTAGTTATTTGTTGTTATATATAAATTGTGGAAATTTTGAGAGTTTTTTTGGGTAAACCTAGAGCTTGGTTTCAAATTGAAAGAGGGGTTTCTATGTTATACTTCATGGATGATTATGGGGTTTTAAATATGAGGATATCTTGTGTTAGAATGGTGGATTTTAGCCTTTGGGTTAATATTTTAAAAAAAAAATTGAGGGGAATTTGCCCTAATATGTCTTGAATATTATTTTGTATAAATAATGAAGTTGATGTGAGAAATGTGAAATTGGGGAAAAGTATAAATGGATGGTGTAGTTGGATTTGTTTAATCACTCACTCATGGAATTTTGACAAATTATTTGTTCTAAAGATTGTATATCTATTTAGAAATATCTGTTTTGGGCTATCAGTGTAGGATAGCTATGATTGTTGTAGAAATTGCATGAGGATTAGGTGAATTGAAGCTAATCATTTAAGTTGTGTCGTTGAATATGACGGTATGAATAAGGCATTGAATATGTGTTATGGATAGTCATTGTATATGACGATGTTTTTAAATACATTGTATATGTATAACGTTTTGGGAGAAGAAAGTGGATGTACTCTATTGTTTGGGAGGAGATAAGGGATGGACTCCATTGAGAATTAAGTTGGCCAGAGTGTCCAGGGTGAAAGTTCCGAAATCTTATGCATATATGGGTGCCGATCTCGCAGATGAAATTCTATAAAATGGCAAGGTTGAAGTGTTCGTATGATAGTTATGTGGATAGAGAACCACTGAGTTGTAGTCTCAGTTGGATCATTTGGGAAATTATGTATATTTGTTATATAACTTGAAATGAAATGAATTAACTCAATAAATAAATGAAAATGGACCGAGATATGAATATTAGTATTGAATGGTTATGGGAAGAATGTAAGTTAGTCATAACTATTGAACATTTATCTGACACTTATATCTTAGTTAAACCTCATATATTGTGATAAACTGTTTCTACTGGGCTTTGGCTCACCCTATTTGGGAAACCATTTTCAGGTACTAGTGAGATGTTTTCTCCAAGAACGTAGCTTGGAAGGACCTCGGGACTGGAGGCTCGATTTTGTTTTGTAAATGTTTAAATGTTTATTCAAGGCAAGGGCTTTACATGTATTGAGCTTAGATCTCTTTTGTTGTAACCAAGTAATGTCTTGGGAAGATGTAAGCCCGTAGAGCATTCATTTTGTTATTATAAACTAATGTTACATGCTATAGATTCAGGATGAACATTTATGACATTCATTTTGTTATTATAAACTAATGTTATATGCTATAAATTCTGGATGAACATTTATGAATGTATAAGGCGTGTAATACCTTCTGTAATATAAACTCTGATGAATGGAAGTATATCAATTCTATTATGTTCATAGATCTTATGGATTGGGTTAAATGTAATATTTGAGGGCGTTGCAACTTAGTATCAGAGCGTACCGAGTTTGAATACTTTGGGTATGTGCGAGATGGTTAGTACCACAATGGGTTTGTCTCGCTTGTTTGAGACTTAAGTATGAATGATATGTGGTTTCATGATAACATGATTATGTGATTATATGGGTATGAGATTTAGTTCCTAAGATGTTGATTGGGTCTACGGGTTTCTAGAAGTCCTATTAGAAGAGCACTTGATCACTGCTGTTTCTTATTAGAACTCTAGTAACGCCGCGGGACGGTCATTATCTAGAAAGGAAATTTGTATGTGTTTATGTGATTATGTGATTACGTAGAGTGAATTACAGTTGTCCATCATATTAGGATGTGAGTGAATTAACTTCGGCACATTTGTAAATGTGCTAATGTCATTCGTTACCTCTATTAGGATGTCAGGACGTGGACGTGGTGCTGGTAGGCGTGGTAGGCACGAGATGCCTATATTGGATGAAATTCCGGCGCAAGAGGAAGGAGTTGGTCAAGCCAATGTAGCCGAGCCAGTAGGTCAACAGGCCATGGGTACTTTAGCCCATGAAATAGGCGGAGCATTGAGGGAATCCATGGACATTCTCAAGGTTGACAATCAAGTCCAGGCCCAAGTAGCTGAAGCAAGGCCATCTTTCTTGAAGAGAGAGTTCTTCCGGTCGAATCCTGACGAGTTTTTGGGTGACCCTAAGGAGCCACTGAAGGCTGATGAGTAGCTGGAACAGATGACGAAGATGTTTGAGATGCTCGGCATCGAAGACGGAGGTTTGAGAGTGACCTTGGCGTCCTTCCAGTTGAAGGGAGATACAGGTCAGTGGTGGAAGTATGCGTGAGGGCGCATTAGAGGAACTTGGAAGGCTTTTGTCGACGCCTTCTAGGATAAGTACTTACCTGTTACAATCAGGGAGAAATTGAGGGATCAGTTTTCTCAGCTCAAGCAATTGAACACACCAGTGGCTGAGTTTGAGGCCACGTTCACTAGTTTGTCGAGGTTTGCACCAGAGTTAGTGGCAACTGAAGAGCGTTGGTGTTTGGAGTTCGAGAAGAAATTGCGGATCGGGCTTATGTTTAGAGTGGCCGGATCCATAATTAAAGACTATGGGCGCCTTGTGGAGGCTGCAGCCCATCTTAAGACTATCATGCATGCAGAGGATGAGAGGATGAGGGGCTCCAAGAGGAGTCAGGATAGTTAGAGAGACAGTAAGAGACAGAGGGGTTCTAATCCCCAATAGTCCCAGGGAGCGCATTCAAGGTCTACCTCTCCAGTGCCGAGTTCGGGTTCTGGGAGAGGTAGTCAGGGAGACATCACTTGTTTCAAATGTAGTCAGTTGGGCCACAAGTCTCTAACTTGCCCACAGAGAGGAGGTGGGTAGCGAGCAGCTTCATCTTTGGCTCGTTCTCAAGGCCAGAGTCAGGGAAGAGGCTAGCCGCTCACTTGTTATCAATGTGGGCAGGTGGGGCACTTGAAGAGATTTTGCCCATAGTTAGGTGGCACAGCTGGTGCGTTTGGCTCGAGGCTGACACATAGTCACCAACCAGCACAGTCAGTATAGGACCCGAGGGCTAATCAGAGAGCCTCTCCGGCTCAGTCAGTGCAACAATCTTACGCTCCGAGGGGTGAGCAGGTGGATCAGAGGCTAATAGGACGCGTATATGTTGTTACCGCGCCAGACCTTTGTACCGGCTCCATCTGTTGTGAGAGGTACCTTCTTGTTTTGCAATTCAGTTGCTAGTGTGTTGATTGATACGAGTGCATCCCATTCCTTTATTTCTTTCGTATTTGTATCGGTTTTGGGGTTGGAGTTGGCACAGTTAGCATCTCCTATTTGTGTAGAGTCACCTATTGGTGGAGAGATGATTCTGAAACAGGGGTGTCGGGGTTGTGATATAGAGGTCGTCAGTCGTCGACTTCTATTTGCATTTGTTTTACTTGATATGACTAGTTTTGATGTTATCTTGGGTATGGACTGGTTATCGTCATACCAGACTATTATAGATTGCTAACGTCAGAGGGTTACTATATGTACCTCGAGCGGCGATTGCTTTTATTTCTTGGGGGACTTGGTGGATAGAGTCTTATCACTGATGTATGATCCGCGAGGGCGAGGTGAGCTTAATTGTCTTCTCACTAGCTTTTTGAGTAATGAGTGTGATGAAGCCTAGGTTGAGTTGCCAAGAGTAGTTTGTGAGTACTTAGATGTCTTTCCCGAGGATCTTACTAGTTTACCACCTCACCGAGAGATTGGGTTCTCTATTGATCTAGTACCTGGCACGGCACCGATTTCTATGGCACCGTATCGTTTTGCACCAGCTGAGTTGAGTGAGTTGAATATTCAAGTCCAGGAATTATTAGATAAGGGCTTTATTTGCCCTAGTACTTCGCCTTGGGGAGCACCGGCTCTCTTTGCTAAAAAGAAAGATAGAGCCTTGCGACTTTGTATTGATTATCGAAGGTTGAATCGGGTTACGATTAAGAGCAAGTATCCAATGCCACGTATAGATGACCTGTTTGATCAGTTGAAAGGGTCTCGTTGTTTCTCTAAGATAAATCTGAGATCGGGTTTCCACCAATTAAGGGTAAGGGAGGAGGATATCCCAAAGATGGCATTCTGTACGCGGTATGGCCATTATAAGTTTCTAGTGATTCCTTTTGGGCTAACCATGCCCCGACTGTGTTTATAGATTTGATGAACTGAATCTTCCGAGAGTTCTTAGACTGTTTTTTGGTCGTCTTCGTGGACGATATCTTGATTTACTCACCCTCTGAGGAGAAACACGAGGAACACTTGCGAGTGGTGCTTGAGTTGCTTAAAGCCCATAAGCTATATGCTAAGTTTGGGAAATGTGAGTTCTGGCTAAGGAAATTAAGTTCTTAGGCCATGTGGTATCCGAGGAAGGGGTAACTATAGATTCATCCAAGATAGAGGCAGTGCAAGATTGAGCGCAGCCTAAGAATGCTTTCGAGATCCGTAGTTTCTTGGGGTTGGCCGGGTATTACCGTCAGTTTATGAAAGACTTCTCGAGATTAGCCTCACATTTGACTAGGTTGACGAGGAAAGGAATCAAATTTGTGTGGAGTGAGACTTATGAAAAGTCGTTCCAAGAGCTTAAGGTTAGACTTACCACCGCTCCAGTCTTGATTATTCCGGAGAGGGGTCTGGGCTATTCAGTGTATTGAGATGCTTCACGGGAAGGTTTGGGCTGTGTTTTGATGCAAGAGGGGAATGTAGTAGCCTATGGCTCACAGCAGTTGAAAACCCACGAGAGGAACTATCCTACTCATGACTTAGAGTTAGCGATTATGATTTTTGCCTTGAAAATTTGGAGGCACTATCTATATGGTGAGAAATTTGAGGTGTTTCCTGATCATAAGAGTCTGAAATATCTATTTACACAGAAGAACTTGAATTTGAGGCAGAGAAGGTGGATGGAGTTCATAGAGGATTATGATTTTGAGTTGCATTACCATCTGGGGAAGGCCAATGTTGTGGCCGATGCCTTGAGTAGGAAGTCTATTAGTAGTGTGGCTTGTATCGCCATCCGTGAATGGGAAATGTTGGGTACTCTTGGGGAGTTTGACTTGATCTTGGTGAGTCTGGTGAATCTGCGGCCTTGCTTTATGTAGTTGCACAACCTACACTTATGAACCAAGTGTTAGAAGCGCAGAGGGGTGACCTTGAGATAGAGTCCCTTTGGGAAAAGTCTCCAATGGGAAGGTAGAGAAGGGCTTGACTGTGTATCCCGATCAGAGTGTGAGATACCGTAATCGTTTGTTCATGCTAGAGTCTTGCCAAGAGGAAGTACTCTGAGAGTTTCACCATTCACGCCTTGTGGTGCATGCCGGGAGCCGCAAAGATGTATCATGATCTGAGTCGCCAGTTTTGGTGGAGAGGTATGAAGAAGGATGTGGCCATGTTTGTATCGAAGTGCCTTACTTGTCAGCAAGTGAAGGCCGAACATCAGAGGCCAGCGGGTTTGTTACAACCCTTGCCTATAGCTGAGTGGAAGTGGGAGCATGTCACGATGGATTTTGTTGTGGGCCTTCCTAGGACTCAACGGGGCAGTGATACCATCTAGGTGGTAATTGACCGGTTAACCAAGTCTGCGCAGTTCATACCTATGCGCGTTAGTGATTCGGTAGACTATCTTACCGACTTGTATATCAGGGACATAGTGAGGTTGCATGGTGTTCCTATGATGATTGTTTAGGATAGAGATCCGCGTTTTACAGCTCGGTTGTGGCAGAACTTGTAGAATGCCTTGGGCACTAGATTGACCTTTAGCACTACTTACCATCCTCAGACTGATGGGCAGTCTAAGCGTACTATTCAGATCCTTAAGGATATGCTTCGAGACTGTGTCCTAGATTTTAAAGGGTCGTAGGAGAGACACTTACCCTTAGTGGAGTTTGCCTACAATAACAGCTTCCAATCAAGTATTGGCATGGCACCATTTAAGGCATTGTATGGTCAACCTTGTAGATCTCTAGTGTGTTGGGCTGAGGTGGGTGATGCACCTTTGTTGGGTCCAGAGTTGGTTCGGGAAATGACGAAGAAAGTTGCACTTATCCGTAAGAGGTTGGTTACAGCCCAGAGTCGTCAGAAAAGTTATGCCGACCGTAGGAGGAGACCCTTGTCTTGTGAGGTCGGTAATCATGTCTTTTTGAAAATATCACTGTGCGGGGAGCAAATATTCAGGCAAGTCCGCACTCCTTTCTTCCAAGCTCCGCTTCTATCTGATCACCTGCGTACACAAAGGCGGTGAGCTACCCGACGGTGTGTGGCCGGAAAACCCCTCCGACGGTCAAGTTAGAACACACACCAGGGGATAGATAGAGAGAAGGGAGAGAGTAGAGTGTTTAGTGTATGCCTCACCAAATGTTCGTCTGTCCTGTATGGAGGGGCGCAGACATGCTTATATACCCTCTGCACCCCATATCTACTCCCAGTCATCTCCTGACACGTGGCCCTGCCATCCCATCTGTCAGCGTAAACCTTGCTGAACATCACCTAACCCAACTGCCCGCTCACTCTACTGGGAGCTCGGCAGCCGAGCTACTCCATCTTGTCCGTCTATGGCCGTGCTGTGCTTTATGCCCAAGCACTCCACTAGCTAAGCTCAATGAGGACTAGGCTAGGCGGCATCTCGGCAAAGCCGAGCCCGGTACAGCTCGGGCTTGTCTGTGGTCGGCCTTCTTGCCGAGCAAACAGGCACCTCAGCTGACCACACCTTTCCGAGCGCCGGTCACTTAACTCGACTGGCTTCGCCACCGCCAAAACATGTAGCTCGGTCCAACCAAGCATTGCCTTAACCGAGCAGCTTCCTTTCGGACAGGGCCATACATCCTTGGCCCAACACTTGCTCGGCCCAAATCTGTTCGGCAAAACTCCGTCCGGCCCAAGTCTGTCTGGCCCAATACCAGATCATTAATCTCCCTCTCAATTGCCCCTTAATTCCGTCCGCTGAAGCGTGACTGGGATTACTCACTACAACCGAGGTAGCACCTCCTCAGTCCTAAGCTTACTAATTAGCAACCGGGCTAATGACATGCATAAATTCAAACTTCCCCGGTCTGACATTCCTGTCTCTTCGGCTTGCCCGGTCGTCGCCTCACCTGACCTTCTTGTCTCTTCGGCTTGCCCGGTCGTCGCCTCACCTGACCTTCCTGTCTCTTCATTTCTGACGCTGCCATCAATGGGGACACGTGGCGTCCTCCCATTGGTTCTCGAGCAGCCAACCAGCCGTCGCATGAATTTGAATTTGGCCGGTTTTTCTTCCTCTATATACATGCCCCCCCCTCTCTTCGATACATTTCTACTGTCATCCCTACGTTCCAAGCGACCCAGAGCTCTGGTGCCTTATCTCTCTTGCCATTGTTGAACTCGTGCTCGAAGAGGAAGAAGAAGAAGCCCCTGCCCCCACTGCCCTTCACAGGTATGCCCTCTAGCTTCCCCTTTGTTGCCATTTTCTTTGATATTTCACACATTAGGGCATTAAAATGTAGCTTTTAGGACTTGGGCACTAAGAACCATCCCAAACCCTCAACTATTCATGGTGTTCTTCATTTTTCCTGAAGAACACTGAAGAACTGGGGCGGACCGGGCTCCTGGTCTTCATTTGATCCAAAAAACCAATCTGACCGAGCAAATAACATATTTGTCCCAACCTTAGCAGAAATCGTGATAACAAAAGGACTTGACCGCTCAACCGGGCTAACATCTGGTCTGCTTGGGCGACCGAGCTCCTTAGTTAGGCTTTACAACCGAGGTGGTTTGGCACTTTTAATGACCGAGCTAAAGTCAAGCTCGCTTCGCGCGACCGCGCTCACACTTACACTTGCCATCCTTTTCCTGCAGAGTCCAAGGGGACCACTGACCACTTCTGAGGCTCTCCAAGACCGAGCTACCTCCAATTACCACAGTGCCAAACCCCTTAGCCGAGCTAACTTAGACCGGCCATAAATGGGGAAATTCCGCTTTCTAGTGGATACTCTGGCCGCGCTGGCTGCGTTCAGGGAGGAGTACGGCATCCCGGCCGACGTCCATCTTGAACTGGCAGAAGAAAAGACAACACCTTGGGGCAGACTAGATCAGTGCCCCTTCACCATGCTGTCCATCATAGAAGGAGGCCTCCGTTTCCCGGTCAACCCTCTGATGACCGAGTTCCTATGCCGGACAAAACTTGCGCCCACACAAGTGTCCACCAACACCTACCGGATAATAAACGGTGTGCATGAATTAAACAACCGGCTAGGCATAAACCTAGGTTTAGCCGAGATTCTGCGGCAATACACCTTAGGGCACACCGGCGATGGCCTCGCCTACTACCTGAAGATTAGGCCGGGCAAAGAAAAAATTGTGACCGGCACACCGGACAAGGACTTGCACGATGACGATTTCTTCTGGGTGTCAGGAAATTATGAAACAGCTGCGGTACCGAGCTGGCGCATAAGCAAAAACTTCGGTTCCACATGTAAGCCGCGCAAACTTACTCGGTTAGCCTACTTTCTTCATTATTCTGTACTCAACCATTTTTCTTGTTTCTTTTGCAGCAATTCAAGCCTTGCAAGCCAACTACCAATTCCCCAACGTTGAAGCCATCAGGACCGCGCTCCGCTACCGCGACCGAGATTGCAACGAGTTGCTCGGTTACACTCCAACATACAGATACTCTGCTCCCCGCCGAAGTAAAGTTACAGACTTTCTCTGTGCTCCACCACCTCCTCCAGATCCAACTTTGCCAGGCGTGCCACTAATCCGGTTGACAGAAGCCGAGGAGATGGCGAAAAGAAGCCGCATCAAAAATTTGCTCACCGCCACCTCAGCCGAGATACCAAGCGTCGTCACCCGCTCACCAGCAGCCGGTCAAACCAGCGCCGCCGTGGTCGCCCTAGCTACCCTAGCTGCCGGACAATCCAGCCGAGATACCCGCCGGGCTGGAAAAAGACCACGCACAGACCCGTCCGCCGAGCTGGTTGTCGAGCTAACCACAGAACAACCCGTCGACACGGTTGACCCCATTCCGGCATGGCGGCCGCAACTGAAGCACCGGGGCAAAGAGATCCCGGCAAATGCCTCCGTCAAAGGCGACAAAGAGCATTTGCTTGCCTTTGACCTTTCGAAAGCTCTGCTGCTGCCGAGCGACGTGGTTGGCAGTGACCACGTTCTTGACACCCGGCTGGTGAAATCAGCTGTGAAGTCTATGACCAGGGTAAGAATTTCAATCTTCAATTTTCACAAGTGTTTGCACGGTTTCTTCTCTGATCAGATTCTCTTTTTGTAGGCCATCCAAAAGCAGCACTTGGTCATGGAGCGCATCCACAGACTTCGGCAAAAGGCGAGCGACACCGCCAGCCAAGTCGAAAGCCTCCAAACCGAGCTTGGCCGAGCAAAGTCCTTGCTCGAAGTTTCCAATACCGACAACAACAGGCTGTTCGGCCAGCTTGAAATAGCCGAGAAAAAGAAGGACGAGCTCCAGGCCGAGCTTGACGCGCTGAAGAAGTCCAGGAAGAAAGATTGCGAAGACACCAACAACGCCGGCTTCAACGAAGCTGAGGAAAACTACAAGAAACAAGTCTTCGCCACTCAGGACATTTACTTCAAAGCTGGATGGAAGGTTGCCTGTCAACAGCTCGGTCAGGGTCCTGACACTGACGTGTTTGCCTCTCCATCGGCTGTCTTCTTACCAACCTACCTCATTCCCTACGCCAATGACGTCTTCAGCGCGCTGCAAGCTGAGGCCGAGGAAGGACTTGAAGAAGAGGTCGAGGCGGACGCCGAGGGAGATGACCAAACCGAGCAGGAGCAGCCCGGCCAGACGGGGACCGGTGTCCAGGACCAGACGGCAACTGTCAACCTGGAAGCTAATGAGGAATTCCCTAACCTCTCCCCCTTAGCTTAGGTTTCTTTTTGCTTTTTGTCTGCAAATGTAACCGGGCTAAGTTCCCCTCCTTTTGTATTGACTTTTTATCAATGAAAAGCTTTTATTTCATCAAGTGTTTGCACGGTTTTGTTCAACTTCTATCTTCAGCAGAACATCTCGGTTTAAATCACAATAAAGCAAAACACACTTCTTCAACCAGAATACCCATCTCGGTTGGAACAACAAAGTTGATCAAACCATCAACGCCTTCAGCCGAAGTAAATCATCTCGGTTGGAAATAACTTAAGTTGAACAAAACATCAACCCTTCAGCCAGAGTAAATCATCTCGGCTGGAAATAACTTAAGTTGAACAAAACATCAACCCTTTAGCCGGAGTAAACCATCTCGGTTGAGAATACCTAAGTTGAACAAAACATCAACTCTTTCAACCGGAGTAAATCATTTCGATTGAGAATACCTAAGTTGAACAAAACATCAACTCTTTCAACCGGAGTAAATCATCTCGGTTGAGAATACCTAAGTTGAACAAAACATCAACTCTTTCAGCCGGAGTAAATTATCTCGGCTGGAAATAACTTAAGTTGAACAAAACATCAACTCTTTCAACCGGAGTAAATCATCTCGGTTGAGAATACCTAAGTTGAACAAAACATCAACTCTTTCAACCAGAGTAAATCATCTCGGTTGAGAATACCTAAGTTGAACAAAACATCAACTCTTTCAACCGGAGTAAATCATCTCGATTGAGAATACCTAAGTTGAACAAAACATCAACTCTTTCAGCCGGAGTAAATCATCTCGGCTGGAAATAACTTAAGTTGAACAAAACATCAACTCTTTCAACTGGAGTAAATCATCTCGGTTTAGAATACCTAAGTTGAACAAAACATCAACTCTTTCAGCCGGAGTAAACCATCTCGGTTGAGATTACCTAAGTTGAACAATACATCAACTCTTTACATTAAAACAATCTGAATGCTAAAGCAAAGTCACTTCTATATATTGACAAAAAGAATTACATTCTGAAGTGAGGCGAAAAAATTCCTTTATTGAAAAAGAAAGCTAAAGCTAGAAAAAATACAATTTGAGGTAGGCCGCATTCCATGGCCGGGGTATTGCTCTACCATCTAGATCCTCCAAGTGGTATACTCCCTTGCCCGCCAGACCGGTTATCTTGTAGGGTCCTTCCCAATTTGCCCCTAGTTTGCCTTCACCTAGCACCAGGGTGTTCCCCATAACTTTCCTCAAAACCCAATCACCAACTTTAAACGGTCTGGGGTGCACCGTTTTGTTGTACTTCCTTGAGAGCTCTTGTTGGTAGGCGGCCACGTGGATGAGGGCCTTCTCCCGACGCTCTTCCACCAGGTCTAATTCCAGGGCAATAGCCTCGGCGTTCAGCTCGGGCTCAAAATTTTCACTTCTCAGGGTGGGCATGTCAGCTTCCAAAGGTATGACCGCCTCCATGCCATAAGCCAAAGCAAATGGTGTTTCCCCGGTAGATCGCCGCGGGGTTGTACGGTATGCCCAAAGGACGCTGGGTAGTTCCTCAGCCCATTTTCCCTTCGCCTTCTCCAGCCGTTTCTTCAATCCATCTAGGATAGTCTTGTTTGACGCCTCGGCTTGACCGTTGGACTGCGGGTAAGCCGGAGTGGAGTTGTAGAATTCAATCTTTAGATCTTCACAAAACCCTCTGAATAGGCGACCGTCAAACTGAGTGCCATTATCAGAGATCAAAATCTTGGGGACGCCAAACTGCGTGACCACATTCTGCCAGACAAACCGCTTCACGTCTTTCTCCTTGATTGTTGCCAAGGGCTCAGCTTCAACCCATTTGGTGAAGTAATCTGGTTCCACCTTAGCCCCTCTTGGTGATTCGGCACCGGACTCAGCAAGTTGAGCTGCGATGTCCAAGTTCGTAAGCGAATCACCAGGTTGCGGTATTGTGCCGGCCGCAAACTCTGTGCTGGGTGGGTCCATTTCTTTCCCCCTTGGTGATGCGGTACCGGACAGAGTGGGTTGGTCAATAATACCCGACTCCGTCATCGCGTCACCGGTCGGTGGAATTGTACAAACTGAGGGCACTGCGGTGGGGCGCGCAAATCCCGCGTCGCCAACTCCAAGTTGTTGTATCTCGGCCAAGCTTGCATTCACCTCCTCATCTGCCGCGGCAATGTCAACCGGGCACACCGGATGAGTTCCTGGTAAGAATTCAGCGACGAAATCGGCCAAAGTCTGGGCCTTTATAGCTGTGTGCGGCTGGAACTTCACATCAAACTGTCCCAATTCGACCGCCCACTTGAGAATTCTGCCAGAAAAGTCCGCCCGTTCAAACAAGGCCTTAAGGGGAAACTCGGTCAGTACAATGATGGTATGGGCGTAGAAATAATGCGCCAACTTCCTTGAAGCCATCATCAATGCCAATGCAAGCTTTTCCAATGGCAAGTATCTCGAATCTGCTGGCAGCAAGGTTTTACTGACATAGAAGATTGGGAGGTGCTTAATCCCTTTAGCGCGGACTAGCACCGCACTGACTGCATGCTGTGAGACAGCAAGGTAAAGATAAAGTTCCTCGCCTGGCTCAGGTGTAACCAATAGTGGCGGAGAAGACAGATATTCCTTGAGCTCGGCCAAAGCTCGGTCACACTCTTCGTCCCACGAGAACTTTGATTTTAATGCCTTGAAGAAAGGGCGGCAGCGATCTGATGACCGACTTATAAATCGATTAAGCGCGGCGGCCATCCCGGCTAGATGCTGCACGTCCTTAGCTGAGCTAGGCTGCTTTAACTCTTGCACGGCTCTGATCTGAGTGGGGTTCGCTTCGATGCCGCGGTTCGTGACTAGGAATTCCAAAAATTTTCCAAATCCCACACCAAAGGCACACTTAGACGCATTCAGGCGTAGCTTGTGCTTTTTGAGAATGGCGAACATCTCGGCCAAGTCGGACAAGTGGTCTGCTTGATGTCGGCTTTTAACCACCATATCATCAATGTAAGCCTCCATTGTCCGGCCAAGCAAAGGAGCAAACATCTTAGTCACCATCCTCTGAAAGGTTCCCCCGGCGTTCTTCAAACCAAAAGGCATAACTCGGTAGCAGAAGAGTCCCCTTGGAGTCGTGAAGGAGGTGATCTCTCGGTCAGGCCTATGCATGGCAATTTGATGGTAGCCGCGATAGGCATCCAAGAAGCTGAGCCTATTATGTCCAGCCGTCAAGTCCACAAGCTGGTCAATGCGGGGCAAAGGAAAGCTATCTTTCGAACAAGCTCGGTTGATTGTCTTGTAATCGACACAAACTCGCCACTTCCCATTCTTCTTAGGCACCACTACGGTGTTGGAAATCCACCGAGGGTAGTGCACTTCTTGAATTGCTCGTGCCTCAAGCAAGTTTTTCACTTCCTCTGCAACTACCTCGGCGTGATGCAGCGCCGATCTCCTTGTTCGCTGGATGACTGGCTTTGCTCCGGGGAAGACGTTGAGGTGATGGCAGATAAAACTTGGATCGAGGCCGGGCATGTCGTAAGGCGACCATGCGAAGACTTCGATGTTGGCCATCAAAAACTTAACCATCTCGGTCCTTTCTTGGGCAGTAAGGCTGGAACCGAGCAGGAAGAACTTATCCGGCTGCTCCATATCTATTCGCACCTCCACCAAGTCCTCCACAGCTTTGTCCTCTGCCTTGGTGCCCACATCTTCAAGAACTCCTTGGCCTTCCGGTCCCTCTATCATTTGAACGAAGCCTTTGGCAGCCCGGCTGCCGTTCACTGCCACGAAGCACTGTTTGGACATGACTTGATCTCCCCAGATCTCCTCGATTGCTCCCATAGCCGAGGGGAATCTCATCACCTGATGGTAGGTCGAAGCTACGGCTTGCATAGCGTGAAGCCATCCCCTTCCAAGGATTAGGTTGTAAGTAGAAGGAACTTGTAACACCTAGAACTCCACTTGCTTGACCACGGATCCCGCTTTGACCGGCAGGATAATCTTTCCCAAAGGCCACTCCGGTTGTGAGTTTAAACCCACTAGTGGCGAAGTTGCCGGAGCCAAGTCTGTCTCTCGGAGCTTGAGCTGCTTGAACGCGTCGTAATACATGATCTCGACCGAGCTTCCCTGATCGATCAAGATCCGTTTGACATCAAATTCCTTGACGCGGAGTGTTACTACTAAGGCATCGTTGTGCGACGTCTGAATACGCTCTAGATCCCTTGAGGTGAAACTAATCACATCTTTCTCCTCGGTCTTACCCCTCTTGATGGCAGGCTGTACCGACAAAACCTCCCTCATATGTTCTGCCTTTTTAATCATACCCTAGAGTTCGCAAACTCGCTCCGGTTCCACTATGCCGTGGATGACATTAATAACTCCTTGTGGTGGCGCATCTCGGTCGTCCTGTCCCCTGGGATCAACCGGAGCTTGATTTGCCTTTACGCCCCCATCAATGTAAAGGTCTAGGTGTCCGGCCGCAACTAGCTCTTCCAGGTGTTGCCTCAAAGGCAAACAATCCTCAGTCCGGTGACCTCGCTCCCGGTGAAATGTGCAACGATACCGCGGATTATAGCCCTTCTGTCCATCGCCCAACTTAGCAGGAAACCAGACATACTCCTCGTCTCAGATTTCACTAAGTATGCGATAGATTGGAATCTTGAAGACCGTGGTTATGCCAGTCCTTGTCTTCAACCTTCTGTTCGCATCTGCTACGTCATCTCGGGGGTAGTCATCCCGGTCATTCCGACGTCCTCTACCCCGGTTTTTGCGATTCGAGCCACGGTCCGATTCCTCTGCTCGGTCACTTGAGCGGCTGGACTCTTGCCCAACTGCGTGCACTTTGCCTGCTGTCTTCTTGTCTGTTGCTACCGGAGTTGCCTTCACGGTAGATGCTGACGCATCATCCTCCACTCGGATGTGCTCGTTGATGCGCTGCATGAGCTAGCCCATGGACGTCGGTTGGTGCATGGTAAGCGAGTCCCGCAGTCTATGTCCGACCGAGAGGCCACGCTTGTATTGAGTGATTGCAAGGTTGACCGGGCAATCCAAGATCTCGTTGAAGGTCTCCCAATATCTGGAGTTGTATGCCTTCAATGTGTCGCTCGGTTCCATCTTGACACTCAGCAGGTGATCAACTTCTTTTGGTGTTTTGGTGTTGGTTTTGAAGCGCGTGACAAAGGCTTCGGCCAACTGATGCCACCTCTCAATACTCCCCTCCGGCAACCTTTCAAACCACTTCAAGCCAAGTTCGCCCAAACTCGACGGAAAGATGAGGCACATAAGAGCATCATTCCGCCTATGTCCGGCCATGACCTGTCGGAAATGACTTACGTGCATATAAGGATCGGTCTTCCCGTCGTATAATGTGAACTTTGGCTGGTGGAAGCTCGACGGAAGAGGTGTTGTTTCTATTTCCAAGGAGAAAGGGGTGGCGCTCAACCTTGCTAAATCTGAATCCACCAGGAGCGGCGCTGCTTGGCTGGGTGGAGGCATTCCGACCTCCTCGCTGGCGTGAACCCCATAGGATAACCGCTAGAACGCCGGTATCCTCTGCGCCTCCCGTCGGCGTGCCCGCTCCTTTAAGACTGCCCGCAAATCTTCTGAATGAGCGGAGTAAGAGTACCTTGACGTCGTCACCGGATGTGAGGGTTGGTAGGTGCTGTCTTGCGCGCTAGACTTCTCTACATGCACGTCGGAATCACCAACCTTGTAACTTCTGGTGATAGAAATGGACGGAGTGTGTCGCTGACTTTGACTGCCTGACCGGCGGGGTTGGGTGCGCTCACTGTGGTCTCCCACTCCAGCTACACCCTTCCCTTTGACATGCCGCTTCAGCTCCTCCATCTCTGCCGCCATTTGCCGGATGACGGCGTCCTGGTCTCTTAGCTTGTGTTCCAGACGTCTGGCGTGCGAGTCTTTCCGTCGCCGATGACCGTCTGGACTCCGTGAATGACCATGACTCCTACCGCGCTTATCTCGCGCGTCTCTCGACTGTCCTCCTGGGAATGTCTCCAGGTTCGTCATCGGAAGGATGTCGGGATGCCCTTCTCTCCGTCTGCCTGACTCCGGAGTAACTCCGTCGATGGCGGACAACGGAAACTCATCGTTGTTCGCCATGGTCGGCGATCAGACGAGTGTGGAAGACAAGGTTTTATCTGCAAAGTTCCCACAGACGGCGCCAATTGTGTGGGGAGCAAATATTCAGGCAAGTCCGCACTCCTTTCTTCCAAGCTCCGCTTCTATCCGATCACCTGCGTACACAAAGGCGGTGAGCTACCCGGCGGTGTGTGGCCAAAAAACCCCTCCGACGGTCAAGTTAGAACACACACCAGGGGATAGATAGAGAGAAGGGAGAGAGTAGAGTGTTTAGTGTATGCCTCACCAAATGTTCGTCTGTCCTGTATGGAGGGGCATAGACATGCTTATATACCCTCTGCGCCCCATATCTACTCCCAGTCATCTCCTGACACGTGGCCCTGTCATCCCATCTGTCAGCGTAAACCTTGCTGAACATCACCTAACCCAACTGCCCGTTCACTCTACTGGGAGCTCGGCAGCCGAGCTGCTCCATCTTGTCCGTCTACGGCCGTGCTGTGCTTCATGCCCAAGCACTCCACTAGCTAAGCTCAATGAGAACCGGGCTAGGCGGCATCTCGGCAAAGCCGAGCCCGGGACAGCTCGGGCTTGTCTGTGGTCGGCCTTCCTACTGAGCAAACAGGCACCTCGGCTGACCACACCTTTCCGGGCGTCGGTCACTTAACTCGACTGGCTTCGCCACCGCCAAAACATATAGCTCGGTCCAACCAAGCATTGCCTTAACCGAGCAGCTTCCTTCCGGACAGGGCCATACATCCTTGGCCCAACACTTGCTCGGCCCAAATCTGTTCGGCAAAACTCCGTCCGGCCCAAGTCTGTTCGGCCCAGTACCAGATCATTAATCTCCCTCTCAATCACCTAGGCGGGGTTTGATGAGATTTGGGAAGAGTGAGAAGTTATCCTTTCGGTTTATTTGCCTTTTTGAGATCCTTAAACAGATTGGAGAGGTTGCCTATCATTTGGCATTGCTGCCACAACTTTTTGGAGTGCATGACGTGTTTTATATTAGTATGCTTCGGCAGTATGAACCGGATCCATCGCATGTATTGGATTGGACCTACTTAGAGGCAGATGATGATGCCTCGTATGAGGAGAGACCGGCGAGAGTCTTGGATAGACGGGACCAAGTTTTGTGAGGTAAGACAATTCCCTTGGTCAAAGTATTGTGAAAACATCACGGGGTTGAGGAAGCAACTAGGGAGCATGAATTGGAAGTCCGTGAGAAATATCCGGACTTATTTGTTGATGTTTGAGTATGTGTTGAGATTTTAGTTTTGTTCATGAACTGTAAAGACATTGTATATGTTTTGAATTATGAGAACATTGTATATATTGAACATGTTTCAGAAACGCAAGTTTAATATGAACATTGTATATGTTGTTTAAATTTTGGAAATGCGAATTTATCATAAACATTGAATATGTTTTGGAAATATGAGATATACGTATTGAAATTGGTTAAAACTATGGGAGATGCATATTGGTAACATATGTTGAGACATATATTGTGGATTTGTTCATCTTGTGAAGGGATTAAATGATCGATAGATGGGTTATAGTGTTGAGTTGATTTGTAATCATTTAGGAAGTTGGCTAAACTTGATTTTTGAAACTTAATTTGTAAATTTCGGGGACAAAATTCTTTAAGGGGGGAGGTTATGGCGATCTCGGTTTTGACCTGACTCTTAAGATGTCCCGAACTCGGGTCTATTGCTTTCACATTATTATATATCTCTTTCTTCCCTTATATACCTTTGAAATTGGTCTTTGGGTTGTTGTGGTTGTGTTTGGAACAAGTTGGTTGGTTAGTTTTTAAACATTGTGTTGCCTAGATTTTTGGTCCTTCGCTCGAGCGTTCATTCTTGCGCTCGAGCGGGCTATGTAAATTTTGGTCTTTCACTCGAGCGGCTTTTCTTGCGCTCAAGTGGGAGTTGCAAACTCTTAGTACTCTACATGTCTGCAAAAGTGCTGGAGGAGTGTGTTTCACGCTTGAGCGGCGTTTCGCATGCTCGAGCGGGTGGACACTCGAGCGTCCTTTCTTGAGCTCGAGCAGGCGGTCTGTCGTCTACAAAAAATACTGGAAGTATGTATTCTATGCTCGAGCGGGTCCTTTCTTGCGCTCGAGCGGGAGAAGTCTTTGTGTCTGACGCTCGAGCGTCAAACTCTCCACTCGAACGGACTGCGCGTATATCAGATCGCGAAAAACACTTTTTACATCACTTTTTCATATCTTTTTAGCCAAAACCTTAGAGTTGAGAGCCTCTCTCTTTAAAATACTCTCTCTCTCTCTCTCTCTCTCTCTACATTTTGGCCTAGATCCTTTGATCTCTGCACCTTACTCCCTTTGATAAAAAGATGGAGCTTCTCAAGATCTTCTCTTTGAACCAATTAAAGTTAGATTTCAACACTTTTGGGGTTTCTCTCTTGCTTGGCTCACCTTCTCTCTTTGAGTAGGGATATTCTACACTTTGGTATGACTTTTAACCTAGTTTTTTGTTGTTATATATAAATGGTGGAAATTTTGGGAGCTTTTTTGGGTAAACCTAAGGCTTGGTTTCAAATTGAAAGAGGGGTTTCTATGTTATGCTTCATAGATGATTATGGGGTTTTAAATATGAGGATATCTTGTGTTAGAATGGTTGATTTTAGCTTTTAGGTTAATATTTTAAAAAAAAATGGCGGGAAATTTGCCCTAATATGTTTTGAATATTATTTTGTATAAATAATGAAGTTGATGTGAGAAATGTGAAATTGGAGAAAAGTATAAATGGATGGTGTAGTTGGATTTGTTTAATCACTCACCCGTCGAATTTTGACAAATTATCTGCTCTAAAGATTGTATATCTGTTTATAAATATCTGTGTTGGGCTATCGGTGTAGGATAGTTATGATTGTTGTAGAAATTGCATGAGGATTAAGTGAATTGAAACTAATCATTTAAGTTGTGTCATTAAATATGACGGTATGACTAAGGCATTGAATATGTGTTATGGATAGTTATTTTATATGACGATATTTTTAAATACATTGTATATGTAGAGCGTTTTGGGAGAAGAAAGGGGATGTACTCCATTGTTTGGGAGGAGATAGGGGATGGACTCCATTGAGAATTAAGTTGGCTAGAGTGTCCAGAGTAAAAGTCCCGAAATCTTATGCATACATGGGTGCCGATCTCGCGGATGAAATTTTCGTAAAATGGCAAGGTTGAAGTGTTCGTATGATGGCTATGTAGATAGAGAACCACTGAATTATAGTCTCAATTGGATCATTTGGGAAATTATGTATATTTGTCATATGCCTTGAAATGAAATGAATTAACTCGAAATAAATAAATGAGAATGGACCGATATATGAATATCAATATTAGATGGTTATGGGAAGAATATAAGTTGGTCATGACTATTGAACATTTATCTGACACTTATATCTTAGTTAAACCTCATATATTGTGATAAACTATTTCTATTGGGTTTTGACTCACCCTACTTGGGAAACAATTTTCAAGTACTGGTGAGATGTTTCCTCCAAGAACGTAGCTTGGAAGAACCTCGGGACTGGAGGCTCGATTTTGTTTTGTAAATGTTTAAATGTTTATTCAAGCCAAAGGCTTTACATGTATTGAACTTAGATCTCTTTTGTTGTAACCAAGTAATATCTTGGGAAGATATAAGCCCGTAGGGTATACATTTTGTTATTATAAACTAATGTTACGTGCTATAGATTCAGGATGAACATTTATGAATGTATAAGGCATGTAATACATTCTGTAATATAAACTCTGATGAATGGAAATATATCAATTCTATTATGTTCATAGATCTTATGGATTGGGTTAAATGTAATATTTTGAGGGTATTACAGTGAGGCGTTATTTGGGAACTAAACATTTTAGCTAAAAAGTCGCTATAAGTTATTACATCACTCTCTCTGTACTTTTTTACACATTTGTTCATAAAAAACTAAAAAATTATTAAAATAACTTGTTCTCAAACAAGACTTTTGGCAATAATTTTTTTGGTTTTTTACGAAAAAAAAGTAAAATTAAATAATTTATAAAATCCAAAAATAGGTAAATTTACAATTTCGCCCTTTGACAAGCCCTGATGTTCAAAGGGCTATTTTGGAAAGATGGTTAAAAATCATCTTCTAACTTTTAATCTATTTTGAGTCACATCATCTATCATATTTTTTATATATTTTTTTTTAAAAAAAAAGTTAAAAAATCAAAAAGATAACTTTTAATCATCTTTCCAAAACAATTGTACTCACCTGATCGGTTGTCAGGTGAATTGATGGACTCGACAAACTGTAAAATGGGATGCATCAATTGTAGGTTTGGTAAAAGGGGGTTGTCGGGAAGGAAAAAGATTGAGAGCTCTAAATACAAAGGTCTAGAGGAGTTTTAATGAGTTAGCCTCCGCTCATGATGTGGTTTTTTTTTTATTTTGCCACATTACTAGGGCTCAAATTAGAACTCTAAATTTAGAGTTTTGTATCATTTCCCTGTTGAGAAATCATAAAAATTGGACTTCATCATTTTTTTTTCCCCAAAAAAATTACTCACCAGTTTATGTGTTACAATTTTATTCACATTTTGTTTGGTTCTAATTTGTAGAATGCAACAATTTTATTCAAAAAAAAATTTAATTTTTTTTTTCAAAACTCATAATTAAATTCTTTTTAAAACTTCATTCAAAATAAATATTTCAAAATTCTTTTCAAAACTTCATTCAAAAATTCTTTTCAAAACTCATAATCAAACTTTTTGCAAAACTCTATTTTGCCAAAAAAAAAAAAAAGTAAAAAAAAACTCGATTTTTAATTTTGTTCTTCAAAATGAAAATTTTTCTATTTTTTTGGAAAAATATTTTTTGCAACAAATATTTATGAAGAAAAATCTTTTTATTTTTAATATGATTCGAAAAAAATATTTACAATTTTTTGGCCAAAATTTGTTATGATTTTTGTATTGGCCAAAAAATATTTACCCAACTCTTGAATAAAATTAACAAAATTTGTAAATATTTAAAAATAAAATTGTTTGAAATTATTTTAAAATATAACTTAAAACTCTTTTAAAAACTCTTGGAAAAACTCATAACCAAACAAGTTGTATCTTCAAAAAAATCATTTGAAAAGTTATCTTTCAAAACATAACTTCACCCTTCAATTCAAAAACCAAACAGAGCGTAAAGAAAAAAAGTAATTTGTCCACTTCAACTATTATTTTTGTATTCCTCTCTATTATTTTTGTATTCTTAAAATTTCTGTTCACTTCAAAAAATAGTAACATTTTGGTTTTCACGAAGTACTATTATTTTTGTTCACTACAAAAAATAGTAATATTTGTTACAGTGTTCAGAAGTAGTGTTGTTGTAAGAAATATATGTGAACAAATCTTCAACAAATTCAGGAGACACAAATCTATAATTATTTCTGCAAATGCAAGTAAACTGGAATTTCTAATTTATTTTTTATTATTATTTTTTTTTGTCCTTTCACAAATCAAAATTTTGCAACATAAAAGTCGGGTAGCAATAATGTTGGGTGAAATGTATGGGACAATGGTGTAATTGTATGGCGTGTGGTTATTTTAGTTAAGAAATTTAAAAAAATTAAAAAGTTAAAAAAATTTAATTTATACAAAAAAATCAAAAAAATCTTTTCCACTCACTCTACTTGAATTGAAAAGTGGCTTTTCAATGGTTTTTTTTTTCGGGTTAAAATATGAGTTAAACAAAATTAATATGCTTGAGAATGGCTTTTTAATTTTTTACCGAAAAAGTGAATAAAAAGAAATATTTAATTTTTTTGTACAAATAGAGAACTTTTAAATTTTTTAATTTTTTTAGTGACTGTTTTTTGACTAATTTAACTACTTGTTAAATGACTCTTAATAAAGAAAATAATTGTTAATTCAATGTGATCCATAGTAATCCATTATTATTTTGTGGGACAATAATATTTAAAGATGTCATTTTCACATTATTTTAGCAAATATTTGATATGAATGTTGGATTCTTGTCGTCGCGGGTGGGGATGGGAGAAAAAAAGGAGAGCTCATAGCTTTAACAAAACCATTATTGATAATATGAAAGCATGAAAAGCATGATCTTTACTATTTGGGCATTTGTTTCATTAGGGACGGCAAAATTTTTCCATGCAATTGTATTTTATCAAACTCTTATTCTATTCAAAAAAAAAAAAACTCTTATTTTAATTTTAAAATATTGAAGAAGAAGAAGAGTTTAAGGCCATGTTTGTTTGGGTGAACATAAGCTTGGGATTGGACTAATAGTCCAATAAAATTATTAATCCGATATTTGGTTAAACAATTGAAGTACGGACTAATTATTTTAAATTTGACTATTAGTTAAGTTAGGATACATAATCCAACGAATTCGTAGTCCTAGGACTATTAGTCATAGGAATGCTAATCCAGTCCGCCCAAACAAACATGGCCTAAGAGTAGTATTGACGGGATAGGGTCAAGTATGAAGTTATATAACAAGAATTCATCTATAAAATCAAAAAACCTTAGACTTATTGCCATTAAAAAAAAGTCACTTTTTTAAAACACTTTTTTATTTAAAAAAAATCAAAAGTTACTAGTTTGTTGGTTATTCGCCAAAAATATTAAAAATCATAGCAATTTTTTCACTCACAAATTTTTTTTTTTTTTTTATAATTTCCTAAAAGCATTAATTAAAAAAGTTAAATGTCAAAAAGTTGCGGAAAAAAACAAACTCCAAATGCATGAATTAAAAAAAATCAGAAAGTTACTAAACAGTAGTTAAAAAAAGTTAAATATCACATAACTTTTTTATTCACAAAAAATTAATTTGTTTAACAACTTTCCAAATGCATTAACTAAAAAAGCTATTGTGTTTAGGAAGTTGCTAAAAAGAACTTATAATCATAAGTGAAAAAGTTGATCTGGTTTTAACTGATGACAAATTAACTTTTTGATTTGTTTAGCTAATTTTTTTTTTAAGTTGCCAAACGTTCCTTATTTTAGCTTGGTCTATAATTACAAGTTAGAAATAGAATAATTATTTTATTTAATTATTGTTTAGATAGATTGCTTCTCTATTGTTGCATCACCAATTGAAGATATGTTGCTGGATTTATTGGACCCACTGATGATCTCAATCATTCATCTATAGGTTTTATCAAAAAAATAATTGATGTAATAAATCTAGTTTGTCATATCAATAATGTTATAAATACTAACTAGTATAAACAATAAATATATTAATTAGCCATAATCACTATAAGAAAAGTGGGCTTAAAAAACGGAAGCATTTGAAGCGGCACACTTGCCATCTCAAAAAGTGACTTTTTGCGACAGCACAATTTGCTGTCGCGAAAAATGTGAGTTTTTGCGACGGTACAGCTTGCCGTCGCAAAAAATGTGAGTTTTTGTGACGGCACAATTTGTTGTCGCGGAAAAATAGAGTATTTGCGACGGCAGAAATTGCTGTTGCAAAAAAATAGAATATTTGCGACGGTAGAAAATGCTGTCGCGAAAAACGAGAGTATTTACGACGGCAGAAATTGCTGTCGCAAAAAAAAAGTAGAGTATTTGAGACGGCAGAGATTGCTGTCGCAAAAAAAAAAAAAAAAAAAAAAAGTGAGTTTTTTGCAACTATAATAGGTACCGTTGCAAAAAAAAAGTTAAAAAAAAAATATTGTGGCTTTGAGACGGCTTCATATATATATATACAGTCACAAAATGGTTTGAATAAATGTAATGGTATTTTTCTGTCGCAATTTTTTTTTTTAAAAAAAGGACGTCGTCTTACTCTTTTGATAAAACATTTCTCTTTTTACCTATTTTTTCAGCTTCCTGTCTCTTTGTGTGTCTCTCTCTCTTCTCTTTCTCTCTTTCACTCCTCACTCTTCTCTCTCTGTATGTCTTTCTCTCTCTCTCTCTCTCTCATCTCTCTTAGCTCTATCTCTCTGTCTCTCTCGCTTATCTCTCTTCTCTCTATCTCTTTCATCTCTCTTTTCTCTATATTTCTCTCGCTTATCTCTCTTCCCTCTCTGTCTCTCTCTCGTTCATCTCTTTTTGCTCTCTTTCTCTCTTTTTTTGTCTATCTCTCACTCATCTCTTGTTTCTCTCTCTCTCTCTCTCTCTCTCTCTCGATTTATCGATCTACTACAAGAAAATGCACTTTTAGCGACCACTTTGTCTTTCTCTCGTTCATCTCTCTCTCTCTCTCTCTCTCTCTCTCTCTCTCTCTCTCTCTCTCTCTCACCACCCATCTCCTCTACCACCTTCACCACTACTACAAATGCCATTCCACTACCACCACTACTACCACTGTCGCCACTTCACCTCTACGACTACCATTACTACTACCATCACCACCACTTCACTACCATCACTACCACTACTCCTACTACTACTACCATTATCTCTCCTTCACCCCTGCTACTCCATGTACTCTACCACTACCACAACTTCACCACTAATCTTCTTCGCTACCACCACCACCACCATCATCTCTTATTCACCACCTTCACCACTACTGCCACGCCCTCTCCTCTACCACAAAAAATTAGTTCATGATTTTTAGTAACCAAAAAAAATAGGCCCCAGAAAAACATTTTTCATTGACCATAGAAAATTAACTTTTATTTTAGTGGAAAATATTTTTCATTAAAATATTACCCCTACTTCTACCAAATAAAAAATAATAATAAATTTTTTTTATTAAAATAAAAATGAAACAAATAAATTTCCAATCTTAGTAACTAAAAAAAAATGAAAATTTTTAAGAAAAATTCATTAACTACAAAAAAAAAAAAAAAATTTATTTTAACAAAAAATTAAGTTTTTTGGCTACGGCAACCCTCGTTGCAAAAAAAAAAAAAAAGAGTTAAACGGCGTTATTTTGTTTTTTAAATTTCATTTGTGACCAAAAAAAAAATAAAGATTTTTTTTTTTTTTTTCATTCCCGCTCTGTTCCCCCCAATCCAAAACCAAAAATCCCCAATCTCAAACCCCCCCATCTGCCCAAAACCAAAAATCCCTAATCTCTTCTTACCCCCTCTCTCTCTCTCTCTCTCTCTCTCTCTCTCTCTCTCTCTCTCTCTCTCTCTCTCTCTCTCTCAATAGATCGATCGATAGCGAGCGGCGGTAGACGACGGAGAGCGGCAGACGAGGGCGAGCGGTGGCAGACGTGTCCAAAGGCGAGCTGCCTCCACATCTCGAACTCCAGAGAACCCGCGTTCTCTGCAATCCCGATGCTTCTACTCATGTATTACTCTTCTTCTTCTTCTCTGCTTCATTCTATTTCATATAGTCATACTTTCAATGTATTTGTATGTATACAAAATTGCTATCTTTGTATTTGAATTGTTTTGTTTGTGCCTTATGATTTCTGGGTTTTGTTCTTTTTAGGATTAAAGACAGAGAACATACAATACTCTGGTGCTTATGCATCTATGGGAGTAACAACTTAAGATTGGACCATTTTTGCAAAAATTTTAAAGTGGAAGTGATTCGCAAAAAAAACTTATTTTCGTATTTCCTATTGATCCGTTGAATTCAAGTTTGATTTTTCATGGTTTAAGTCCTCAGTCAAATAATTGTTCATATCTTACTCGTATGTTTGCCTTCTTTGAGTCATTAATTTAGTGCTTTTTTTGGTCTCTGCCACAGTTGATAGACATTGGCCTAAATGTCAATTGGACATTATGTACACATTTTACAACTTTTGGATGCATGCTTCTAGTTTTAACATGAATTTATGTCCAAAGGAAAAATTGATAAAATGTGGTAGAAAAGATTACTAGATGATCAAAATGTTTATTGTTTTTGTCTGACATATGGGTGGAAGCAATTATACGAAGATAGTGTAAATTTTGTTTAGCACTATATTTATCGCTGTGAATATGTTAAATTGTGGTGTATGCATAGGCTGCATAGTTATTATTTTATTGGTTATAAGGTAGTGTTTCTTCATTTTATTAATGGTGTTTCTTCACCTATCGTTTGATAGTTCTTTACTTTTTTATTTAGAGAACTGCATCTTCAGGTAGCTTTGGATCATTTGACAGCAATTCCATGTCTCTCAAGTTAGTTAATTCAGTTAGTTTAGTGGATATGGCCTCAGAATCTGAGCAATCTGGGACCAACCAGGATAAACAGTATGCAGTTTATCTCTTCTTATTTCTGTTTTACATCTTCTATGCAAAATTAAAATTGTTTTGAGCATTAAAGAGTAGGCAACCCACTTTCCTGACTTTGTTTATGTAATATTTGAGAATAACCAGCAATACCTCATCAGTGGTAGGTCCGGGAGAACAATGGATTTTTAGTTTGCTTTCCAGAAACACAGGCATTAGTTTACTTCTTGTAGCTCATACATGCTCAAAGCCTATTCTCCATAGTATAGAGTTTGTATATTACCAATCCAGTCCAAGTTTTCTATTTGGTAAAGTGACATTTATTTGAGATGTTGAGAGCATTTGGTCTTTTGTTTGTTTCATTGGTGGCAACTCATTTTCTCTTGACTTATTGTGAATGTTTTCTTCTTCATTTTTCGTCGATTTTGTTGATTTACTTTAGTAATTAGTATTTTATCATATAACAATACATAAGATTAGGACTTCTTTTTCTACTTGATGTAACTAAATTTGCTAGAGCCGGATTTCACTCTTAAGAAACAAACTAGTTTCTTAAGAAACTTAGAATTCGAGGTGTTAACGTCCCAAAACCACCAAACGGTGTCAGAGTAGCACGAAACTAGGCACACACGACCGCCTAAGCACGAGAGACTTGTGGGAAAAGACAAGACTCGAATCAAATTCCCAATTTGGGAGTTAGAGCCGGATTTCACTCTTAAAAAACAAACTAATTTCTTAAGAAACTTAGAATTCGAGGTGTTAATGCCCCAAAATCACCAAACAGCGTCGGAGTAGCACGAAACTTGACACACATGACCACCTAGGCACGAGAGGCTTGTGGGAGAAGACGGGACTCAAATCGGATTCCTGGTTTGGGAGTTAGAGTCGGATTTCACTCTGGGCAAATTAGTTTCTTAAGAAACTTAGAATTCGAAGTGTTAATGTCCCAAAATACCAAACGTTATCGGAGTAGTACAAAACTTGCCACACACGACCGCCTAGGCACAAGAGACTTGTGGGAGAAGACGGGATTCGAATCAGATTCCCGGTTTGAGAGTTAGAGCTGGATTTCACTCTAGGCAAACTAGTTTCTTAAGAAACTTAAAATTCGAGGTGTTAATGCCCCAAAATCACCAAACAGCGTTGGAGTAGCACAAAACTTGGCACACACGACTACCTAGGCATGAGAGACTTGTGGGAGAAGACAAGACTAGAATTGGATTTCCAGTTTGGGAGTTAAAGTCGAATTTCACTCTAGGCAAACTAGTTTCTTAAGAAACTTAGAATTTGAGGTGTTAATTCCTGAAAATCACCAAACGGAGTCGGATTAGCACGAAACTTAGCACACACGACTGCCTTGGCACGAGAGACTGGTGGGAAAAGACGGGGCTCAAATAAGGTTCCCGATTTTGGAGTTAGATTCGGATTTCACTCTTAAGAAACAAACTAGTTTCTTAAGAAACTTAGAATTCGAGGTGTTAACATCCCAAAATCACCAAACGGCGTCGGAGTAGCATGAAACTTGGCACACACGACCGCCTAGACACGAGAGGCTTGTGGGAAAAGACGGGACTCAAATAAGGTTTCCGGTTTGGGAGTTAGAGCCGGATTTCACTCTTAAAAAACAAACTAGTTTCTTAAGAAACTTAGAATTCGAGGTGTTAACGTCCCAAAATCACCAAACGGCGTCGGAGTAGCACGAAACTTGGCACACACGACCGCCTAGGCACGAGAGACTTGTGGGAGAAGACGGGACTCGAATTGGATTCCCGGTTTGAGAGTTAGAGCCGAATTTCACTCTAGGCAAACTAGTTTTTTAAGAAACTTAGAATTCGAGGTGTTAATGCCCCAAAATCACCAAACAGCATTAGAGTAGCATGAAATTTGGCACACACGACTGCCAAGGCATGAGAGACTTGCGGGAGAAAACGAGACTCAAAACGGATTCCCGGTTTGGGAGATAGAGCCGGATTTCACTCTAGGCAAACTAGTTTCTTAAGAAACTTAGAATTCGAGGTGTTAATACCCCAAAATCACCAAACGGTGTCGAAGTAGCATGAAACTTGGCACACACGACCACCTAGGCACGAGAGACTTGTGAGAGAAGACCAGACTCGAAACAGGTTCCCGGTTTGGGAGTTAGAACCGGATTTTACTCTAGACAAACTAATTTCTTAAGAAACTTAGAATTCGAGATGTTAATGCTCCAAAATTACCAAACAGCGTCGGATTAGCACGAAACTTGACACACACGATCGCCTTGGCACGAGAGACTTGTGGGAGAAGACTAGACTTGAATTGGATTCCCAGTTTGGGAGTTAGAGTCAGATTTCACTCTAGGCAAACTAGTTCTTTAAAAAACTTAGAATTTGAGGTGTTGACACCCTAAAATCACCAAACAGCGTCGGATTAGCACAAAACTTGGCACACACGACCGCCTTGGTACGTGAGACTTGTGGGAGAAGACGGGACTCGAGTTTGGTTCCCGATTTGGGAGTTAGAGTCAGATTTCACTTTAGGTAACTAGTTCTTTAAAAAACTTAGAATTCGAGGTGTTAACGCCCCAAAATCACCAAACGGCGTCGGATTACACGAAACTTGGCACACACGACTACCTTGGCACGAGAGAATTGTGGGAGAAGACGGGACTCGAATCGGGTTCCCGGTTTGGGAGTTAGAGTCGGATTTTAGTCTCGGCACAATTGTTTACTTAATTATCTTTGTAATTGTATAGTAGTTGAATTTTTATATTTTTTTTGTAATTAACATATTAAACATAATTATATTGTCATTAATTTATTTTTATTGTTTTTTCCAGATATTTCCGGAGTAGGAGTTTGCTTCTTGTGGATTTCATGCCTGTGAAGAATGTCACTAATTTTTGTTTTTGTACCACGGAGAATGTTGAGGAAAAATTTAATTTTGGTTTATGTTATTTTGAATTATGAATAACATTATGTATTTAAACATTATATATGTATTATGGAATATTATATACTGGGGTTATTTTGTTGATGTATAGTTATGAATGCAAGAATATGTTTATTATGGAAAAATTGTTATTTCTATATAGGAATTTTTATATTATTATGCAATTATTGATTTCTTTTTAAATTGTTTTTCATTGAATACAGATAATTTTAATATTTTTAATTAATTTATAGCAGGGCTTTTTTTTTCTTTTTTCTTTTTTTTTTCGACGGCACCTAACCGTCGCAAAAAACAGGTATTTTTTATTTTTAATAATTATTGCATTTTTTGCGACAGCACTACACTATCGCAAAAAATCAAAACATTTTTTTGGCAACATATTCAATGTCGTCGCAAAAAAAAAAAAAAATTGCGGCGGCAATTTCTGCCGTCTCAAATAAAACTTTTGGCGACGGTAAAACAGAGCCATCGCAAAAGGTCTCTATTTTTACACATTATTGGCGACAGTAAAATGTCGTCGTAAATAGAGCATATGCCGTCGCAAAAAAAGGCGACGGCATGATGCCGTTGCTAAAAATTTTTTGCAATGTCCTCTACTGTGACCCCCCATTTGCCGCCGCTAAAAATCATTTGTTGTCGCTAAATTTTTTTTGAGACGGCATGATGAGTATTTGCGACGGCATTTTGCCGTCGCAAAAAATCAAAATTTTTGTAGTGAATGTTAAGTATGTATCACGTTAAGTGATAGACTACACATGCATGTCTTATGTCTAATAGTATTTTTGTTGGTATACTACTTAATCTCTAGATCATTACTATTATCAGTTATCAGTAATCACATGATTGAGATCACATTTGTCTTGTTAAATTGGATGACAATTATAATTTTGATATGAATCATTATTTTTTATAAGACAAACTTAAACCGATCATCTAGTTACTAATATTTAACCAACTTAATTTTTTGTGTAAATATTTTTCTGAACAGATTATACAAAATGAATAGTTCAAAGTCGACATTTACTTTAGAGGAGCGCGGCCTTTTATTTAGATTTTTGTACAAAATTTTAATACAAAATAATATGGCTTCTTATAGTGCCCTTTATTTTCAATCAGGACACTCAACATTGTCTTCATAATTACAAAAATGCTTTTGATACATCAATCTGAATGTGTTTTCCATTAAATTTTTTTGTTTATAAATCACTTTTTTTTCAGATTATTTTGAGTCATAAATTATGGAAGAAGCTCCCCTCAAACAATTTCTTTTTCTCTGGTTATCATCTAACAGTTAATTTAAAAGTCATAAATTTTGATTATAACTAGCGGTTGAAATATAACCTTTATCAAATACTGGATGATAGTTGAAAGAAAAAATTACTGAAGAAGATCCAAATCCATAATTGTATACAGGAACTACAACAAACAAGTGGCAGACTTTCAAAACAAAAAATAAAATAAAATAAAGGTTGTAAGTTTTCAAACAAGATATAATATTATTGCAAGCATGAGTGACTAGTGTTTTATGAACAGAGTGATCTTGATCAAATAAATTGTTTATCCTCTGAAACCATGAAGAAGAGGAAGAAAAAAAAAAAAAAAAAAAAAGGAATTACGGTAATTTAATGGCACCAAAGAGTTGATAAAAAAATAAAAATAATAAAAAACTATAATGGCATGTTCCAATGGAATACAACAATCACTCTAATCACTTCCCACAACTCAAAAATTAGACAGGGCCAAAGGAATTACTCAGATAAACGAAATAGACTTTTTTTTTTTTCTTATTACTGAAGCTGTGAAGGTAATTAAAATTCATGTACCCACAAAAGAACTGTATTTTACTCAAATAACTAAAAAATTAAATACTTAGCATAATTTATCATAATTTGTACAAATTGACTGCCCAAACTCTCATATATATGAGTAACATTGAGTCACTGAAAACAAGTTGAGTAGATTTAAATAATAATTTTATTCAAGTTTAACTCACAAACTTGACAATTTTTCGAATGTGTTAAAATTTAATTTGTTTACATAATGAACTAATCTCATATAGACTTTTAAAGAGTCAAACAATAGTGTGTATATATGGAATTGCAATGTAAATTATTTAAAATTGACTTGTTTTAAACAAAGTTAACGAGTCAAAACAGAAGTCGGGTTCAAAAGTAATTCTTCATTGACATATTTGAGTACGGTACAAACAATCATCCGGACAGAATGACTAACAATTTTTAAAAGTACACAAAATCAAATTACATTATCAAACACAACTCTTTCACATGAAGTAAGACTCATAAAATGAAACAATGTGAAAGAATTATGTTCGATTTTATTATCAACTAGTATAAATATGAGCACAAAACAGAACGGAACAAACCAGTACAGTGGAAAGAATAAGAAAGTTGAAATGCTTTCAACTTATGTAATACATAGGATCCGGAACCTTGAAAGTGCGATTACCGACGTAGGTACCGAGTAAGTCACTCCATTGATCACCCATGTTTCCTAGGATTCGGTATCCAGCTTCCACCAACTGTTTTCGCTTCTTCGACTTGTACACCACTGCTGTTGTACCACTTTCCGACGTTTGCCTGTACCGAAATTGCCACAATAAATTACCCACAATCTACACCCTATTAATGATTTTATTTCACAAACTTTTTCTCAAAACATGTTTTTGATTTTTTTTTTTTAACGTAATGTTAGAAACTCTAAAAATTCTATCAAATGTCTCATATGAGTGTGACGTTTAATAAAAATTTTGATAAAATTTTTAAGATTTTTAAGATTTTTTTTTTTAAAACTCAACTCAGTTGTTTTGAAAAGTGAGCAAAAGTTTAAAAATAATTATGAAAGGAGAAAACGTAACATAATCAAACAGGACCAACAATACACCCAAAAAAATAAAAATAAAATTCTATTAATACATAAAATTTAGGATAAATTATAAATACATCTACTGAAATTTGATTAAAATACAAATTGTCCTCTATTATTTGAAAAATTACAAATATTCCTTTATTAGAAATTTTTTATTTGACAAAATTAACTAAAATAATTAAATTTTCTAACTGATTTCTTATACAATAATAAAATTGCTTGAATTATTAATTGAAATATATTTCTAATATCATTAAAAACTATTAATTGACTTGATAATTTATTAATAAAAATGGTCATTTGCTATGAAATTAGAAATTTCAAAGGGTTGGATGTAATTTCTTGAATCACAAGGGACAATTCGTATTTTAAACAAATTTTATGAAGTGTATTTGTAATTTATCCTAAAATTTATATAAAAAATTTCACAAGAATGATATGATAACGTCATTTCATTTTTGTAATATTTTTGTTATGAGTGTTTTATTTTAAAGTGAAAAATTGAAATTATACCACATTATTCTGTATAAAATTTAAATTTTTTTTTTTTTTGGTATATTATTACTATAAAAAAATGGATAGATAAAAAATTGCATCATAGGGAAAAGTTTGGGACCCACCCTTTTTTTTTTGTATTCTATCAATTTGGAAAATATTTTGGACCTTAATTTTGGACTCAAAATCAATCCCAAGTGATGACTTTTTTAAGTGACTTAAATTGATTTTTTAGTGTGTGTTTGGATTTGCTTTTTTGTTGGCTTATTTTCATTTTTAGTGATTTTTTTTAAAAATTTTTCAAAAAACTTTAGATTTTTAGATTCTTTTTGACAAGACAAACTGAAATTTTTTTAAAAAAAACAAGAACAGTCCAGAAAGACAAAAAAATAAAATAAATAAATAATGGACTTTTTTTAAGTTTTTAAATTTTTTTTTGAAATATTTTTAAAAATATTACTTTTTAGATTCGTCTACATAAACAAACTGAAAAAAAAATAAAAATAAAAATAAAAATAAAAATAAAAATAAAAATAAAAATTGACATAGTTTTGAAAAATAAATCACTAAAGACAATTAAAATTATAATAAAAAAAAGAAATGAAAAAATATATATAGCTTATTTTTGTATTCTCAAAACAAAAGTAGCCAATGTTATTTTAGTAACTTGGGCTTACAAGCCCTGCCAAATGAGGCCTTAGATCTCATTAGAAAAATCGAGATTTTTAGCAAAATTGTTTTTAACCAAAAAAAAAAATGCTTACTTGAGTATGAGCTTCTCCCAAGTATGGTAACCAGCTCCTTTAAGATTAGAAATCCTTACTTTTCTGTAAGTTTCAGATGTCCCTGAAATGAACACTATCTTAAACCCCATAGCCACCAGCTTTTTGTACAAAAAGAGAATCGCCGGCACGGGAGGTGATATTCCGGCTTCAATCCATTCATTAAATGTCGTCTCGTTGAATTCCTTTGCCCTGGAAATAGTGAAATCAATTCAGTGTAAGCTTTAAAGAAAAAAAACAAAATCATGAATCTGTAATTATTTTATGAAAGTAACACCAAAGTGTGATTTCTCCAAAATAATATATAATATTAATTAGGACGAATTACACTAGCAATTCTTATAGTTTGGGACTCGTGTCACTTTGGTCCTTGACTTTCGTGACACATTTGACTCTAAATTTTAAATCTTATTTCAAATAAACACAATTGAAGATATTATTACTTAATTTCAAGGGCAAAATCGTCAATTTGATAAAATATAAACTAATTTGACAAAAATAAATATCAAAAAAATATTTTTTAATTTTTAAAAATTATTTTTACCCACCAAAGATAAAATTATCTAAAATTAATTATAGAATATATATAGATAAGATTTTTTAAAAGTGAGTTTCATGTATATATATATATATATTTTATGTTTCATTTAGTATTTATTTTTGTTTTCATAGTAGAATCGATGTACTTTAAATACAAAGAGTTTAGCACAATTCAAGTTTTTTTTGGATAACTAAAACCATTTTTTAGGTAGAATCTTTTTGCTTCCACCCCAAGAACGTAACCACGAGTATCAGCCAATACTCCTTAATCTCATGATTTGGACAAGGAGCTAACAAGAATGTGGAACTAAACATATCATATTCAATCAAAAAATTATTTAAAAAATAATGCCAGGAAATAAGAACTCATGTCATGGAAAAAAAAAAAAAATCAGAATTTATCCTATCAAATCAAAGTTGAAATTGGACCACATATTACAATTTCAAAACAACAATTTAAGTATATATATATGAAGACTTAAACTTATTGTTGAAAATACTTGTTACAATACTGCAAACCAATATGTCACACAAGACAACAAGAACAACTCACTCAACAAACCACAACTTGAGGACATGAAGGAAAACTTACCCAAATGCATTGTCAGGGCGAGCATAATAAGGCAAATTAGAGAGTGCAGTCTCATCAATATCAAAAATCCAAACATCTTTCCCATCTCCGACCAGCTTGAGACTCTTTGCATACACCAAAGCGGCATACGCCGCTGCATTGCAGTCTTTTCGGTATTGGTGGCCGAGCATGTAATGGCCCACATAGGTTTCGCATGTTGCGGGAACTAGGTCCCATCCACGGATGTTATCCGTTTCAACTGCGAGCCGCCAACTTAGACATGAAATGCCTGGGACGTGGTGGCCGGCCGCACCAGAATGCGGCCGAAGGAGGTGGATTTGGTGGGGGATTGACGAAGCATGGGAAGTTGAAAGCATGGTTGCTAGGAAGAAAAATAATAATGTGAACTTCATTTTTTTTTTTTTTTGTGGTTACCTCAGTGAATTTGATGTGAGTTTATTTTACATTTTTGGTTCTTTAAATAAGCTATGTCATGTAGAAATGACCTAACTTTGGCCTTAAATTACCCTTGCACCCTAGTTCTCTAAATACATGTGCCATAATTGGAATAAAATATGTCCAAATCAATTTCGCTGGCTCTTTAACTTTTAACATGGATTTTGGTAATAAATAATTGTTATCTACACATGTTACACTACTGGAAATTAGATTTTTAGTGGCATTTAAAAAACGTTGCTATAGCTATTCAAAACGTCACTAATTTATTTTGTGACGTTTATACCAAACGTTGAAGATGCGGTCATCACTACAGTTTTATGACGTTTTAAAAACGTCGTGATATTAGTATAGGCGGCGTTTGCGAAATGTCCCTCCCAAACGGTACCATGGCGTCACTATGATTTTAATGATGTTTTTCAAAACGCCATCATATTTGTTTTTTAAAAACTGACCGTTAGCTTTGAAGTTTAGGTGGCGTTTTAAAAACACCGTGACATCCTCTCTTTTTTTTCAAAAATTGTGCTAATTTTATGTGATTGTACTAAAAAAATATCTATAATAAAACTAAATAGCCTTAATATGAAATAATAATTCTCCTTCAAATAGTAATTACTGTTATTTTAAATAAAAAAAATTATAATCAAGCGTCAAAAATAGTTTGCCTGCGGCACATCTCAACTAAATAATTGTTATCTACAACTTCTTATTATGTTTGTAAATATATAGATTTTTTGCTAATTAAGTATCCAAATTAACTTGCACGCATCTCAAATAATCATAAAATTTTAAAATTAACGATAAAATAAATCTCTAACAAAAATCTTAGATCTTATGATTAAGTCTATATAATCTACCACTCAAAAAGTGACCACGACTCTATCACTAATAACAATAACAATATAAAATTACTTTAAAAACTATATTATTAGATGGCATATATTGACATGTGCATTTCATTTTCAAAATAAAGTTTAAAATACATACTTAGCTTTTTCTATTACTAAAGAAGACAGTAATTTACAAGCGACCACAACTCACTAATAACAATATAGAATTACTTTAAAAACTATATTATTAGATGGCATAGATTAACATGTGTATTTCATTTTTAAAATAAAGTTTAAAATACATATGTAGCTTTACGAATCAAAAGAAGAAAAAAAACAAAACAAAACAAAATAAAAAGACAAAAAGTTGAGTTTTAAACTTTTTTTTAAGTCATGTCATATTTCTATTTTTTTATTTATATTTAAAAAAAGATTAAGGCTTATATCCATTTTAGCATCATCAAAGAATATGCTTTTGAATTATCAATCAGGTGAGGTTGAAATGTAGAGAAGAGAACGTCTTAATGATCACATGCCATTGATCAATTGATCTCAATGGTTACATATTCAGATCAGCCTTATTCAGACAAACCAAACATACTACCCCAGACAAAACTTTCTTTTCATACTCTTTCTCTCTCCATATTTTAAATTGATCAGTAATGCTACGGTTTCAAAAATTGAATTCTAAATTTTATTCAAAAATAACATCTAGAAAGTGGTTACTTTTTTTACTTTCTAACTATTTATCTATTTTAATAAACTATTTTAATTTTCAGTAATGCTTAGTGATCCGAATTTACATAACTCGAATGACTTGAATGTGTCAAGACAATGTCGTTTTAACACATTCGAACCATTCAAACCACACATATTTAGGCCACTAAGCATTTTTCTTTAATTTTTGTGTTTGAGAAGATCGATTGTCCAGGCAATGCCCACTTATGGAATGGCATGTTTCTTGTTTCCCAACAAATTGTGTGATTAATTGAGCTCCCACATTAGGAATTTTGATGGAAAGGTGATCCGAAGAAGAGGCATTCATTGGGCCAGTTAGAGTAATTGTGCTTGACAAAAGGAAATAGTGGTTTGGGCTTTTGGGACTTTTGGGCTTTCAATAGAGCTTTCCTTGCTCATCAAGGTTGGAGATTAATTAAATTCCTGGACTCCTTATTTGCTAAAATTATAAAAGGAATATACTACCCCAAGTCACGACCTTCATGGGCTTGGCTTAGCTTACTTCAGGGGAGAGAAATTCTTAAATGAGGTTTACGGTGGCAAGCTATGGGATGATATGAAGCTTAGAAGCCTAGTGTCTTGAGCAGATTGCGATGCTATACTCTCATTTCTAGTTTCAATAAAGGACAAAGATGATATTCTTCTGTGGCATCATGACTCAAAGGGTTGTTATACGGTTAAGTCGGGGTATCAAGAAGCAATAAAACAAGCTCACTTCGGGTCAAATTTGCCATCTTCTTCTTTGGGTTGATTTGAGAAAGATTGGCGGTTTGTGTGGAGTCTGAACTTACCTCCAAAACTCAAGCAGTTCATATAGAGAATTTATCATAATGCTCTGGCAACTCAACAGAATCTTTATTCTAGACACTGTGCCAATTCGAACTGCTGCCCTGTGTGTTTGAAAGCGTCAGAATCTATCAAGCACCTATTGTTTGAATGTGAATGGTCAAAAAGAGTTTGGTTTGGTTGTGATCTTGGTCTGAGATGCGACGAACTTGACAAACTTTTGGCTAAAGATTGGTTTGGAAAATGGTTCGAATCTTTGGGTGCATCTAGTTGGGGAAAGTTTGTGATTTGTTCAATGGTTTGGGTAGCCTGGACCATTTGGAAGGAAAGAAAGGATCATCTATTTAATCATTGCTTGGTTGACCCAGCAGGGGTAATAGTGAAGGCAAGAGCCAAATTCCTGGCAACATGCAAAGTGCCCTCAACCCCCTCGACTGCAGTAACAAGTGTAGATATCAGAGGGTCTGGATGGGTTCCTCCTACAGGGGGCAAATGGAAATTTAATTACGACGCAGCCGTTGATTTGAAGCAAAGCACAGGAGCTATGGCAGTTCTTCTTTGGGATGAAACGGGCCTCCTAGTGGATGGAATGGTTCAAAAGATTTGATTGAGGTTAGTAGCTCAAAGAGAATTAAGTGCATAGCGACAAGCGTGTCTTATGGTTGTTGCTCTCAATTTTGCTGAAGTGGAAATTGAAAGTGATTGTAAATCAGTTATTCACCTTTGTGTATTAGAAGGGGTCCCTCCGTGGGAGCTGCTTGTTGTGTTGAGTGATGTTAGATCGATGGCCACGAGCAGGCGACTGGTTTTTAAATGGTTTCCTAGAAATGGAAATAAGGCAGCTCACTGGGTTGCTTCTACATGTTTACAAAATACCTTATCCCCTAATTGGGTTGCCCAACCACCTATGGGACTTGTTAGGTGCTTATCTTCCAATTCTATGTAACTGTTGTGCTGATTTTCTCAAAAAAAAAAAAAAAATGATGTGTGAAAAGAAATGACAAAATTACCCCTCATAATTGAATGATTACACTTGTTTTCAAAAAAAAAATTCAAAGACAAAATTGTCTTTTCATGTACCTGGCGCCACACCTTACATGGGTTGCACTTGTTCATTTGCATATGTTTTTGTGGGTGCTAATTTCGGACCACACTGCCAAATAGGAACTCAGTAGGAGAGCACAGGTAAAATAAATCATGCCCGAATAACCTGTCACAGAAAGATAAGACTCTGACGGTGGTTCGTCCACTCGGGGGCACTCCGACGATCAAGTCAGTACTCAGTTATCTCTCAAAGATAACAAATAGTGCTTAACTCACAAGCTAGAATACAAAAAGCGTACCTTAGACCCACGAGGGGGCCTTACTTTTATAGCCAGTACTAACTTGATCCCTGTAGAAACCTAACTTTAATGGACTCTGGCTCAATGCTCATCTTGGATTCCCAGCCAAATAAAGATAAACTTCTTGAGAGCTTTATCTTTATCCAGACTGAGGTCCTCCCCCATTCTAGGACTCTTGTCCCTTATCCACCCATCTCGGATTCTGATATCTTCGCAGATAACCTGAGCGTAGCCAAGATCACCTCAGCATCATGACCAATACACGTGGCATCTCGGTTGACACTCCGGTGCCATCTTGGCAGCATGTTGTCATTCACAAAATATGTCCCCATAACTGTCTCCTAGGTTCTATTACCTCGGCATCTTGAGGTAATGGAACCTATATCGTTTGTCTACATAGCACGTCGGCTAAGACTTACTCCATCCTTCATGACCAAGATCATCACACGTCGGCTTGAACCAAGAACCAAGTTTTTCAAGTTCCTTAACTAGGACCGTTCCTCTAGCCGAGGTTCTTGCTTCATTAAATCAAGAACTTCAAGAGTTCTATCTGCGCATGAGCTGTCACGCACGCTTTTCTCAACCGTTTTATCCATGCATCCTTTTCTAAGTGATTCGTACCTAACATGCGCTATCAAGTCGCGTTGCTTCTGCGTACGCCGCCTGACACACGTCGTCCAAGGCATATTCATTATGGTTTGTCGTCTTTTCACAATTTCAACAAAACTTTTCCCTCTCTCTCCATCTCTTCACTTCTGCAAAAAACAATCTCTCTTGTCTTGCGAATATTCTCTCTCTAAACTCCCATTCTCGAACTGCCATTGTTCAAGCTTTTAAGCTCTGCAATTGCTTCAATCATCTCCTCCGGCAAGCATTTCGTCACCTGTTTGTGATCATTTAGGTCGTCCGGTTCTAGCACTCTTCATTTCGACGTTATTCTCTTCGATAAGCCACTGTCTCCCCCCTCTTCAGTCTTTGATTTATTTCAAACTCTATTGCATGTTTATATGTTGTTTGTTGCCATTGTGAGTCTGTTTCATGTTCTTGAATCTTTGCTTGTGTTTTAAATTCCATCATTTGGGTGTAAAAACGTGTCTGTTTGCAACTTAGTTCTTTTTCAATCTGTCTCTGGGTTTGTATATACAAACTGTTCATGTACTTAAGATTCTAGGAATCTTAGCATTGTTCTCAGTTTTTGCACATCTGCACACACCTACTCTGTGTTCTTGAATTTCTTGAGCCTGAATTATGTTTTCTTTTCTGTTTCTCTTTGTCTTGTTTTCAGATTATTGCCATTGATTCTTTGTTTCCATATAGATTTAGGCTTGGGTTTTGATAGAAATCACTATCTCTAGGAAAACTGAAACAAATTCCCCTAGATCTTGAAAAACCCTAGACCTTGCTCCTGTTTAGGGTTTAGCCGAGGTCCTTCAAACCCACACCACTCTCTTCTGAAATCTTGCCCTTTTTCCTTTAGTCGACATCATGGGTATATTCAGGTGGAGGGTAGATACCCTAGAAAAACTTGAGTACTTTAGGAGAGAGTTCTCCATCCCAGCCGACGTCCATCTTAGATTGGCTAGGGAGGAGGACTCCATTATGTCTGATAGGGATTCCATGCCCTTCCTAGTAGTAGCCTTTATAGAGTGTGGACTCCGGTTCCCTCTGGACATCCTTTTTTGACAAATCCTTCATTATTACAAGTTCAACCCGATGCAACTGGCCATTAACTCCTATACAGTCATCAATGGTATAATTGCTCTAACTAGCCGAGAAAACGCTAGGATAACACTAGCCGATATCCAATATTGTTATACCATGTGTGGCCTGAAATCTAAAAGGCTACGTCTATTACCTCAAGCTGAGATCCACAGCCTACAAACTCATAGTCGACCTCCTAGACTCCAACAAAGGTGCTGGAGATGATTATTTCAACGTCTCGGGCAATTGGGAGTTCTCTCTTGACGACGACCTCCATCTCTATCCTTTGAGCCGAACAGTGTTTAAAGAGGGTGATGGTAAGAACCAAGTGTCAACTTTTTTGCTTTTAAGTCTTATCACTTTATTTCCCTTATATGTTCTAACGTTTGAATTTTGTACTTGCAGCTCTCCCTCAGCCATCAAAAGATTTTCACAAAACCTTCTTCCCTAGCAAAGACTTTAAGAAGCTGTTGGGCTCGCCAGTTGACCAGCGCAAAGCCCCTCTGCTGCTCAATTATATTCCGACTTACAAATCAGCACTGCCCGACGTCCCCAAGAAGAGTAACTCCTCTCCTTCTGCCACAACTCCACAAACTGAATCATCATCAAGGCCAGATCAGGGATCTACCTCTGGTCCTGTGGAACAACTATCCACCTCAGCTCCTCAATTGATTCCTCCACATCAACGCCAACGCCGTCGCTGAGTTCCTACCAATGCTCCAGCTGGGAGGACTCGAAGCCGTAGACGCCGAGGTTCTGACACTCCAATGTTCGACCCATTCAATCCTCCTACCGCCAGTTGCCTCCACTATCGACGATATGGGCCGCAAACCGGCAGTTGTTGAAGACCTTCTCGCCAACATCCCCGGGGTTATGACAGTGCAATCCTCGTCCTCCCAATCCTAACCAAAGCCAAAGCCAAAGCCAAAAAGAATGAAGAAGGCCAAGGCCAAGGCCATAGTGACTCAGATTGAATTTGAAGACACTGTGCCAATCTCCAAATTGGTCGAGGCAGAGAAAAGCCAAACGACTACGGAGAAAAGGCCAGCTGAGGTCGATGCATCTGACTCCTAACCATCCAAAAAGCCAAGGTCTGAGCAACCTGGGGGTAGCCAAAGCTTTTCTTGCAATATGACCTGGGCCCCCGAGGTAGATAACAAAGCCTTGACAGTCGGTGACAACGCAATAAATCTCGAAGTCGGCTCAGCCCTGTCAACGACTGTTCTTCTCCCAAAAGATATGAACCGCATAGCCGAGTTGCACGAATACAAAAACTTCGCCCTCATTATGCAACACTCAGTCTTGGTAAGTCTTTACTCTTTTGTAGTCTTTCTATACTTAGTCAAATTTTACTAACCTGTTTTACTTCTTGCAGGCCATTTAGCATGCTCACTCATACACTGTCAAAACCGAGATGATGAGGAAGGGGTTGGCAAGGAAGACCAAGGAAGTTGCCAAACTCCTATCCTCACTTAATCATGCTGGGGCCAACAATCGAGCCCTGTTGGATCAGGCTGAAGCTTCCAAAGTTACTAAAGATTTAGCCAAGGAAAAAGCCAAAATGGCCAATGACGAAGCCGAGAGCGCAAGAGCCGACATTGAAGCTGCCAAAGACAAGGCAGCTGACTTAGAGGCCAAGCTTCAAGAGGCCCTTGCCTCTAAGGAGGCCGAGGTAAAGGCGGCTGATAAAAAAACATTTGACGAGGGGCAGACCGCTATCCGTGACCAATACAAACAGCAAGTCAACTTGGCTTGCAACTGAGGTTATTACCTCGGTTAGACGGCTGCTCTCAACAAGTTAGTTGTGCCGATGGACTCTGACCTCCGAGACATCAATTAGCTTCAAGTGCCTTTCCCTCCAAAGCCTAAGGGCTTTGGCGATGAAGCCGACGAAGATGATGCCGAGGATGGTGAAGTCGATGAAGTGGAGGAAGAGGCTGCCACTGATCCCAAGTCTCCTACCCTCAATGAACAGATAGACTTAAATCAAGATGAGGAGGATGACTTGGTCTCCAAGTGCATCTCTCCCAAACCAATCTCCTCTGAAGCCGAGGTTTAGTGCACCGAAAGGAGTCTAGATCGGACTTTGCAAAAAATAGACGCCAAGATAGTTGCCGAAAAGAATGCAACACCGCCATCTGAGGTTGACAAATCACAGATCAGTCCTAGTACTTAGGATATGTCATCTTTTCATTGTACTATTTCTTTTTTCAGTTGTATTTTGTTTTGTCAGAACAATATTTAGCTTCATATTTGGCCGATGTGCCCCTTTTGTAATTGAACAAGTAATCTTCTTTTGAATGCAATTTTCCTCCTTTTTTCTAAGTGTTTCAATGCCTTCTTTTCTTTTATGTATGTTTACCACTTTCATACTTAGAATAATTTTGCATGTCTTCAAAGTATACCTTTAACTGTATAATCTCCTCGAAGTAAAGTACCTCAAATATATCTGATTGTTTATCTTGGCCTTGGCTTAACACTTAAAAATATTATGAAATATTTTTATAAGTGTTGTTTATTTACACTTTGCCACTTCACTCTTATTTACTATCTTCTATCAAGACTTCTGTCTTCTATCCTTCCCAAGTTTGGCAACTTTGTCATCTCAGCAAGTACGTACGTCGGGTATTTCTTTTCAATATTACCTCGGCTTAACTGCAACTTGTAAATTTTTCTAAAATTTCAACAAGTGTTAAGCCAAAGCACTTCAAATTTTTAAGCTCATCTATCATTCTCCAGCTCTCTGCCCCCTAATGTGAACCTAAGGTTCACTTATGTTCACATTAAGCACGTATAATCTTTCGCCAAAGTCAGATTCAAACAAAGATTAGCTGAGGTTCTCAACCTTGGTTTCTCTGTTAATTAATTTTACCGACATTGCAAGTCTAATTTCAATTCAACTTAGTTCAACTCTATTATATGCAAGTATAATTTAACTCTGCCGTATAATGAGTCGAAGTCATGCTTCAATCAGAAACATCACTCAACTTAGTTCAACTCTATTATATGCAAGTATAATTCAACTCTGCCATATAATAAGCCTAAGTTATTCGTCATGTTTCAATTAGAAACATCGCTCAACTTAGTTCAACTGTATTATATGCAAGTATAATTCAACTTTTCCATATAATAAGTCTAAGTTATTTGTCATGCTTTAATCGGAAACATCGCCAAAGGACTAGTTAGTCTTATTACACAAATTTCAAAAATCAAGCTAAAAAAAAAAAATTATTATTACTTCGGCTAATGACATAAATTAAAAAAAAAAAAACAAAAATCTAATGATAGAAAAACTTTAAGTTGCAAGTGTTCCAGGATCTTGATAACTCTTTGCCCTCACTATCTTCAAGCCAATATGCACCATTGCCGATGACCAAGATACTTCTATAAGGCCCCTCCTAATTTGGGCCCAGCTTGCCCTCCCTAGGATCCTTCTTGTTGTCGACCACTTTCCTTAGCACTAGGTCTCCAACTTTGAACTCTTTGGGGTTGACCTTCTTATTATAAGCCCTAGCCAGTTGTTGCTGGTATGCCCCCAGCCGAATTGCTGCTCTCTCCTTTTTCTCCTCAAGTAAGTCTAGATCTTGGGCCAAGAATGCCTCGTTAGTCCCATTCTCTACTCCTTGAGTTCTGATCTCTGGGATGCCGACTTTCAGTAGGATGACTGCTTATGTGCCATAAGCCATGGCAAATGGGGATTCCCCAGTTGATCTTCTTGGCGTAGTCTGATATGCCCAGAGTACATTGGGCAACTCTTCCACCCATTTTCCCTTTGCTGCTTCCATCCTCTTCTTGATCCCATCCAAGATAGTCCTGTTGGATGCTTATGCCTAACCATTACTCTGAGGGAAACTTGGAGTGGAGTAATAGTTCTTAATTTTGTACTTTACACATAAGTTTTTGATTAGCTTACTGTCAAATTGTGTACCATTGTCTGTTATTATTGCCCTTGGGATCCCAAACCTGGTGATGATATTCTTCCATATGAAGTTCTTCACATTAGTGTCCCGAATTTTCGCAAGGGGTTCAGCTTCTACCCACTTTGTGAAATAGTTAGTTGCTACAAGCAGGAACTTCCTTTGTCCAGTTGCTTGGGGTAGTTGTCCAACAAGATCCATGCCCCCCTGGGCAAATGGCCAAGGGCTAGACACTAGGTTCAAATCTGCTGCTGGTTGATATATCAAAGGCGCAAACCTTTGACACTTCTCACACTTTCTGACATAGGCTTTAGCATTCTTCTGCATGTAAGGCCACCATGAGCAAGTCATATGCCCCCAGCATGGCTTCCACATACTCTTTCATGTATTTCATACAAGAAGTCTTCAACTTGTGAGGGATGCACACATCTCAAAAGGGGACCAGTAAAAAACCTTTTGTAGAGATGTCCTTCTGCTGTCAGGCTAAACCTAGCCGACTTCAATCTAGTCTTATGTGCTTCTTTGCGATCATCTAGCAGCTTCCCATCTCTATGGAACATTACTATTGCATCCATCCAGCTTGGGCCCGTCTCCACACACATTGCTTCGTACTCTGTGATCAGTGGTTCCACACTTGGGCCTGACAAATAATCAACCATTATTGTCCTTGCCTCCCCTAATTTCATTGCACTAGCCAGGTTAGCCAAGGCATCGGCATGGCTGTTGTCATCTCGGCTAACCTGCTGTAATCGGTAGTCCGAAACAAGGATAGCAGTCTAACAACCTCTTTAACATAGGCTATCACTCTTTCATTTCAGGCTACATACTCGCTTGTTGCCTGGTTCACAATAAGCTGGGAGTCACAGAAGACCACCACCTCGTCGACTTCCATTGTTACTGCCAACTTCAATCCTGCGATCAGTGCTTCATATTTTGCTTCATTGTTTAAGGCTTTGAACCCTAAACTAATAGATTGCTCTAACATTTGCCCATCTGGAGATACCAACACCACTCCTGCTCCTGCTCCCTAACGGTTTGAACTCTCATCAACAAACAGGCAGAAGAAGTCGCCGATGTAGATATCGCAGGGCTTGAGTTTTTCTTCTTTCCTCTAACTTGCTGTGGGATTTTTCATTCCTATGTGGGTCTCTTCTTGTTCCCTTGGACATCCTAGGCCGCAGCTTACCGGAGCCTGACGTGGGATGGCACCTGGTGTGAACTCGACCACAAAGTCAGCCAGAACCTGGCTTTTGATTGCTGTTCTGGGTCTGAACTCTAAATCGTATTGGCCCAATACCATTGCCCATCTAGTCACCCTGCCTGTTAGATCCCCTTGTTGTAGTAGGGACTTCAAGGGGTGCTCAGTCAATACCACAATCTTGTGGGCTTGGAAATAATGGTTCAACTTCTTAGAGGACATCATTAAGGCCAGTGTTAATTTCTCCAAGGGTAAATACCTGGTCTCTACGCCCGCTAGGGTTTTACTCACATAATATACTGCCATTTGTTCTCCCTTCTCTTCTCTAATTATCACTGCACTCACTGCATGCTTTGAAACCGCCAAGTACAGGAATAGCTCCTCTCCAAGTACTGGATTTGAGAGAACTGGAGCTATGGTCAAGTATCTTTTCAAGTTAGCTAAGGAGACTTCACATTCCTCTGTCCACAAGAAGTCGGTGGCCTTTTTCAACAAACTGAAAAATGGTTTACACTTATCTGAACTTTTGCTTATGAATCTGTTCAGGGCTGTGGCCCTTCCAGTCAACATCTGCACTTGTTTTGCTAACTTTGGGCTTTTCAAATCCAGAATGGCCTTGATTTGATTTGGGTTTGCTTCAATGCCCTTTCTGGTAACCAAGTACCCCAAGAACTTACCCGACCCAACTCTAAATGCACATTTTGAAGCATTGAGTAGGAGCCGATATGTTCTTAGGATGTCAAAGATTACTATCAAGTCGGCCAGATGATCCTTAGGTTCTTTGGTCTTCAAGACCATGTCATTGATGTATACTTCCACTATTTTGCCAATCTGATGTCTGAACATCTTGGTCACTAACCTCTGGTACGTTGCCCCTGCATTTTTCAACCTGAAAGGCATCACTTTGTAGCAATACAGCCCTTTTGGGGTGATAAATGTAGTCTTCCCTTCATCAGAGGGGTACATTACTTTCTGATGGTACCCCTATAAGCGTCTAAGAAGCTCATCCTTCCATGTCCTGAAGTGACATCCATTAATTGATCGATCTTGGGGAATGGGAAACTATCTTTGGGACAAGCCTTATTCAGGCTAGTAAAATCCACGCAGACCCTCCACTTCCCATTCTTCTTTTTCACAACCACAGTGTTGGATAGCCAAATAGGGTAGTTTACCTCTCGGATGGCTCTAGCCTCTAATAATTTGTCCACTTCCTCCTCTACTGCCTCCACATGAACTAATGTCGGCCTCCTTGCTCGCTGAATGACGAGTTTTGCCGACCTGTCTACGTTCAGTCTGTGGCATGTAACCTCAGGGTCAATGCTAGGCATCTCGTATGGCGTCCAGGCAAACACCTCTATGTTCACTCGTAAGAAGGCTTCTAACTCCCTTTTCTTTTTCTTGGCCAAGCCTGAGCCGAGGAGGAAAAAGCGCTCTTTATCCCCTTACTGGACCAGAATTTTCTTCAAGGCTTCCTAGCTTTTGTCGATTGGCGCTTTGCCGATGTCATCCAGGACCTCCATGTCCTCGTCCTCAATCTCTACTGTCTCTGTCTCTCGCACATTGCAGGTGGATTTTATTGCTGCCATGGAGCAATTCTTTGCCTGCACCTGATCCCCTCTGACCTCCTCAATTCCATGCTCTGTTAGGAACCGCAACAGGTGGTGCAGTGTTAAAGGAACAACCCTCATTGCGTGCAACCATGGCCTTCCCAAGATAACATTGTAAGAGGAGGGAGTGTCAATTACTGTGAACTCTATGCTTACCTTCTCGGTGCCTGCTTGTACCTCCAAACTCATTGCTCCCAGCGGCCATATCGACGTTCCATTGAACTTGACCATTGGACTGTTGGATTGCTTCAGATCATCTCGGTGAAGGCTGAGCTCCTTGTAACATTTGACATACATAATGTCACAAGAGCTGCCTTGGTCAATCAGAATGCACCTTATCTGGCATTCTCCAATCTTGAGGGATATCACCAGAGCATCATTGTGTAGATGCTGCACCATGTGTAGGTCGGCTTCAGTAAAGGACACCATTGATCCCTGGTATTCATCTACACTAGGCCTCTTTTGCTGGACCTGATACACATGCTGTAAGTGTTTCACCCTCTAAGTCTCCCTACGTAACTCGTTCTCATTGACCTTTGAGTGAATCACATTGATCACTCGAGGTCTATCTGCTTACGGTTATGGTACTGGTGGAGGTGGTGCTGCTGGTGCCTGGGGTAGACTTACTTGCTCTTCCTTTGTTCTGGCCTCATCTACTCGCACTACAACAAAAATAGTCTTTAGCCACAAAAACTAATGACGAAATTTTTTTTTGTCACGAAATACTTATCTTTTAATGACGAAAATCATATTTCGTCTCCAAATGTATCATTTTTGGAGACAAAAAAAAAATTTCGTCACCAATCTAAATCATAATAAAAAAAAAATAGGTGACGAAATTATATTTCGTCATTATTTATATTTTTTTTGTCACTAAATATTTTCCCGCTAATATTTTCGGAGGGCGCCAAAATTAATAGACTTTTGGTGACGAAAAAATTGGTCACCAATTATAAAATTATTAATGACGAATATATTTTTGTCACCAATAATTTTTAATATTTTAATATTATTTAATGACAAAAATAATTTTGTCACTAAAAATAATTTAGTTACTAAATATTTTAGGGGGAAAATAATTTAGTCCACTGATGAGGGCGACGAAGAAAAGGAGAAAAGAAGAGACACTGTGATGAATCCTCCATCTCCATCACCATACCTGACCTTTCTTCCTTCACTCCCTCTTTCACCACCACCACCAACTAATCACTTCACCTCTGCCTCTGCCGCAGCCTCCCGATCTCCCAACCGCTTTCTCAACACTCAAACACCTCATCCACCTCTCCGAAACCACCCACCACTCCACCTCCATTCTCCTCCCCACCACCGCCACCACCACCACCGCCCTCTGCCCCTGTCCTTTCAATTTCCTCCACCGCCTTCCATCGGAATCCCTCTTCTGCCACTCCCTTCAATGCCCTTCTTCCCCTTCCCCCCTTCTCAATCTCGACCCCCTCCTACTCCAATCACTACGCTACACCAACACTCTCAAACCCTCCCAACAACTCTTTAATCAGAACCGCGTCCTTCAAACCCTACACGATCCCAACTCCGACCTCTGCTTCTCCCTCGACGATTACTGCGACTTTGGTCCCAATTTCTTCTACCCTAATGGTGTGAAACTTCAAGTTGTAGCCCCCTAATCTTCCAAGTACTGTTTTTATTTTGTTTTGTTTTTTTTTTTCCTAGTGTTTCTGAACTTGATTTTTGATTTCTCTATTTTACAGGCCAAATCAACCGAAGAACAACTCAAACCTCTCTTCGATTACCACCGTGCTCAACCCTTCGATGTTGTCTGCCTCAACGGTCTATCCTCTTTCTCTCTCTCTCTCTCTCTATATATATATATATATAGATGTGTGTGTGTACATCTTAAACATTTTAATTTTTGGAATTTGCAGATGATTGTTCAGATTCATCCCCAGCTTTCTCTCCCAAACGAAGGAAGCATTCGTATACCGCTGTAAAGATCTCTAATTTTTGTAGATTTTATTGAATTTGAATGATTTAGCAACCTAGAATGTGAGTCTTTGTTTGAAATTGATTTGAGTGTTGGTATTAATTTGAATTTAGGTTAGAAGGTAGATAAGAATGAGAAATTCATAGAGGTTGTTGATTGTGAAGATAAGGAAGATGATGATTGGCTATCTCCACCTCCTAAAGTTTCAGTTGATACACTGAAACTCGGTGAGGATTCAACTATAAAGGAGTTGAGGTATATTCATTTTTTTGGTTTCAGCTTAATGGGTTAGCTCAGGAATTCATTTTATGTTTTGTGGCTCCTTTATCTCTATCTTTTAGTTCATATAGTTTAAGGCAGCTATGAATTTTATTACTTGTGTGTGCATTTGTTTGAAGCTATTTTTGTTGTGTTAGTGCTTTAATTGGTGAGACCATTCACTACTAATAATTAAATCATAAATATGATAGAATGAATGACTTATTTTCATTTTGCAGTCTTGTAGTTTCCTATTTAAATATCCTTTTATATTGAGATTCATTAGTGGATCTACCCGTTGTAGGATTTTACTCAGTTGCATACATTTATGGGTCATGAGCATAAAATTACGGCTATAGTTTTCACAGATGAAGAACAACCATTGTGCATAAGTGGTGATGAAGAACAACCATTGTCTCTTGCTACTTATGGGGATGCTCTTGTTGTGGCTCATGAGAATGGGTGTATGAAGGTTATGTATTTTTTAAACCCTACTTAACTTGGTTATATTTGGTCATATTTCTATAGGCACTAGTTGGAAGTTGGAACTGCTAATAATTTTGTTCAGCTTTCTGTTCATGTTTTTATCTTAATAAAGTTTCCCGTCTGAAAATAATCAATGAATTGAGTTTTGCTTACCTGCCTGTGAATTTCATTTCCTTAAGTACATCTGGTCTCAGGATGCACAGAATAGAGTTGCAGCATTTGCTCTCCATCGCCTGTTTCCAGATCTCCCTGTCCACCTGCCTATTATAAAGCCTTATGCTTCACTTGTTCTGCACTGGGTGGAAGGTGACTTTTCTTACATTCTATGACGTCAGATTGGCAGAACTATCTTTTCTAAGGCTTTGACTTCATTGTGTACTGTAGACTTGAAATTCCTTTGATATGTAAATAAATCTCAGGTTTAATTTCCATTCATATTGGAAGTATGATATGAAGTTTTCGGACCTGTAGACAATTTCTCTATTGCTTGAAATTTTACAGGGGAATTATCAACCAAGATAGGAGACAGTGAGGAAGATCAAATGGTGATTCATTTTTTTAATATACAGGTCTCAACTATAAAAAAGAAGCAGTCTTGTGAAGAGTCAAAATGAATTGAAAATCTAAAAACTGAAAGAGTTTTAGAATCTGAAAACTGAAACATTGGGTTGTGTAGAACGTGTGGTTAATGCAAAATTTTATTTTCCATATTTGTTCCCAAAGTCTGAAACCGAATCTGTTATTTCGAGGGGCAAAAGTGGTAGCAAAAATAGCGTGACGGAGTTCAAACCAACTTGTGTGCCCATGTCATATAATAGAATTGATAGATGTTCAGCACATTAATGTATAAAAAGCATCATACGTGGTGTAAGGGTTCTCATTTTTACACTTTTAACTATCATGCAGGCACTTAAGGCTCTCATTTTGGAAAGGATGGGTAAATCTGACGAAGCACTGTCTGTTTGCTTAAATGCCAAAGATCTATTTGCTACATTGTCGTCTCATTTCTTTAAATTTGCTAGCATTCCATAGAGCTGATTGGATAAGATGGATCCAACAAAGTGGACCTGAAGTAATTTGGAATAAGGCTTGTTGAGTTGGGTTGATATTAATATTAAATGTGCAGCTGGTTCAAGCATATGCATTTTCCCATATGTGAGAAACATGGGCTCTTTTGGGCTAAAATATGAGAAAATTCAAATACTTGGAGCATCTTCATACCATTTCCCTTTGTTGATATGCTGCTTGATTGTCACTGTTCAATTTTCAGATCTCCCATCCTTTTTTGTGATTATTGTATTTTTACGGTAAGATGTTGATTCTCTTAAGTTGATTGCTTTCCTTATATACTCGTACTTTAACTTCAAGTTGACAGGGAAGGCTTCTTGCTCGGGCAGGTGATTATGCAGCTGGCGCTGATATATTTGAGGAAGTCCTAGAATTATGGTATACTTGTGGAGACATTATTTGCTTTTCTTGATGATTTTCTTTTTATTTATTTTTTAACTAGATCTTCCTTTGTACTTCTTTGGATTTGAACATCTCAAGTGTCTGAAGGGCATGCTTTAACTTGTTAAGAACAGCTTGCATTAGGTGAAGATAAGTGATAGATTGAAGTTGTTATTCATAAGAAAGTTCAATTTTGATTGTGTTATTTATTTATTTATTTGGTATGTGGTAGCGGTGGTTACGTTTGTAATAGTTTTGTCTTCATACTAATGTTGCTGGGATCTTGTGGGTTGTCATAGCCTCGGAATTTAACTTGGCTAGTTGGGCTGCTTGCTTGCTTATTTCGTGGACTAAATATTTTTTCTATAAACTTATCAGGATCAGGCTGAGCTTAATACAAGCCTATGACTTGACTTGATGTAGTATTCATTAGTAATGTGGCTCAGCAGCACACAGATAAGATGTGATGATGGCTGCTGATCAGCCAGTGGAATGTGCTAGGTCATGTGTAATTCTTGATTGAATGGATCAATCACTTTATGCAGTCCCAAAAATTTGGTCCTTCATGGTGTAATCAGCTGAGTTTTTCGTTTATCTTTTCCTTTGGGGCATATGGTTAGATGAGATCTCCTTGGTTTCCTTGTTCTCATTCTTACATCCCATGTCAACATTCTTCTACAGTTTTTCTGGGTTCTCTCTGGGATCCTTACTTGGATGCTACAGTGGGTTGAGATCCCTGCAACATCTGTCCACATTTGTTTACTAAAGAATTTGGGTTGCTTGGATTGTATTTATCCTGACTCTGGATCAGAGTTTTAACTATCGGCTGTGACGTATAGCATCAGCCGATATGTAACAGGATTTTGAACTTCTGATAGTTTTATTCACCTGTATATCAGCCGATTCTGTCTGCTATTGTCTGATATAAGATCCCATCTCCGATACCGATACCAATACCAATTTTGATATCATTGCTTAAAATCATGCTTTTGATCGTATATTTACATGCTCTTTCTGATAGGCGACACTATTGATGGTACCTGAACTTCTGCACATGCATTCTCACCATTTTTTGTTTCTTTCATCTGGCAGCCCTGATGATTGCAAGTGTTTCCTGCACTACCTAGACTGTTTGCTGGAGGATGAAAGTAGCTGGTGCAGTGGTGCTAATGGTGATTCAATTCATTCATCCAAATCTGTGGACTGCAAGATTTTTCAATTGACAGATGAAGTGGTGCACATTTTAACTATTGCATTATGTCTATTATAGTTTGATACAATTTTTCCTGCTGCATTTGATTTTTGTGACTTGGATGTGCAGTTTGATTCTCGTATATCAAATGCGTCAGCTTTTGTTCAAAAGTTAATGGCTTCTGCTACTAATGAATCTGTAAGATGTCCATACTTGGCGAATCTTGAAATTGAGAGGAGGAAGCTCTTGTTCGGAAAGGGAGACGAAAACAAATTAATGGAGGCTCTGATGCAGTATTTTTTGAGGTATATCACAACCTTATTTCTAATTTTTCTAATAAACTTTTAGAAAAAGTTAACTTTGCTCTACTCCTGTTAAGTCATTATTATTATTGTTGTTGTTGTTGTTATAGGCAAAAAAGGTATCAAGTAGTCAAAAAACATCATAAGAGGGTGAACCTAATTGTTTTTACTTGGTTTAGGGTGTAGTACTGTAACAAAAGTTTGTAACTGTACCATTACATGGAATTTATAACATATGGTTAAGTGACATCAAGAAATTTAATATTTAATTCTCAAATCCCTTCTTCTTCTTTTTTTTGGATAAATTAAGCCGATGGAGATGAAGAATACTTGTAGTCTTGGCACTATTTCTCTTCTTTCCAAATTACTTAAATTCATGAAAAAAATACATGGAGTACTTCAATAATGGCCTTATGACCCATTACAATCACCTTATGAAAAAGGGGTCAACCATCAATTAAGAAGCATGTACATTCTAAGGTGTCTGAGGTGTCATGTATTGTCAGACACCATGTTAGACACCATGTCAGACATGGACATGCTGCGATACTCATCGGACACTTTTCAATACCTATTCCTGGCTGACTGGAGATTTTTCATGTTTTTGTAGAAGTTTTCAATATATGTTGGTAAGTTGAGCGCCACTAAAATTTATTGCATAAAAGAAGATGATGCAGGACAGTTAAACTTGGAGTAAATCTGCTTACAAGGCATTTGCTTGATTGTCATAATTTATTATCTTTTTGGCGTGCTCCTCTTAGTCTTAACTCTAGCTATCACCATTTTATTGTTATCCATTTTAAAATGTTTGAATTGACCTAATGCGTTGTTATTCGTTGGTTTTCTAGGTTATTGATAAAGTTCAAGAGGAGACAAAGAGCCGTGCAGGTATGTACTGCACTTATCTTTTTATTCAGCGTGTCCTCTCTCTTAGCTTATGAAACAAATGTTTTTCTTGTAAACTCTGCTTAGCTTTATTTGTGAGTTCAATTAGTGATGTGAGTATCAATTTAAATGCTTGAAAGAGATCAATTGGTAGCACGTGACTTCCGGTTTGAAAACTAAGTCGAAAAAGGCACTCTTTTCACACTTAAGCTTGAAAATAGGCCATGGGGGCTAAAATAGTGTAATAGTCATTAGGAGGACTGAGGAACACCTCAAACACCTCGGGAGAGACGAATGTAAGTTGCGAAGACTTACAGAACTAGCACGGGACTCCCGGTTTGAAAACTAACTAAAAAAATGCACTTTTTTACACTTAAGATTGAAAATAGGCCATCGGGGGCCAAAATCGTATAACAGTCATGAGAAGGCGTGGGGAACACTTCCAACACCTCGGGAGGGACCAATGTAATTTGTGAAAACTTACGGAAGTAGCATGAGACTCCCATTTTGAAAACTAAGTTAAAAAATGCACTTTTCTAACACTTAAGCTTGAAAATAGGCCTTCGGGGGCCAACATCGTGCAACAGCCACGAGACGGCCCGGGAAACACCTCAAACACCTCGGGAGGAACCAATGTGAGTTGTGAAAACTTACGGAACTAGTACGGGACTCCCGGTTTGAAAACTAAGTCTAAAAATACACTTTTCCACACTTAAGCTTGAAAATAGGCCTTTGGGAGCCAAAATCGTGCAACAGCTACGAGACGGCCCGGGAAACACCTCAAACACCTTGGGACAGACCAATGTGAGTTGTGGAAACTTACGGAACTAGCACAGGACTCCCTGTTTGAAAACTAAGTCAAAAAATGCACTTTTCCACACTTAAGCTTGAAAATAGGCCTTCGGGTGCCAAAATCGTGCAACAGCCACGAGACGGCCCGGGGAACACCTCAAACATCTCGGGAGGGACTAATGTGAGTTGTGGAAATTAACGGAACTAGCACGGGACTCCCAGTTTGAAAACTAAGTCCAAAAATGTACTTTTTTACACTTAAGCTTGAAAATAGGCGTTCGACGGCCCAAATCGTGCAACAGCCACGAGACGGCCCGGGAAACACCTTAAACACCTCGGGATGGACCAATGTGAGTTGTGGAAACTTATGGAACTAGCACGGGACTCCCGGTTTGAAAACTAAGTCCAAAAATGCACTTTTCCGCACTTAAGCTTGAAAATAGGCCTTCGGGAGTCAAAATCGTGCAACAGCCACGAGACGGCCCGGGAAACACCTCAAACACCTTGGGATGGACCAATGTGAGTTGTGGAAACTTACGGAACTAGTACGGGACTCCCGGTTTGAAAACTCAAAAAATGCACTTTTCCACACTTAAGCTTGAAAATAGGCCTTTGGGAGCCAAAATCGTGCAACAATTACGAGACGGCCCGGGAAACACCTCAAACACCTTGGGACAGACCAATGTGAGTTGTGGAAACTTACGGAACTGGCACGGGACTTCCTGTTTGAAAACTAAGTCAAAAATGCATTTTTCCACACTTAAGCTTGAAAATAGGCCTTCTGGTGCCAAAATCGTGCAATAGACAGCCCAGGGAACACCTCAAACACCTCGGGAGGGACTAATGTGAGTTGTGGAAATTAACGGAACTAGCACGGGATTCCCGGTTTGAAAACTAAGTCCAACAATGTACTTTTTTACACTTAAGCTTGGAAATAGGCGTTCGACGGCCCAAATCGTGCAACAGCCACGAGACGGCCCGGGAAACACCACAAACACCTCAGGATGGACCAATGTGAGTTGTGGAAACTTACGGAACTAGTACGGGACTCCCGGTTTGAAAACTAAGTCCAAAAATGTACTTTTTTACACTTAAGCTTGAAAATAGGCGTTCGAGGGCCAAAATCGTGCAACAGCCACGAGACGGCCCGGGAAACACCTCAAACACCTCGGGATGGACCAATGTGAGTTGTGGAAACTTACGGAACTAGCACGGGACTCCCGATTTGAAAATTAAGTCGAAAAATGTATTTTTTTACACTTAAGCTTGAAAATAGGCCTTCAAGGGCCAAAATCGTGCAACAGCCACGAGATGGCCCGGAAAACACTTCAAACACCTCGGGATGGACCAATGTGAATTGTGAAAACTTACGGAACTAGCACGGGACTCCCGGTTTGAAAACTAAGTCCAAAAATGCACCTTTTCACACTTAAGCTTGAAAATAGGCCTTCGGGGGTCAAAATCGTGCAACAGCCACGAGACGGTCCGGGAAACACCTCAAACACCTCGGGATGGACCAATGTGAGTTGTGGAAACTTACGGAACTAGCACGGGACTCCCAGTTTGAAAACTAAGTCAAAAAATGCATGTTAAATTGTATATGTTATGGATAAGATAATAATTGTCTAACTGACATTTTTTTTTTTTTTGTGTTTCATTTTTTTGCAGATTCGAGATTTGATATGGACGTGTTTGGTAATTTGGTGGGCCGATGGTAGAATATGGACGTGTTTAATCCGCCTTTGATATTTTATTTTTGTTAATATTAGTAGACATGTTTTTTGTTGGATATTAGGAGATGTGTTTGGTAATCTGCATACGGTTGATATTATATTTTTGTGGATATTAGTAAGACGTTTTTTGTGGATATTAGGAGACATGTTTATAATCCGCATGCAGTTCATATTATATTTTTGTGGATAGTGCTAAAATTCGATTGTGATGTTTATGAAAATGAACAGATTTTTGTATTGATTTGTAATAGATATTTTATTGAACAGGTTATTGAAATGCGCAGGGAATTGTTACTGAAAAGAAAAAATTTCGGAAGAAAATAATACCCCTGTTTTCAAAATTTTTAATTTTTATTAGTGACGAAATAAAAAATGTCGCTATTAGTTTTCAAAAAACATGACGAATAATTTTGTCACATTTGTTGAATATTTCGTCGCTAAATTGAAAGATTTGGTGACGAAATGTTTTTTGTCATTGAATAATTTTCTTTTTTGCTCATTTTAGTGACGATTTTTTTTGTCACCTTAATCCATATCATTGGTGAGGAAAACTTTCGTCACTAAAATATATTTGGTGACGAAATATTTCGTCGCAAAAAACAATTAAAATGAAATATTATTTAGTTTTGGTGACGAAATTGGTATTTTAGAGGACGAAAAATTCAACATTTGGAGACGAAACATTTCGTCGCCAAAAATGAATAATAGGTGACGAAACTGTTTTTCGTCACCAGGTACTTTCTGTGACGACCTATAGGCCACGAACGTGGTGACAAATTTTTTTCATCATAGATCACTTTAGTGACGAAATTTTGATGTTTGGAGACAAAATCAGTTTGTCACCAAAGGCCTTTTTTGTTGTAGTGTCGGTCCCTTAAGTGACCTTGTCTTACCAGATCTTCCAGATGTGTCTTTAGGGCTCTGCACCCCTAAGTCAGATGCCCATCCTCATTGTGGTAGGCACAGTGCTTCCCAAGGCTTCTTCCCACAAATTCGCCAGGAATCTTCTCTGGTGCTCTATAGTAAGGCTGGTTTCTAATCCTTTCCAGGACTTTGTAAACCGAGATCCGGAACACTATGGTGACTGCCTGTGCAGCCTTTAATCCCGTTTCTTGTCTATTAAAGTTTGTATTACCTCGGCCTCATTTCGGCGAGCCGTTCCTCTTCTCTTGCTTTGACGCCTTTGTTCCTGGTGAGTCCTCCTCTGCTCTCGCATATTTCTCGATTCTGGCCATAAGTTCCTCTGTACTTTTTGGCAGTGTCTTTGCCAGTGACTTTCGAAGTAGACAGTCATCAGTCAAGTCGTACTTAAAAGATACGACAACCACCTCTTGGTTGCACCCTGGTATTCGGTTAAAAACCTCATAATATTTTTTGGCATAAGCCCTAAGGCTTTCATCCTAGCCAATTCCCAGAGCCATCAGCGAGTCTACCTTCAATGGCTGCAGTTTGTGGCCACAAACATCTCAGCCAAGCCTTCCCAACTTTTCATAGTTTCTTTCAGCAACTTGTGAAACCAATCTGATGCGATTTCTCCAAAGGATGAGGGGAACACCTTGCAGAGCAACGGTTAGTTCTCGATATATAGTGCCATTGAGTTCAAATATAAACCGACGTGGAAGTTAGGATCGGATTTACTGTCGTATATCTGGAATCTCGGCATGTAGAACCTTTTTGGGGCCTGAAACTTATCCAGCTCTACTGAGAATGGTGTTCTCGGCTTGACTGGAGATGTGACCTTGGCATCTTGTCGCTTCCTCTGGAGGTAGTCCCTCAAGTCCTTCTTAGTCCGTCCAGGAGCTCGGCTGTCAATGGATTTCAGTCTTTTTGGTGCACTACTCCCTGTGTCGTTATGAGTCCTCTTGGACTGCCCTCAATTCGTTGTGTGAAAACAAAGCTCCTTTCCCTAAACATGCCGATGTTCCTTGGCATAAGTTTCCTTGGCATGAGGTGTCTTCTAAGACTCTCTTCTCATCGATTCTCCTCGCCTAACGTCCCTAAAGGCCGATGAGAATACTCATTTTCCCTGTCATGTTGAGGGACCACAGGGATCACTTTCTGCCCCCTTTCTAGGCATCGTTCTTGGTAGTTGGAATCGGTGTGTCCTCCAATGGGAACGATGGCTGCATAACGTTGTTCTGCATCATGAAATTGACAACCCATTGCAGGTCTGCCAATTTGTTTGCCATCCCCTTCATCTCGCCGTCCCTCCTCAAGCATCTATCCTTCCATACCTGGAGGTCATTTTCATTGTAATACTTGCCTCGGCCTGCCTTCTTTGGAACATCTCCCTCTTGGCCGATATCCTTTTCCCTGGGATTCTGCTCCCAGTGTTCTTCATTACAGGTCTCTTCCCCTACATTGGGATCGGCATGTTTGCCACTCCCACTAGGAATGTCGTCCCCAATCTTCTCTTTCTACCCGTCGTTGGCCATCTATTCTCCTTACATTCCCACAGACGACACCAAATTGTGGGTGCTGATTTCCGACCACACTGCCTGTGATGACCCCGTCACGAATAATATTTTATATTTGGTTACTTAAGGTAATTTGGGATTTATGAGAATTTTGGAGTTTGATTCGTATTTGATTTTAATAATGATTTATTTTGGGATTAGAAATTAAGGGTCCAAATGGCTTAAGGAAGCAAAATTAAGAAGTTGAATCAATTTAATTTTAATTACGGACCCATTTGGGAGCTAATTAAGTTAATTATGTTATAAGGTTTAAGAAATTATGATTATTATGAATTAAATCTATTTACGAGGTATCCAATTTGAATATGAAATTTATTGACAAAGATTTTGGATTTGATTTGAAATTGAGGGCCTTGGTGATTTACAAAACAAAAATTGATGATGATAATAAGTTCAATTTAATATTTGGAACCTCCTTATTTTATTTTGGAGTATTGATTGAAGTAGTAACATAATGATAAAGTAAGAGTGAACTAATAATTTAATTCGGATAATTTTTCCTACGAACAGCCATCACTCTTTTGCCCTTTCCTTTTTCCACACTTTGAATTTGGGTGTGAGGCTAGAACTATTAGAAAGCTTATTTCCGAGGCTTCAATTTGGACACAAGAATGACCTAGAACGGAGTCCGGATGAGAGAGTTATGCCCATTTGAAGTTTTGGAATCTATGTTGGAAGCAGGTATGCTCGAGTGAGAAAAGCAACGCTCGAGCGGATTGCGCAAATTCTACAAGTTTAAAGGCACTTTTCTAGATCACTCTTCACACTTCCATCTTCTTTCTTCATTCCTCTCACCCTAGGTCCGAAAACCCTAGGTTTTTTTTACCCCAAATACTCTCCATTCTTCTAAGATTTGGGCAAGATCCCTTACAAGAAAGTAAAGAGGCTTGAAGATCTTACTTTTCTACCGATTGGAATTCGGATTTGCGAAGGATTGTTCTGAAAGCTTTGCTCTTTTTCTTGATTCTTGAGGTAGGGGTTCTAGTTCTTCTTCAATACTTGCATTAATAGATAGATTTGTGTTATTTTCATTATATAAATGCAAAATCTACATTTTTTGAGCATATAGTGTTATATCATGGAAATTGGAGGTTTAGGGTTTGAAGTGTTGGGATTCAATTGTTAGGTTAAGATTATGAATTATGAACCTTGGATGTATAATTGTAGACGTCCCCGAACGCATCCCGGGCGAGGAGTGCGAGTCCCCCCCGGTTCTGGTTCGATATTGGGTCACTACAGTTCGAAGGACTCAAAATGTCACGGTTCTAAATCTTGAACCAAAGAGTCCAACTCTGGCAAATCGTTTTGAAGAAAAACTGATTTTTGAAAAGAAGTGCCAAACATGGACTGCTTCGCCAGATTACAGAGTCGCCACCTAAATATTTTTAAAATGGGGGAATTTAGGAAACCCTGACTCGGTGCCGAAGGCCACGTGTCCGTCATCACCAAAGTGACTTGGCTCGGGAGCTCGGGTACGATCGGGGAAGGTCAGCTATGAGCACCCCCTCTCGCCCGGTCCGAAGACCGGCCTCTACTAACCATGATATCCGTTTTTGAAAACTTTATGCATTCTTATTCCGGTTATTAGCCTAGAATTACTATGTGATGCGCACAACACAAAAGTATAGACTAGATTGTCTAACTTGGAAATAAACATTGCATATCCGTTTTGTCTCGAAAAACGTGTTGGTTTTTGCTACTCGAAAGTAGGCTAAAATACGGATTTCAATGAGTTGTTCCAACTCACGCAATCCAACCTCCACCCACAGGCATTCAAGCAATTTATCACGTAAGCATTTAGCCGCATAGCAAGCATACTGTCATGGAAAACGTTCACACGCATGCGACATGCTAAAGCATAAAAACTTACATCGTACTCCGTGCCAAAAACAAGAGACTGGTTAGCAAAACATGCATGACCTAGTTCATGTTAAGTGGCTAATGCAACACAGACATAGATGCAATCTAGAGTAGGCTCGGCTAACCCTAAACATGGCATATGAAATGCGCGAGTAGCACGTATTCAATTTGGAAATCGAAAGTACGATGCAGTTTGTATGATGTACCGAGCCCGGTGCATGTAAACAAATGCATGAATGCACGCATGCATTGCATAAGGTATGCTAATTTAAATGTGCCCTAATTTACCATCGTAAGCAGGTAAATAAAAGGGAAGAAAGAAGTGGGGATTGGGAGACATACATCCACTCACACACACTTATTACAGATACGCCCTCACTCGGAGGGACCGAAAGAATATACAATTTAATTAACTACGCAAGCTAATTAATTATTACAAATTAACTAAATTAATCAGATAAATTAATTAATCTAATTAAACAGTAAACCGCCTCGGGATGAGGGCCAAATGCAGCATGCGCTCGGGACTGGCTCGGAACCGCACTGCTATGCACGGATTGCCTCTGTTTCCTCTGCTCTCCTCCTCAGAAAATTGCCAAAGTCCCAGGAGTGCCTCTCAGGGCACTGGGGGTCACCACCGGCTGGGGTAGGACACCACCGGCTGAAGGAGGAGGCCACCGGCACAAAAAGAAGCCATCGGCTGTTTGTTGACTGCCGGTCGGCACTAAATAGTGCCGGCCGGCACTTAATGCCTGCAGAACCTGCAACTCACAGCAGCAGAGGGGAAATCTATGCATGACAATATAATTCAAGCCATTTATGCACCAAACACATCCCTTATCATGTTTTTGACTCAAAGGAAGATGTGCCTCGGTTCTCGGACCACCAATCACGCACTTCCATGCATGATGGCCCAAAGAACCAAGAGTGCAATTTTGATTTCAAATGCATGTAATGCAAACAAACAAACAAGGGTGCCAAACCTCCATCATACTTCACTTCAAGAGGCTTAGCATGTATGCCAATATGATGCAATCCTAGACATGTCAACTAGTATGCAATATGGCAATACAATGCGAACATGCAAGTAAGCATACAAGGCAAGCGTGCAAATCAAATGGAGGATGGACTTAGACATGAATTGGGCAACTCTAAAAAGGCTCAAAACAGTGGCCAAAATGCTAAATCATGAGGGCCAAACACACATGCACACATGCACAAGTTAAGGCACCAACACTTAAGCATAACAAACAACCCTTAAGCACACTTAAAGGGGCACAACAATGGACAACTAGCATGCAATTTAGGCTCTGAAAATCATGCTATGAAATGATGCCAAATCATGTTAAGCAAGATAAACAAATGCATGCAACATAGGTTCAACACTTGAGGCAAGTCATGGAAGCATTGAACTACACTTATGCAAAACAAATATGGCATGCATTGAACAACCTAAAACAGAGTTTTAGCATGTTAAAACAAAGCCAAATGGCTACTTAGATGGCATCTAAGAGGCTTAAGCACAAAGGCATGCAACATGACCAATAAATGAAGCATTCAACACATGCTTTTAAAGCACTAAAGGAGCAACTAAGGTAAGCATACAAGCACACCAAAGGGACTGAAATAACATGCTAAATGGTTCCAAACCATCAAAATGATGTAAGCAAGGCATGCTACACTCTCATGCTCTTAAGGCCAACAAGCCAAATACAAAGGAGCTATGTAATGCAAGTCATGGCCGACCAAAACAAGCATGGACAGACCTTATTCATAGTAAAATAAGCGTACAAGCTTCATGGATCTAAGCCTAAAACATGCTAGAAATAAAGGCACACAACCTAGACATGTTAAGGGACTATTATGGCATTACAAAGCAACTATGCAAGGCATGCAAAGAGTGATAAAACCAACACTTAGCAATGTCATATTAGGGCATAATAAACATAAAATGCGGCCAAGACATGCTCAACAAACAATCAAAACTATGCTCCCTTAAGAGGCCAAATCTTGCCCTTTTCAAGGACATCAAGGAGGGAGGGTGGCCCTCTCCTTCTTGGGACTTCAAGGCATCATCTTCACCACTGAAATCCCTCAAGACTTCAGTGGTGAAGAGATCCTAACACCAAAGTCTCGGATCCCTCACAAAATAGCACAAAAAGTGGTCTTTTCAAGGTCTAAGGGTGGTCAAACCTACCCAAACCACCAAGCACTCTTGATAAACAATGAAGAGGCTTAAAAAACAGAACTTTTATGTGTTATAGACTAAGCACAAAAACTGTTTTAAACTAGGCAAAAATGGAATGCAAGAATGGGGGAAAAAGGGGTAGTTTCTTACCCTTGATGATCAACTCCAACAATGGTGACCTTGATGCCTCGTTAAGCTTCAAACCGGCCAAGAACACCAAGAACAAGCCCTTAGCACCTCAGTTCCAAGAGGAAGGTGAAACACTAGGTGTTGATGAGCAATAGTAAGTCACAAACACCTAGTGTACAAAACAAGAGAGAAAGAGAGAGATAGGATGTGTATCTATCCTAACCCTAAAAACCAGAGCTTGGTCTGTCTAAAATGTCTAAAATTTGTCACCCTAAGCCAAGAAGAGGAGTGGTCCTCTTATAGGCAAGCAAAGCTTGCAAAGCTTACAAGCTAAGCTAACTAAGAGGGTCATCCCTCCATACACGTGTATGGAGGGGAAGCAAAACTATACAGCTGTCTGAAAATATCTCAAAAAGCAACTGCACAGTGTCCGGCCGGCAAAGAGTGCCATTTTGGCAAAACTTAGTGCCGGTCGGCACAAAAGAGTGCCGGTCGGCACAATAAAGTGCCGATGGAAACACCAGCCAGCCGGTGGCCTCTAGCCAGTGCCGGTAGTGTGTGGGGATGCCTCACAAAGCATTCCATGCCCTTCCAAGGCAAAACACAAGTGTTTGGTGCAAAACCAAACACAAAACGGTCGAGTTCGGAAGTCCTGAGGCAAGGCGCGCGAGCCGAGAACTCCGGAAACTCCAAACGAACACAAGCATGGATAATCACCGAGTGTTCCAATGGTGACGTCCAAGTCTTGAGGACGGTCAAAAATGGGGTGTCTACAATAATCTATGGGAAAATTGGAATAAAAAGAAGTGGTGTGAAAAGTTTTAATTTTTCTTGAAAGTCTTGATTTTTCTTGAAAACCCTAAGTTGATTCATGATGATAATTAATGATTTTGCCAAAATTGAAAGTAGAATCATGAAATTGATAGATTGAATTATATATATACAAGTTTAATTGGATTTTGGAAGTGTTTGAAAATTATGTTAAAAATTAGCGATTGAACCTTTATTATGGATATTGTAAATTTACATGCATCATAGATTTCTTGGAATTGATTTCATGTTTTGATGAAATAAGAACTAAGCTTTAGAAAATTATGAATTTATGAACAAAGAACTTAATTTGTGAATTAAAGGAGTTTTGATGTAATTGATTTAAAATTGATCATGTTTGATGAAGATGAGCATCAATTGTGTTATTTAAGTTGAAAATGAAGCCTATATCTCACATGCATATGAAATTCAAAATGATATGAAAATTAATTTGCATGTGAAATTCAAAGTGATATGGAAATTAATTTGTATGAGTTTTAAAGTTATGAAGTTGGTATGGGTTGTTAAGAAAAATGTGAAATAATTTGGGAATTGAATTGTGATTTTGGACAAATTAGACTCAATTTTCTTATGGTCTCATGTTGTATAAAAATTTCCATAATTTTGTATCAAGAACATGAGTTTTAGACCCTTCGAATACTAAGTTTGAGCTTCAAATGCAATTCTGGAAATTTCAGAATTCGGCATGTCCACTCGAGCGAGAAAAGCGCCGCTCGAGCTTGAAATGCTGGCTTCCAGAACTTTTTACAAACATTGATGTCTGCTCGAGCGGAAAGAGTCACGCTCGAGCGTAGAAATGTAGTAACCAGTACTTTTGCAAACCAAATGGGTCTGCTCGAGCGGCCAAATCCGCGCTCGAGCAGAGAGCCCTGTTCTTGAAATTACGAAAAATGGTTTTGTGCTTTGTTTTCCGTTCTCTTTCATTTCTAAGCACTCTTAGGAATACATTGAGCTTTGTAAATGACCTAAAGGGTAAAGAAAGAAGCCTAAGAGAAATAAATAGATTAAAGAACGGATTGAATTGTTTGTGACCTAATATGTGTTATGAATTGTGTAGGGTCGAGCATAAGGACGAATCCACCGGCAGAACACTGTGAGTAATATCTTAGTAAAGATATGTTCAAGTATGTTGTTTTCCCAAACGTTACATCTACATATGCCTTATGGATTTGTATGTTTGAATTAAGAATGAGTATTCTAAATGTCAGTCTTTTCCTTAAGACTAAGTGAATACAAATACGATCATGATCATGAGTATGAAACACACATAAATCTGTCTGACATGAATGATAATTTGACATGAATGATTAGGCCAAAGGCCGTCTGACATGAATGATAGTCTGACATAAACGATTGGGTGAAAGGCCGTCTGACATGAATGACTGGGCCAAAGGCCGTCTGACATGAATGATAGTTTGACATGAATGATTGGGCCAAAGGCTGTTTGACATGAATGACTGGGCCAAAGGCCGTCTGACGTGAATGATAGTTTGACATGAATGATTGGGCCAAAGGCCATCTGACATGAATGATAATTTGACATGAATGATAGTTTGACATGACTGATTGGGCCAAAGGCTGTTTGACATGAATGACTAGGCCAAAGGCCGTCTGACGTGAATGATAGTTTGACATGAATGATTGGGCCAAAGGCTGTTTAACATGAATGATTGGGCCAAAGGCCGTCTGACATGAATGATAGTTTGACATGAACGATTGGGCCAAAAACCGTCTGGCATGAATGATTGGGCCAAAAGCCGTCTGACATGAATGATTGGGCCAAAGGCCGTCTGACATGAATGATTGGGCCAAAGGCCGTCTGACATGAATGATTCGGCTGAAGGCCGTTTGACATGAATGATTGAACCAAAAGCCATTTCATACAAACAAATTCGGCCCGAGGCCGTTTAATAAGAGCGAATTGGGCCTAAGGCTGTTTGATGTATTAGATAAAAACGTGAATGGGCCTAAGGCTGTTAGATGTGTCTGTTACGAATTTCATTCATGTAACTTCTTTATTTTGATATTATTCACTGGGCTATCTCTCACTCTCATTTATATGTGTGTAGGTGAGCAAAGGGATGTCCAAACCCAACCTCAATGAAAGATATGAGAGGAAGTCAAGTTTTGTGGAGTCAGCCTGCATGTCTCACGCACGAGACTTTATTTTTGTTCATGTGTTTACACTTTTGCTTTATCGGTGAATACGTTGGATCATCCATGCATATAAGTTTGTTTTGTTTGGCTAACTGCATGTCTTGAAGTTCCTGGATGTATAAGATATTAACTCTGTTTTATGTGTGAGTTATTATGGACCGTTTATGAAATGTTTCGCTTTATCATGTAAGCACAGCTCATTGGACAAAATTTTTAAGTCTACTTCCGCTTTTGGCCCCATATCTGTTTTCTGTTTGAGGTTGTAGGTAATCCAACGATTACTGGCTGGTTATGATCCTAACCTATAGGGGCGGGTTAGGGTCATGACACTGCCAAATAGGGACTTAGTAGGAGAGCACAGGCAGAATAGATCACGCCCGAACAACTTGTCACAGAAAGATAAGAGTCTGGCGGTGGTTCATCCACCCGGGGGCACTCCGACGATCAAGTCAGTACTCAGTTATCTCTCAAAGATAGCAAATAGTGCTTAACTCACAAGCCAGAATACAAAAAGCATACATTAGACCCACGAGCATGCCTTACTTTTATAGACAGCACTAACTTGATCCCTGTAGAAACCTAGCTTCAATAGACCTTGGCTCAATGCTCATTTTAGATTCCCAACCACATAGAGATAAACTCTCTGAGAGCTTTATCTTTATCCAGACTGAGGTCCTCCCCCATTCTAGGACTCTTGTCCTTTATCCACCCATCTCGGATTCGGATATCTCCGCAGATAACCTCGGCCTAGCCGAGATTACCTCGGCATCATGGCCAATACACATGGCACCTCGGCTGACACTCCGGTGCCATCTTGGCCATGTATTGTCATTCACAAAATATGTCCCCACAATTTTTTTGGCTTTTTTTTAAAATTTTTATTTTAAGGTTGTTTTAGCCCCTAAACTGACTTCCTAAACACCCCATTTATCAAGAAAAATCTGGATAAATAACTCTGGTCCGTAACATTATGCTTAATTGACGTGATGATTGCATGGTTGGTTGGTTACCTATTAGGATACAAAAAGGCCAATGTTAAGAAAATGTGTTCCAATTTTATGGTGTACATAAAAAATGGATGTCTAGAGTTTTTTTTAGGTTTTTATATTTTACTCGATAAGACAAACTAAAAGTTAAATAAATTTTAAATTTTTTAAAAAAAATCTAGAAAAGATAAATAATAATAAGTCCAAAATAGTATATTTTTTTAGCTTATTTTAACAATTTAAATTTTTTTTTTTTTGAAATTTTTTAATTTTTTAGATTCATCTATCTAAAATAGGTCTATAGTCCCCCCCCCCCCAAAAAAAATAAATAAATAAATAAATACTTATTTGAAAGTTACAAAATTAGTGGAATGTGAATCATTTCCATAATAAATGTAATACATTGATTCACTTTTTTAAATAATTTTTTAGGTAAATTTTATTAATTTGTAGTATGATTAATTGGGATAACACACCCTTAAAGTATCTTCAATGGAGTAACTAAATTTGTGTGTTAAAGTGTGTTACATGACATAAAGTGATAGAAATAGGACTTATTTGTGTGTGTTTAATGTTTGCTAGTTTAAAGAGTGAACCTGTGCTCCAATAGTGTAATTAATATATGTGTTATGTATGTGTAGGGTCGTACATTCAAATATATATATGTGGATGTTAATTTCTGACCACACAATTAAAAAGGGAACTATGCTGGAAAGTACCGGCAGAATAGATTAAGCCCAACAACCTATAACAAGAAAATGAGAATCCGACGGTGGTTCATCTACTCAGGAGCACTCCGACGATCAAGTCAATAATCAATATCTCTCAAAAATAATAAATTGTGCTTAAACTCACAAGAAAAAACTTACCTCAGACCCACAAGGGTGCCTTACTTTTATAACCAGTAGTGACATGATCCCTTTAGAAGCCTCACTTCAATGGACTCAGGCTCAATGCTCATCTTAGATCCTCAGCTAGATAGGGATAAACTCTCCTTAAGCCTTATCCTTATCCAGACTAAGATCCTCTCATGTTCTAGGACTCTTGTCCCTTATCTGTTTATCTCGGATTTCGACATCTCCGCAGACAACCTCGGTCTAGCCGTGTGCATCTCGGCAAGCATGACCAGGCCACGTGGCACCTCGGTTGACACTTCAGCATCACCTTAGCAACATGCTGTTATTCACAAAATACTCCTCCACAACTAACCCCTTGGTTCTATTACCTCGGCATCCTGAAGTGATGGAACTTACGTCGTTTGCCCACACTACATGTCGGCTCAGAACTCAGACACTACTCCGTCTGAGATCATGACTCGTCGGCTTCAAGTAAGCTAGACTCAACTGTCTATCTTATCAAGGATCAAGAATCAAGAATCAAGAATCGAGTATTTTAAGCTTCTCAATCGAGATTGCTCTTCTAGCTGAGGTTACTGCCTCATTATTTCAAGAATTTCAAGAGTTCCCACTACGCATGAGCTGTCATGCAAAGTCATTCCAACCGTTTTGTCCATGTGTTCATTCCCCACTAGTTCATACCTGACATGCGCTAGCAGGTCGCGTCATTTCTATCCAAGTAGCCTAACAGGCACGTCGTCCAAGGCACTTCATTGCATTTTGCCGCTTTTTCAATTTTAACAAAACTCTCTCTCTCTCTCTCTCTCTCTTCGTCTTTTCACTTTGTAAATTTGATTTCCCCCTTTGTCTCAGATTTTCTCTCTCTACGAAAACCACCATTTTCATACCTTCAAAGCTCTGCAATCGTGCTCCGTTCCGCACCTCCAGCGAAGCATTCACGTTTGTCTGATTCCAGTGAACCTTACTTCAGCGTCCTCGTTCTCAGCCCTATTCAGTAAGTTCTCAATTTTTTTCTTTTTATTTTTTTTGTCTTTCAATTTTTCACTGTTCTTGAGCATGATACTGTTATGAATCTATTTGTATGTCTCTTGCTGCTCGAATTCTTTATTCATTCCCTGATTCTGATTGCCATGTTTAGACACTGTAAGTTTGTTCTTAAATCTGTTTTACTGTTCTTCATCATGCTGGCCTTATATTGTGTCTGTTAGATGTCCGTGTGTTGCCATTTAAATTTGTACTCCTATGTTTGTATTGTGTTTTCCTTCATTGTTTCTGAATATTGCCTAGAGTTCATTTGTTGAATGCCATGAATTGTTGTTGACCAATTTGTCATTGCTCCTGATTATTGCACACTTGCACACACCTGCTCAATGTTTCAGAATTTGTAACTTTCCACGTTCTTGATTCCTTGTTGCTTTCTTGCTTGTTTTCATATTTCGACCTCTAATTCTTGCTTATCTTTGTAGATTTTAGGCTTGGGATTTGCTAGAAATCACATACCTAGGAAAATTAAAACACAATCTCCTCTAGGCAACAAAACCCTCAACCTAGTACCTTTTAGGTTCTAGCCGAGGTCCTTAAACCCTTACCAAACTTCTTACAAAAGATCTGTTATCAAACCCTTCCTTGCCAAGATAATGGGCATGTTCAGATGGAGGGTAGACACTCTGACCAAACTAGAATACTTTATGCAAGAGTTCTCCATTCCAGCCGATGTTCAACTATGGTTGGCTGGAAAAGAGGATTCTATCATGCCTAGTAAGGACACCATGCCATTCCCTATCGTAGTATTTATCGAGTGCGGACTTCGGCTTCCCTTAAACATCCTCTTTAGGGAAATCCTCCATTATTACAAACTCAACCCCATGCAACTAGCCATCAACTCATATCAGGTTATTAATGGTATAATCAAACTGGCACGCCGAGAAAATACCAAGATTACACTAGCCGACATCCAATTTTGCTACACCATATGTGGCCTTAAGTCTGACAAAGGTTACACATACTACCTCAAGCCCAAATACACGGCCTAAAAACTTATAGCCGACCTTCCTGACTCCAACAAAGGTGCAGGAGATGACCACTTGATTGCCTCGGGTAATTGGAAATTTGCTCCTGAGGACGATCTTCATCTATTTTCCTTGCGCCGATCGGTGTTTAGAGAGGATGAGGGTAAGGACTAAGTGTAACTTTTATGTTTCTGTTAAGACTTGTCACTTTATTTCTCTTATCTGTACTAATGTTTGCTTCTTGCTCTTGCAGTTCTTCCCTAACCATCAAAAGACTTCCGCCAAGCTTTATTCCCCAGCAAAGATCTGAAATGGTTACTGGGCTTGCCAATTGAGAAGCGCAAAGCCCCTCTCTTACTCAATTACATACCCACTTATCGCAGTCCTCTGCCCGACGTTCCAAGGACCAAGACATCAGTGGCCACTCAACCAGCGACTTCTTCGCCCAGACCAGATCAAGCTTTCTCATTTGACCCAGTGGACTAGCCCTTCACTTCTGCTCTTGTTCAACTAATCCCACCATCTCAATGCCAATGCCGACGCCGACGCCGATGCCGACGCCGATGCCGAGCTCCATCAAACACACCGGTTGGTAGGACTTAAAGCCACAAATGTTGAGATTCAAAGGCACTAGCCTACGATCTAGTTAACCCTTCAATCGCTCTTCCTGCCATCAACTTTGGCACCAAGGTCACAGTTATTGCGACAGCCAAAGCAATGGGTCGTAAGCCAGCTGTCGCTAAGGATATTCTTGCCGACCTCCTTAGGGTTGTGACTGTTCACTTCTCTCTTTCCCAATCCTAACCCAAGCCCAAAGCCAAAAGGATAAAGAGGGCTAAGGTAAAGGCCTCAGTAACGCAAGTTGACTTCGAGGACACAGTGTCGATCTCTAAGTTAGCCGAGATCGAGAAGAGTTCAACTATCATTGAGAAGAGGCTAACTGAGACCGTAACACCTTATGCCTCGCTACCGAAGAAGTCAAGGTCTGATTGCCCAAAAGGTGGCAGCAGCTTCCCTCATGATCAGACCTGGGCCCTCGAGGTCATGGCTAGGGACCGACCTTTAACAGCCGGCAACAATACGATCGAGAGTGTAGAGGTCGGTGTCGCTCTGTCAATGATCGTGCTCCTTTAGTTGACATGAATCATATGGCCAATCTTCATGAGTACGAGAACTTCGACCTTATGATGTAGCACTCCATCTTAGTAAGTTTCCTGCTCTATTCTTTAAAGCTTTCTCATATTTAGCCAAATTTTACTAATCTGTTTCATTCCTTGCAAGCCATCCAGTATGTACATTTGTATGGAGTCAAGACCCAGATGATAAAGAAGGACTTGGTGAGGAAGACTCAAGAAGTAGCCAATCTTCTCTCTTCTCTTAACCAAGCCGAGGCCAATAACCGCCACCTAATGGATAAGACCAAGGCTGCAAGGGCTACACAAACAGAGGCCGAGGCTAAAGCCAAGGAAGCTGGGGCTGCTGCCGAAGCGGCCAAGGCTGTGGCAGAAGACACCAAAGTCAAGGCTGCCCAAGTCGAGGAAAAGCTGAAAGAGACCTTGGAGAGCAAAGAGGCTGAGATCAAGGCGACTAATGAAAAGGCCTATGCCGAAGGTCAAGCCGACGTGCGTGACGCCTACAAAGCTCAGGTCAACCAAGCCTGCAACTGAGGTTATTACCCCGGCTGGACTACAGTCCTAAACAAACTATCTATGCCTGCAGACTCTCCTTTTCGAGATATCAATCAGCTCAACATGTCTTTCCCTCACTCTCTAAAAGACTCTGATAATGAAGTCGAAGAGGAGGAAGTCGATGCTAAGGATGCTGATGAAGAGTTGGACGTTGCCGCTGGGGCCAAGTCCCCTACTCTGAATGAGCAAATCCTAGACTTGACTCAGGATGATGAGGATAAGGCTTCCAAAACTACCTTTCTCAAAACAACTTTCGAGGCCAAGGTCACTTTAGCCGAGAAGAGCCTAGATCAGACCCTCCTTGAAATTGATGCCAAGATTACAGCTAAGAATGAGACAACATTGGCAACTGAGGCCGAGTTTGAGCAGCCCGAGGTCAACGCCAAGGACTCCAGTGCTTAGGATCTTTTCTTTTACTTTTGAACTTTTTCTTCTTAGTAGTTTGTAATAGTTTTTGTTGGGCCAAAGTGCCATCCTTTTGTAACCGAACAAGTTTTCTCCTTGAATGCATGCTTCATTTTTGTCTAAGTGTTTGAATGCTCTCTTCATATATGATTACTGCTTTTCTTCTATGCCTTGCATGTTTCCATACTTAGAATATTATTGCAATTCTTCCAAGTACACCTTAATTGTGTAATCACTTCGGTTTAGAACACATTTGGCATGTATCACCTCGGATCCACTTCATCTCGGGTGCACCTTTAGTTGGTCACCTCAAACTAACTTACCACGGAGTTCAACTTTAACTGTGATCTCGGCTAAACAACACTCAAAAATATTTTATTCAAACATTTTTACAAGTGTTCTCTCTTTACTTGTACTTGCTGTCTTCTGGCAAGACTTCACCCTTCCAAGTCTAGCACCTTGGCTGAGTATCTCGGTCAATTACACTTCGGGTATAAAACAGTACTCCCATCTCGGATTAACTCATCTCAGGTAGTTTCGCCTGTTAACGATCTCGGGTGAAATTTCAGAAAACTTCACAAGTGTTATTCATAACTTCAACTTGAAATTTCAGAAAATTTCACAAGTGTTATGCTCATTCTCACTTCCTGTCCCCTAATGTGAACCTAAGTACCACTTATGTTCACATTAAGCATTCATCTCCAATTTTTGCCAAAGTCTGATTCAAACAAATCTTAGCCGAGGTTTTCTACCTTGGTGTCTTTGTTAATCCGACTAGATCACACTTAGTTCAACTTTACCATATGGTAAGTGTTAATTTAACTCTATCATATGGCAAGTTATTCGTCATATTTCATTTAGAAACATCGCAAACTTAGTTCAACTCTACCATATGGCAAGTCTAAGTTATTCGTCATGTTTCATTCAGAAACATTGCAAACTTAGTTCAACTCTACCATATGACAAGTCTAAGTTATTCGTTATGTTTCATTCGGAAACATTGTCATAAGACTGTTCAGTCTTATCGCACAAATTTTAACAATAATAAAAACAATGTAACAGCCCAAAAAAAAAAAAACACAATAAGAATACACCAACTACCGCTTCTTACAATAACAGAAGTAATTCTCCAACACGTACCTTACATGATCGAAATAGGTTTTTACAAAATAGTCCCACATACGAATATACATTCAACATTTTCTAGCACATGAATCTATAGCATGTAGAGCATCTATTCAAAAGTACATAAATGCCTTAAAAGGCTACAAAGTCCAAGGCTTAAGCCCAGTTATACAAAAAATAGTTGCTTGAACTCATACAAATATAGCCCTTAGATTGCAAAAATATAATCACAACAAAACAAGAGCCTTGTGCTCTCAACATACATATTCACGCCCTTAGTTTGGCAGAATCACCACATTTTTTCCTACACCAAAATCCTATAGGGTGAGCATAAAGCCTAGTAGGAAAATTCTTAACAAAGTATATATATTTTACCCAAGTCTCATGAAATGGAATGCACATGCTATGTCATGCCTTTGAAAGAAAGTCTCATCTTCATCCTTTGAAAACCATCATGCACATTGAAATCTTAAAATTTCAACAAAATTCAACAATTTTAAATCAAGTTCAAGGGGCGATAAATACAACTCAGGTAATCCCTAGGTTGGTGTCTGCAAGTAGGCATAACTAGTACTACCAAAACCCCCACTTTACCTGTAGCTAACTGGAAGGCACGTGGTACCTCCTCTATGCGTGTTTTCAGTCTTTCATCCTGGACACTCAGGCCAACTTAATCAATTTCATCTACACCCCCTATTCGGACTTACGAATGTATTTATCCCAAAACATTTCAATGAGATCTTATTTCACAACATTTCTTTCTCAATGCAAAAGTTCGCAAGTTTCAATGCAAAATTTGTAACAACCAAATAAATTGAAATGCCAATGCAACATATATTAAGGCATTACAATAGTATTCCATTTGCAATATTTCCACACAATTTCTCCATTTCGATCACAACTTCCATTTTCCTTTCCAATGCAATTTCACAACATAAACCTATATTAATGTATATCTATCCAAGAGTAGCAACACTTCCACATTTCATGCATTCTCAACAATTAGTCATTTCGTGATTATATACACATTTTTGAATAACAACTTCAAAACCAACTATTCCTTATATTCCATGAAATTCTTTTCATTCAACATTGCCATAATATTTGTGAAAAATCAATTTCATAACATCACCATATTTTCTTAAAAATTGTCCAAATTTCTAGGGTTTCCATACCATAGGTCTCCTCTTCATCTTGAAAGAAATTATTTCAAAATAGTGCTCCTCTACAACAAAATGACCCAAAATCTCAAGACTTTTTAGAAAACATTATGGAAACCCACTTTTAAAATTATTCACAAGCCATGAGCCAAAATCAAGTTCCCATACTTCCCAAAAGAGTTCCAAATCAATAAAATCTTGCAAAATATATATATATGACTCTAAGAAAAATCCCTATCTCAAGTTTGAAGAAGAAATGAGATAAAACTCCAAAATTAGTGATGTTGAAACTTGATCTCTGCCGCACAAAACGTAGCCCTCAAAAAGTTCTTCAACTTTGATAAAGGGACAAGGATCAAAGCTCCAACGGATTTGGAGAAATCAAACACTTAATCTAGTTTGGTGTAGGAAATGTAGAGAGAATAAAGAGAAATGTATGTTTAGAGAGAGAGAGATGATGGAAAAGTGATATACACTTAGCCCAAGAAGAAGAAAAAAACAGATTTTTCGGACTCAGCTTTATCCCGCATGTACGGCACCCATTCCTGCACGTGCGGCAACCCCATCCGCAAGTGCGGCTCTCTCCCCCGCACGTGCAGTACTCTCTCCCGCACCTCCTTCTGCTCATGCATATAATACAGTAGCCAACCCAAAATTCCCCTTCCTCACTGCACATGCGACCTCACTTCCCACACGTACGGCTCGTCTTCTGCACATGCGGCCCAAGCCCCCGCACGTGCGGCCCTACCTCCCAGTTAGAAATTTTTCCAGCTCGACCTATGACACCACGGATCCAACTTAGCACCTTCAAAAATAAGTGAAACTTGAAATTGAAATGGATAAAAACGAGAATTTTGAGAAAAAGTTCTCAAAGACAACGAACTCAATAGTTGACAAGGCCTCACATTAAAACCCGACACTCTAACAAGAGTAAACCCAACATAACTCAAAAAGGACGAGGCGAATTACATACCCGGCCATCACAAACAAAATTAAGCTAGTGTTGTATTAAAACGTTGGCTAATAAAATAATTACACAGAAAACAAAAACTAATGGTAGAAAAACTTAAAATTACAAGTGTTCTAGGGTCTTGGCAACTCCTTGCCATTACTATCTTCCAGCCGATGTGCTCCATTGTCAGCAATCGAGATGATGCGATATGGTCTTTCCTAGTTTGGGCCAAGCTTGCCCTCCCTAGGATCTTTCTTATTGCCGACAACCTTCCTTATGACGAAGTCCCCAACCTTGAAATCCCTTGGGTTGAGTTTCTTGTTGTAAGCCTTAGCAAGTTGCTGCTGGTATGCCCCCAGCTGAACTGCTGCTCTCTCCCTTCTTTCTTCCAAAAGATTCAGATCACGGGCCAGAAATGCCTCGTTGGTTCCATTCTCCACTCCCTGGGTTCTTATTCCAGGGATGCCGACCTCTAGTGGGATGACTGCTTCAGTGTCATATGTCATGGCAAAAGGAGACTCCCCAGTTGATCTTCTCGGCGTAGTCCGATATGCCTATAGCACATTAGGTAATTCTTCCATCCATTTTCCCTTGGCTGCTTTCAGCCTCTTCTTGATCCCATCCAAGATGGTCTTGTTGGATGCTTCTGCCTGACCATTACTTTGTGAGGGAAGCTAGGAGTAGAGTAATAGTTCTTAATTTTGTACTTTGCATAGAAGCTCTTGATTAGCTTACTGTCAAACTAGGTACCATTATCTTTTACTATGGCCCTTGGGATTCTGAATCTGGTGATGATATTCCTCCAGATGAAGTTTTTCACATCAGTATCTCGAATCTTCACAAGGGATTCAGCCTTTACCCACTTTGTAAAGTAGTCTGTGGCTAGTAACAAGAACTTTCTCTGTCCAGTTGCCTGGGGCAGTTGTCCCACTAGGTCCATGCCCCACTGGGCAAACGGCCAAGGACTGGACTTTAGATTCAGATCTGCTGCTGGCTAATATATCAAAGGTGCAAACCTTTGACACATAGGCTTCGGCATCCTTCTGCATGTATAGCCACCAGTATCCTTGGGATATGGCTCTGTGGGCAAGTGACCTGCTCTCTGCATGACTTTTATAAACTCCTTTATGGATCTCATATAAAAAGTCCTTCACCTGAGAGGGGTGCACACACCGAAGTAAAGGTCCAGTGAAAGATCTTCTGTACAAATGGCCTTTCGTTGACAGGCAAAACCTAGCCGACTTCAACCTGGTTTTGTGTGCCTCTTTTAGGTCGTTTGGCAGTCTACCCTTTTTAAGGAACACAATTATGGCATCCATCCAACTGGGACCCATTTCCATGTACATTGCTTCGTACTCCGTTATCACAGGCTATACACTTTTTCCCGTCAGATAATCAACCAAAATTGTCCTTGGTTCCCCTGACTTTATTGCACTAGCCAAGTTTGCCAAGGCATCGGTATGACTATTATCATCTCAGCTAACTTGCTGTAGCAGACAATTCTCAAACAATGTTAGCAGCTTGACAACCTCCTTGACATAGGCTATCATCCTTTCATCTCGAGCTGCATACTCGCTCGTTGCTTGATTCACAATAAGTTGGGAGTCACAGAATACTACCACCTCATCGACTTCCATAGCTACTGCTAGTTTCAGTCCTGCAATCAACGCCTCATGTTCTGCTTCGTTATTTGAGGCCTTGAACCCCAAAAAAATAGATTTCTCAATCATTCGCCCATCTAGCGATACCAACACTACTCTTGCCCCCGCTCTTTGCTGGTTGGAGCAGAAGTCAACGAAGAGCTGGAAGGAGTCTCCGATGTAGATATCGCAGGGTTTTGGTTTTTCTTCCCCCTTTTGCGCTACTAGAGTGGAGTCCTTTGGCCCCAGCTGGGTCTTTTCCTGCTCCCCTGGACATCCTAAGCCGCGGCTCAGCGAAGCTTGCCTTAGGATTACGCCAGGATTGAACTCGGCTACAAAGTCGGCTAGCACCTGGCCCTTGATTGTTGTTCTAGGCCTGAACTTCAAGTCGTATTGGCCCAGCACCACTACCCATCTGGCTATTCTACTTGTCAGATTTCCATGCTGTAATAGGAACTTGAGGGGATGCTCAGTCAACACCACAATCTTGTGGGCTTGGAAGTAGTGATTCAATTTTTTGAACCCATCACCAGTGCTAGTGTTAACTTCTCTAAGGGCAGGTGTGGCTCGCCTTTTTCGCGCCCCCTTTCGGAAGGTTTGAAAAGAAAGGCCCATAGTTCGGACTCCCGTAGTTCCGAATCTAATCTCACAAGTGCAATGTGAAACTGATAAACACTAAAGAGTCCAAATCCGGCAAATCGTTTTGGAAAATTGATTTTGAATCAAAAGTGCCAAAATTGGACTCTTTGCCAGATACAAAGTCGCCACCTAAATATTTTTTATTTTGAAAAAATTTCAGAAATCCTGACTCGTGCCGAAGGCCACGTGTCCGTCATCACCAAAGTTGTATTGGCTCGGGAACTTAGGTATGAGAGGGGAAGGTCATGAATTGAGCACCCCTGCTTGCCCGATCAAAGATTGGCCTCTACTAATCATGATGTGATTTTTTATAAACATCATATGCTCTTATTCCGATTATTAAACTAGCTTTAATACGTGATGCGCACAAGCAAATACAGACTAGTTTGCTCAATTTGGAACAATTCAACTCATGTTTGTTTTTGTGAAAAATGGTTTGAATTTGCCATCTCAAGTGGGCTTAAAAGATTGCGGATTTTCCACCAAACACAGTGGGCTTAAAACATGATTTGTCACTCAACAAAGTGGGCTTAAAATGCACATTTGTTGAATCGTTCCAACTCAAACAACAAGCCTTCATCCACAGGCATTCATGCAATTAATCATTTAAGTATATAGCCTCATGGCAAGCATGCTAATCATGGCAACATTCATACTTATGCAAGTATGCTAAAGCGTAAAAACTCACTAAGTACTTTGAGCCAGAACAGAAACTAGTTAGAAAGATGCATGATCCTAACTATACAAGATGTCTAATGCAACACATGTAATATGCAATTTTAATAGGCTCGGCTACTAATATGGCATTTGAAACAATTTGAACAACATGGGATTAAACACGTATTCAAGGAAGTATTGAAATGACACTGCAGTTTGAATGATGCGCCGAGCCTCGGTGCATGCAAGTCAAATGAATGGATGCAAGCATAAGGTATGCTAATTTGAAATATGTCCCTAATCTAACCATCAAAAGCCATTAAATAAAAGGGAGAAAGATGTGGGGTTGGAAAACATACATACATGCACGCATACTTATTACAACATTACGCCCTCGCAAAGGAGGGTCCGAATGAATAAAAGCTAACTAGCTACACTAATTAAGCTAACTAATTATTACAAACCGAATTAATTAACTATTCTAGTTAACTAATTACAAAACGAAATTGAATAACTAGCTAAACTAACTAATTATTTACAACACTTAATTAGCTATGACTAATTAATTACAACACATATTTGAGCTAGATATTTAAACGAATTAGCTAATCCCAGGAGGTGAGGAAGGCCCATGAATGCTCGGTTTCCACCTAAAAAGTCACTACCTTGCTGCTAAATGCCTCTATTTGCACATTGAACACTGAAAATGCTACCCACTTCCAGAACACTTCTGATCCACCTTACCAACACACTATGCAAATTTCACTGATGGCCGACAAGGGGCCGGTTGGCTACCACTGGTGGTCGGTCGGCTACTGGTGGTGGCTATCGGCCACTGATGGTGGTTGTCGGCCACTGATAGCCTGGACTTCCTTGCTACAACAGAGAGCAAAATAGAGTAAAATAGTGTATTTCTTAAGGGTTGTTTGCACACTTTGCCTCTCCTTTTCATGGGGAAATCAAAGGAGGGACAAATTTTGGTTCATAAACCATCAATCAAGCAATTTCATTACATGATGGCTTGTGAAACCAATTGTGCAAGTTTAATAAATGTAAGAACAAGACTCAAATGACCATCACCCTATCATGCATGAGCAAGGGCAATGGAGACCTAGGAAAATGGTACATTTCATCACTTTTGAGTGTTAAATGTCCTATTTTCCTTGTGTTCAAACTAATGTCCAATTTGAACACGTGCAATGCAACATAAAGAAGGCTTATCTTGCCTCTTTTAGTTGCCAATTTTATTTACTCATTTTAATTACCAAGTCATCCATTAATCCACAAGTCCATTGGTGAGTGTCTTCTAAGATGAAAGAAGTGTCAACCAAGGGATAGTTTAAGGCATGAGAGAAGCTTCATGCTATTGGTAATGAACCCTCAAAGGAGGATTAAACCATCAAGCATGAGCCTCAACCTCAAGCTTAAACAATTCTAAGGTTGAAACAACCCTCAAAGCAAATGAAAAAGTGAAGAAATAAGGGAGATTGCAGAGATTGTATGTGCTGAAATTAGATGAGAAAAAGCACTAAAACATGCAATCAACTCAAACCAATGATGATTAAAGCCTTAAAACACCAAGCTAGTGAAACGACTTACACTACAACTATGCAAAACAAGACTCAAAAGACTTAACCAACGCAAAACAGAGTTAAAACAGGTCAAAACATAGCCTAAATTATGCTGGACTTGAGCCACAAAAAGCTAAAACATTAAGCTAATACATGAGGCTAATTAGGCATGCAAACAAGACACAAGGAGGGGAACCCCTCCAATTTTGGACTTCAAAATGAGTTTTTTACTACTGAAAAACCTCTGAAATTCAATGGTTAAAAGGCCCAAAAAAGTTGGTTTGAAAGTGATGAATAAAGGCACAAAAACTTAACAAACTAAGAAGTAAGAAGGGTGAACCACCATTTAATTAAAAAAAGGCCTCAAACCACCACTTTTAAGCCATAAAAATAGAACTTTTTACAGTTTAAAACCAGCCCCAAAATAGTAAGAAAATATGGTAAAACAAGTATATTGAAACAAAGTAAACAAGGCAAGTGTAATACCTTTGAAGCAAATCTCAAGTTTAGGCACCAAACCAAGCTAAAACCACTTGCTAAAGCTCATAGAGGGTCTCAAATAGCCTAAGCCCAAAGAGAAGCAACTTTGATTAAGGTAGTGTATGTAAAAGTGTAAAGAAAACAAGCAACTAAGCACAAAATTGCAAGAAAGAGAGAGAGATTTTTTGTTTCAAAATTTCTAACCCTCCAAAATGGGAGAGGAACCCCTATATATATATATATATAGAAAAACATGCCTTGAGCTTAGAAACATCCCACCATACATGTGTAGGTAGATGCAGCTCAATGTGCCAATAGCTGTCACAGCTATCAACAAATATCTGGAAAAAGACACTGGTGGCCGTCGGCCACCACTGGTAGCCAACCGGCCACACCACTGGCCAACAACCATAAGACATAGCCAACAGCCTATGGTGGTGGCTAACAGGTCACCACAAAGGTCCAGACACCAAGTTTTGGTCCAAAACAAGGCATAGAAAAGACAAGGTTTAAAGGCTCAAAGACAGGGCGCTCCACCAAGGACTTCGGGCACTCAAAGAAAACATATGCCATCATAATCATCGAATGCACAAGCGATAATGTCCAAGTCTAGAGGACGGTCAAAAATGGGGTGTCTACAGTAGGTACATGGTTTCTGTACTTGCTAAGGTCTTGCTCATATAGTATACTGCCTTTTGTTCTTTCTTCTCTTCGTGGATTGCCACCACGCTAACAGCGTGGTCTGATACTACTAAGTACAAGATTAGCTCTTCTCCAGGTATTGGAGTTAACAAAACTGGAGCTGTTGTCAGGTACCATTTCAAGTCAACAAGGGCAACTTCGCATTCTTTTGTCCACAAAAAATCTGTGACCTTCTTCAACAATTGAAAAAATGGTTTACATTTATCAGAACTTCGGCTGATAAATTTGTTTAGGGTTACTACCTTACCGGTCAAAATCTGGACCTGTTTGGCTAATGTCGGGCTCTTCAAGTCAAGGATGGCCCTGATCTGACACCAAGTATCCTAGGAATTTACCAGATCCAACTCCAAATGCAAATTTGTAGGCATTGAGCCAAAGCTGATATGTTTTCAAGATATCAAAAATTGCCTGTAAGTTGGCTAGATGGTTCCCAGGTTCTTTAGTTTTCATGACCATGTCATCGATGTAGACTTCTATTGTCCTCCCGATCAGGTGCTTGAACATCTTGGTCATTAATCTCTGGTAGGTTGCTCCTGCATTCTTCAATCCGAAAGGCATCACTCTGTAACAATAGAGTCCTTTCAGGATGATGAATGTCAACTTCTCTTCATCTGGGGCATACATAGCTATCTGGTGGTAGCCTCTGTATGCTTCCAGGAAACTCATCCTTCCATGCCCTGAAGTGGCGTCTACTAATTTATCAATGTTAGATGGTGGGAAACTATCCTTGGGGCAAGCCTTATTCAGGCTGGTGAAGTCCACACTAATCCTCCACTTGCTGTTCTTCTTTTTCACTACCACTGTGTTGGACAGCTAGGTAAGGTAGTTCACCTCCCAAATGGCCTGGGCTTCCAACAGCTTGTCTACTTCCTCCTCGACTACCACCACATGTATTAATGTCGGCCACCTTACCCGCTAAACGACAGGTTTAGCCGATCTGTCTACATTGAGCCTATGGAAATGACCTCAGCGTGAATGCCAGGCATTTCATAGGGCGTCCAGGCAAACACTTCTATGTTTGCTCGCTAGAAAGCCTCTAATTCCCTTTCCTCCTCCTCGGTTAAGCCTAAGCCGAGAAGGAAGAAATGCTCTCTATCATCTTCTTGGACCAGAATCTTCTTCAAAGCTTCCTCACTCTTGTCGGCTAATTTTTTGCCGACATCATCTAGGACCTCCATGTCCTTGTCATCAATTTCTACTGTCTATGCTCCTCGTACGTTGCAAGTGGACTTCATTGCTACCATGGATCAATTTTTTTCCTGCACCTGATCTTTTCTGACCTTTTCAATCCCCTGTTCGATTGGGAATCGCAACAGTTGGTGCAGCGTTGAGGGAACAACCCTCATTGCGTGCAACCACGGTCTTCCCAAAATAACATTATAAGGAGAGGGGGTGTCAATTATTGTAAACTCCATGTTTACCTTCTTGGTGCTTGCCTGCACCTCCAAACTTGTGGCTCCTAGAGGCCATGTCGGTGTTCCATTGAATCCAACCATCGGACTGTCGAATTGTTCTAGATCATCTGGGTGAAGGCTAAGCTCCTTATAACATCTAACATACATGATGTCACAAGAACTGCCTTGATCAACCAGTATGCACCTTACCTGGCACTCCCCAATCTTCAGCGTTATCACCAGGGCATTGTTGTGTGGATGTTACACCATATCTAGGTCTGCCTCAGTAAAAAAAACCATTGGTCCCTGGTACTCATTTGTCCTAGGCTTCTTTTGCTGGACCTGATACACATGCTGCAGGTGCCTCACTCTCTAGGTCTCCCCTCATACATCATTCTCATTGACCTTCGAGTGAATCAGATTGATCACCCTAGGTCCATCTACTTACTGCAGTGGCGGTGGTAGAGGTGGTGCTGGCAGGGCCTAGGGTAGCCTTGCTTGCTCTTTCCTTGTCCTGGCCTCATCTACTATGTCTCTCATGTGAACCTGTCTGACCAGATCCTCTAAGTGTGTCTTCAGAGCCCTACATCCTTAAGTCAAGTGTCCATCCTCATTATGGTAAGCACAATGCTTCCTAAGGCTCATTCCTATAAAATCGCCCGGGATCTTTTTCGGCGCTCTGTAATATGGCTGGTTCCTGATCCTTTCTAGAACTTTGTAGACTAGGATCTTAAATACAGTGGTGACTACTTGTGCAGCCCTTAACCCTATTTCCTTCCTGTTAAATCCAGTGTTACCTCAACCTCGCTTCGACAAGCCATTTTCCTTTTCTTGCTTTGGTGTCTTCATTCCTTGTGTATCATCTTCTACTCTGGCATACTTCTCAATCCATGCCATGAGCTCCTCCACACTCTTTGGCAGAGTTTTTGCCAGCGATTTTCGAAGCGGGCATTCATTATCCAGGCTATTTTTTAATGATACGACCACCACCTCTTGCTTGCAGACCGGAATTCGATTGAACACCACATAATATCTCTTGGCGTAAGCCCTGAGGCTTTCACTCTCACTAATATTCAAAGCTAGTAGGGAGTTTACCCTTAGTGGCTGTAGCTTGTTCATAACAAACCTGGCCACTAACATCTCGGTCACGCCTTCCTAACTCTTCATAGTTCCTTTTGACAACTTGTGGAACTAATCCTATGCAATCTCCCCAAAGGATGAAGGGAACACCTTGCAGAGGCTCTCCGGGTAGCAGGCGTTGATTCGGTGTCGCCGCTATATCAGAGTTGTCATTTTCCCTTTGTGGCTTTTAAAGTCGAGAAGAGCGATGACGAGGGGGATGCCGAATAAAACTGAACATTTTGTGCCGCTCTGATGTAGATTGGTAGCGATTTATGTTTTATCGATTAAATCAGTGAAACATATTATTTTAAATGTTTGCATGTTTCAATTTATGTTTATAAATTCAATTATGATCATCTTCTATTTTTATCAACTGTGTTTATGCTTGTCAATCATAATATTGCACGGATGGGGCTCCGAATTCGAAGGCTTTTAACTTACTCAGCCCAAAAGTGTCATTCACTGATGGGGCTCCGAATTCAAAGGCTTTTAACTTAGCCAATTGTGAATTCCACGAAGGGCGCTCTGAATCCGGAGGCTTACTCGGCCCAAAAGTGTCATTCACTGATGGGGCTCCGAATTCGGAGGCTTTTAACTTGGCCAATCGTGAATCACGAACGGCGCTCCAAATCCAGAGGCTTACTCGGCCCAAAAGTGTCATTCACTGATGGGGCTCCGAATTCGGAGGCTTTTAACTTGGACAATCGTGAATCACGAAAGGTGCTCCGAATTCGGAGGCTTACTCGGCCCAAAAGTGTCATTCACTGATGGGGCTCCGAATTCGGAGGCTTTTATCTTCGAACCAAAATTTCATATAGTGAGATAAGAAGTCTTGCATTATAAAAGTGAAAGTTGTACACGGCAAACACTCAAAACAAGTTATCATGCCCCACAGGTCGGGTTAATGATAAAATTTACGTAAATGTGTGGAATTCCAAGGACGTGGTAGACTTCTCCCAAACATGTCTTTCAACCGATATGCCCCTATTCCAGCGATTGAGTCGATCTGATAGGGGCCGTTCCAATTAGGACCCAATTTTCCGTCAGCTAGTTTCCTGGCAGTTGGAAGTGCTTTCTTGAGGACCAATTCTCCTGGCGTATAATGTCATAGCTGAACTCGTTGATTATATGACTTAGCAAGTAGTTGCTGGTACCATGCCATGAATGCAAGGGCACGGTCTCGTCATTCTTTAATCAGAGTCAAATCCAAGGCCAACATCATGTCATTTCGGCCCATGTCAAAAGCTTTCGATTTGAAGGTTGGGAGGCCGATCTCCAGGGGGATGATTGCCTGTGTTCCGAAGCATAAAGCAAACGACGTTTCCCTAGTGGATCGCCTCGAGGTAGTACGATGAGCCCACAGTACACTCGGTAATTCTTCGATCCATCTGTCTTTAGCTTTCTCTAGCCTCTTTTTAATGCTGTCCAAGATGGTTTTGTTGGAGGCTTCAGCTTGACCATTGCTCTGTGGATAAGCCAGGGTGGAGAAATAGGGTCGAATACCATACGTGCTGCATAATTCTCGGTCGACACCACAAGCAAACTGGGTGCCGTTGTCTGAAATGAGTGCTCTTGGAATGCCGAATCGTGTTATGATATTCTTCCACAAAAAACGCCTAACATCAGTATCTCGAATGTGTGTTAGTGCCTCCGCTTCAACCCATTTTGTGAAATAATCTGTCGCGACAATCAAGAATCGCTTGTTCCCTCGGGCCCGTGGCAATGGCCCGATGATATCAAGCCCCCCATTGAGCAAACGGCCAAGGACTAGTGATTGAGCTCAACTCCTCGGCAGGCAAATGGGTTAAAGGGGAAAACTTCAGGCACTGTTCACATTTCTTGACGTAGCACTCGGCATCAGCTCTCATGGTCGGCTAGTAGTACCCCTGTGTTACAACTCGATGAGCCAAGGAACGCCCACCAGAATGGGCACTACAACTACCTTTGTGTATTTCAGTCAAGAGTTCTTCGACTTTATCCGGATAAACACATTCTAGGTATGGACCAAAAAGGGATTTTTTATAGAGCTTTCCCTGCCGATCTATGTAATATCACAGGGCTTTGTTTCGCAATTTGTGCAGTTCTTTCTTATGATTAGTGTTAATTCGTGAAGATCTGTTCGGAAGATAGAAATGCAGTGATGTGGTCCATCCAACTTGGACCTGATTCTACGATATTAATTTGAATTGACTCTGAAGGGGCAATGCTCGGCTCAGGGATGAATCCTACTTCAATTGTCCGCTTAATTTCTAAGTTAATGGCGGAAGCTAGGCAAGCCAGGGCGTCTATGATAACCCTCACCTCTGATTAGTGTTAATTCGTGATTTAGCATGATAAGTAACTGATTAAGACGAAATCCTAAATTGATTATGTGAGTGTGTTATTTAGATTACATTTCTATCAGTTTGATGCAAAACGATCTGTTCATGTTTTGATTTTAAATTGCGAATTGAAAGCCTTATCGGCAACCGATTCCGAAATTGACTTGATTTATATGCTAATTAGGAATTATAGAATTTTATGGTAGGTTTAATTAAAATTCGATTTGGAATGATTAAATTAGAATATATGATGCTAAATTGATTGGATGTAAGTTATCTACATGTTTGCCATTGAGTGGGCCACCTTCAAAACCATTGTTTTGGTCTTAATTCACATATTTGACACATCATTCTTCATCCATCTCATTGCAAAAACGTGAGAGAGGGAGAGACTTGGGAGAAATTGAAATCAACAAGAAACTTTGCTTGAAATTTAGAAGAATTGGAGAAAATTTTGAAGACTTGTCCACATTACTCAAGAATTTGGCTTAAGTGAAGTTTGATTAAGAAGCCTAGGTAAGAGCTCAACCTTTAATCTTGTAATTGAGCCATCTAGGACTTGCATATGAAATAAATAGGTGAATTAATGGGAGAATTGAGCTTAAATTCAAGGGAGCTAAGTTAATTCATGCATGCATGTCCATACCATGGAGTTTTGAAGTTTATTTTTATGAAATCCTCACATGCATGTTCTTATCATAGTTAAAATCTAAGAATTCACCATGTTTTGAGTTGAATGTTGCACATGATCATGGTTTGAGAAGCTCAAGATCAAGAAACTTCATGCATGTTGTGTTATGAGTTTCTAAGTGTTTTCTAGAAATTTGGCCCAAAAGAATGAGTTTTGGCATGTTTGATTCATGGTTTGAAGCTTGGGAGCAAATCTGGAAAACCCAAAATTTGGCTTCCTCGCTCGAGCGAAGGATTCCACGCTCGAGCGACCACCTTCATTTCCAGAATTTCGCTCGAGCGACGAAATGTTGGCTCGAGCGTAAATTACAAGCTCTTAGGTTTTTGCGTATACAGACGCACGCTCAAGCGACGAGACCTACGCTCGAGCGAAGAACTGTGCCTCACGCTCGAGCGAGCATCAAGCGGAGAATTTCAGTAACCAGTACTTTCCACATTTTTGCAGATTGCTCAAGCGAGGGAGTCTATGCTCGAGCAACCTCTCTCATTCGGAAAGCTCGCTCGAGCGAAGGAGTCTACGCTCAAGCGAGACCCCTGTTTTCAGCAAGTTTTGAACAATGTTTTTAAGTATATTTTTGCATCCTCATTCTATCCTAGGTATTCCTAAGCCATGTTTAAGGCATCATAATGAGGATAATGTTATAGAACCACACCAAATCAAGATAGGGGCCAAGTTATTAATCTCGAGTGTGTAATTTAGTGTGCATTCGTTCTGTAACTATGTAGGTTTGGCACCCAAGGACGCTGATTAGCCTGTCTATAGCCCAGAAATCTATGAGTAACAATGTTGTAAAGCTATGTTCAATTATAATTATTTTCTGAATGACTAACTGTACTGCTTTCAGAAATGATATTGTTTACTAAATGAATGTTTGTCCTATTTTACGAACTGTACTCGTGGCATCTATAGCAATTGACTGTTACTGTTACTGCTACTGTTACAGAGATCTCTGTCAGTTCCAATGTTTGGAACTACTACTGTTTACTGTTTTGATGGCCATCAACTGACTATTCAGTCTATTAAGACCTACTGTACTGTTCTGCTATTGGATGTACCACGTATGACTGCTATGATTCCTAAATGACTAATATGACTTGAAATATGAGTCACTGATTGAATAACCGATTTACTGATGCAAATGACTGTTTCAATTACTGAAAGGACATTCATTCTTAACCTCTTTACACATTTGTTATTCACTGGGCTTTAACTCACTGTTTATATATATGTATGTAGGCGGCCAGGCACCGGACCAAAGCTAGAAGCGTCGAATTAAGCTCATGTTTTGTCAAGCCAAACATTGTGCCTCACTTCGAGGTTCCGAGTCTACTCGAGCTAAGGCTGTTTTTGGGGTGTTTCAGATTCACCCTTTTGTCTCCGCCATGTAATGAATGTTTAAGACTTGACTGTACATTAATGGTGAAGGGAATAGGTCCCTAACCTGTATGCTATGTGTATCTGAGATGTATATATATATATGGTTATGAGTGTGGTTTTGTCCATGGAAGTTTTTTCCCATTCAGGTCTTCACAGCTCATTGGACATCTGTTTATTACTAATTGGCTTCCGCTAGCCCCTTTATACTGTATTATTGTCATCACTGTTAAGCAGGCCTTTGGTAATCACGGATTACTGGCCGGTTACGATGCTAAACCCTTAGGGGCGGGTTTAGGTCGCGACAGAGTGGTATCAGAGCACGAGTTATACCACACACACATGTCCAAATGATCGATAGGGTGTCCTAGAAAAGTAATAGGGCATTTCATAAGCATACATAAGTGTGTGAGGGTGTATCATGTGCATCCGAGTGAACAGACATGAATATGAAACCATCTTTCCTATGTTTATCATTACCATGTTTCCTATAGTGAAATGGAGAATGCAAGAAATACCGATGAACCTGAATCATCTGAAGCAAGAATGGCAAGGTTGGAAAGAATGGTTGACCTATTGACCGAAGCTTTGAGGCAACAACAGAATCAACAACCCCCACCTCCTCCAGTATAGCCAGAACCGAATATCAATGATGATGTGATTGCCTTGACACAAAAGTTTTACAAAATGAAGCCACCGACATTCCAGGGAGGTCTTGAGCCACTGAAGGCTGAAGCATGGGTCCTAGAAACCGAGAAACTGTTTGAAGTGTTTCCGTGTTCAGAGGCACACAAAGTATTACTGGCTACATTTACCTTACAAGAGGAGGCTAGACGGTGGTGGATGCTTATCCGTGACACAAACAATGCTATGACCTGGACTTAGTTTAAGGAAGCTTTTTATGAAAAGTTCTTCCCTCAGTGTGTCAGAGACCGTAAAATGACTAAATTTGAACAACTAAAGCAGGGTACCATGTCAGTAGCAGAATATGAATCTAAGTTCACCGAACTCGCTCGATATGCACCACACATGGTTGATACCGATTATAAAAAGGCCAGAAAGTTCGAAGGCGGGCTTAATATAGAAATACTCGATCGAATCAATGCCTTGAAACTGCTCAAATATGTGGATGTTCTTGACCGAGCAATTATGGCTGAGGCAAACGTTGCTGCATTGAAACAGACTAAGACACCAGTGACTGAATGCGGGGTAAGAGGCCAGGCTTCAATTTCAAAAAGAGCCGAAACAACTCATTGAATAAGAAACAAAACACGGGGTCAACAAGTGGCTTAAGTCAAGGAAACAGCTCCATACCACCTTGCTCCGAATGCGGAAAAAGACATAAGGGGGTCCGCTGCAAAATTTCTGGAGCATGTTACAGGTGTGACAAGGTGGGCCACATGGTCAAAGATTGCTCTTCCACGTCTCAAGGAACTAGTAGACTCGCAGCTAGTGCCGCAGCATCAACTGTTACACCAAAACCCAATCCCAGAGCTATCGGGAAAGAACCTTTAAGGCAAGGCCGGGTGTTTGCACTTGTACCAGAAGACATACAGAACACCGAGATAGTTGTGTCAGGTATACTCTCAATTTGTGCTCAAAATGCTTTGTGGAGAAGTGGTTTGGAAATACTCTTCAGATCCCGGGAGACGCTAGTGATCCTCAGCTAGCCACCTGAAAAGATACAAACACTCCGGTCGGGGGTGCCGAAATTAGCACTCTGACGGACAAGTTAGTTCAGACACTCAAGATAGCTTGTTTACTAAGTTTAGTGAAGTGATTCTTCCATACCTTACTATACCCGTTGTTCCTGTATTTATACCCGTTCCTTTTGATCCTCGGGGCCAGGGCCTACTTTTTAATCATTGTCCTTTCTTTTATTCGGCCCTAAGGACTTACACTTATTCGGCACATATATTATATTCGGCTTCCCACTCTCATAAGATACAGCCGATTAATATCAGTCTTCCAATGGCACGCTCCTTCTGATTTTTCCATATATTCGGCCCCCATAATTGCCCCCCGAACTCCCAATTGACGGTAGTTAATCGGCGTGTTTGGTCTTGAATTGGAAAAGTTAAAACAGGTCAGGCGGCTTCGCGTACCCCAATATAGATGTCAGGATGCGCACACCTTTTTGTTCATCATTACGCTTTCCTGCCTCAATCGTGTGTCTCGTATTTATTATGATTTGAAATTTCAGTCCTTTCGAATGCACAGTTCGTCGAGTATTCGAGACTCTTGGACCGCCAGCGGATATCCCTTCTCTGGCTCGTATTTTCTGCAACTCTTCTCCGTCTACCCTCGTCTCCCTTGCTCCTCGTAAGTCTTCTTCTCTTTTCTTTGCAATCCTACTTTCTGTTTGTTATTTTCATTTTGGTGAACCCTTTATTCCCCATGAAAATGGCCAAACACTTGAAAGACCTCTTTTCTGAGGGTCGTGTCTTCGGATTCCGGTGGCACTTTTCCATCCCCGACGATGTTCATCTTTCTCTAGTGACGGACAACACTCTGGATATGGAGAGAGAGGATCGAAATTCAATCGTTTTTCCTCTCCTATCAATTGCAGAGGGCGAGGTCCGTTTTCCCCTACATCCATTCCTTAGGGCCCTCCTCCGTTATTGGGGTCTGATTCCTTTTCAGCCCAACGTGAACTTTTTTCGAATCGTAATGGGGATCGTAGAGTTGAACCGGCGCCTCGGGATCGATCTTGGGATTCCGGCCATTCGGCACTGCTATGCTTTAGCCAAATCTTCTGGTCGGCTTGGGTGGTACTTTCTTAGGGCCAAGGATACTGACCATCATTTGGTAACCATGCTTGCCAGTTCTGGTAAGCGTGTGGATGACGTAATGGTCAATATCCGAGGGAACTGGGAATTTGGCGAAGGCGAGGATCGCCTAGACCCTATTCCCAGATGGAGGGGTGAACCAGGTTGCCGTGTGTCTCCTAGTGTTTACTGAACTTTGCTTTTACTCGGCCTTCCCTCGGTGTCTAACCCTTTGTCTTTGCAGGCAGTAATTTGAAGAAGATTCTGGTTTCTACTGACGACGCGGTTCTTGCGCAGATTGCGGCCCATATACTTCTTCGATACGAGCCTACTTACACTACTTTTTCGGCCGCTAACAACATTCCAATCCCATCCGGTGATCAACAGCTTGCGGCTCCTATCTTTCCTAGCTTCAAGAGCCTTAGGCAAGTTGGTCTCGAAGCTTCTGATTTGGGGGAAGACGTCGAGCCGGTGGTGGAGGTAGTCGCCGAACCAGACAGAGAGTTCGCTGAGGAGGCCGAAGCGGTTGACGAAGCCCTAAACTCGACGTTTGACGCAGCCAGACGTAGTCAGCCTACCTCGCCGTCCACTTCGGGTCGGACGAAATTTTCTTTTGGAGATATTTTTGGAAGTTTGGGAGACCTACCCGACGATTTTTTTGAAGGTATGGCCGGGGAAAGCCTCACGCAGATGGCTCAAAAGAAGAATGCCGAGCGTATGGCCGCCCGAAAAAAGGCCTAGGCTGCCCGTTCTGGACCTGCCTTGGTTGAATCTTTCGAACCTGTTAGTGAAGAGCCGGCTAAGATTGTTGCGGCCGAAACAGCGAAAGAGGTTGAACAACCGGTTATTGACGAACGGCTGATTCCGGAAGAGCGGGGCAAGAAGCGCAGCGCCGAGGGAGAGGCCGGTTCAAAGGATAGTCTTGCCAACAAAAGGCCTCGCTTAGAAGAATCGGACATGGTTGTTCATTTTACTGTTCAGCCAAAGATCAGAGACACGCCGATTCCTTCTGACGCATCCATCATTACCGACCCAGCGGTAGCCTTAAGCTTGGCGGCGTCAGTCTCCCTACCAGCTGATAAGGCATCTTTTCAAGCCGTGCTGGATTTGGTGGCCATAGCCTTATCTGCGCAGTCGGCCCTTTTGGTAGGTGAACTTTGACTTGTTTTGATTTTGATTGCCTATGGCATCTAACGATCCCAACTCGTTTTGCAGATAGTCGGCAGGATCGCCAACTTGGGCCGCCACATACACAATGCCCTTGAGAGGATTGACCGTTTGCAGTCAGAAGTGGTCGATCAAAAGAGCAGGGCCAAGTTTGAGATGATGAGAGCCGCTATGGAGACTGCGCGAGCCAAAGCCGAAGTGGAAAGGGCTCGAGCTGCCGCTCAGCTCTGTTCTGATGCCGAAGATAGGGCGAACGCGAGCAAAGAATCGCTTAGGCTAGACGAGGAGGCGCTTAACAAGATGGAGACTGAGTTAGCAAATTTGAAGGCGGCCAAGGAAAAGGCAGAATCGGAGGCTTCTGCCGTATTCGAAGCAAGAAAAGACGCCGCCTTCAAAGAATACGTAGAAGAAGTCCCCAAGTTTGAGAATCGGGGGTTCAAACACAGGTGGCTCAAGGCCCTTGATGCCGCTGGGGTTACATTGGCCTTGCCAATTCCTTATGAGCAGGTGGACGTTGAGCCACTTGAGTCTGACCCCGAGGATTGATCTGAGAGTCCTTCAAATTTTATGAAATGCTATCCTTTTTAATGTATGTTTTTGTTTTTAGGACTTTTATTGGTTCAGAGTAGTTTTCATGTATAAATTGTCTACTGTCTGCGCTCAATTTATTAACGAAAATTATTTTGTTTTATCTTGTTGTTTCACTACTAATGCGCAGTTTGTGATGTTATGTTGGTGTACAATTTTTGCCTTTCACTACTTTGGACAGAATGATTACTCTGCTAAGCTTTCTATGATTGAATATCTTGGCAATCTTATCATTCGTATGCTGAGTAGTTTGTTATTATGCTGAAACGATTCATGGCCCGGCTGGGGTGCTTAATCCGAATGGATAGATTAATCTGCCCTTGTCCCAGGCGGTGCATGATCATGCAGACGCCGGATTCATGGGCCGGCTGGGGCACTTAATTCGAATAGATAAATTAATCTGCCCTTGCCCCAGGCGGTGAATGATTATTCAGGCGCCGGATGAGACGGACTCAGGAGTTTTGAAGTCGATTCATCGATTCATGGGCCGGCTGGGGCACTTAATCCAAATAGATTGATTAATCTGCCCTTGCCCCAGGCGGTGCATGATTAAGCAGGCACCGAATTCATGGGCCGGCTGGGGCACTTAATCCGAATAGATTGATTAATCTGCCCTTGCCCCAAGCGGTACATGATCATGCAGGCGCCGGATTCATGGGCCGGCTGGGGCACTTAATCCGAATAGATTGGTTAATCTGCCCTTGCCCCAGGTGGTGCATGATTATTCGGGCGCCGGATGAGACGAACTCAGGAGTTTTGAAGTCGATTCATCGATTCATAGGCCGGCTGGGGCACTTAATCTGAATAGATTGATTAATCTACCCTTGCCCCAGCTGATGCATGATTAAGCAGGCGTCGGATTCATGGGCCGGCTGGGGCACTTAATCCGAATAGATTGATTAATCTGCCCTTGCCCTAGATAGTGCATGATTATTCGAGCGCCGGGTGAGACGTACTCAGGAGTTTTAATAGATCTGTCTGCCTTTGCCCCAAGTGGGTCGATCCAGTCGGCGCCGGGCGATTGAGGTTTTTACAATTAATGAGATTGTCTCGAGGGTGCTGCCTCTATAAAGGATAAATGATTAAAGGTACAACTTTTATGAGCATAGTAAACAACTGACTCCAGCTTTTGAAGGTATCGAATGAATGTCGAACAGACTCTTTTTTAACAGCAAAGGGGAAGCGAGGACGCTGGCTGAGCTGGGTGGAGACATGAATCGAGGTAGTGACCCTCCGCGCACAGGGAGCAGGAGTTCCAGGGATCGAGAGAGGCGTCAGTCTCCTCGACGTCGAAGCAGGTCGCCCAGGCGGGACAAGCAGTCACAGGGCAGAACTTCTCAACCTTGAGTCGAGAGGGGACCTGAGGCGAATCCGCGCCCATTAAGCTTCGCGGTATTTGTGGGAAATAGACCCATGACAGAGGCAGACTCGATCGTTCGAGACCCAAATGTAGCGGTCAAGTTTGCTCGACAAATTTTTCCTCCTGAGGTTCAGCAATCGATGGTAGGTTGTCAGGACTACGAAGTATTTCACGAAGGCGTTCACGGGGCGGTGAAGGGGCTGTACACTGCCTATGAAATCGGCATGCGGTTGCGCGCTGCCCCCGAGAAATGGAGAAGAAGGAGGAACATATTCGCAGTTTCGAGGCCCGCGCGGAGGCCGCTGAGCGCGAGTTAAGGAAGGTCAAGGCGGCTCAGGCACAACCCGCCGAGTAGGGAAACCCAATCGTGGAAGAAAGGGTTACCAGTCAGCTTATCAGTACCGCGCTTGCCGATCGTGAGACGGCAAGTATGTTCGCCATGGAGACCGTGAAGGGAAGGGCTTATGAGAAAGGTTTTCATGAAGGCCGAAAAGTTGGAATCGAAAAGACCAAGGAAAAACTTGCCGAAGAAGTTTGCCGATGTGAAAATCGTGGATTTAGGCACAGTTGGATCAAGGCATCTCAAGCCGCGGAAGCTCTTCGAGCGTCGGGCATTGATTCGGCATCGCCACTCTACCACAGTAAACATTTTTCGTTTTCTGCTTTTGAAGTCGAGAAGAGTGAGGATGAGGGTGATGCCGTATAAGTATACTTGTTGTAAGGTTGGAACGCAGACCGCGTTCAAAACTATGTAATATATTGCTTGTTTTATTGAATAAAAAACGTTCTATGATAAATATTTTGTTGTAGTTCGTATTTGGTATGTATGCGTTTCGTTTTATTGTATATGTTTGAATGAATGTATAAACGTTGATCGGCAGGGTCGACCCATACGTGATAGCCGTTTATTCCTAAATGAGGCTATTGTAACCTGAGGAAGCCGAAAGCCAGTGGCTAGAGTGGCTGTGGCAAATTCAACTCGGCTCGGGGCCTAGATTTTTTGCCAGTGCGCGTGCTTTAAAAAGTCGTTTGGATAACTACGGCGTGGCGAATGTCAACCGACATTTTTCTCATGGAGTTCAGTGTTAGTGAAATCGCCTCGGGATTGGGGCCTCGAGATCGCTGCCAGTATTGAAAATAAAAGGAGTGGGCGGTTCACGCAGATAAACAATCGTTTATGTGAGGTGGGATAAGTGGGGATGTTTGTTAGAGACTGGAGTTCAGCCGAACTTGGTGTTGCCATGGAGTGCGGCAGAGGACCCATCCGTATGGGAAGTAGGGCGTCCAAAAGTTGGCATGAATCTTCAAGTCGTCGAAGCAGATCACCCCGAAAGGAAAGGCAACGACCGTTGGGTTTATCCTTCCTTGTCCTGGATCTTTGCCTTGACATTGTCAATGGTATCAGGGGAGGACTTGGACACAGTTGGCTCAAGGCATTGCAAACCGCGGAGGACTTCCGTGTGACGGGCGTTGATTTGGCGCTGCCGCTTTACCAATGCGTCTTCTCCCCTTTTTAGCTTTTGAGATTGGAAATGGGTATTGTAATGCTCAAATGCAAGTTGCGTTTATGTAACAACTGTCTGATTAAATAAAAATTGTAATGCTCAAATGCGGGTTGCGTTTATGTAACGACTGTTTGATCGAATAAAAAGCTTTATTTCAAACATTTGCGTCTTATTCTGAATTTTTTATATGCTTAGTTAAGCACCTTATTTGCGTCTTGCTCTGAATTTTTTATATGCTCAGTTAAGCACCTTATTTCTGATGTTGGCGAGTTTTGTTTTGTTCGTGCCAAAGGGTACTCCGAATCCGGAGGCTAAATCGGCACGAAGGTGTCATGCACCAAAGGGGGCTCCGAATCCGGAGGATTAATCGGCCCTAAGGTGACATGCACCAAAGGGGCCTCCGAATCCGAAGGATTAGTCGGCCTTAAGGTGACATGCACCAAAGGGCGCTTCGAATCCAGAGGATTAGTCGGCCCTAAAGTGACATGCACCAAAGGGGGCTCCGAATCCGGAGACTTAATCGGCCCTAAGGTGACATGCACCAAAGGGGGCTCCGAATCCGGAGACTTAATGTGGCCAATCGGGATATCCACGAAGGGCGCTCCGAATCCGGAGGCTTGATCGGCCCTAAGATGTCATGCACCCAAGGGGGCTCCGAATCTGGAGACTTAATCGGCCCTAAGGTGACATGCACCCAAGGGGGCTCCGAATCTGGAGACTTAGTCGGCCCTAAGGTGACATGCACCAAAGGGGGCTCCGAATCCGGAGACTTAGTGTGGCCAATCGTGATATCCACGAAGGGCGCTCCGAATCCGGAGGCTTAATCGGCCCTAAGGTGACATGCACCAAAGGGGGCTCCGAATCCGGAAACTTAATGGACCCTAAGGTGACATGCACCCAAGGGGGTTCCGAATCTGGAGACTTAATCGGCCCTAAGGTGACATGCACCAAAGGGGGTTCCGAATCCGGAGACTTAATCGGCCCTAAGGTGACATGCACCAAAAGGGGCTCCGAATCCGGAGACTTAATCGGCCCTAAGGTGACATGCACCAAAGGGGGCTCCGAATCCGGAGACTTAATGTGGCCAATCGTGATATCCACGAAGGGCGCTTCGAATCCGGAGACTTAATCGACCCTAAGGTGACATGTACCAAAGGGGGCTCCGAATCCGAAGACTTAATCGGCCCTAAGGTGACATGCACCAAAGGGGGCTCCGAATCCGGAGACTTAATGTGGCAAATCGTGATATCCACGAAGGGCGCTCCGAATCCGGAGGCTTAATCAGCCCTAAGGTGACATGCACCAAAGGGTGCTCCGAATCAGGAGGCTTAATCGGCCCTAAAGTGACATGCACCCAAGGGGGCTCCGAATCCAGAGACTTAATGTGGCCAATCGTGATATCCACGAAGGGCGCTCCGAATCCGGAGGCTTAATCGGCCCTAAGGTGACATACACCAAAGGGGGCTCCGAATCCGAAGACTTAATCGGCCCTAAGGTGACATGCACCCAAGGGGGCTTCGAATCCGGAGACTTAATCGGCCCTAAGGTGACATGCACCAAAGGGGGCTCCGAATCCGGAGACTTAATGTGGCCAATCGTGATATCCACGAAGGGCGCTCCGAATCCGGAGGCTTAATCGGCCCTAAGGTGACATGCACCAAAGGGGGCTCCGAATCCGGAGACTTAATCGGCCCTAAGGTGACATGCACCAAAGGGGGCTCCAAATCCGGAGACTTAATGTGGCCAATCGTGATATCCACGAAGGGCGCTCCGAATCTGGAGGCTTAATCGGCCCTAGGGTGTCATGCACCGAAGGGGGCTCCGAATCGTCGTCATGACGAGCGTTTCAATGGGGTTTGTGAAATGAATTGAGCGACGAAGAAAAATGGTTTGCATTGCAGAAGTGATATATATACAAGTATCAAAGCCCACAGGTCGGGTCAGTGATAGGGTTTTCATAAAATCTCTGCTTGTGCCGATTGGGGGGAGCCACGGATCTCTTCAATGCCATGGGCTGTCGAGAAGCGCATAAGCTGATGATAAGTGCTTGGAACAGCCTTCATAATATGTATCCAGGTTCACCCCATGATGACATTATACGGCAAAGGGAGCTTTACGACCAGGAATTCTACTTCGACCGTTCTGGAGCCCGCTCGAACAGGTAGTATGATCTTCCCTAACGGGTATTCAAGATTCATATTAAAGCCGAACAATGGGTGAGGCGCCGGAGACAGATCTGATTCGTTGAGGCCGAGTTTGATGAAAGTTTGGTAATACATAACCTTTGAAGTACTCCCCGGGTCTATGAGAATGCGTTCAATGGTGAACCGATTTATGCGTAATTTCGTGACCAACGGATCGATGTGGGGAGCTGTCGTGCCGCTAAGATCGGAGTCATTAAAAGTAATTGTCGGAGTTGCTTTGGGCCATTCAGTGGGAATACGTTGCTTTTGGGGGATTGGATGCGATTGAATTGTGTGCACGGTTGGGGGTGCAGGCAGGCTGTAGATCATATGGATCACGCCAAGTGGAGGTGAGTCTTGCTTCAAGGCTAGTGCCTTGGTTGGCTTTCCCTTTCTCACATACTGTTGCAGTCGGCCGTCTTGCACTAGTTCTTCCAGGTGATCTTTTAATGCGTTACAACTCTCCGTTTCGTGGCCGTGATCTTTGTGATATTCGCACCGCCTATCCCTTCTTCGCGTGTCGGGCGGCCCCACCATCTTTGACGGCCATTTGAAGAATGGAAGGTGTTGGACTTTGGTCATTATTGCAGCGATTGGTTCTGACAACTCTGTGTACTTCTTGTCGGTACGCCTCGAACGCCTGCTATCGACTTGCAGTTGTTCATTCGTCCGGTGGGAGCATTGATCGCTTGATCGGCGAGTATCTCACCTTTTGTCTCGTTTAGCGCATTGCCGAGGCTCTGGGCTAGGAGGTGGCACAGAACTTATTGGTTGAGCAATTTCAGGGGGGGCCGTTTTGTTGGACATTTGGCCGGCTTTTATTCTCAAAGCATCATCTTCCACTTTGCAGTACTCTTCAACTTTCTTCATCAACGTCCAGACTGTTTTGGGGGGTCTTCTGGTCAGGGAACTGCGAAGAGGACTGTCAGGATGTAGTCCCATTTTGAAGGCGGTGATGGCCATGGAGTCGTTGCAAGCGTCGTCGACAAGGCTGAAGCACTCCCAGCAGCGCGCCGAATACGCTCTGAGCGTTTCTCCTGACTGAATCTGCATAGCCCAGAGAGAGTCGGCCTACTTCGGCTGTACCTCGTTGGTGATGGAAGCTTTTGATCGAGGCCGGCTCCAGCTTGTAATACCACCTGATAGCTAATGGCCCCAGGCTGCTGGGGAATATTCGGCACATGAGGGCTTTGTTGTCTGCATGCAATGTCATGGCCTGCTTGTAGTGACGGATATGATCAGTGGGGTCTGATTTTCCATCGTAAAGAGTGAATGACGGAGCTTTGAACTTCTTAGGCAGGGCCGCCCTTGCAATCCATCGGACAAAAGGATCGTGCTGGTCCTCTTCGTCTGAACTGCTCCTCTTGCGCTTGTTCCTTGTATGTAGACTCTTTTCGGAGGAGCTGGAAGTTTCAGATCGTCCCTTCTTGTTGAGCTCCGTGGGTGATGAGTTGGAGTCGCTATCGGTATCCTTTGGTCGGGCTCGAGGTCATTCGGGATCTTGGCGCATGGCTTCTCTTGATTTTGCGACTTCGAGGGCCAAATCTTGACGGAGACGTTCGTTTTCAGCGATCATGTTCTCCAGCCTTTGTTCATTCTGCTTTGCTTGTTCCATGATCGCCTGCATTGTCTCTTGCGCTGAGGTCGTTGGTGAGTCGAAGTTCAAGGCGCGTCTTGCAGCAATGGTTTCTTTTCCGAGCATATTTGCTGGAGTGAGGTCATCTCCCTGTGCGGTCTCGTCAATGGCTACCGGAGGATCTTCAGTCATGCCTGCCATGGATGTATTTGAGTATTCCCACAGACGGTGCCAATTGTGGAGAAGTGGTTTGGAAATACTCTTCAGATCCCAGGAGACGCTAGTGATCCTCAGCTAGCCACCTGAAAAGATACAAACACTCCGGTCGGGGGTGCCGGAATTAGCACTTCGACGGACAAGTTAGTTCAGACACTCAAGATAGGTTGTTTACTAAGTTTAGTGAAGTGATTCTTCCATACCTTACTATACCCGTCGTTCCTGTATTTATACCCGTTCCTTTTGATCCTCGAGGCCAGGGCCTACTTTTTAATCATTGTCCTTTCTTTTATTCGGCCCTAAGGACTTACACTTATTCGGCACATATATTATATTCGGCTTCCCACTCTCGTAGGATACAGCCGATTAATATCAGTCTTCCAATGGTACGCTCCTTCTTATTTTTCCATATATTTGGCCCCCACATGCTTATATTCTGATTGATTCGGGGTCTACACATTCGTTTGTCTCGCATGCTTTTTCACAAAAATTAAATAGACCACTGGAACCCACGAACTATTTGTTAGTTGTATCTTCACCTGCTGGGGGATCTATGACTTGTGCTTATGTGTATCTTGCATGTGAGATTGTTATTGGGGATGTCCTTTTGTATGTTGATTTGCTGCCCTTGAATCTTGATCATTTTGATGTAATTTTGGAAATGGACTGGTTAACAAAATATCATGCTTCCATTGACTGTGTAACGAAACAAGTTATTTTTCATCCACCTGGATTGCCTGAATTTGTATTTAACGGAGTTGGTGTTGTACCTCCTCCATACTTGATTTCGGCTATGAAAGCATTCAAATTGATTAAAAAAGGGTGTAATGGGTATTTATGTTGTATATTGACTGTACCTACTGATACTAAAGCTAATGTGGACAGTATTCCCATAGTCGGAGAATTCCCAGATGTTTTTCCAGATGACTTACCAGGGGATTTGATTGATAGGGAGATTGAGTTCACCATTGAGGTGTTACCGGGTACACAACCAATTTCCAAAGCTCCGTATAGAATGGCACCTACTGAATTGAAAGAATTGAAAATCCAGTTGCAAGAATTGTTAGACAAAAAGTTCATCAGGCCCAGTACTTCACCGTGGGGTGCACCAGTTTTGTTTGTGAAAAAGAATTATGGCTCATTGAGGCTATGTATTGACTACCGTGAATTGAACAAGGTGACAGTGAAAAACAAGTACCAATTGCCTCGAATTGATGATTTATTTGACCAATTACAAGGCGCTCAAGTCTTCTCCAAAATTGACCTTAGATCCGGGTATCACCAATTGAAAGTCAAAGCAGAGGACATTGAAAAGACTGTCTTCCGAACAAGGTATGGACATTATGAATTTCTTGTTATGCCTTTCGGAGTTACTAATGCGCCTGCTGCATTTATGGATCTTATGAATAGAATTTTCAAACCATTCCTCAACGAATTTTTGGTTGTTTTTATTGATGACATTTTGATTTATTCCAAGAGTAAGGAGGAACATGAACATCATTTGAGAATTGCTTTACAGACCTTAAGAGAACATAAACTGTATGCAAAACTAACAAAGTGTGAATTATGGCTTGATAGTGTTATGTTTTTGGGGCATGTGATTAGTAAATATGGCGTTTCAGTTGACCCACAGAAGATTGAAGCAGTTGTGAATTGGCCTAAACGGACTAATGTTACTGAAGTCCAGAGTTTCTTGGGTTTAGCCGGGTACTACAGAAGGTTTGTAAAAGATTTTTCCAAAATCACCCTGCCGTTGACTCAATTAACTCAAAAGGGAATACCATTTGACTGGACCGACCAGAGAGAATCAGCTTTCCAGGAATTGAAGACTCGACTTGTGACTGCACTGATTCTCACCCTACCCTCAGGTACGGATGGATTTACTATTTTTAGTGATGCTTCTTATAAGGGATTAGGATGTGTATTCATGCAGAATGGTAAAGTTATCGCGTATGCTTCCCGATAACTAAGACCACATGAAAAGAATTATCCAACTCATGACTTGGAACTTGCCGCAGTAGTGTTTGCATTAAAAATTTGGCGCCACTACTTATACGGGGAAACATGTGAGATGTATACAGATCACAAGAGTTTAAAATATTTATTTACACAGAAAGAGTTGAACATGAGACAGCAAAGATGGTTAGAATTGATAAAAGACTATGACTTACAAATCTTGTACCATCCGGGGAAAGCTAACACCGTTGCTGATGCACTTACTCAGAAATCAATTGGGAATTTGGTCTGCTTACTCACTGGACAGAAAGAGCTGTTACATGACCTTGAGAAATTCGAGGTTGAGATTGTTTTGCGTGAACAGGGTGGGACATTGGCTGCTATTTTTTCTCAACCAGCACTCGTTGAAGAGATCAAAGAGAAACAGCGACAAGATGACTTATTGAAGAAGATAATTGATGAACGGGAATCCAAACTAAGGCCAGATTTTAAATTCGAAAATGATGTGTTGAAATTTCAGGAAAGGTTATGTGTACCAAATGATCCTGAATTGGAAAAGCGAGTTCTGCAAGAAGGCCACAGTTCAAAACTCTCTATTCACCCGGGAAATACGAAAATGTACCAACACTTGAAACTTAATCTCTGGTGGCCGAGAATGAAGAAAGAAATTGCTGAGTTTGTATCAAAATGCCTACATTGTCAACAAGTCAAAGTCGAACATCAACGACCCGTAGGTTTACTTCAGCCTTTACCAATACCGGAGTGGAAATGGGAACATATTACTATAGATTTCATTGTTGGATTGCCTCACTCCAGTAGAGGTATGGATTCTATTTGGGTTATTGTTGATCGACTGACTAAATCTGCTCATTTCTTACCTGTCAAAACAATTTTCAATGTGGATAAGTTGGCTACAATTTATATTAATGGGATTGTTAGATTGCATGGAGTGCCTGTGTCCATTGTTTCTGATAGGGACTCGAAGTTTACATCAAGATTTTGGCAAAGCCTGCAAGTAGCATTGGGTACTGAACTGAGATTGAGTAGTGCGTACCATCCTCAGACAGATGGCCAATCAAAAAGAACAATCCAAACTCTGGAAGACTTGCTGCGTATGTGTGTACTTGATTTCCAAGGGAATTGAGAAAGTCATTTGCCTTTAGCCGAATTTGCCTACAACAACAGTTTTCATTCGAGCATCGGTATGGCGCCTTTCGAGGCTTTATATGGCAGAAAATGTCGGTCTCTTATTTGTTGGGCAGAAGTTGGAGATGGGCCTTTACTTGGGACTGAAATTGTGCATGAAACAACAGAAAAGGTGAAATTAATTCAACAAAGCCTGAAAACCGCACAAAGTCGACAAAAAAGCTACGCGAATGTACGAAGACGAGACAGGGAATATGAAGTGGGTGATCATGTTTTTGTTAAAGTGACACCAATGAAAGGACAGACACGCTTTGGAGCTAAGGGTAAACTAGCACCTAGATATATTGGGCCGTATGAAATCATTGAAAAGATTAATCTAGTGGCATATCAAGTAGCACTCCCTCTTGAAATGGGACATATGCATAATGTTTTTCATATTTCGATGTTGCGGGATTATCTTCGGGATCCTTTCCATGTTATTGAGCATACCCATGTAGTACTAACTGATGACTACACTTTTGAAGAACGGCCTATTCAGATTATAAACCGAAGAATCAAGAAGTTGAGAAATAAAGAAATCCCATTAGTGAAAGTGGATTGGCAAAACCATGTTGGCGTTTACGTGACTTGGGAAAGGGAAGATGATATGATGAAAAGATACACTGAACTGTTCCCCCTGAATCTAGTATTCTTCCAAAATGAAGGTAATTCGAGTTTGGAGGACCAAACTCTTTTTAAAGGGGGGAAGGCTGTGACAACCCTCACCTCTGATTAGCATTAATTCGTGATTTAGCATGATAAGTAACTGATTAAGACGAAATCCTAAATTAATTATGTGAGTGTGTTATTTGGATTACATTTCTATCTGTTTGATGCAAAATGATCTGTTCATGTTTTGATTTCAAATTGCAAATTGAAAGCCTTATCGACAACCGATTCGGAAATTGACTTGATTTATATGCTAGTTAGGAATTATAGAATTTTATGGTAGGTTTAATTAAAATTCGATTTGGAATGATTAAAATTCGATTAGCCTGCTTATAGCCCAGAAATCTGTGAGTAACAATGTTGTAAAGCTATGTTCAATTACAATTATTTTCTGAATGATTAACTGTACTGCTTTCAGAAATGATATTGTTTACTAAATGAATGGTTGTCCTATTTTACGAATTGTACTCGTGGCATCCATAGCAATTGACTGTTACTGTTACTGCTACTGTTACAGAGATCTCTGTCAGTTCCAATGTTTGGAACTACTACTATTTATTGTTTTGATGGCCATCAATTGACTATTCGGTCAATTAAGACTTACTGTATTGTTCCGCTATTGGATGTACCACGTATGACTGCTATGATTCCTAAATGACTGATATGACTTGAAATATGAGTCACTGATTAAATAATCGATTTACTGATGCAAATGACTGTTTCAATTACTGAAAGGACATTCATTCGTAACCTCTTTACACATTTGTTATTCACTGGGCTTTAGTTCACTATTTATATATATATATGTAGGCGGCCAGGCACCGGACCAAAGCTAGAAGCGTCGAATTAAGCTCATGTTTTGTCAAGCCAAACATTGTGCCTCACTTCAAGGTTCCGAGTCTACTCGAGCCAAGGCTATTTTTGGGGTGTTTCAGATTCACCCTTTTGTCTCCGCCATGTAATGAATGTTTAAGACTTGACTGTACATTAATGGTGAAGAGAATAGGTCCCTAACCTGTATGCTATGTGTATCTGAGATGTATGTATATATATATATATGGTTATGAGTGTGGTTTTGTCCATGGAAGTCTTTTCCCATTTAGGTCTTCACAACTCATTGGACATCTGTTTATTACTAATTGGCTTCCGCCAGCCCCTTTATACTGTATTATTGTCATCACTGTTAAGCAGGCCTTTGGTAATCACGGATTACTGGGCGGTTACGATGCTAAACCCTTAGGGACAGGTTTGGGTCGTGACAGGCATCTGCATGTGTGTTTTGTTCCCTGGTTATTTGATTTAATTCATGATGGTCGAATTTTGCCAGCAAAGAATTCGCCGTTTTCATGTAAGCCGCCATACGGTCATTTTTGGCTGCGTATTCCCCCTTCAATTGGTTGATGACTAGCTTTGAGTCGCAGAAGGCAAGCAGACGCCAAGCACCAAGGAGATGTGCGTTCCGTAAGCCGGTTAACAATGCTTCGTATTCGGCCTCATTGTTCGATGCTTCGAAGCCCAGTTTGACAACCTGCTCGATTATTGCCCCGTCGGAAGCCATGATCACTACGCCGACCCCACTGCCACGTTGGTTGGATGAGCCGTCACAATACAACTGCCAAATGTCTCTAACGTAAATTCTCCAGTTCAGCTTAGGTTGAATTTGATCAGACTTAAAGCCGGCGAGACATCCGGTGAATTCAGCCACAAAATCGGCGAGCACTTGCCCCTTGATTGAGGTTCTGGGCCGAAATTGAATATCGTACAAGTCAAGTTCGAGAGCCCATTTTGAAACGCGCCCTGATGCCTCTGCACTGTGGAGTACTAAGCGGAGGGGGTAGTCTGTTATTACCCCAATGGTATGCCCCTGAAAGTAATGCATCAGTTTTCTCACTGTCATAACGAGAGCAAGGACGAGTTTTTCCAACGGAAGGTAACGTGTTTCGGTGTCAACCATTGCTTTGCTCACATAATAAACTGGCCGCTGCTCCCTTAGTTCTTCATTTAACAGTACGACGCTGACGGCCCAGTCGGAAACTGCTAGATATAAAATAAGCAGATCACCTGCCGAAGGTGTTATCAAAAGTGGGACTGATCGGAGGTAAGTCTTCAAACCGTCCAAAGCGGCTTCGCACTCGGGGGTCTATTCAAAAGCTTTACCCTGCCGAAGGGTATGAAAGAATTGTTGGCAGCGATCCGTGGAACGACTGATGAATCTGTTGAGTGCGGCGGCCATTCCCATCAACTTCTGAACCTCTTTGACCGACCGAGGAGAGCAGAGTTCTGGAATTGCTGTGATTTGCCTCGGGTTGGCTTCGATTCTGCGGTGGTTAACAATATAGCCAAGGAATTTGCCAGATCCGATGCTGAAAGCACACTTGGAAGCGTTCAACTTCATTTTGTATTTGCGAAGAATGCCGAATGTCTCTTCCAGATCGGCTAGATGAGTTTGCGCTTCTCTGGATTTGACCACCATATCATCGATGTACACTTCCATAGTACGGCCGAGTTACTTCTTGAACATGGCAGTGACTAATCTTTGGTAGGTTGCCCCCACATTCCTCAGCCCAAAAGGCATAACCTTATAGCAATAGGTTCCTCTTAGGGTGAGGCATGCAGTTTTCTCTTGGTCCTCCGGATGCATGGCAATTTGATGGTAGCCTCTGTACGCATCCAGGAAGCTCATACGTTGATGATGTGCCATTGCATCTACGAGTTGGTCTATTCTGGGGAGCGGACAGCAATCCTTGGAATAAGCTTTGTTTAAGTCCGTGAAATCCACACAAACACGCCAAGTTCCATTTTTCTTCTTTACAACCACAATATTCGACAGCCATGTAAGATAGGTCACTTCGCGGATTGCCCCGGCATCAAGCAACCGGTCAACTTCTTCAACAACGGCAGCAGTGTGTTCTGTGGCTAACTGCCAACTTTTCTGAATAATCGGCTTACATCTGGGATCAACGTTTAAGCGGTGCTAAGACACAGATAGATCCACCCCCGGCATCTCATATGGCGACCATGCAAATACATCAAGGTTGCCGAGTAAGAAGGAAATTAGCTCTTGCCTGTCGACTTTATTTAGGGACGCGCCGACCATGAAGAATTTGTCAGGATTCTCGTCAATTTCAACCCGATCCAGGGCTCCGGTTGCCTTTTCACTTGGGAGCCGCCCAACGTCGTCGAGCCTCTCTCAATCCGGCACCTCAATTGAATTCACTTCCAGCTCTCTTTGTGTCTTTGCAGCAAAAAGATAACATGCTTGTGCCGATTTCTGGGAACCTCGAATTTGCTCAATGCCGCGTTCAGTCGGAAAGCGAAGTAACTGATGATAGGTGCTTGGTACGGCCTGCATGGTATGCAGCCAAGTTCATCCCATGATGAGATTACACGGTGAAGGAAGCTTGAGAACCAAAAATTCTACATCCACTGACCGGGAGCCCGCCCGAACTGGTAGTGTGATTTTTCCCAACGGATATTCCGGATTAGCGTTGAAGCCAAATAACGGATAATGAACTGGAGACAGGTCCGACTCAGTGAAGCCAAGTTTGAGAAAGGTCTTGTAGTACATAACTTCGAAGTGCTCCCCTGGTCAATGAGAACACGTTCAACGGTGAATCGGTTTAAGCGTAGTTCAATGACCAAGGGATCAATGTAGGGGAACGTTACACCGGCCAAGTCAGAATCATCGAAAGTAATACTCGCAGCTTCATGGGGACATTTCGCTGGTGTGATTTGCTTTTGGGGGTTCGAATACGATTGAATTGTATGTACCGCAGATTCCATCGGCAAGCTGTATATCATATGGATTACGCCGAGTAGAGGTGAATCCTGCCATAAAGCAACTGTTTTAGTTGAGTTGTTCTTTCGGATGTGTTGCTTAAGCCGACCGTCTTGTACCAGCTCCTTAAGGTGATCTTTCAACGCATAGCAACTGTCGGTATCATGACCGTGGTCTTTGTGATATTCGCACCGCCTATCCCGTCTTCTCGTGTCGGGTGGTCCCACCATCTTAGGTGGCCATTTGAAGAACAAAAGATGTTGAACTTTGGACATAACCGTGCTGATCGGCTCCGACAACTTCGTATATTTCTTGTCCGCGCGCCTCATGCGCCTGCTATCCACTTGAAGTTCTTCATTAGCTCGGTGTGAACATTGGTCATTTGATCGGCACGAATCTCGTCTTTTGTCTCTTTTAGCCCGATTCCGTGGTTCAGGGCTCCATGATGGTACAGAATTTATCGGCTGAACGATTTCTGCTGGGGTTGTCTCGTTGGCCTTGTGCCCGGCTTTGACCCACAGGGCGTCATCTTCCACTTTGCAGTATTCCTCGACTTTCTTCATTAACGACCAGACTGTTTTGGAGAGCCTTCTGGTCAAAGAGCTGCAGAGGGCACTATCAGGATGCAAACCCATTTTAAAGGCAGTGATGGCCATGGAGTCATTGCAGGCATCATCCACGAGATTAAAGCATTCGCAATAGCGCATCGAATACGCACGTAAGGTTTTCCCTGGTTAGATTTGCATTGCCCAGAGAGAATCGGCCTACTTCGGCTAGACCTTATTGGTGATGAACCTTGCCCTGAAGGATTTTTGGATTTGATGGAAGCTCTTAATCGATGCTGGTTCCAATTTATAATACCATCTGACGGCGAGTGGTCCTAAACTGCTCAGAAATATTCAATACATGAAGGCCTCATCGTCTGCATGCAGCGTCATGGCTTGCTTATAATGACGGATGTGATCAGTGGAATCCGATTTTTCGTCGTATAGGGTGAACGATGGAGCTTTGAACTTTTTGGGTAGTACTGCCCTTGCAATCCATCGTAAAAGGGGTCATGTTGGTCCTCTTCGTCTAAATCATTTCTTCTTCACTTATTCTGTGCACACGGACTCCCTTCGGAAGAACTGGAGACTTCGACTCGTCCTTTCTTTTTGGATTCTGGGGATGATGAGTCAGAATCACTGCCACTATCTTGTCTCCGAATTCAAGGTCGTCGACCATCCTTTCTTAGAGATCGTCTCGGATCTTGACGCGCGGCTTGTTGGGATTTTGCCACCTCCAAGGCCAAATCTTGTCGAAGGTGCTCATTCTCAGCCATCATGTTTTCCAACCTTTGTTCATTTTGCTTCGCCTAATCCATAATCACTTGCATTGTCTCATATGCTGATGCCGAGGGTGAGTTCTGGGCAACTGAGTCGAAGTTTAAGACCCTTCGTGCGACAATGTTCTCTAGCCCAAGCATATTGCTTGGAGTGGTATCAACTCGTGGTGTAAGGTCGTCAGCGACTACCGGAGGATCTTCTGTCACGCCCGCTATGGATGTGCTGGGGTATTCCCATAGACGGCGCCAATTGTGGAGAGATGGTTTAGAAATACTCTTTGGATCCTGTAGGACGCTCGTGATCCTCAGCTAGTCACCTAAAAAAGAATGAACACTCCGGTCGAGGGTGTCGGAATTAGCATTCCGACGGATAAGTTAGTATATACTCTCTTGGTTGCTTATATCTCAAGTTAAACTTTTTCTCACATACCTTTCTTTGGTTGATACTCCTCTATTTATATTTTTCCCTCTAGGCCTTAGGGTCGGGCCCACCCTTAATCCATTGCACGTTTATTTATTCAGCTTTTCTTCGGCTGGTTGGAATGCCAATCAGTCTATTCGGCTCTGTGATCGTCTAGGATGAAGCCGAAGCCTAATTCCGTCCTTGACTGTCCTCATACTGTTATTCGGCATTATTGCCCCTACAATATTCGGCTCCCACATACATGCTCACCACTCTCACTATAGATGTCGTCCCCAATCTTTTCTTCCTACACATTGTTGGCCATCTATTCTCCTTAAGTTTCCACAGACGGCGCTAAATTGTGGATGTTGAATTCCGACAACACAACCAAAAGGGAAACTCAACTATAAAGCACCGGCAGAATAAATTAAGCCAAACAACCTGTAACAAGAAGATGAGAATCCGACGATGGTTCGTCCACCCGGGGGCATTCCGACGATCAAGTCAGTAATCAATATCCCTCAAAGATTGCAAATTATGCTTAAACTCACAAGAAAGAACTTACCTCAAACCCACGATGGTGCCTTACTTTTATAACCAGCAGTGACCTGATCCCTTTAGAAGCCTCACTTCAATGGACTCAGGCTCAATGCTCATCCTAGATCCTCAGTTAGATAGGGATAAACTCTCATTGAGCCTTATCCTTATCCAGACTGAAATTCTCCCCTATTCTAGGACTTTTGTCCCTTATCTGTTTATCACGGATTCCGACATCTCCGCAGACAACCTCAGCCTAACCAAAATCATCTCGGCAAGCATGACCAGGCCATGTAGCACCTCAGCTGACACTTCAACATCACCTTAATCACATGTTGTTGTTCATAAAATACTCCCCACAATATAAATTATATGAAATAAAATTATTATAATTATTTTTAAAACTACATGTCATTAAAGCATAATTTTTTTTTTTTTTTTTAAAAATGGTCTGCCAAGGCCTCCTCTCAAAAAGTACAGCATATGGCGCCCCTCTCTCTCTCTCTCTCTCTCTCTCTCTCTCTCTCTCTCTCTCTCTCTCTCTCTCTCTCCTCCTTTGTGTATGTGTCTGGTAACTTTTTTTGGGGGGTGAATAATGTGGTTGGCAACTTGCTCTTCACAGTTAGCATACCACTTAGCAAACTTTAGAGAACACCATTGGAGGAATTTTCATCTTGATCTTGGTGTGTTATCTTTGCAGCAAATGTCACTACCAATAGATTTAACAAACTCAATTGGAGATGGTCTTATCTATTTATTGGATGAGGAAAATGGAGAATGATTGGTGACCACACAAAAAAAAAATAACGTGTTCTTTGCTCCCAACCCACGTTTTTAATGTCAAATGTGTCTGCTGCTGAAAAAATTATCACATAAGTTGTTTCATATTTTACGTGATATGTCTTTATAATTTTATTGATTATATATTTATTATATATATATATTAATAAAACAACTAATAAAATTAAAAGGATGTACTATTTAATTGAAATTCCTAAAATGCGGAATAATTCCTCTTTATACCGACACTTCTTCGTTATTCCTCTTTATACCGACACTTCTTCGTAGGCCCCATTGGTCTTAATCGAGTCCTGTTTTTACCTTGAAAGACAAAATTTTAAAAATATAAAAAAATTGAGCCCTTGTTTTCATCATGTGTAAAATTGAGACAATAACATATCAGTGGAGTAATAAAAAATTATTTTAAAAAAATAAAAATAATTTTAATTTTCATTATTAAAATTTGTAATATTTTATTTTTTTATAAATATTTTTCATTGACATCACATCAGTGTAATTCTCTCTATAAAATTTGAAGGGTGTGTGGTGTTGTTTGAGAATAAAATTATAATTAAATCATAGATGATGGATTGATAAATTTGATATCCGTAACTAAATCATAGTTTGGATGGTTCAATCTATTAATTAATTAAAAAATAAACTTAAATAATTATATAATATATAATACTCATTTACATAATGTTATATTATCTTATCATATATATATATATATATATTATTAAAATTATTATTTTTTCTATGCCTTGGTGGCACATTATAAGAACTTACTTTTTTTTCTAAGAGAGCCACATCAACATCTATTTTCTTAATTACAAATAGAGTTTTACGAAAACCCAAACCTAATTTAAATTATACTAACTTTACCTATTTTATATGGACTCTATTTAACAAATATTTCTTTTCTATATATTTTTCATCGTAAATTGAGATAATCCACATATCCAATACCAATTTTGCATCTTCTTAATTCCTTCAAGAATTTTTTTTAAGGCTAAATTGCCTTTTTTTTCTTTTTATTTTCCTATCCATTATTCTATGCCCAATATCAATTCTATATAATGGATTTGTCATTTAAATTTTATACTGATTCTATATATGAAATTATATTTCATTTTTCACATTATTTTATATAATCACAACACACAAGATAAAAAAACATACACAACAATAATACTCTCAATGAGCCTCTAAAGTTTAAATTTATTGCTTAAGTTATTTTTCTAATTGTTGAACAACAAGTTCTTTTATATTTTGACATCATATTACAGATGATTAATCACTTCACACACTGAGATGTATCTATCATTTGAATATTTTCCATTATTTTTTCTTTTTAGGTTTAGATGTTATATGATTCTTTATTGGTTAATCGGTATTGAATTTCTTTCATATAGTTAAAATTTTAATTTAATTAAGAGTGTTTATTTTACACTCTTATAATTTAACATATATATATCATATAAAATCATTATATGATAATCCAACTACAACATATTTATATTTAATTTTTTAAATATATTTTATATAATTTATATTTCTACATATTTTGATTTTCCAAATGAATATAAAAAAAAATTAAATAGTTAGAATTACTTTTAATTTTATATTATTAATTCTTTTTCTAATTTAATTATTATTTTTAACATCAAAATGAGTATTTATTTTACTATTTTACTATTTAATATTTATCATACAAAATTATTATATGATAATTACACTTTTATAATACGATAGAAATAAAATTATCAAAATACACAAATAATTTAACTAAAATTAATGTATATAAATATTCAAGTAACAATTTTATAGAAAGATAGAGCTAATATTATCAAAATAAATAATTAAAATTATTCTTTTATAATACACATTGTACTATCAAATATTTTAAATAGAAAAAAAAAGTATGTGCATTGCACGAGTCAACTGCTAGTATATTATTAAAAGTAGTGTTTTTCCTATGCCTATGAGGCACATTATAAGGACTTACAACCACGTCAGTATATATTTTCTTAATTACATATAGAATTCTACACAATCCTAAATATAATTTAAATTACACTAATTTTACCTATTTTATATGGACTCGATTTGACAAATGTTTCTTTTCCGTATATTTTCATAATAAATTGAGATAATCCACAAACCTAATACCAATTTTGCATTTCACGTTTTTCTTTTTAATTCTTTCAAGGGTATTAGGAAATTTTTTTTAATCCTAAATTGCCTTCTTCTTTTTTTTTCTTATTTTCTCGTGCATTATTCTATACCCGATACCAATTCTATATTATTTTATATTATGAATTTATCGTTTAAATTTTATAGTGATTCTATATATGAAATTATATTTTATTTCCTACATTATTTTATTAAATCAAAACTTACTAAAGGAAAAACTTGCACAACAATAATACTCTCAAGGAGCCTCTAAAGTTTGGATTTACTATTTCAGTTACTTTTTTAATTGTTGAAAAGTTTTGACATCATATTATAGATGATTAATCACATCACACACTGAGATGTATCTATCGTTTGAATGTTTTCATTATTTTTTTAGGTTTAGATGTTATTATGTAATTCTTTCTTGATTAGTCGTTATTGAATTTCTTTTATATAGTTGATATTTTAATTTAATTAAGAGTGTTTATTTTACAATATTATAATTTAATATATACATATATATATCATATAAAATCATTATATGATAATCCAATTATAACATATTTATATTTAATTTTTTAAGAAATTTTATATAATTTCCATTTCTACATATTTTTATTTTCCAAATGAATATAAAAGAAAATAAAATAGTTAGAATTACTTTTAATTTTATATTACTAATTCTTCTTCTAATTTAACTATTATTTTTAATATCAAAATCTGTGTTTATTTTATTATTTTATAATTTAATATATATCATACAAAATTATTATATGATAATTACATTTTTATAATATGATAAAACTAAAATTATCAAAATACACAAATAATTTAACTAAAATTAATATATATAAGTATTCAAGTAACAATTTTATAAAACGATAGCGCCAATATTATCAAAATAAATAATTAAAATCATATTTTAATTTTAATTTTAAATTAAAATTAAAATTATTCTTTTATAACACACATTGTATCATGAGATATTTATAAAAAAAAAAAAAAATAGCACATGTATTGCACAGGTCAACTGGTAGTATATAAATATAGTGTTTTTCCCTTTCTTATGTGACACATTCTAAAGGCTTATGTTAAATAAATAAATAAATTACATCAGCATACTTTTTCCATTTACATATAAAATTCTATATAAATTCAATTTCAATTATAATAACCAATTCCAATTCCAATTCCAATTCTAAAGGCTTACTTTTATATATAAAACTAGCAGTTGACTCATACAATGCACATGCTATTTTTTTTTTCAAAAAATATTTGATACTATAATGTGTGTTATAGAAGAATAATTTTAATTTTGATTCAAAATTAAAATTAAAATTAAAATTAAAGTATGATTTTAATTATTTATTTTAATAATATTGGCGCTATCGTTTTATAAAATTGTTACTTGAATACTTATATATATTAATTTTAGTTAAATTATTTATTTATTTTGATAATTCTCGTTCTATTGTATTATAAAAGTGCAATTATCATATAACAATTTTGTATAATATATATTAAATTAAAAAATAGTAAAATAAATATTTATTTTGATATTAAAAATAATAGTTAAATTAGAAGAAGAATGGGTAATATAAAATTAAAAGTAATTATAACTATTTAATTTTTTTTTATATTCATTTGAAAAATAAAAATATGTAAAAATAGATATTATATAAAATATATTAAAAAATTAAATATAAATATGTTGTAATTGAATCATCATACAATGATTTTATATGATATATGTATATATATTAAATTATAAGATTGTAAAATAAATACTCTTAATTCAATTAAAATATCAACTATATAAAAGAAATTCAATAACGACTAAACCATTCTGACGATTGATTGATGAAAAATTTTATAAGGGAAAATTTTTCATCAATCATGACAGTTGTTACATTTACACCAAACCATTCTGTCATTCTTGGAGACATTGCACCTAACCAACTACTGTCCCCATTAGTTAATATAATACAAGGAATTCCTCCTCTAATAGTGAGATCTTGTTGGAATTGAACAAATACATGAAAGTCTCCCTGCCTGCCTTGTCACTCACAAACTAATGCGCTTGCAAAGTGCTGGGTGTAGAACCCACATCCCCAATGAGTCGGTACATGACATGCTACCACTGCCAGTCTCTGACGCCCTCATCAAGGAGACATTACCCTGCTTGCCTCGATGCTTGTTCGTTCCCCTACCCATGAGAAACCCGCACCGATGCGAACACCACCCTTAGTGCAGACCCCACAATGAAGGTGCATGGTATAAGTCTCACGTACCGTCCCTATCACAGTGCCCCTAGGCTGGCTCTAATACCACTTGTCACAGACTGGACGCTTGTCATCCTCCCGAGAAGTCGACTCCATAAGTGGTACTACATACCCTCGTGAATTATGCCCAAGGACTAACCCAAGAGATGCGAAAGGGATCAACCATGCCCTTGCCGCTCACAAACTAATGCCCTTGTAAAGTGCTTGGTGTAGAACTCGCATCCCAAATGAGTCGGTACGTGTTGAAAAGACACCATGAAGAGTTGCTGTGAGTTTCTGAAGATGATAACTTGTATATTCAACTTGTATTGTGTTACAAAGTAGTCATCAGTTTACATAGCCCTAAGCTATGGCTAAACAAGAAAAGATTGAAAAAGGAAATACGCATATATGCCTAATTTATGCCTAATTTCTAATATACACAATGCCATATACACACGATATATTCTCACACTCCTGCTCAAACTCAAGGTGCTTTAGTAAACAACACTGAGAGTTTGCTAAGAAGAAACTGAAACCGAGTAGCAGTGTGAGTCTTGGTGAAGAAGTCCGCAAGTTGCAAAGCCGAGGAGACGAAAGGAAGCGAGACAGAGCCAAACTGCAGATGCTGTCAGACAAAGTGACAATCGATCTCAATGTGTTTCGTCCGTTCATGGAAGACAGTATTGTGGGCAATCTGGATAGCACTGCGGTTGTCACAATAGAGAGAGGTCAGACAAGACTGTGGGACACCCAAATTAGAGAGAAGACAGCGAAGCTAAACAAGCTCAGCAGTAGCATAAGCCATAGCATGGTACTCAGCTTCGGCAGTAGAGCGAGCAATAATAGTTTGTTTCTTGATTTTCCAAGAGATCAAGGAATCACCAAGAAACATACAGAAGCCAAATGTGGACTTGCGATCATTAACATCACCAGCCCAATCAGAATCTGGCATAGGCCACCAAGTCTAAAAAAGAAATAGAGGACAACAGTAAGCCCTGAAAGATGGTACCTCGGAGATAGCGAAGAATGCGAACCAAAGCAGCCCAATGGATAGAGCAAGGACCAGAAATGAACTGACTAACCACATGAACAGCATAAGCAAGATCAAGGCGAGTGACAGTCAAATAAACTAAACAACTCACAAGCTCGCAATAGAACGTGGGATCATCCAAAGGGACACCATCAATAGAGTTAAGCTTCACATTAAGCTCAAGAGGAGTATCAGAAACCTTAGTATCAGTAAGACCGGCATGGTGAATGACCTCACTAGCATACTTGGCCTGAGACAGAAAATAGCCCTTTGGAGAAGAGGCAACCTCAATACCAAGAATATACCGTAATTGACCCAGATCCTTCATTTCGAAAGTGTAAAAGAAATGTTGCGTAACCTCAGAGATAGCAGAAGAGTCAGAGCCAGTGATGATCATATCATCCACATAGAGCACGAGAGCAACAAAACCGGCCGAGGTATGTCGTAGAAACAAAGCAGAGTCGGAAGCAAAAGGATGAAACCCAAGCTTAGTAACAGCAGTCTGAAAGTGATCATACCAAGCACAAGGAGACTGCTTCAAACAACACAGATCACGTCGCCGATGACAAACCTGCCCAAAATAGTGGAAAAGGCCAGGGGGAGGACGCATATAGACCTCCTCAGTGAAATGACCGTTAAGAAAAGCATTCTTAACGTCCATCTGATAGAGAGGCCAATGTCGAATAGCAACAACAAAAATCAAGGTCCGGACAGTAGTCATCTTGGCAACAAGAGCAAATGTCTCCTTATTATCAATACCATACTCCTACGAGAAACCCTTGGCAACTAAGTGAGCTTTGTAGCACTCGAGAGAACCATCGAAATGAGTCTTGACTTTATATACCCATTTACAACTAACCAAATTCTTTCCCACAGGCAAAGGAACCAACTCCCAAGTGTTAGTCTTCTGCAAGGCAGACAACTCATCCTCCATAGCTTGAACCCAATTAGGATCTTGACAAGAGGAACAATGGAGATGTACTCATCAGACGGGACCTCAGAAGAAAATGGGTTAATGTGAACCAAATCCTCTTTGGAAACGGGAGTAGTGAGAAGGGCAGCTGAAAGTAAGACAGACGTTCAAGAAAGACAACATGACGGGAGATATAAAGGCAACGAGACACAGGGTCATAACAACGGTAGCCTTTCTAAGTAAGACTGTAACCCAAAAAGACACACAAGACAGACTGGGCACTGAGTTTGGTCCTATCTTTACAAGGAAGGAGGACAAAATAAGCAGACCCAAATACAGAGCATGATAAGGGGATTGACCAGAGAGTAGGGGAGTCAGCATGCGATTAAGGAGGAAAGCAGCGGTAAGAACTGCCTCACCCCAAAATGGTGCTGGAATAGAGGCAGAGAGAATGAGAGATCGAGCTGTTTCAAGGAGATGACGGTGTTTACGCTCAGCACAACCATTTTTGGCAGGGGTATCAGTACAGGAGGTTTGGTGAATAGTGCCCAATGTAGCCACATACTCACAGAATTCAGTTTTAAAGTATACCTCACCTAAGTCAGACCAGAGGATTTTAATGGTGGCTCCAAACTATGTAGTGATCATAGACTGAAAGGTACAATGTATCTGGAAGAAGTCAGATTTATGAGCCATAAGATAAACCCAGGTATAGCGGGTACAATCATCAACAAAGGATACATAGTACGCAGAACCCCCTTTAGTGAGAACAAGAGAAGGTCCCCAAACATCAGTACGGACAACAGAAAAAGATGAAGCAGAAATAGAAGTACTGTTATTAAAAGGTAAAGCTGTCATTTTAGCAAGTTTACATCTTCGACACTTGTTAATTTGACTATGGGAGACTTTACCTAACAATCCTGACTGAGCTAGATATCGCAAGCGGTCAACAGACAAATGACCTAAGCGAGAATACCGTAAATAAAACTAACTCTATTGAGAATCTAACTGAAAAGATGAAAATGCAACGGGGGAGGTAGACAGAGGAAGATGCAAGCTTTCCACCACATAGAGATCTCCAACTCTATGGCCGGTCCTAATCTGCTTCTTGGACACCCAATCCTACACACAACAGACAGAAGAAGAAAAGATAACATCAAAACCAAAAGCATCAAGTTGACTGATGGAAAGCAAGCTAACAGACAGTTGAGGAACATAAAAAGCAGAGGTAATAGTAACAGCAGACATGGTAGAGGGTAAAATAGACCCAATAGATAGGACAGACATACCAGACTCATTAGCAATATTGATAGTAATAGAAGAGGGAGGGAGGATACAGTTTTGGAGTAAGGAAAGATGAGAAGTCATATAATGAGAGGCACCATAATTAAAAAGTTAGATAGAGGAAGGAATATCTGAAGAGGACCCAAGCAAACCTGAATGAAGCGAGGTGAGAGCAAAGGCAGAGAAAGATGACTGAGAGGTGGACAGGAGATGTTGAAGCTAAGCCATTTGGGCACGCAAAGAAGCCAAGTCAGGATCAGAAGCCAGAGCAGATGTAGTATAAGCAGTAGGAGGTCGAAACTGTGTCTGAGGCGGTTGAGAAGACTAAGCAGAATGACGGCCCCTTGGGACAGTTGTACTTCCAATGGCCTTTCTATTCGCAAAAAGCACATTCATTAAAGGCTAGTGGCCTCTTCTTGGGCTTCGCATGGCCCTAAAGCTGATGAGGTGGTGGGGTTGACAACAGAGGAGGCTAAGTAAGAGCCAAGAAGACAGATGGAGATAGAGTCTTATTGGCCGTCTTAAGACAGGTTTCCTCGGATAGGAGCTCACGAACAATAACATCCACACTGTGAAGAGAAGACCAATGAAGAATGCCACCACGGATAGCATCCTACTGAGGGGAGAGAGCTGTCAGAAACTAGACCAGACGACCATCTTCTCGAAACCGTAGATAATCATCTAGCACCTGGATGATAGGAGGCTCTATCAAAGCAAGCTGATCCCAGAGACCAGTCATCTCAACATAAAAGTCCTGAACAGACTTATCCCGCTGGCGAGCACCCTGAAGAGTGGTTTCAAACTCATACCGTTTGGAAAAGTTGGACTACTAATAGACACTGAGTAAATACGCCCACACCTCCTTTGCAGTGGAATATTTAGAGAACATCATGCCAATGCAATCTTCCACAGAATTGTGGAACCAAGTCAGAATCCCAAGCATCACACGCAACCTCATATCCCTTTTTTTTGGGATCAGATGGCGAAGGGACTGAACCAGAAACATAACCCCATTTTTTACAGCCGACGATAAAATTTTTCATAACACTGGCCTAATATGTGTAATTGGAACCAGTTAGTCGGCAACTAATGGCATGACTTTTGTCTTCAGACATGATGAGAACTCAGAGGGGGTCAGATTGCAAATACTAGAAAACCTTGGGGTCAGAATGAAATAACCAGTAAACCAAGAATACTTAGCAATAACACCACCAAAGATGAGAACTAGATCGCAAACCAGAAAACGAGGGCCAGAAGTGGTTCGCTACTTGTCTAAGACAAAGTACAATAACAATCGCGAACCAGAAACAAGAATCGCGAGTTCGATGATGGTCAGAAGTAGATCGTAACAAGTCTGAGATAGAAAACCAATGGTCGCGAGGAAGAAGACAGAGTGTAGAAGTGACGCTTGCGATGTGAAATCTCAGGTCGCACAACGATTGCAACTTCTGTTGATAACGATCGCAATTTCTGAGGCTGATAGCTAGGGTTTCGGACACGACTCTAATATCATGTGAGTTTCTGAAGATGATAACTTGTATTGTGTTACAAAGTAGTCATCAGTTTATATAGCCCTCAGTTATGGCTGAACAAGGAAAGATTGAAAAGGAAATACGCCTATATGCCTAATTTACGCCTAATTCCTAATATACACAATGCCATATATACACAATATATTCTCACAGTTGCACCCTTCCATTTGAATGAAATCAATTCCCATTTACTTCTAAAATTTTTCAACAATCCCTCACATGAATGAAATTGATGACACAATGCAAATGAAATGAAGACATTAACAAAGAGAGTTTTTGGTCTTGAACCTTCCTTAGTGAAAGACTATCAAACTTACTAGCTAACCATTGGACATGATGCCTTGAACTATTCAGCTGTTTATGTAAGCCAAGACAATAGAATTTATACAAATTATCTCTGAACACAGCTTGGTTGTTTCGGTTGTACCCGTTTTGGTCTTGGGCAATTCTTGATTTTCATGAGTACTTTAAAAAATTCAGCCTTATCAATTCTCATAGAATTATAGCCCCTTCATACTCATATAAGTAATTCTTATTTTGAGTCTATTAAAAACTCATCTTGAAAGATATCCCTCTAAGTTTTTTAAGATATAAAATAATCATTAAAAGTATAGCTCACCCTAAGTTCCCGACATACAACACATGTTATAAATATCACTCTCATCATAGGAATAGACAGGAGATAAACTCCCTTAGTGATTTCTGGTGAGTCATCCAAGATTCGGTTATCCATTTGAATCTAGATCTTGGGATCTCCAATCAGCTAGATTGGGGTTGCCATTATGATGACTCGAAATTAATAGGCTTTAATTTCATTCCCCTCTATGAACTTTTCCTCATCTGCTCTTTGATTAAATTTTTGTTAACGACTGTTATTTTTCGTTTAACCTTTACATTTTAACATCATTAATTAGTTAATGGATCCATGTGGCGCCTAGTGAATGCTATGTTTTTTTAGCGACAATAATAAATTGTGTCGCTAAAGGTCTACTTTTACCAACAAAATTGATCACTGTGTCACCAAAAACATACTTTTGGCTATGAAAAATTGATGTCGTCGCCAAAAGTAGTCGTCAAAAATGCAATTTCTTGTAGTGCACTATAGACAATACTTACAATTGAGGGCAAATATTTTACGGTATTGAGTCTCTGAATACATCGAGACTTACTATTACTCTATATTACTCCTATTTGTTAAATTCAAATAATAGTGATAGAGATATTCCTTAACGAAATCATTTTTAATTCTACTCCAGTTTTATCCTAGACAAAGAATTAAAATTCTTTGTGGACCTAGTATCAGGAACCGTCATTTTAGTAAAACATTTCAAGCACCCCGACATTTAAGTATTCTAAGAAAACCTCATTTTCTTTCTTGGTGCATATCTTTTGTAAAATATCAATACACCCCCACAATTTTAATCTAAATCAAAACATAGCATTTCTTACTTATTATTCTTCAAGTGCTACAAATGAAAAGAAACTCCAAATAATTATGATTACACAAGTCATAATTAATATTTTGACAAGTATATTCTATTCGATATACTCTAAAATATGAACAGTTCAAATTATCAAAACGGTTCTCGAAATAAGTCTATATTGTCGCACAACAATATCTGTTGTGCCCCTGCACAGCAGTGACCCCGCACAGCAGTGACCCCATCTCCTATATAGAAACAATAAATATACAAAATAATAAATTTCCTCAAAAAATATGAACATATTATGTTACAAACCATAAATCTGCAGAAACAAATCAAATCCAATCGGCATGTATAAATCATGAGGATTACAATCCTTTATTTACATCATACGCTGTGTACAAATCAAACAATGCAAACATTTTTTTTTAAACATAAAAGGATTCTACAACTATTATGCCTAAGCAGCACAAACCGTTTAATGTAAAAAATTCCAAAACATAATTTCTTCTATTTCTTTGTATAAACAGAACTCCGATAACAAGAATCTACTACATATACTTGTAGACATACAAGGTTGTATCTATCTCTTTATTGACTCTAGATTGAGATCAATAAATAACAAAATCAATTCTGTGTAAATAAATTTTTGTTTCAAACAAAAGTTTCAGAATAGCAAGAATTTTTATAAAACATACACAGAGTGTACAAAAATAAAACCATATTACGTTTCTATTTTGTTTGAGTTAGAAATTTATGATAACATAATAAGAAACAAAACAGTAAAACATAGAATTTAACTCAAACACAGATTCGGATAAAAGCATCATCGTTAGTGCCTAAAATCAGTAATAATATTGGGAGTTTTACCGTAAATCGGAAACACATTATGTGAGAAAACAATTTGCAAAAAATAAATTGTTTTACCATAAATAGGAAACACATTATGTGGGAAAACAATTTGTAAAAAATAAATTTAACCGGAATGAATTAATCTTTATCACACAATTTGTGCAAACAAAACTGAAAACAGATGGGAATTTCTGTCTTAAAATTGTAGGAAAATGTTTTCGAAAGAATCAATTTAATAAAAATAAATAATAAAGTAAAACACAAGAAATTTCTTATAGAAATTTTGTAAAATTTAAACAATTTGTGACCGAGGTCAATGTTTAAATACTGTGTCTTTAAGATAGAAATTCGCCCTTGCCTTTGGTGCTTGCGATTGATAGGCATCCTGCCTCCAGGATACAACGATCATTACACAGAAATTACACAACTTTTTATGTATATAACAAACTAATTTGTGTCATGCACTCTCTCTTATATACTCAACTAAACATAATGTATGAATCACAAAACTCCTTTTTCTTCTCTATGAATGTCATGAGATGAGATGTTATTTATAGAAGTTGTTAAGACCATTCTAAAGGATCATAATTCTTAGGTCGAACCTTTTCATTTGAGATACCATGAAAAATTACACCCTTCTGTTTGAATGGAGTCAATTCCCATTTATTTATAAAATTTTCTAACCAATACGGTATAGGATTTTATTTTCGATTTGCTCTATGTTTGTTGCTGCATTACAATCATTTCCTTCCGTTAAAGTTGGGTTTCAGCTGGTTACCAAACTGATTATCCAAAATTTCACTTTAATTTATAATATTTAGAAGTATAGTTTATTTTATTTTAACTATGTGCAAATTATCTTTTTTGTATATTTATGAGTTTAATATAAATTTAACTTTAATCCGTATTATATCAATTTAAATAACGTTAATTCTAAATTTTAAGTTCAATTTTTGGTCATTCTATCCAAATTATTGTCAATTTTTTCTCCTTATGTCAATAACTTTTTATATTAAAAATTTGTGAATTTTAACATTCAAATTTTTTTTTTAAAAAGACAAAATTAAAACTATTTAAAGTCTTAAGACCAATATTAGTTCAAATTGAAATAATTTGAATCAAAATACAAGAGTGAGTATAATTTAATTTTTGAATAGAGACTAATATTTTGGGATAATAAAAAATGAAATAAAGAACTAATATTTTGGAACGGTGAGAGTAATAAATTTTGGGATAAATTACATATACATTTCAATCTACGTGGTTTGATAAATTACAAATACTCCCTTATAATAATTTGTTATTTAATAGAATTAATTGAAAAAATAAAATTTCTAACTACTCTAATATATAGTAATAAAGTTACGTAAACTATTAATTAAAATGTATTTATGATATCATCAAAAAAAATATTAATTGACTTGATAATTTATTGATAAAAAAAAAGTCATTTATTATGAAATTACAAATTTCAAACGGCATGATGCAATTTTCAGAATGACAAGTGCAATTTGTATCATGCCGTTTGAAATTTATCCTAAATTTTATAGTTTTAACATAATTATATTGAATTCTATTAAAGTTTAATTCACATAACACTTAGACAATTTTTCATCTGTAGTTCGTTCGACATATATGTAAATAATGTTATCATCTCTTTTATATTGAAATATATTTTTGTCTTGTTTATCATTGTGATTTCAGGCCGGCCCTGAGATTTGTGAGGTCTAAGGCGAATTATCAAAATGGGCCCCTCTAAAATATATTTTTTTTTAATAAAAAATTTATGCATAAAATAATAAGTATCGATAAATTTTTTATTTAAGTTTACATGCACATATAATTATTAAAATTATAAATTAAAATTTACTTTCATATATTAAGATAGGAAGAAATCAATACAATGACTCAAAAGCATAAAAAACTAGCTTTGTTGCTTTATAGTTTAGCAAATACTTCAATCCACAAATCACAATCCACGAATTATCTCATATAGCAAAGAAATTATTAAAAAAAAAACAATTTAATGAAACAAAATTAGGAAAAAACTATTCAATTAAAACTGATAAAGACCTAAGTAAAAAAATTAGGGCAAAATTATTTATTCTACTAAAATCTAATAGATAAAGAAGGTAAAAAAAATTAAGGCAAATTTATTATTCCACTAACTGATAAAGAAAGAATGTAAAAAAAAAAAATTAGGACAATTTTATTTAATAAAATCTGATAATGAAAAAGATGACTTATATGAGGGAGAGGGAGAGAGAGTGTGTGCGTGTGTGAGAGAGAGAGAGAGTCGCTCACTCTACGTCTCCTGCTTTATGCTTGCCTTGTTTCCTTCTTCATCACCACTTCGTGTTCGTGAGAGAGAGATTGAAAGCACAGAGTTGAATGAAGGCACGGACTGAGCTCTGCAATTTGTATGTATTGTTCTGTTCTTCTGGGTTGGGCCCAAACATTTAATTTATTTATTTTTTTTATATATTTTCATTTTCAAAAATATGGATCAACACATATAAATAAATATGTGCTAAACATATATGGGCCTAATAAAATATTTTGGGACTTTTAAATTAAGGGGGATTTGGTGATAGCCCCCTCACTATCTAATTTGTCTTTCAAAAGGACAAGAATTATATAAGTACTTTCAAAACCCCCTAATATTTTAAAACTTGTTTCTTTTACTATATTACCCTCATATCTATCAGCTCTCCTATTAAGCCATCTTCACTATGTATTTCAGAGTAAAATTTTACTCTGTATGAAAGTAAAATTTTACTGTGTATAAAAGTAAAATTTTACTCTGTATGAAAGTAAAATTTTACTCTGTATAAAAGTAAAATTTTACACTCTGAAACTAAAAGTAAAATTTTACTCTGTATGAAAGTAAAATTTTACTCTGAATAAGAGTAAAATGTTACACTCTGAAACTAAAAGTAAAATTTTACTCTGTATGAAAGTAAAATTTTACTCTGTATAAAAGTAAAATTTTACACTCTGAAACTAAAAGTAAAATTTTACTCTGTATGAAAGTAAAATTTTACTCTGAATAAGAGTAAAATGTTACACTCTGAAACTAAAAGTAAAATTTTACTCTGTATAAAAGTAAAATTTTACTCTGAAAAATGAGTAAACTGTGAGACTTTGAAGCTAAAAGTAAAATTTTACTCTGTGTAAAAGTAAAATTTTACTCTGAAAAACTAGTAAAATGTTAGACTCTACACAAAAGTAAAATTTTACTCTGTATAAAAGTAAAATTTTACTCTGGTTCTGCCAAATGAAAAAAACAGAGCAATAGAACCAGAGTAAAATTTTACTCTGGTTCTGTCAAATGAAATTAGATAAAAAACAACAAAAAAAAAAGTAGAGGGACGATGGGGGTATAATAGTCGACTGTTTATGAAGAGCTTAGGATTGTTCAGTGAATTGTAGATAACCTGAAGAGCTTGAACTACATTTCAAACAACACCAACTCAAACCAACACATCAAACACACAAGTATATAAATATATATATATATATATATATATGCCGAGATAGCGAGAGAGAATCACGAATTCAAGATCCATTCAACAGTGAGTCAATATTGAATTTTTTATTCGCATTTTGACTCTTAAGACTGAACAAAAATTCAAAATCACAAATAGTTAAACCTGAAAACTCACGAAACACAACACATTACCAAAAAAAAAAAAAAAACTCGAATCAACAAATCAAAATGAATATGAGGAAGTACCGTCAGACAAGTCAGTAGTCCCTTCAACAACACGGAGAGCGAAGATCGCCGTCGCGATTAACAGAACAAAATCAGCGAAAAACCGAGAGTTAGCTCTACTACTCTTCTCCATTTCAGTTCTTTTTTTTCTTTTTTTAACAGAGTTTATAGTTGGAGAGGAACTTGTGCTGACCTAGAAAACATGTGAGACTGCAATGCAAGTGAAGAAGAAGAAGAAGAAGAGGTGAGGTTGGCTATGGTTTGGTGTCGCCATTGTTGAGGTCGCTGTTTTGACATTCAAGAAAGGGACACACTGTAGAGAGAGAGAGAGAGAGAGAGAGAGAGAGAGATTCGAAGCTTGGAGAGAGTAAAGAAGAGCGAGAAAATGCTGTGTGTGTTTCTGTGCTTGTCGGTGAGAAAAGGAAACGCGACCGTTCAATAATTTGAAGTGGAGGGACGATGGGGATATAATAGTCATTTAAAATATTTAAATAATAAATTTTGTCCTTTATGTAAGATTTTATAATTATGAGGGGGTTTAGAAAGTATAATTTTTTTCTTAGTCCTTTTAACAATAAAAGGAAGGTAAAAGGGGTTTATAGCTAAATTTCCCTTAAATTAATCCTAAAACAAACAAAAAATTGGGCCTATAACATTTTTTTAAATTTTGAGGCCCTATTTTTGGGCCAAAATTGTAGAGCTTAAGGCACAGGCCTTACTAGCCTTAAGCCAAGGCCGGCCCTGATTTCACATTATTTGCATTAGTTCTGACGACTTTAGCCTAACTAAAAGGGTTGTTGACATAATTATATCAAAATTATAAGACTTGATGTATTTTTTCGAAACCTCAAACTATCAATGTAATTTACCAAATAAATAAATAAATGATTTATTTAAAAAAAATAACTGTTGTTCATTTTTTTTATTTATAAATGCGATAAAATAAAAATATTATAACTATCGGATTGACTTAATTTTCTTATGAATGATATACATAGAGGCTTTCTTTGAAAACATGCTTTTTAGTAACTTTTTGACTAAAATATGAGATAAAAAAAACTAATTAGGTTGTTTAGTTTTAGGACTCAGGATTCACTTTTCATTAAAAAAAAAATGTTTTTTGTATTTTTTAGTTTTCACTGAATTTTTTTAATATTTTAAGTAATTTTTTTTTTAATTTTTAGATATACCTAACATAAATACACTTAAAAAGTATAATATTTGTGAAAAAAATCTTTTAAAAATTCATCAAATACCGAAAATACAAAAAAATACAAGAATTTAATACATTTTCATATTCTTGTGTATTTATTAATTTTTTTATAATATTTTTATAAATATTTTATTTTTTAGATACATTTAAGTAAGGCTAGGTTGCAAATGAACCGAATTGTTTATGAACAGGTTGATTTGGCTCAGCTCGGTTCGATTCGTTTAGTAAATAAGTTGAGCTCGAACTCGAATATTAGGCTCGTTTAGTAAAAGAGCCAAGCTCGAGCTCGCATAAGCTCAACTTGTCAAGCTTAGTTTGTTTATCTTTATTTAAATTGTATAATAAATATACTATTTATATATTAAATAATACATAAATATATATATATATAAATAATAGTATAAATACATTATTTATATATTAAATAATATAAATAATATTTAAAAAATCTTATCAAGTTTTACCGAGCCGAACTCGAGTTTCATTAATATTAACGAGCGGAGCCGAGTCGAGCCTAGTCGAACTCGAATCCAGTTACTTATTGAGCCGAACTCGAGCTCAATAAACGAGCTCGATAAGTAAACGAGTCGAGCTCAAGCTCAGCAAAACTCGGCTCGATTCAGTTCCTTTGCAACTCTAAATAAGGTACATCTAAAAATTTTTTTAAAAAAATGGTTAAAATTTAAAAATATTCATTAAAAATTAAAAAAAAAAAAAAAAAAAACTCAAAAAACAATCAACTCAATTTCTAAAAAATTGAAACCAAACATAGTGAGGCCTTGTTTCAGGACTAAACATTTTAGCTAAAAAGTTAATGTAGCGACCCTAATTTTCTTAAGTCATTATTTATTATTTATTATTATTACTTTATTTTATTTTTGGCTTTATTAATTACGTGGCTATATGAGAATTTAATGTGATATTTAATTAATTTAATATGCTATTTAATTATATATAATTAATTTAAATATTTGTATATATTGATATTTTTGATTTTTTTATATACGTAAAAGATGTTATATATATATATATTGATCTTATTATATGTTATATTATGTGTATTTATATAATATTATATATTAGTCAATTAGGTTATAAGCATAAGAGAGGGCTTTGTTTGTGCTGTTGCCGAGAGAGAGAGAGAGAGAGAGAGAGAGAGAGAGAGATTATTCAACAAAGAAATTGAGAAAGCAGAGAGAGAGAGAGAGGGGCGGGAGAGAGAAGGGGAAAGGAGAAAAAAATTAAGGTTTTGTTTTGGTGGTTTTATTAAATTTTTAAGTGATATTTTTATCTTTAAAAAAATATTGTGAGTATAAAATTCGTTTCTCTTGATTTATTTTTAATTCATTATTTTTTTTATTATTTATTTATTTGATGTTAGTTTGATTTTGTATTTACATGAAGATGATGGATTGATTTTAATTATTTTGGTTAGTTGTGTATGCAAAGTTTATGATTTTTTTATGTATTTATTTTATGGTTGTAATCACACTCATGATTATATGAAATTGAAATAAACTTAGAATCCATAGATATTGGTTAGATGATAAATTGATTCGTTGTTTTTATTTATTTATTTGATGTTGGTTTGATTTTGTATTTGCATATAGATGTTGGATTGATTTCATTATTTGGTTAAATGTGTATATAAGGTTTAGGGTTTTTATATGTATTTATTTTATTGTAATCACACTCAAGAATATCTGAAATTAAAATAAATTAAGAATCCATAGGTAAATTCCTTATACTCCACCATGACTCCATGGATTGTTGTTTTATTTGAGTGTTGGTGAGAAAAAGTGTATAAAAAAAAGTAAGGATTATGAGATTTATTTAAATGCCTTAGGCTTGGTATTATTATGTTTGTTCTCATGAGTAGATGAGAGATTGTGTATATATATATATATATTGTTGTCTCGTTCTCATGAGTAGACGAGTGCTTTGATTTATGCGCGTACGTATATGCTAACCATTTAGGGAGTGTGGGTCAAACTCAGGACGATATCACCACGCAAGTTTGGCTTCGGAACGGTGTTAGGTATACGAGAGGCACATGTGATATATGTATAGGCCGGAAGTGGAGGACAAAGTGGTGGAGTTAAGGTACAAATAATTAAATATGAGTTTATTGATATAGTGTGAATTATATTGTTTTGTACATTTTCGTGTTTTGAACTTTTCTAAAAAAAAATCATCTTAGGGCAGTTCTGTTCGTTTTCAATTTCAGATTTTCGGTTGAATTTCGTCTAGGTTCTTCTATGAAGTTTTTCTATCAACCTGTTCAGTTTCTACTAAATTCGTTTGCGCGACCTTTTAGAAAATTTGATTCTGTACAACTTTTGTTCTTTAAGTTTTGATCAATTCGAATTATTTAAGCATAAAACGGTGCATTTTTATACTTCTTCAACAAGTTACTTAGGATTAAATTATACTAACTTTATTTTTTGTAGAATGGTAGGTCTTACTAACTTTTTATGCAGGGCTGACTTACTATATTTTTATTTCTATTTTATTTATTTTATACTCAATTTATATTTCGTTGTGTACGGGCATGAAACTAAATGTCACCGTATCTCGGGAAACTACCTATTCGTCTCGGTGCGGATGGAATTATTTGTCTTGTCCTGTAACAATAATTAAATGTATTTTTATTTGTGTCTGGTGGACACGTGGGTGTTTAATCTTGTACTCATACCAGTATACATGTATACTGACCCGTTTTGTCTCTTTACATCTCGGGTGCGTTCTATTTAAGTGCAACCGAGCTTCCTTTGCAAGATTAGTTGAGGCTATGGCGGTGATATAGAATAACTGTAGTTATTGAACATGTCGTTTGAACTTCTTTTGTTTTCTTGAGATTATGGTGATATTAGTTTATATATATATATATTTTATGACCTTGGTATTTTGATAATTTGGCATGATTTGTAACTTTACATTATTTAAGTTGTTTTCACTATTTATTGTTAGTTTAATGTTAAAGGTGTGGGATAGTTATGAAATTATGGTAGTTGGTTTGGTTGGCGTTTTGTTAGTTTTTTTTTTTAATCCCTTGTTATCTTTTGAATATGGAAATATACTTAAACCCTTTGGAGACATGAACGTTTAATAGATTTTGTTTCACCCCTAAGATTTGGACGATGGAATATTAATTGGGGGTTTAGTCCTAATTTAATATTTAATTATCTAAATTTTGGAGCGTGACAGTTTGGAACTACTTGTCTTGTCCTGTAACAAGAATTAAATGTATTTTTGTTTGTGTCTAGTGGACACGTAAGTGTTAAATCTTGTACTCATACCAGTATACCTATCTACTGACTCGTTTTGTCTCTTGACATCTCGGATGTGTTTTATTTGAGCGTAGCCAAGCTTCTTTTGCAGGATTAGTTGGGGCTATAGTGGTGACATGGAATAACTATAGTTGTTGGTTCTTTTGTTTTCTTGAGATTAGGGTGATATTAGTTTATGTATTTATTATTATTTGTTATCACCTTGGTATTTTGATAATTTTGCATGGTTTGTAACTTTACATTATTTAAGCTGTTTTGACTATTTATTGTTACTTTAATGTTAGAGGTATTGGATAGTTATGAAATTATGGTGGATGGTTTGGTTGGCATTTTGTTAGGTTTTTTTTTTAATCCCTTGTTATCTTTTGAGCATGGAAATTTACTTAAACCCTTTGGAGACAAGAATGTTTAGTAGGTTTTGTTTCACCCCTAGGATTTGGATGATGGAATATTGATTAGGGTTTAGTCCTAATTTAATATTTAATTGTTCAAATTTTGTGGCGTAACAGTCTGGTATCAAAGCTCTAGGTTACCCTAGACTTGTGAGAGTTTAAGTGATCATCGGATTGTGGAAACATAGGTGAGTTGGTTTAGGTTGGTGGTTGAAGTTATTCTAAGTATTTATGAACGGATTCTTCTTGTGTGTTTAATTTAAAGGTGATGGCTGGAAGGTATAATTTGAGAAGCATTGAGCCCAATGGCACAGGAGAAGAAACAACTGCTAATGTGGCAGCAGCAGCAACGGTGGCGACGGTTAATACCGGGGCAATGGCGACTACTACCGGAGCAACCAATACGATGTAGGTTAATATGGGGGAGAAGATGGCTCAATTATTTCAGGTTGTGCAGAACAATAATCAAGGCCAGCAGGGAGATCCCTTCACAAAGAGAAACAAAGACTTTGGTTCTTTGGGAGGTCAAAAATTCTCTAGAGATGGAGGACCCATTGCAGCTGACGCTTGGGTTCAGAAATGTGAGATGGTGTTTGGTCGTATGCAGCTTACTAAGGTTCAAAAATAGGAGTTGGCTACACATCAACTTGAGGGAGCAGCCCTATTTTGGTGGAACTCGAGAAAGGAGGGTCTAGATTTGACGACTTTGACTTGGGCAAATTTTAGGACCCATTTTGACCAGAAGTTTGTTCCTGCTACTATTCGGTCTCAGCTGAGTGATGAATTTTTGAAGCTGACCCAAGAGGGTAGAACAGTGATTGAGTATGTCACCAAGTTTAATGAGTTGTCTCGTTATGCCCCTGACTTGGTCGACACGCAGGAGAAGACAAATGGGAAGTTTATTACCTGTCTAAGTCCCTTATTCCCTTTGATCCTGAACCGTTTGACAGAATTCTTGACTTGGAATCGAAGTATAAGGAAAAGAAGAAGCAGTTTAAAGAAGGGAATGTCAAGGTCGGAGAGACTTCTAGAGGGAGTCACTTCTAGCAGCGAGATAGGAACAGATACCGACCCTATGATCAAAGGCATAGGAGTCAACAGTTTCAGAGGCCACAGCAACAGGGTAGTCAGGGAAATTTCAGACCTCAGGGTAATTTCAGGCCTCAGGGTAATTTCCAGCCCCAGGGACACTATTATCAGAGACAGGGTGGTCTGTGCCCACAGGGTTATCAAGAACAGCGGCAGCTAGTGCCACAGTTAGATTATCATCCTCCCGTACCTCAGTTAGAAGGGCCCCCACCTATCAGACCAGTAACACCTCAACCGATCAATAGGAAGTGTTTTAGGTGTCAGCAATTGGGACGTATCAATAGTTGGGACATGTAATCAAGGATTGCCCTCAGAGACAGCAGGTGCGACAGAGTCAGGCAGCTCTAGCCAGGGCATTTGCAGTGATGCCAAGAAATGACAAAGTGCAAGGTACTTTTAATCTTTTTCAAGAACCTATTAAAGTACTTTTTGATATTAGTGCCTCTCATTCTTTTATATCTAGACAGTTTGTAGAAAGAGAACATATTATAACTACTTCCTTGTCTAGACCTATTCGTGTTGAGATCTCTTTAAGAGGGGCAGTTACTCTTTATGAAATGTGTAAAGATTTTGAGATTGACTTTGCGGGCAAATTCTTGTATGCGGACCTAATTGTGTTAGGGTTTGAGGGGTTTGTAATTATTTTGGGTATGGATTGGCTGCGAAAACACTTTGTGACTTTAGATTGTGCTGGAAGGACTGTAAATATAGACATTCCCGGTATGTCATGGCTTACCCACACTTCTAGCGATGGAGAAGAGTCGGTGATGATGAGTTTTCTATGCTCGGTAGAAATCCCTAAGCAGGATATTAGTAAGGTAAATGTGGTACATGAGTTTGAGGATGTATTTCAAGAGATACCTGGACCTCCACCTCGATGGGTAGTATAATTTCGCATTGACTTAGTACCGAAAACTACACCAATTTCTAAGGCGGCATACAGAATCACGCCTAAAGAGCTTTTGGAGATGAAGAAGCAGCTAGAAAAGATGCTTCAGAAAGGGTTCATTCGTTCAAGTAACTCCCCGTGAGGAGCACCTGCGATCTTTGTCTCCAAGAAAGATGACACTCTTCGTATGTGCATAGATTACAGAGAGCTAAACAAGGTGACTATCAAGAACAAGTATCCACTACCTAGAATTGATGACTTGTTTGATCAGTTGAAGGGGGCAGCCATGTTCTCTCAGTTTGATCTCAGAACAGGTTACCATCAGATGGGTGTGTCAGAGAAAAGTATACCGCTTATTGCTTTTCAGACTCAGTATGGGTTGTACGAGTTTCCTGTAATGCCTTTTGGTTTGACAAATGCTCCTGTCTATTTCATGGACTTGATTAACAGAATTTTTCAACCATATCTAGATAAGTTTGTGATTATCTTCATAGATGATATCCTGGTGTATTCTAAGAATGAGGAAAAGCACAGAGAACACTTGAAAGTCGTGTTGCAGACTTTGAGGGAGCAACAATTATACACTAAGTTTAGTAAGTGTCACTTTTTGGAGAAAGAAGTTCGATTTTTGGGGCATGTTGTGTCCAATCAGGGGATAGCGGTAGATCCTGAAAAATTTGTTGCGGTCAAAGAATGGAAGCAGCCTACGAACCCTACAGGGGTAAGAAGTTTTTTAGGACTAGATGGTTATTACAGGAGATTTATAGAGAAGTTTTCCACTATTGCAGCCCCCATGACCAAGTTGACCCGCAAGAATGTAAAGTTCATATAGACAGATGATTGTGAGAGAGCTTTCCAGGAGTTAAAACAGCTGTTGACTACAGCACTGGTGTTAACTGTACCAGTAGAAGGGGAAAAGTTAGTAGTGTTTACTGATGCGAGTGGAATTGGGTTGGGATGTATGTTGATGCAGCATCATAAGGTTGTATCTTATGCTTCTCGACAGTTAAAACCTCATGAGAGACGATACCCTACTCATGACTTAGAAATGGCAGCAGTTGTTTTTGCGTTGAAAATGTAGCGACACTACTTGATTGGGGAGCGCTTTGAGTTATACACAGATCACAAGAGCCTCAAATATCTTTTTTCTCAAAAAGAGTTGAACATGAGACAACAGAAGTGGGTTGAATTCGTCAGTAGTTATGATTTCGAGATCATTTACCACCCAGGGAAAGGAAATGTGGTCGCAAATGCACTTAGTCGACAACATGGGGTCATAAGCGTCTTTGATGATTCAGGAATGGAAGTCCTTGGAGTTAATTTCGATGCATGATATTTAACCAATAGAGAATGTCAATAAGGCATACATTGGTAGTTTGACCGTACAACCGACGTTACTGGGTAAAGTCCGTCAGATGCAAAATTTAGATGGGTTCCTCGTCAACAAGCTCGATGACCTGGTAGTGGATTTGATTGATGATTGTCCCACTGATTGGTCTGTGGACTCAGATAGGGGATTGCGATTCAAGGGAAAATTGTGTGTACTTAACATAATTGAATTGAGGAAACAGATTATGGATGATGTCCATAGGTCTCAATATACCATTCACCCTGGTGGGACTAAAATGCATCATGACCTGAAGATGACGTTTTGGTGGGAAGGTATGAAGAAGGACGTAGGAGAGTATGTTTCTCGATGTTATGTGTGTCAACAGAACACCAACGACCGTTTGGACTTTTGCAACCTCTCGAGATCCCTACTTGGAAATGGGAGTACATCTCTATGGACTTCGTGGATGGATTGCTGCAGTCTAAGCGAGGCAATGAATCTATTTGGTGATAGTAGATCGACTTACCAAGTCTACTCATTTTATTCCTATTAATGTTCACCGAACTGCGGATAAACTAGTTAGGTTGTATATTCGAAAGGTGGTGCAACTTCACGGCACGCCAGTTTCTATAGTTTCAGATCGTGATCCGTTATTTGTGGCAGAGTTTTGGGAGAGCTTTCAGCATGCTTTGGGTGCTAGGTTAGACCTAAGCATGACTTATCATCCTCAGACGGATGGGCAAACTGAGCGGGTAAATCAAATCTTGGAGGATATATTGAGAGCTTGTGTCCTCGATCTTGGTGGTAGTTGGGAAGAACACTTGCCATTAGTAGAGTTTGCTTATAATAATAGCTATCACTTCAGTATCGGGATGGCACCTTTTGAGGCTTTGTATGGCAGACCATATCGATCACCTGCTTGTTAGATAGATGTAGGAGATGCGTCATTGTTGGGGCCAGAGTTGGTGAGAGAGACCATAGAGAAGGTGAACATTATTCGGGAACATATTAAGACTACACAGAGTCGTTAGAAGAGTTACGCTGATAGAAAACGTAAGGGGGTAGAGTTGAATGTTGGAGATTTTGTATTTTTGAAGGTCTCGCCGATGAAGGGAATCATGCGGTTCGGAAAGAAAGGAAAGTTGGCACCTAGATTTGTGAGACCATATGAGATCACTAAGAAGATTGGTAATGTGGCTTACAAATTAACCCTATCACCTGCTTTAGCTATGATTCACAACGTGTTCCACGTATCTTTTATCGCGGAAGTGTGTACAAGACCCTTCCCAAGTAGTATCACCAGAAGTGTTGGAGATTAGTGATGATCTAACGTATGTGGTGCAACCGGTTACTATTCTAGATCGGGATGTAAAGCAGTTGCGGCGCAAGAAAGTGAACTTGGTGAAAGTGCAATGGAGCAAGGATAAGAATGATATCACTTGGGAATTAGAAGAAAAAGTTCAGTGTATGCACCCAGAACTTTTTGTGTAGTACTCTTTCCTATCGAATCTCGGGACGAGATTCTTTTGAAGTGTATATATTTTAGCGACCCTAATTTTCTTAAATCATTATTTATTATTTATTATTATTACTTTATTTTATTTTTGACTTTATTAATTACGTGGTTACATGAGAATTTAATGCGATATTTAATTAATTTAATGTGCTATTTAATTATATATAATTAATTTGAATATTTATATATATTGATATTTTTGTTTTTTTTATATATATAAAAGGTGCTATATATATATTCATCTTATAGTTATATTTATATATGTTATATTTATGTGTATTTATATAATATTATATAATAGTCAATTAGGTTATAAGCATAAGAGAGGGCTTTGTTTGTGCTGCTGAAGAGAGAGAGAGAGAGAGAGAGAGAGTGAGATTAGTCAACAAAGAAATTGAGAAAGCATAGAAAGAGCGGCAGGTGAGAGAAGAGGAAAGGAGAAAAAAATTAGAGTTTTTTTTTTTTTTTTTGTGGCTTTATTAATTCTCTAAGTGATTCTTTGATCTTTAAAAAAAATATTATGGGTACAAAACTCACTTCTCTTGATTTATATTTAATTCGTTGTTTTTATTTTTATTTTTTATTTGTTTGATGTTAGTTTGATTTTGTATTTAGGTGAAGATGATGGATTGATTTTAATTATTTTGGTTAGTTGTGTATACAAGGTTTAGGATTTTTTTTATGTATTTATTTTATGATTGTAATGACACTCATGATTATATGAAATTGAAATAAACTTAGAATCCATATATATTGGTTAGATGATCGATTGATTCGTTGTTTTTATTTATTTGATGTTGGTTTAATTTTGTATTTGCATGTGGATGATGGATTGATTTCATTATTTGGTTAAATGTGTATGTAAGATTTAGGATTTTTATATGTATTTATTTTATTGTAATTACACTCATTAATATATGAAATTAAAATAAATTAAGAACCCATAAATAAATTCCTTATACTCTACCATAACTCCATGGATTGTTGTTTTATTTGAGTGTTGGTGAGAAAGAGTGTATAAAAAAAAGTAAGGATTATGAGATTTATTTAAATAACTTAGGTTTGACATTATTATCTTTGTTCTCATGAGTAGATGAGAGATTGTGTGTATATATATATATTGTTGCCTTATTCTCATGAGTAGACGAGTGCTTTCATTTACGCACGTATGTATGTGCTAACCATCCAGAGAGTGTGGGTCAAACTCGGGACGATATCCCCGTACAAGTTTGGCTTCGGAGCGGTATTACGTATACGAGAGACACATGAGATATATGTGTAGGCCTGAAGTGAAGGCCAAAATAGTGGAGTTAAGGTACAAATAATTAAATATGAGTTTATTGAAATAATATGAATTATATTGATTTGTACATCTTGAAAAATAGTAAACAACCTTGATAAATTATGAAATTTGAGCAGAAGTATGTATACGTGATTTTAGACAATTTCTGTGTTTTAACTTTTTATTAAAAAGATCGATTAGAACTTGTAATCGAATGATTTTGGTTACAATAGTTTTTATTCATTTTAGCAGGACAGACTTTAGATACTGTTTTAACCCACGAAACGAGCTTATTTTTATTGGTGTTGCGTAAACTGAAGTAAAAAATTATTCTGCACACTTTTCGTATTTTAAAGGGAAAATTACACAAATAGTCCCTATAGTTTGGGGCTTGTGTCACTTTGGTCCCTGACTTTTCAATTGTTACATATTTGACCCTGAATTTTGAATCTTGTTCCAAATAAGGACAATTGAATATATAATTAAAATTTTCAAGGGTAAAATTGTCAATTTGATAAAATATAAACTAATTTGACAAAAATAAATGTCAAACAAATATTTTTGAATTTTTAAAAATTATTTCTACCTACTAAAAATAAAATTATGTAAAATTGATAAATCTTTTAGACATTTATTTTTTTTTTTACCAAATTAATTTTGATTATGTGTTTGGATGATGATCATGTAAAATTAATTTTAAAAAATTAATCATGTAATTTTTATTAATTTTACATAATTTTATCATTGGTGGATAAAAATAATTTTAAAAAAATTAAAAATATTTTTTTGACATTTATTTTTGTCAAATTAGTTTATATTTTATCAAATTGACGATTTTACCCTTGAAAAATCTAATAATATTTTCAATTGTCCTTATTTGGAACAAGATTCAAAATTCAGGGTCAAATGTGTCACAATTGAAAAGTCAGGGACCAAAGTGATACAAGTCCCAAACTATAGGGACTATTAGTGAAATTAACCCTATTTTAAACTTTTCTGAAAAAAATCATCTTGGGGCAGTTTCTGTTCGTTTTCAGTTTCAAATTTTTTGGTTGCATTTCGTCTAGGTTCTTCTATCAAGTTTTTCTCTCAATCTGTTCACTTTTTACTAAATTCATTTACGTAGCTTTTTAGAAAATTTGATTCTGTACAACTTTTGTTCTTTAAGTTTTGATCAATTTGAATTATTTAAGTATGAAACGATTCATGTTTATACTTCTCCAACAAGTTACTTAGGATTAAATTATACTAACTTTATTTTTTATAGAATGGTAGGTCTTACTAACTTTTTTTGCAGAGTTGACTCACCATATTTTTATTTTTATTTTATTTATTTTATACTTAATTTATATTTCGTTGTGTACGGGTATGAAACTAAATGCCTCCGTATCTCAGGAAACTACCTAATTATCTCGGTGCGGATGTAACTATTTGTCTTCTCCCGTAACAAGAATTAAATGTATTTTTGTTTATGTCTAGTGGACATGTAGGTGTTAAATCTTGTACTCATACCAGTATACATGTATGCTGACCCGTTTTGTCTCTTGACATCTCAAGTGCGTTTTATTTGAGCGCAGTCGAGTTTCCTTTGCAGGATTAGTTGGGGCTACGGTGGTGACGTGGAATAACTATAGTTGTTGGACATGTCGTTTGGACTTCTTTTGTTTTCTTGAGATTAGGGTGATATTAGTTTATGTATTTTTTTTTTTTTTTATGACCTTGGTAGTTTGATAATTTGGCATGATTTGTAACTTTACATTATTTAAGTTGTTTTGACTATTTATTGTTACTTTAATGTTGAAGATATTGGATAGTTATGAAATTATGGTGGATGGTTTATTTGGCATTTGTTAGGTTTTTTTTTTTTTAATCCCTATTATCTTTTGAGCATGGAAATTTACTTAAACCCTTTGGAGACAAGAACGCTTAGTAGATTTTGTTTCATTCCTAAGATTTGGATGATGGAATATTAATTGGTGTTTAGTCATAATTTAATATTTAATTGTCCAAATTTTGGGGCGTGACAGTTAAAGTCACTATAAGTTATTACATCACTCTCTCTCTATTTTTTTCACATCTTTTCGTAAAAAAGTAAAAAAAAATTTAAAATAACTTGTTCTTAAACGAGACTTCTGGGAATAATTTTTTTGGCTTTTTACCAAAATAAAGTAAAATGAAATAATTTATAAAATCCAAAAATAGATAAATTTACAATTTTGCCCTTTGACAAGCCCTGATGTTCAAAGGACTATTTTGGAAAGAAGATTAAAAGCCATCTTCTAACTTTTCACCCCTTTTGACTTAAATCATCACTTATATTTTTACATATTTTAAAGAAAAATTAAAATTAAAATTAAAAAAATAATTTTTAACTATCTTTCCAAAACAATTGTACCCATCTGACCGGTTGTCAGGTGAATAGAAATGGGGTCACTGTTGTGCTAAAGGCATAACAGTGACTGTTGTGTCTCAATTTGAGGGGTATGATGGGCTTATTTTTATGATCCGAACCGTTGATTTTGTAGGGTTTGTTGAGTACTTCATGTCTACCAAAACTCATATTAATTACATATCAATAATTATATGATTGAATTGCATATTTTTTATGCTATTTCTCAAAAGAAAAACTTATTGTTTATTTTTTTAGTTATTGATCATATAATTATTGATATCCGATTAATATGATTTTTGGTAGGCATAAAGTACTCAACAAATCCTACAAAATGAACGGTTCGAATCATAAAAATAAGTCCATAATACATCTTAAATTGAAGCATAACAATCACTGCTGTGAATGGATGCGGCAAACTGTAAAATGGGATGCATCAATTGTAGGTTTGGTAAAATGGGGTTGTTGAGTTGAAAAAATATTGAGAACTCTAAATATAGAGCTCTATAGTAACTTTAATGAGCTGGCCTTTATTTATGATGTGATTTTTTTATTTTTTTATTTTATTATATCACTAGAGCTCAAATTAAAACTCTAAATTTAGAGTCCTGCATCATTTCCCTATTGAAAAATCATAAAGATTGGACTTCATTATTTTTTTATTCTGAAAAAAAAAATGAGCATCAGTTTATGTGTTACAATTTTATTCACATTTTGTTTGGTTCTAATTTGTAGAATGTAACAATTTTATTCAAAAATGTTTTATTTTTTTTTTTCAAAACTCATTACTAAATTCTTTTTAAAACTCCATTCAAAATAAATATTTCAAAATTCTTTGCAAAACTCCATTAAAAAATTCTTTTCAGAACTCATAACAAAACTCTTTGCAAAACTCTATTTTGCCAAAAAAAAAAAAGTAAAAAAACTCGATTTTTAATTTTGTTCTTTAAATGAAATTTTTTTTATTTTTTTGGAAAAATATTTTTTGCAACAAATATTTATGAAGAAAAATATTTTTTATTTTTAATGTGATTCGAAAAAAAATATTTACAAATTTTTTGCCAAAATTTGTTATGATTTTTATATTGGCCAAAAAATATTTACCCAACTCTTGAATAAAATTAACAAAATTTGTTAATATTTAAAAGTAAAATTATTGGATTTTATTTTAAAATATAACTCAAAACTCTTTTAAAAACTCTTGAGAAAACTCATAACCAAACACGTTGTACCTTCAAAAAATCATTTGAAAAGTTATCGTTCAAAACATAACTTCACACTTCAATTCAAAAACCAAACAAAGCGTAAAGAAAAAAAAAAGTAACTTGTTCACTTCAACTATTATTTTTGTATTCTTAAAATTTCTGTTCACTTCAAAAAATAGTAATATTGGTTTTCACTTTAACTATTATTTTTGTTCACTACAAAAAATAGTAATATTTGTTACAGTGTTCAGAAATAGTGTTGTTGTAAGAAATATATGTGAACAAATCTTTAACAAATTCAGGAGACACAAATTTATAATTATTTCTGCAAATGCAAGTAAAGTAGAAGTTCTATGTTTTCATTTTTGTTTTTTTGTCCTTTCACAAATCAAAAATTTGCAACATAAAAGTCTGGTAGCAATAATGTTGGGTGAAATGTATGGGACAATGGTGTAATTGTATGGCGTGTGGTTATTTTAGTTAAGAAATTTAAAAAAATTAATGTAATAACCCGACCCTCGTATATGATTCTGGTATCTTTTTAGTCCTCTATTCTATGCTTTTGAATGCTATTTGTGAAAGTCTAGATAGAATTACGTTTAATTCAGTGAAGCTTGGAAATATGGATTCCTATCTACTTAATAAGAAAATTATCTGTCACACTTAAGATGTTTAGATTAGGAATTGAGAGCCTTGAAGGCTTAATAATCCGAAATTGACTTCACATTTAAGATCAGCATGATTTTTAAGTCATAATAGGCATTTTTGTCAAAATTTGGTTTAGAACGATTAAATTGATTAATTTTTGTCCTATTATATATATGTGCCTCTTGTGTATGGAACTTAGCATTACTCCAAATATCTCTTAAGAGAAGAAAATTAGAGAAGGAAGAAAGGGTTTGAAGGGAAGAAAGGGTTTGAAGGGAAGAAACTCACCAAGGAGAAAGATTGGAGAATTGAGAGGGGTTGAAGGGTTTAAGGTTCAAGGTATGTGAATTTTGTTTTAATTAAGTCTTTTCTTGGATTTGAGTGAGAAATTCCCTTTTATTTGTGAGATTTGGGGTTGTAATTGGAGTTATGTGTGTGTTAATTGTTGAATTAAGAAATGTTTTATCACTTGGTTGATTGGAAACATTGTGAAATTAAGTTATGGTATGAGTTGTAAGAAGAAGATTCAAGTCAAATTGAGATTGATATATGTTGTAATGTTTATGTATATGATGTTTGAACTATATGTTAGCAATTAAAGATCTTATTTTGAGCCTTGAAAAAGAGTGCCAAAAATTGGGTTTTTCTGCATTTTCGAACTGCATTCTGCTGGAATCGCCGCACGTGCGGGGCTTCTTGCCGCACGTGCGGGAAGCACTGCCGCACGTGCGGGGCTCACAGCCGCACGTACGGCCCAAGCTGCAAAAAATTAGTCGCTCCGTTTTGCGTGCTTAACCCTCTGGTATTTTTGGAATTTGTGTTTGATGCCCTTAAGATGCCTGTAAAATCATTCGAAGTAAAATGAAGCAGGAAACGAATTAAGGAAAAAGGGGAATTAATGTATAAGTTGTGTACATGTGTAGGGCATAATCCAGGAAGGACAAGCACTCCGTTATAGCACTGTGAGTAATAGTACCGTAATCACACGATTGATTACCGTTAATAATTCTTTTCATTCATGTTCTGCGCTTCAGATGTAGTTATGTTAATATTATATTGATTGGGAAACAGTGAGGACATTGAAAGAATTTCTGTGAACATTGGTATGACTCTGAACTTACGCTGTATTCTAGTTATGGCTAATGATTATCGTGAATGTACCATCCTATAAATTACTCATGATTCTGCATAAGAATTGCATACAAACTATTAACACCGGGAAGTTGGTTAATAGAAAGGAATTGAGTATCAATAACATTATTACGTGACTCAAGTTATGATATGAACTGTTCTGACCTATTGATGTAATGGCACCTTTACCTTTGGACTATTGTTAATATTAATGTTCTGTTAATTACGAAACAAGTATGTCGATCTGCAAAGACCCATAAGGAAATCTAAGCACATCGTTAGATCATACGTTTTGTTTATTGTTGATAGTTACTGTTGACATTCCATTGTCTGCAAGTTAGTGGTATTGGTTCATGATAAGTAAATGAGATGTATGTGCATTATGGAACTATGGTATCTACGTATCTCTGGAATGTGGTTACCTTTTGCTAATAATTATCAGCAACACTCTGTTAAATTTATATTACCGATGGTAATTCATGTGAATAATGGGAAGAATATATGCACTTTCTGTTTGATTATGAAGTTAATCTGTTCTGATGATTTCTGGTATGGAACAAAGTGTTGTACGTAACTAAGTGCTACACTTTGGTGGGAGCTATCTCTAGAATCTGTACGAGCCACCTCTTGAGTCCATACACATGTATTTCTGGGCCGCTAGGCCATTCTGTTATTTCTAGGCCGCTACGCCGTTCTGTTATTTCTGGGCCACTAGACTGTTCTGTTATTTCTAGGCCACTAGGCCGTTCTGTTACTTCTGGGCTACTAGGTCGTTCTGTTATTTCTGGGCCGATGGCCGTTCTATGTTACTAGACTTAAAGTCACTCTGTTAAGGAAATTGGGCCATGGCCGTTCTAGAAATGACTGCAGAATGTAGTTAATCATATGCCTTCACAGTTATATGCTTTGTTATTTAAGTTAACCACTACATTAATTATGTGCTATTATTCACTGAGTTTTACTCACTCTGTATTTTGTCTATTTCTGTAGGTAATCAACTAGAAAGCCAGTCCTAACCCTTGAGACTTGTCTGTCTATTGTCAACCTCAGTGTGTCCAGGCACTCAAGATGGAACCCGTGCATTTTGTAAAGCTTTAACTAGGTCTTCGGTTTATGCTTTGATTGTCTGCCTATGGTTGAATGTAAATAATCCCTTTCTTCTTTAGTACTTTTGTATAAATGTGAATGACTGTAACTAAAGCTCGGGTATATACTTCTTGTGTATTATCTACCTAATGTAATGTTTGCGGTCCTGGCATAGTAGTGGTAGCTCAATGGATGATGTTTTATGTTATTTTAATGCTTCCGTTCAGGCCCCATATATTTTGTATATCAGGTTAAGCGTCCGTTTCTGAGGTGGTCATGCCCAAACTTTTAGGGACGGGTTCGGAGCGTGACAATTAAAAAGTAAAAAAAAAATTAATTCATACAAAAAAGTCAAAAAATCTTTTCTATTCACTCTACTTGAATTGAAAAGTGGCTTTTCAATGGTTTTTTTTTTTTTGGGGGGGGGGGGGGGAGGGGGGTGGGGGGTTTTAAAATATGAGTTTAAAAAAATTAATATGCTTGAGAATGACTTTTTAATTTTTTACCGAAAAAACATACGGGTAGGGTGAATAAAAAGAAATATTTAATTTTTTTTTTGTACAAATAGAGAACTTTTTAAATTTTTAATTTTTTTTAGTAATCTTTTTTTTGACTAATTTAACTACTTGTTAAATGACTCTTAATAAAGAAAATAATTGTTAATTCAATGTGATCCACATTTGATAGCAATCCATTATTATTTTTTGGGAAATTTACATACAAGTCCTATTTTGTGAACTTATAATCCATTAAATCGTAGATAAAATTATTTGCTCCTTCAAGTCCCATTAATTTTTAATAGACTAATTTACCCTTTCAAGACCTCCTCCATAGCTGCCAAACATCCATTGCTGTACTTTATTCCCCCCTCCCTCTCTCTCTCTCTCTCTCTTAGCCGAGAACACGTCGGTTCTACGAACTATATTGCCTGAAGCTCGACATCTCGAACCTGATCTAGAAATGAATCAGACTTTGAAGGAACAAGATCTAAGATCGAGCACTTAGAGTGCACTGAGTCTCTGATCAAACCAGTCCGGTATAGACCCAGGAAGTGAAAAACTAGATGAGTTAAACTTAGCTAGAAGAGTAAAAATGGCCAATGAATCGACGGTGAACCAGGGATTTCGACCGCCGGCACTTGTCCGCGTCAACCCAAACACAGTGATTCCGACGACTCAGCCGGTTCGGCACTCGACCCCTCTCAAAAGTCAAAAGTCAATATAAGTTGTTATATCACTCTTTTTACTTTTTTGTATACTTTTTCGTAAAAAACTAAAAAAATTGCCAAAATAACTTGTTCTCAAGTGAGTGTTTGGATTTGCTTTACTGGTAATTTTTTTTTGTTGGCTTATTTTCATTTTCAGTGAATTTTTTTAAAAAAATTTCAAAAAACTTTAGATTTTTAGATTCTTTTTGACAAGACAAACTGCAAAATTTTTAAAAAATAGAAACAGTCCAAAAAGACATAATAATAATAATAATAATGGATTTTTTTTTTTTGACTTTTTAAATTTTTATTTGAAACTTTTCAAAAAAAAAACAATTTATGTAGCGTTTGGTAGAGTTTTGTAAATATGATTTAAGAGTAGGAGTTATATTTTGAGTTTATGAGTTTTGGAATTATGATTTGAGTGTGATTTGAGTGTAGAAAATTTGTTTGGTTATGGTTTTTAATAGAGTGTTGAATTGAGTTTTGAATTGAGTGTGGAATTGAGTTTTGAAAGTTTGATATGACATGTGAAATAAAAAAATTTGTTTGGTTATGAGTTTTTTTATGAGTTTTCAAAACTTAATTCAAAAAGTTATAAATAATAATCAAACACACAACTCATAACTCAATTGAAATTATTGATCAACATTCATAACCAAACTCTTTTTAAAATTCAATTTAGAAAATGAATTAATAATTATTTTTTTTTCAATTAATTTGGTTTTTCAAATAATTTGTTTTTCAGATAATTTTTTTTTAAATTAATTTTTTTCAATTAATGTTTATTTCAATTATGTTTTTTCAATTACTTTTTCTCCCAAATAATTTTTTTTGAAATAATTTTTATTGCAATTATTTTATTTCAAATCATTTATTTTTTCAAATAATTTTTTCAGTTTATTTTCTTTTTCAATTATTTTTTTAAATTAATTTCTTCCCAATTTTTTTTATAATAATTTTTTTTTCAATTATAATGTGTATGATCCCATTGTCATAAAATAATAAAATATAAATATAAATACTTTTGACCTGAATAAACATATTTGTTGTTTATGTGTATTAAATTTAGACAATAAATATTATGTTCAAACCAAACGCGTTTGTAATTTATATTTTAAAATAAATAAATAAAACATAATTAATAACATTTTTGTAAATAGAAACCAAAAATATAAACGTTACCAAACACTACCTAAACATTTATTTATTTGTTAAATTTTATCACTTTTATAAAAAAAAATTGTAAACCTATACCATCATTTTCACCTTCATTATTGTACTCACCTGTCCATTTCACTATCAATTGCACTCATGAAAGAGTGAAACAAAGACCCGTGAAGTGAAAGTACCATCAATAATGATAGTGTGTGATGGGTTTGACATTAAAATTATCATATTACCCCTCTTTCAATAAATACTAAATTCATATGTTAGGAAAAAAATAAAAATGACAACATGGTAATTTCATCCATATTGGTCAGCTTTGGATCTTATTTTAAAATAAATAAATAAATAAACCAAAACTCAATAGTATATTTATGACCATTTGTTTGACCGAAGCTCTTTATATCACTCTCCTAACCAACGATTCACTTCACAACTTTCAGCAACACCATCTTCATTCCAACAACTTCTTGCTTCACAACTTTCACCATCTTCGTTGCTTTTTATATCAAAATACAGTCAATACCCAAACCATACAACCACCTCCTCCACCACCTACCTCAATTAATTTCACATTCAATTAATTTAAAACAATTATTAACAACATGCTAACTATTACCATGGTGAAATTAAAATAAATCACTGCCTACAATTTGTCAGCCTTAGTTATCGAAGTAGATGGAAACGCACATGCCAAGAAAAAACATATTAATATTTAATCATATTGTCATTACTACCTTTTCATATTGTATGCTCTGTGTAAAATTGAAAGTTGAAGCAGAAATAACAAAACATACATCATCAAATATTAATATGTAAAACAGAAACAATTTTAAAAATTATAGAAATAAACAGAGAAAGACCGAAAAAAAAGAGCATGTCATCAGGTGAAAAAAAAAATTAATAAGAACAACATAGATATCATCAAAGCATGTTGGACAACCACAACGAAAACCGCAAGCTCGATCAAGCCACAACTTCTCCCTTCACTACAAAGCTAGAATCATAGCTAGGCGCATATGGGCAGGAGTACTCATAAAAAACCTCCGTCATTCCTTGTCTTTGAATAGTGTCAGTGCCCTAATGTACTGAACCGGTGGTATGTCCCCAAGCTCTAACAAGACATCTTGACATGCATCAAGAGAATAGTCATCACCACCTGTACTTACAACCTCTGTATCTATTGATCAGGTACGGGAATGTTCCGTTTTTGCCTGTACATATGTAGTGAAAGCTGCGCATACATCATCAAAGCCACTTGACCGTGACCTTTTAGAATGACCACTATCAGTCTGGCTAGTTGTAGGGCCCCTCTGTTGACTTTTTGCTTTCGATGGTTCTATGTACTCATTGCCGAATAAGTCAACAGTAATAGGTTTGGCCACATTACGCCCACCAACTCCAGGAGACCAAAATTTATTAAGTATTTCATCATCTTCATCAGAGTAAGGGGCTCCTTGTGTGGATGTACGGGCCAAGGCCCCTGTGGCACAATAGTTTTCAACAATTTCGGTCATTTCTTGAAAATACTCAAATCCTTTTATCCTAAATTTCTTAACATTTTTTGTTGCCTACAGCAATTGAACATATTAAAAATAAGCATTCTGTACGTGTTATAAAATGTTCCCAAAAAAATTGAAAAGGATATAGGTTAATTCAATACCTTATCCCAAAATTCATCGGGTGCAACAACCATTCCTACAATGGGATCCCATCTCAGACCAGTCTGTGCTTGCAATCGCTTGAAGGTTTGGTAATCAGCTTTCAGTCGCTGATATTTTCGTCTTAGCTATTTTGGTGTGTATCGAAACCCATACAAATTTTGTAACTCAATTGCAAAATGAGTCCAATGCCTAACCGCCACACAGTACTACGACCTGTTGTTTGATTTTTTTGTACCTCGTCTTTCAACATGTTTATTAGCTTCATTTCTATTCTGGAACTCCACATTCTTGTGTTCTAATTACCATCAAAATTGTTGCCATCCATCTAACAACACACAATTTATATCTAAACTAATCTGAATTGGATATTAAAAAATAAAAATGCAAGAATCATCTCCAATTTTGTTTTCATAGGTAAAAAAGTGCATCAATTGAAGTTGTTAACAGTGTTGGGAAAAACAAATACAAGAAGTTCCGGCAGAATATTGTTAGGAAAAAAATATCAATTGAAGTGTTAACAGTGTTGGAAAAAAATAGATATAATAAGAAAAGGCATAATATTGCAGGCAAAAAGTTTATGAGAGAAGTGTATACAGTAGACAATAAGCAGAAATAACTAGAAAGAGACCAGAAGACGAATAGAAGCATCAAAAAGGGTAATACCGGTCGACCAAGAGAAGAGGGAAGTGGGTTGGTGGTCGACCGGCCGGAAGTCCGGTGGGACAACCGACAGGTTGTCCTGGCGGTTGACCGGTTTGACAGAACATTTCTCCTACTCAGCTATTACATACCAGATCGAGTGAAGGATTAAACGATATACGGCTAGCAAATCCATTTAAGAATATATGAAGGATTGAACGATATACGACTAGCAGATCCATTCAAGGATATACGTACCAAAGCAGTGGGAGTGGAATAGTTGTCACCGGTGACTAAGTGGGTACAGTGGATGGATGTGAGCTTCTTCGATATATGTCTGATTGGAGAATACACTTCAAAAATTTGGCCTGACACACATAAATTGGAAATGAATTTGGGGATGTTTGAGGAAATCTGTGAGTTGTAATTTAAAATTTGAAAGAAATTTGTAACGTAGTTGACCTCAGTCTTGTCATTGTTTCGTTGCTCGGAGAGTGAATCTTCCACAACGCACAAACTACAACTTACTTGATTTGTGGGAGCTGGTAAATGCGATTTTGTGAGTGGAGAGGGAGTTCACAAACATACTTTAGATTCGAAGGTCTCAGTTCACAAAGCAACACGACTCGTGAAGAATCTTAACTTGTGATCGTTGAAAGAGAGAAAGAGGACTCGTGAAGTTCAGCTTTAAATTTCTTTGAGGTGAAGCTTTTCAGAAGTTCAGCTTTAAATTTCTTTCACGTGAACCTTTTCAGAAATGGAGAATATCAAAGACACAGAGATGTATTGTTGGAAGCTTTTACAGTGGAGAAACAAAGGGAGAAATCTGCCAAACGGGAAGTGGAGATGTATTTTGAATTATATGGTAGAATTACGATTTGAAAATTGTACCCAAACGTGAAGTGTAAATGTATGGGTAGAAATATAGTTTGAGAATGCAACCAAACACAGACTTACTTTTTAGTTTCGTCTACACAAACAAACTGAAAAAACAATTTTGACAAAATTTTGAAAAATAAATCACTAAAGACAATTAAAATTTTAAAAAAAACGAAAAAAAAATATATATATATATATAGCTTATTTTTGTATTCTCAAAACAGTAGTCAAATGACAGTTAGTTTATTTTAGTAACTTGTGCTTATGAGTCCTACCAAATGTGGCCTTAGAATTCATTAGAAAAATCGAGATTTGTAGCAAAATTGTTTTTAACACACCCAAAAAAAAAAAAAAAAAAAGGGTCAAAACTACTCCATAATAAATAAAACTTTAATACACTAAGGATAAGTACGAAATTTTTTTTTAAAAAGTCCAACACATACCATTAGTATCAAAATATTAAATTTTAAAATAATATAACATTTGATTTAGATGTTGATTTTTAATAAAATTAGTATTTTTAGAATTCTCTCATCAAGATCTATCAAATAAGATCTATGTTGATTCTGAAATTCTTAAAAAAAAATTATTACCATCGAAATTGATATAAACAATAACAGTAACATGTTACTCGGTTTGATAGTAGCATATTACTCTGTCTCACAGTAACATGTTATTCTGTTTGACAATAACATGTTACTCTAATAATATTGTCTAAGAAAACAATATATTTTACTTTGTTTTTACTCAATTATATATTTTTTCTTAGGAGATTTATGAAACAAAATAAATTAAGCTATCATTTTTACCAAATAAAAGTCTAATGGAGAAATTTTGGCTATACTTGAGTATGAGCTTCTACCAAGTATGGTAACCAGCTCCCTTAAGATTAGAAATCCTTGCATTTTTGTAAGTTTCAGATGTTCTTGAAATGAACACTATCTTAAACGAATCAAGATCCTCTCTTTCATCTCTCTTCTTAACTCTCTACTTATTAGGTTATTGGACCCACTTTTGGGTCCAATTTCAATTATCCAAACCGTTCACATTTTAAGATTTGGTGAGTATATCATACCTGTAAAAAATCAAGTTGATCGGATATCAGAAACTACATTTTCAGATCATCGAACTACAAATTATTTTTTAAAAATATTTAATAAACAGTTTTCCGAATACATGCTTTCTGATATCCAATTAATTTGATTTTTTACAGGTATAATATTCAATGAATCTTAAAAAATGAACGGTTCGAATTATCAAAATTGAACCTAAAAATAGATCTAATAATCTAATAAATAAGAAATTAGATCTCGATTCATGTTGAACCCCATAGCCACCAGCTTTTTGTACAAAAAGAGAATCGCCGGCAATGTGAGTTTATTTTACATTTTTTTGGTTCTTTACCTAAGCTATGTCATGTAGAAATGACCTCTGGCCTCAAATTACCCTTGCACCCTAGGTCTCTAAATACATGTGCTATAATTGGAATAAAATATGTCCAAACAATTTCACTGGCTCACATGGATTTTCGTAATAAATAATTGTTATCTACACATGTTACTGTTATTTTTTAGATATTTCTTTTATAATTAAGTGTCCAAAATAGTTTGTCTCCGTGCATCTTGACTAAATAATTGTTATCTATAACTTATTATTATGTTCCTAAATATATAGATTTTTTGATACTTAAGCATCTAAATTAACTTACACGCAGACATGGAGTTAAGCATCTAAATTAACTTACACGCAGACATGGAGATCGGCGAAGGAGATTGTTCAGATTGTTCAGCTCCTCTTCTCTCCTCTCAGCCCTTCTCTCTCTCTTTCTCTTCTCTCAGCCCTTCTCTCTGTTTTGAAATCTGAGTTTTTTTTTTGTTTTTTTTTTTCAAATTTCACGCCAAAACGACGTCGTTTTGGCAAGGAAGAATCTCAGCCCTTCGATTATTCACTTTAGGAGATCACTCTAGAGAAGGCACTCTAGAGGATCCTCGCGCTCTCAAATAATCAAAAAATCTTAAAATCATCGATCAAACAATCTATAATAGAAATCTTAAATCTTATTATCAAAGTGTATAAAATCTACCACCCAATTGTCACAAGTGACCACAACTCTATCACTAATAACAATATAAAATTACTTTAAAAAACTATATTATTAGATGGCATAGATTGACATATACATTTCATTTTTAAAATAAAGTTTAAATATATATATATATATATATGTGTGTAGCTTTTTCTATTACCAATGAAGACAAAGTAACTATAAATCAAAAGAATAATATAAAAAAAAAAGAATCAAAAGAATAAAAAAAACAAAAAATAAAAAAACAAAGAATATGCTTTAAATCACTCCATATCTTTATTTTTTTTATTTATTTTTAAAAAAATTAAAAAAATTAATTTTTAATCAACCACTTGAAATCGACCACAGTAACCATGTGCTTATATCCATTTTAGCATCATCAAAGAATATGCTTTTGAATTATCAATCAGGGGAGGTTGAGATGCAGAGAAGAGAACATCTTAGTGATTTTTTTTAAAAATCGATAAAAAGTTGATTTTTTAACCTTTTTTTAATTTCTTTTGTCTTTTTATGAGTAAAAAATGAGAAAAGTGATATAACTTAAAATGGATAAAAAGTTAAAAACTAATTTTTTATTTACTTCCCAAAACACCCCTTAATGATCACATGCCATTGATCAATTGATCTCAATGGTTATATTTTGATCAGCTTATTCGTCAAACCATACATACTACCCAGACAGAACTTCCTTTTGATACTCTTTCTCTCTCCATATTTAAATTGATCAGTAATGCTACGGTTTCAAAATTGAATCCTAAATTTTATTCAAAAATAACATTTTATGACTTAAATTCATTTTATATTTAGATATACATGCTACATCAATTTAATGTTCACAATAAAATTTTTTTTTAATTTTTTGACTATTTATCTATTTTAATAGACTATTTTTTTTTTTTTTTAATGTTTTGAGAGATAGTTGAATTTTTTATTTAATTATTGTATTAAAAAATATGTTTGGAATGATGTGAAAGGAAATGACAAAATTATTCCTGATAATTGAATGATTGCACTTGTTTTAAAAAAAAATTCAAGGACAAAATTGTCTTTTCATGTACCTGCCCAGCCTGCCACACCCCACATGGGTGGGAGCTTCTATATACACACACCCTTTCCCCTCAATACACATCTCCCCTCTCACACACTTTCCACACACCTCTTCATTAAGTGTGTGTGGAGAGAGTGTTTGATGTGTGTATATAGAAGCTCCCCACATGGGTTGCACTTGTTTGTTTGCATTATTATTATTTTATTTTATTTTCTGTATTTTGAGGTTATTTTAACCCCTAAATCCACTCCCCAAACACTCCATATATCAAGAAAAATCTGGATAAATAACTCCGGTTCATAACATTATCCTTAATTGACGTGAGGAATAAGTCCAAAATAGTATATTTTTTGAGCTTATTGTAGCTGTTTTAATTTTTTTTGAATTTTTTTTTTATTTTTTAGATTCATCTATCCAAAATAGGTCTGAAGTTTCAAAAAAAATAAAAAAAACTTACTTATTTGAAGGTTACAAAATTAGTGGAATGTGAATCGCTTCCGTAATAAATGTACTTTTCTAAATAATTTTTTAAGTAAATTTTATTAATTTGTAGTATGATTGATTGGGATAACACGTCCTTATGTTGTGTTTGGTTAGGAGATTTGAGAAATGATTTAAAAACGGAAATAGAAAATATAAGTGAAAAGTAAATAAAATATATCTAAATTTTACTTAGTTGCACATACATTTTTTCTTTCTCTTTCCAAATATCTCTCCAAATCTTCTAACCAAACACAGCATTAAAGTATCTCCAGTGGAGTAACCAAATTTGTGTATTAAAGTGTGTTATAGGACATAAAGTGATAAAAATATGACTCATTTGTGTGTGTTAAATGTTTGCTAGGTTAGAGCGTGAGACCGTGCTCCAATAATTTTATTAATGTATGTGTTAAAATATGTGTTATGTATGTGTAAGGTCATCCATTCAAATATATATAAATTATATAAAATAAAATTATTATAATTATTTTTAAAATTACGTGTCATTATAGCGTAATTTAAAAAAAAATTAAATATTACACTGCCTTATTGTCACGACCCAAACCCGGCCCTATGGGTTTAGCACCGTAACTGGCCAGTAATCCGAGATTACCGAAGGCCTGCTGAACAGTAATACAGTAAAACAGAGTACAAGGCCTGGCGGAAGCCAATACAGTAAGTAACTAGTGTCCATTAGACTGTGAAAATCTGTATGCCAAAAACATTTTTCATGCATTCATACAGTTCAGAACAATACAGTCTATATACAGTCTATACAATCATATATAAACATTCAGTACGGGGACCTAATCCCTCGATAACAGTACAGTAAAACGGTTGACAGTTTATACAGTAGTACAAAACAGTAAGGAGACCGATGGGGGACACAAAAACACCCCAAGCCATAGCATGGCAACTCGGAACCTCGCAGTGAGGCACATAGGCTGGCTTGACAAAACTGGGGACCAACCCACGCTCCTAGCTCTGATCTGGCTGCTGAGAACCTACATATATATAAACAGTGAGCTAAAGCCTAGTGAATAACATAAAGCATAAAGAGGTTGTGAATGAATGTCCTTACAGTAATGAAAACAGTTCATTAAACAGTATTTCAGTCTTTCAGTATTTCAGTCAATCAGTCATATGTGGTACACCCATTAGCCTATAAACAGTAGGTCCAAAAGGACCGGGTCTTAACAAACCCAACAGTAATGATGGCCATCAATCAGTAAACAGTATGGTTCCACAAGGGAACCGACAGAGCTCTGTAACAGTAACAGTAAACAGTAAGTGCTAAGGATGCCACAATACAGTTTAGAATACAGGACATACATTCATTCAGTAAATAATATCGGTTCAATAAACAGTTCAGTTCAGTATTCAAAAGATAACCATTTTGAACATATCTTTACACAATCGTTACTCACAGAGATTGGGCTAATAGCAGCTAGAGCGCGTCCCAGAGAGCCAACCCTAAACAGTAAACAAATAGAACACACACTAAGTTTCACAGTCGGGAAGGATGATAATTAAATCCCTAAATTTCCTCGGTGTGGTTCTACGCCTAAATCCTCATTAAGATGTCTTAAACTAGGCCTAAGAATGCCTAGGATGAGATGAGGATGCAAAAATACAGTTGGAAGGCATTTTTCAAAAGTTGCTGAAAACAGGGGTCTCGCTCGAGCGAGCCTTCCTTCGCTCGAGCGAGGTTGCAAAATCAAAGGCTTCGCTCGAGCGAGAGGTCCTTCGCTCGAGCGGTCTGTAAAATGCAAAAGTACTGGTTGTTGGATTTTTACGCGCGATACCACGCTCGATGCTCGCTCGAGCGGAGCCCTGAATAAAGGGTGCTCGCTCGAGCGAGGAATCCTTCGCTCGAGCGAAGAAGCCAAATCTGGAATTTCCAGATTTGCCTCCCAAGCTCAAACCAAGCATTCTCAACTCAGTTCTCGGCCTCTTGGGCCCAAATTCTGGAAAATACATCCCAAAACAATGTATAACAAGTTTCAAAAGCCCATTTGTGAATTCAAGCCCCAAAGGTGAGTCAATTAAATCCAACATTCAAACCCATTTTCAAGAACCATTTAAAACATGCAATGCATGAGCTTTAAACCAAAATTAAGCTTCAATCCTTGCTCAAATGAGCTCAATAGTTGGAAAACAAAATGAAAACATGGGCTTTAGCTAAAACATGGACATGCATGGACAATCTTCACATGAACTCAACTCAAAATCACCAATTCAACCATGTATGCAACAATCCAAACATAATTCAACCTCTTAGCACTAAATCATGGTTTAATCCTACAATGGAGCATGAACCATGCAAGATGAAGCTCAAAGACAACAATAAGGAGATGAAATTCTTACCTAGAGTTTCAATTCCAAGGTGTGGAGGCTAACTTTGCAACCTATGTTCCAATTCCTCCAATTACTAGGCAATTTACAAGCAACAATGAGATGAAATCAATTCCCCAAATTCTTCTCTCTCTAAAATTCGGTTGAGCTCTCAAATTGGCTGAGGAAGAGGTTTGTTTCAAGTGTATGCAAGGCTCAAATAATAAAAAAATAACTAAGGCCCACTCAATGGCAATTCCGCAATTACGGCAAACTCTTTAATTGGCTCAAATTAATCTAGTTTAAGCATACCTAATCACATTTTAGTTAAATATACCACTAAATCACAAATATTCTACTGATCCCAAAACTCTAAACGGTTCCTAATTCGGCCGCTGATAAGGCCTTCAATTAGCAGTTTAAACATATGAATTCAAACAGATAATCAATCAATCAAACAGATGCAATATGCAATTCAATAGATAAACTTATTCAATTTCAGTTTCGATTTCAATCAGTCCATTCAGTACTTCAGTTAATTCAATTATCAGTCATTATCAGTTCAGTTTAGCAGTAACCAGTAGCTAATTCAGTAGTTTATCGGTAATCAGTACGAGGGTTGTTACACTTATCTATAATTACTGTGTGTTATATTCAAATTTTGAGTAAATTATACTTTTAATCTTTGTAATTTAACCTAATTTTATTTTAATTTCTAATGTTTTAATTTAAAAATTTTAATGCTTACATTTGAGTTTAGTTTCAATTTAGCCTATTTTGTTCAAATTGGATGTTGAAAGTAATAGTATTGTAACATGTGTGGATCTTCAGAGGTGTACATAGAGAAAGAAATTGACAGTAATTTTGACAAAATTTAAAATATAAAATATTCATACTCCAAACACTGTAGGAAAATGTTTTCAGAAAAATCAATTTAATGCAAATAAATAATAAAATAAAACACAAGAAATTTCTTACAAAAATTTTGTAAAATTTGAACAGTTTGTAACCGAGACCAATGTTTGAACACTGTGTTATTAAGATAGAAATTTGCCCTCGCTTCTGGTGCTTACAATTAATAGGTGTCATGCCTCCAAAATACAACGATCACCACACATAGAAATTGTACAATTTTCTATGTATACAGCGAACCAATTTGTATCATGCACTCTTTTTTATATACTCAACTAGACATAATATATGAATCTTAAAACTCTTTTTCCTTCTCTATGGATGCCATAGGATGGAATAGTATTTATCGAAGTGGTTGAGATCATTCTAAAAGGTCATAACTCGTAGGTCAAACCTTTTCATCTGAAGAGAAACCATGAAGAGTTGCACCCTTCCATTTGAATGAAATCAATTCTCATTTACTTCTAAAATTTTTCAACAATTCCCCACATGAATAAAATTGACAACGCAATGCAAATGAAATGAAGACACTAACAAAGAGAGTACAAAATGGAAAAATACCCTGCATCAGAATAAGTAGCTTTTAGCCTTGAATCTTCCTAATGAAAGATTATCAAACTTACTAGCTAATCAATGGATATGATGTCTTGAACTGTTCAGCTGTTTATGTAAGCCAAGACAATAGAATTTACACAGAATATCCCCAAACACAACTTGATTTTTTCGGTTGTACCCGTTTTGGTCTTGGGCAATTCTTGATTTCCATGAGTGCTTCAGAGAATTCAGTCTTATTAATTCTCATAGAAGTATAACCCATTCATACTCATATAGGTGATTCTTATTTCAAGTCTCTTAAAAACTCATCTTAAAAGATACCCCTCCAAGTTTTTTAAGATATAAATAATCATTAAAAGTATAGCTTACCCTAAGTTCCCGGCATAAAACACATGTTATAGATATCACTCTCATCATAGAAATGGATAAGGAATAAACTCCCTTAGTGATTTCTGGTGAGTCATCCATAATTCAGTTATCCATTTGAACCCTAGATCTTGGGACTTCCAATCAGTTAGGTTGGGGTTGCCATTATGGTGACTCGAAATTAATAAGTTTTAATCTCATTCCCCTCTATGAACTTTTCTTCATTTGCTCTGTAGTCAAACTTTTTGTTAACGACTGTTATTTTTCATTTGACCTTTACATTTTAACATCATTAATTAGTTAATGGATCCACTATAGACAATGCTTACAACTGAGAGCAAATAGTTTACAGTATTAAGTCGTTGAATACATCGAGACTTATTGTTACTCTATATCACTCCTATTTGTTAAATTCCAATAATAGAGATAGAGATGTTCCATATAGGAGTTTAACGAAGTCATTTTTACTTTTACTCCATTTTTATCCTAGACAAAGAATTAAGATTTTTTGTAGACCTACTATCAGGAACCATCACTTTAGTAAAACATTTCAAGCACCCCCACATTTAAGTATCCTAAGAAACCTCATTTTCTTTCTTGGTGCATATCTTTCGTAAAATATCAATACACCTCCACAATTTTGATCTAAATCAAAATATATCATTTCTTACTTATTACTCTTCAGGTGCTACAAATGAAATAGAAACTCCAAATAATTATGATTACACAAGTCTGTTCGCGCCATAAATTTGTAATTTCATTATTATTTATTATTTATATAATTGCAGGACATGTGGCACCCTCCTCCTCATTTGGAGGTATGAGAAGTTATGAAATGTGGAAAGATTATGGAGAACAAAATGGAGAACATGGAGTATGAAGTGGAGGTTGAAGGAAGTTATGGAAGATCACGGAGTATGAAATGGAGGAGGTGGAAGAGTGGGTAGTTTTAGGTAGTTTTTTCCTACAAATGTTTGCCTATAAATAGCCATTCATGGCTACATTGTAAATGGATCCAGAATTTAAATCAAAAACAATTGATTTCTATTTTTCTTGTCATTTATATTTTCTGCACTTAATTTTTTGTACTTTATTTTATGCACTTCATTTTTGAAGCATAGGAGTAGAGGTAAGTTCTCTGCATATTATTTTATGAACTTCCTTTTTGAAGCTTAGGAGTAGAGATAAATTAATGGCTAGTTTGATTGTTCACTTAATCATCTTTATCCGTCTCCCTCTTTCTTCTTTTAATTTCTCTTTTCTCTACACCTGGCAATTTTAAAGTCCTCTTCATTGAGGCAATAAAACCGTCAATGCAATTGCTTGATAATTGGCTTGAAATTAATCTGTAAGAATTTTTCAATCATTGTTAGCATGCTCGCATTTATGATATGTTCCGTCGTAAGAAAAATAAGCTAACAATATGTTGGCTTTCTTGGCTTTTGATAGTTAATAATGTAAATTTAAGTGTGCCAATAAGGATCAATTAGTCCTTACAAAATTTTTAATTGCCAACCAATTATCAAGCGATTGTATTGAAGTTCTTTCAGCCATAATGAAGAGAACTTTTACTGGAGGCTTGTTTAGGAGAAAATTGTGAATAGTAACAAATAAATATAATTCAGAAATCGAATTTCATTAAGCAAATGAAAACTTACAATGACCCAGCCTCGACAAGGTTCATAGCAACAAACTACTGAAAAAGTACTTCTAGGAATTGAAGTGCTAGATATGTAAAGAACTGAAAATGTAAAACTGGAAAGAAAATGAAATAAATAAATTAGTTTCTGGATCTGAGTCTAGGTCCTTCATTCTGGGGCCTTTCTTGTTATTTATACTTCCCAGTGGTAACTGTCGAAGTGGGCTTCCGACGGTCGAAGCATCCTCCCATGATTGCTGAACATGCTCTCTTATAGTCAGTCCCACTATGCCATTCTTGCAGTTAGGCTTCCCTCCTGACTTTGAATTTAAATTTATAAGTAACCGTTAGGCCACGTCATCTTGTGTCTCTCGACTGTTCCAGTGCTACGCAGATCCATTATTACCAATATGAACTGCCACGTGTCCGCCTTTGATTGGAAACTTATATTAACTCCCCAAATTGCCCTCTTCGTGCCACGTGTTAAGTTATGATTGGCTTATACAAAATATGTAGCCAACATTACCCCCCGCACTAATATGCCCAATACTTGATGATATTAGTGGACCAATGCACTTTGTCCACATCTTCGGAAGTGCATGGACTTGGCTGAAGTATAACCATCGTCCTAGAAACGAAGCACTAACCTTCATTAAATCTTTCCCCATGCTTTAAATATTCCCTCCATATTCTGCGCATACGAAGAGACTGATACATCTCTAATGGCCAAACCAACATTTTCTTACATTGATCGAGCATACGAGGAGGCATTTGACAATGATGACCGCCCTCGAAAGAATCTTCATGCATTTATTGGCCACATTTATCCGCCCTCATTCATACAAGTTATGGAAGCTTTTGCAAATTTTCAACCTTTGGATCAAGAATCTACTAATTACAATTCTCTGGACCAAGAACTTGCAAAAATGGATATTGGAAGTTCCTCCTCCATCCCAAAACTTTCTACATGAGATGAAGCTGCTTTATCGTCTTCTAAAAATACTGGCTAGGACGCTTGGCCCACACCCATTCAACCTCAAACAAGAGAACAAATACACCATCGATTTCCTGAGTTTGATGATCCTACTACAATTCACCCCTCCATGCGCAGTTCTGTAGTATATCCATACATTCCCTTTGACCGTCTTCGCAGCCTTGAAGACAACCTGCTTTCAGCATGGTATACTTCTACCTTGTCATCCAGAATAGTGCGAAGGACTCCACACCCTATTGAAGCCTTAGGAATCAGTCCTGCACTCTTACCCAAAAGAGCAAAACTTTGCTCTTCTGATTGGCTAGAATGTGTGAACAGGCCTGAATTCCCACCTTCATTTGGAGGGAACCCAACTGCTCCTCCCTTACCCTCCAATCCTAACTGGATTGAGGAACTGAAACTCACCCTTTTTGAGAACCAGCATTTCGCTCCTTACTAGGCTCCGATTCTTCCTGCTCCTTACCCATAGTACAGAGCTCAGACTTTGCTTGCCGCTTTCTCCCATTTATCCTTTGAAGTCCTTTGAGATGTCACAAGAACTTGTTATGGTTTTGTGATATTGTTTCTCGAAGCCACATCCTCAATTTTGTGGCCCAGGCCGAACTTCATACTTTTTTGGATCACCTTCCCCTTCTACTCAACTGGCACACAAATGCTTCTATTACCAGTGAGTTGTTAGAGAATACTTCTGCTGCTCGCATTCAAATTCAGTATGAAGCAGAGAATCTTCTTGAAGAATACGAAGACTTTAAAAACCAAGATCCAAAGTATGAGGAAGATGCCACTATGGGTGATGCACCTGAAGAAGGAGAAATAAATAAGATGGAGAAGACACTTAAACAAACAGAATTTGAAATGAAGGCTCAGCAACTCTTTTTCCAACTAAGGGCTCATCAATTAGATAAACCAAATTTAGATAGGATAGAAGATAGGTTAGAAAAAGAATATGTATTTATTCAATTTTGCTGGACAAAGTTCCATGATCTTGTGACTTTGTTCATTCCTTATTTCTACGAAATTGAGAATGTAGCCAAGTAGGTTTCCCCAATGTAAATATTACTTATCAATAATACTGGGCTTCTCAAATTTCATTTGTTATGGTCTGGTGTTATGTTCCAATTGTATAGTTAACATAATTTGTGTGAATAACAGCTTTGAACTCACCAATCTTGCTTCGAAACCAAGTTTAAGTGCTTCAAAGTATGGAATTTTTTCTTTAGAAATCACACTGCTTACTTTTAAAGCGCTCTCTCAAATAGAAAATTCAAGGATGAAATTTCATGTAAAGGTAAGTCTTTTGGGTTTTTTCACTACTTGACCAAGAACTGGTTTTGTAGTGCTTACCTATTTCAGAACCCAAAACTTTAAACAAGATAAGCGTTCCAAAGACTCCTTCGAAGGATATTACTTTATAAAGATGTCCTAGTGTAGACACCCCATTTTTGACCGCCCTTACGACTTGGACGTCACCACTTGCACACCCAGTAATTAGTGTATATGCTTGTCAAGTGTTTGAAGTCCTCAACAGAATGCCACAGCTTTGAGCCTTCAAACCCTACATACCTGTTGCCTTCTTTTTGGGACCAAAACCAGAGTTTTTCAAGTCTGCAACCACTTGTGGCCTGCTGGCCACTTCTATTGGCTGTTGGCCATAGTTTTTGGTTGCCGGCCATTGATGTGGCCTGCCAGCCAACATTAGTGGCCTGCTGGCCACAAGTGTGTTTTGTATATATTTTTCTACCAGCTGTGCCAACTGTTGGCACAGATGCATGCACCTTCTTACACGTATATGTATTGATATTTCTAATGGAGTGTGATGGTTTTCTATATATAGAGGACCTCCTCTCTTGCTTTAAAGGTTAGAAAATTTTGGAGCAAATCATCTTCTCTCTCTCTTGCAAATTTCTTGAACCTTTGCCTATACACTCTAAACCAAACCTTACCATCTTGTACCTGAGGTACTTTTGAGCCCTTTTTGAGCTCTTGAGGGTGTGTTTGTGTTGAATTGTTGCTTGGAAGTGCTCTCCTCTTCAAGAGGTATAAGGCTAATTTGTTTCCTTATTTTGTTTTCTTTTTTTTCTTACTGTTTTTCTACTTTTTTTGGGCTGTGTAAGCTCTATAATTTTGGGTTAAAACTTGTGGTTTAAGGCCTTAAAAGGTGGAGGCGTGGTTCACCTCTTTTTCCACCTTGCTTCTCTAGCCTTTACCCTTGCGTTTCCCACCTTTACACTATCTTTTTTTGAGCTTTTAAACACTGATTTTCAGAGTTATTTCAGTAGCTAAATTGTTGTTTTGAAGTCCAATATTGGAGGGGTTAACCTCCCCTCCTTGTGTCTTGCTTACTAGCCTAACATGCTCCATGTTTTAGCTTATTGTTTTAGCTATTTTTGTCTTAATTCCAGCATGTTTTAAGACTAATTTAGCATTGTTTTAGGACTATTTTTAGCTGCTTGTTGCATTTGAGCTTCGTATTGCATGTTTATAGTGTAATTGTCCTCATAAGTTTGGTGGTTTAGGCCTTAGCCACCAACATATTTGAGTTGATAGCATTTGTTTATGGTTTTCCATACTTGTTTTCACCTTTAATCACCTCTACAACCTCCCTCCTTTCTTGGCTTTTGCTTTGCTTTGAAAGTTATTTCAAGCCACTTGTTTGTTTAAGCTTGAGATTGAGGTCTTATGCTTAATGGTTCAATCCCTTTGGGGGTTCATTACCAACGGCATGACACTTCTCTCATGCCTAAAACAACTCTTGGTTTGATACTTCTTTCCATAAGAGGACTTAAAATTCATCTTTGGACTTAAATTACTAAGGAATGGTTGGTAATTAAAATGGAGTAATAAAATTAGGGACTAAAAATGATGCAAGATAATAACTTGGTTAGGGTTCAATCGGATGTTAATTGAACCCGTGAGTCTTGAATCATTTCATACATGTTAGTAATGAAAATGGTTCGAGAGTCATTGTCAACTACTTCCCTTGATCAATCCATGATAGGGAAGGGGTTTCAGAGTTTTATTTGTTGCATTTATTGAACTTGCACCCTTTGATTCATAGGCCATCATGCAATGAAATTGCATTGATTGATGGTTTGTGAATCAAGCTTATCGCTCCTTCAAGCTGTTTGATGACAAGAAGGGATAAGTTGGGCAAACAACCCTTGAGAATACCCTGTGCTTGCTCTGTTTGCTCTTTGTTGCAGCAGGAAGAACTAGGCATCAGTGGCCAACAGGCCACTACTTGGAGATGGTAGGCCATCATTTGTGGTCGGCAGCCTACCACTTCTAGCCTGCCAACCACCTTTGCAAAATCCAGCAGTATCTTTTTGAAATGAAACAAAGTTGGTTTTGAGGTGAAAAACAGTGCAAATGTCCTAACTGTGCAACAGAGGCTTCATGGCAGTAGAACAGTGGCTTTTTCGAGTGGAAATCCGCGCATGCATGAGCACTCCTTGCTCCCCTGGGCTGTTTTAGTCTAATTACTTAGCTTAGATATTTGTTGTAATTAATTAATTGTACCTAATTAATTTTGTAGAGTGTTGTAAATAAGTAGTTAGCTAAACTAGTCATTCAATTTTGACTTGTAATAATTAGTTAATTAGCTAGAATAGTTGATTAATTTATTATTGTAATAGCTAGTTAATTAGTTAGCTTAGTGTGGACGCGCTCCCGGGGAGAAATCTCCGATATCCGCGCGCCTGCGAGGGCCGCGCGAATCTCGTTTTGTTCTCTGAGCTACCACAGTTTGGACTCAAAAGTCACGGTTCTGAATCTGATCTCGCAAAGTGCAATGCAAGACCGATAAATCACCAAAGAGTCCAAATCCGGCAAATCGTTTTGGAAAACTGATTTTTGTAAAGAAGTGTCAAACATGGACTACTTTGCCAGATACAGAGTCGCCACCTAAATATTTTATTTTGGAGAAATTTAGGAAACCCTGACTCGTGCCTAAGGCCACGTGTCCGTCATCACCAAAGTTGTCTCGGCTCGGGAACTTGGGTACGATTGGGGAAGGTCATTTAATGAGCACCCCCGCTCGCCCGATCAAAGATCGGTCTGTACTAAGCATGATATCTTATTTTTGAAAACACATGTGTTCTTATTCCGATTAATTAGCTAATCTTACTATGTGATGCGCACAGCAAATAAGTATAGACTAGATCGCTTAATTTGGGACAAAACATTGCATGTTCGTTTGAAAACGGTTTGAAGTTTGCTACTCGCAAGTAGGCTACAATGCGGATTTCAATGAATTGTTCCAATTCAAGCAATCCAACCTTCACCCACAAGCATTCAGGCGATTATAGCAAATAAGCAGTTACCCTCATGGCAAGCATGCTTTCATGGCAACATTAACACACATGCAGTATGCTAAAGCGTAAACACTCACAGTGTACTCCGAGCCAAAACAGAGAACTAGTTAGAAATCATATATGATCCTAGTTCATGTTAAAATGGCTAATGCAACACATGCGAAAAATGCAACTAAAATAGGCTCGGCTATTCTAGAATGGCATATGAAATGCAACTTGATACATGTATTCAAATTGGAATCGAAATACAATGCAGTTAGTATGATGCGCCGAGCCCGGTGCATGCAATACAGATGAATGGATGCACGCATGCGAGCATAAGGTATGCTAAAGGAAACATGTCCTAAAACTAACCATCATAAGCGGTTAAGTAAAAGGGAGAAAGAAATGGGGATTGGAAGACATGCATCATACACACACACGCTTATTACAACAATGCGCCCTCTTGAAGAAGGGACCAAATAAGAAGCTAACTAGCTAATCTAAGCTAATTAAACTAATTATTACACAACAAATTAATTAACTAATCTTAGTTAACTAATTATTACAAAACGAATTGAATAGCTAACGCATTAACTAATTAAAGGTACAAACCAAAGCATAAGTAAGCTATCTAAGCATGGCAGCTAAGGAAAGCAGTAAATCAGGAGCCCCAGAGGGAGAGGAATGCATGCAAGCCCGGTCGCCTCATTTGAAAATCCAATGCGATGCCCCGATTTGCCTCTGTTTTCATCTGTCCTCAGAACTCTGCACCAAGCTCCAGAAAGATGAAACTCCACCTAGGGAAACCTGTGGGAGGGTGGCTGACCACTTTTGGTCTCTCCAGACACCTGCCGACCACTTTTGGTTGTTGAAAAACCAGAAAAGTGGTCGGCCAGCTAGTTTTTCTGGCTGGCTGGCTGGCCAGTTGTTGCTGCTGAATGCCAGTTTGCTGCAACAGAGAGCAAGAAAGGGCATGGCAATGTATTTGCAAGATATGTGTGCACAACCACCCTCCCTATCATGTCATGAACTCAAGGGGGTGTGGTTCTCGACCCTCAGGCCACCAATCGCGCATTTCCATGCATGATGGCTGAGAGGCGAAGTTGCACAATTCAATGTAAAATGAATGCACAAGTAAACACATAAGGCCTAAAACTCTATCATGCTTGATCAAGAGCGTCGGTGATCGGGAATTAAGGCACGTTTCATCATTTTGAGTATGAAACGTCCCTCGTTTCCCGTGTTTGGACTAACACCTATTCCAAACACCAATGCAACATATAACATGGCATACACAATGCAATGTAATGCAACCTTAGCATGCAAACATGCAACTACATGGCGCGCACAATGCAACTAACAACATAGCATACACAATGCGAGGGATAACATGGCATACTTAATGCTAAATGCTAAGAACTAGATGACATACTTAATGTAAGACAATCATAAGGTTCTAAACACCATGTAATGCATGCATGCACAATGCAATGCAACAAGGGCAACAATATGCAATACACCAAACATGCAACAACATGCAAACCATATACTCAATGGACTTAAACCAAAATGGACAGACCTCAATCATGCCCAAAACAGTGGCCATAATGCTAAAATGAAGGCACCGAAAACACATACAAACATGCATGCCAATTGGCTCACCAATTGAGGCACTAAGGTGCAACTCTCAAGAACACTTAAAAGAGTGAAAAGCATGGAAGTGTAGCAATACTAAATGCACTGAAATGAGGTAAGAAATGATGCCAAATCATTCAAACAACACAAGTATGGCATGCTAGGGTCCTTAAAGCATGAAGCCTAGTAAAGAGGACTACAAAGGAGGCATGCAATACATGGAAAAAATGCATGAACTAAGCATGGACAGAGTTCAAGTAGGTCAAAACAAGGACCTAAACATGCTGAGATGAGGGCTCAAAGGCATAGGCATGCGAGCATACGAGCTAAGGCATAAACTAGGCAACAATGCATAACACTCAAAGGCACTTAAAGCATGATTGAGGTAGGAACATGGTCATACCATAAGCTCTGAAATGTCATGTTAGGTGATGCCAAATCAAGTACACAACACAAATGAAGCATGCAATGGTGCTCAAAGCTTGAGGCAAGCAAGAGTATTTGTACTACAAGTATACAAAACATGAAGCATGTGACCAAGGCAACCCAAAACAGTCCTAGAACATGTCAAAATGAGTCTAAAACATGCATGGAAGGAAGCCAAAACATGCTAACATGAGGGGCATAAGGCATGATGCATACAAGGCAAATACGGTGGATTACACTACACCTATTAAGACCAAGCATGGGATGACTTAAGCAAAAAAAATCAGAGTTATATCATGGCATAATAAGCCCAAAAATACACTAAAATGATGGCTCGCAAGCTAAGGCATGAAGGCATACGCAATGATTCATGTTAAGGCATAAAGGGGCAAACCCTCCAACGCATTAAATAAGTGATAAATGCAAGTACATGACCATGAAACATGGACTGAAATCACATATGAAATGATGCCAAATTATTCAAATAGTCCAAGTAAAGCATGCTAGTGGACTTGACACACAAAGCTAACAAGCTAGAATGAACCATGGCTATACAAAACAAGTCATGCATGGCCAAAACAACACAAATCAGAGCTAAAGCATGTTAAAACATGGACAAAAGCTTCTTAGAGTTAAGCCAAAAGCATGCTAAAATGACATGTCAAAGTATGATGCATGTTAGGCTATTTCATGGAATTACACTACAAGTGTATAGAGCATGCAAGGGGCCAACAAACCCACCCAAAACAGAGTCATGGAATGCTAAAACATCACCAAAAACATGCCGAAATGGAAAGAAAACAAGCTAGAATGACATGCTACTTCATGGAGCATACAAAGCTAGTTTGTGTGATTTACACTACAAGTGTATTAACCATGCATGGAGTGACCAAACCAAACAAAAATAGTGGTATGCCTCAGCAAAATAACAACAAATACAAGCTAAGATATGGCCAACAAAAGCTTAACAAAGATGCTCAAACATGAGGCATATGAAGCTAGTATTGAAGACACAAGGAGAGGGGATAACCCCCTCCTATTTAGGACACCAAAACCACCTTTCCACCACTGAAAATACTCTGAATTTCAGTGGTAGAAAGGTCATGCAAAGGGTTCAACAAGAGCCTAAAGGGATGGCTCAAAATAAGGCCTAACAAAGCCTAAGAGGGGGTAAATCACCCCAAACGAAAAAGTGACCTAAAACAACTATTTTAAGAACTTAAAAATGGAACTTTTTTCAATTATAAGTTAAGCTCAAAACAGCATGCAAATAGGCTCAAAAGCTTAAGCAAGAATGGGGGTTTTAAAGGTCAAAGACTCACCCTTGACGACCTTCTTTACTACTGCAACTCCAGCAAGTTCTTTGAGCTTAAATCAGTCCAAGAACACCAAAAACAACTCCTTAGCACCTCAACTACCCAAGGATGGTGTTTGAGTGTGTGTTTGTGTGTTAAACTAAGACAAATCTACACTTTTGAAGCACAAAAATGAAAAACCAAGCAAGATAGATACAAAACTATATGTATCTCTCTAAGGGCAATTTTCTGAACCTAGAGGAGGGAGGAGGAGCCTCCCTCTTATAGAAACCAAAAGGCAAAGCTTCTTGGAGAAGCTAAGCTTCAAACAAATCCCTCCATACACGTGTATGGAGGATAGCCCAAATATCCTCCAGCTGTGCCAGCTAGAGGAAAATATCTCCAAAAAGGTGCCAAAAAGTAGCCAACCACTTGAAGTGGTCGGCCTGCTACTTAAAGTGGTCGGTCGACCACTTTAAGTGATCTCTGAGAGCAACAACTGGTTGGCCATGGTGGGAGAGGGCCCAGGGCATGAAAAAAGACTAGTGGTGTGGTGGCCGTCCAGTAAATGTGGCCCAAAAACCAAGCAACCCAGTTATCCGACTAGAAAACTGGCTGGCAGAAGGAAAAGTGGTCTCCAAGGAGAAAAAGTGGTCTCCCACCCTTGTACCACCTTCTAAACAAGGAAAACAAGGTTTGTACCAAAAACAAACCAAAACGGATGCAAGACGAGAGATCGGGAGGCAAAGCACGTGGCTGAAAGCCTCGAAAACTAGTCTACGGGCATCAAAAGTGGTATGTGACCACAAAAGTGGTCTCCCGGACCACAGTGGTCCTCTAGGCAGAGGCAACAAGGTACGGTTCAAAAACCACGCCAAACAGAGAACGTTAAGCGGTCCTGAGACAAGGTACGCGGCCAAAGGCTCCAAAAACCGAAAACTAGTCTCCAAACGGGAAAAATGGCCTACGGCCACAAAAAGTGGCCTACGACCACAAAGAGATGGTCTACAAGACCACTCCCTCCCTCCGGGAAGAGAAAACAAGATTCAGTCTACAAACTGAGCCAAAGCACAAAGAGTTCAGAGGTCCGGAGGCAAGGCTCTCAGCCAAAACTCTAAAACCTCTAAATGAGCACAACATGCACCATCACCGAGCGCTCAATCGATGACGTCTGAGTCTTAAGGTCGGCCAAAAATGGGGTGTCTATACTTAGCTATTCGGACACTCTTGTGTGAGGGCGCAAATGTTGTAATAACGTGTATGTCTTCCAACCCCACATCTTTCTCCCTTTTATTTACTTGCTTATGATGGTTAGTATAGGGCATCATGTTTCATTTAGCATTGCTCGTGCTTGCATCCATTGTCTTGCATGCATCAAGGCTTGGCGTATCATTCTAACTTCCATTGTTAGTTAATACTTTATTGAATACGTGCTTAAACCGTATGCTATCAAGTTTATTCATATACGATATTAGTAGCGAAGCTTAGTAATTGCATACCGCATGTGTTGCATTAGTCATATCGCTTAGTTAGGATCATGCATTTTTTTAACTTTGTCATCTTTTTTGGCTTGGAGTACTAGGTGAGCTTTTATTTGCTTTAGCACATTGCATGAATGTTGTTGTTACCATATCAAATCATGTTCATTATGAGGCTAAGTGCTTAAGTGATAAACTGTTTGAATGCCTGTGGATTAAGGCTAATTGCTTGAATTGTGATAGTTTGATTAATGTACATTTAAGCTCACTTTTTCAAAGTGGCATATTCACAAACTATTTTCAAAACAAACATGAATCAAGCGTTCCAATTCTTGCAAATTAGTTTATACTTGTGTGTGTACGCATCACATAGTAATGCTAGCCTAATAATCGGAACAAGAGCATATAATGTAGATAAGATTCATATCATGATTAGTAGAGGCCGATCTTTGATCGGGTGAGCGGGGTGCTCAATTCATGACCTTCCTCTCTCGTACCTAAGTTCCCGAGCCGAGACAATCTTGGCGATGACGAACACGTGGCCTTTGGCACGAGTCATGGGTTTCCTAAATTCTCCAAAAAAAAATTAGGTGGCGACTCTGTATCTGGCAAAGCAGTCCATTTTTGGCATTTTGATTCAAAATCGATTTTTCAAAAGATTTGCCGGATTTGGACTCTTTCGTGATTATCTATTTCACATTGCACTTGTGAGATTAGATTTAGAACTGCGGGAGTCCAATACTGTAGGGCTTATTCGTCTTCCGAGAGGGGGCATGAAAAGTCTAGTTACAGTTTCTGGCAACTCTGCTGGGGAAATTAAAGAACTTGACTTGAAATTCATGATATGAAATTTTAGCTACACTTATATGTTTCTTTGCATTTTCATTGGTGCGCTTAAATCACTGTGTTTGCTATATGCTATTCCTGGACAGTTTACCAGAGGCTTGCCTAAAAGCTTACCAAAAGGCTGACCGGTCGTGGGCTCTACTATGATGGAAACACAATCCTTGGATCTGGACTACCGCTGTACCATTTGATCCTCCTTCCACTTCTCAGTGTTAGGTGTGAGAGGTATATTAAGTAGTCTTGCTGAGTTACCCTTTTTGACCATTCGACCTAGTTGCATATCAAAAAACCATAGAGACTGTTCCAAGATAGGACAGGATGCTCACCCAAAATGCAGGATTGCGTGAAAACTGCTTTGTTTGAATAGTGAACCCTAGTTCCTAATGAAACTAGGACAGGGTAACCTTACCCCTTCATAGGGGTGTTTTGGTTCTCACTTAACTGGTATATGCTTTACCGTGAAACTGTACAGGAATGTGCATAGCAGTTGCAAGTTTGCAAGTTTGGTATCTGTTTTGGGGGCAGAATTCAGTATGGAGTGCAGTCCTACAGCTTTGGTTATATCTGTTTTGATAACATCATTAGCTGAGGCGCTGTGCTGTTTCTGATTACTAATTTCTTCTTGCTTTATTTCTTTTTGCTAGGTAGTTTACCACCATAGCTTTAGAAAGTTCGGATATCCCCCAAGTACTCTGGACCCGAGTTAGAAGGCTTTGCAAAGTAGAGGATCTTGGTCGGGGACAGCCCGTGTTTACTTCACTCCCACGGATTGCAAGACGAAGGAAAGTCAGGCAGAGTTCACTGGTCTAGTTTTTACAGCAGCCACCCCTCAATTTCCCTTTATCCAGTCAGGTTCAAGGAGAGTCTTCTATTTTTAGCCTAGCACGAGATCGCTCGCCTATTCTGATGACACAGTATCCCCCAGTCAGTATGGAAGAATTGATACATCATCTACAGCAAACAGTCAGGCCAAGATCACTACCCATCAAGCCGAGGTTATAAACAGGCTACAACAACAGCAACCACAGCTAGCGGCAGCCTCTGCATCCCGTGTACCTCCCACGGGTACCCCAGCACCCGGAGCCACAGTTCATACTGCCAATGTCTAAGAAAATCAGGGCAATCCAGCAGAGCCAATTTTAGTACAAGCTTCCAAAGCACCTATTTATCAAACTGAGGCTTCGTTTGAGTTTGAGGTTGACCCAACTGTACTCAAGGTCAATAAACTGGAGAAGCTATTCAAGAGAGCACAAGGTGTTAACTCCATCCCAGACATAGAGGACAGGTATATCGATTTTGCAATGACATTACCAGATCGGTTTAAAATGCCACACATCGATCAATTTGATGGCTCCGGAGATCCCATGGTTCATCTTCGGCTGTTTTCAGACATCTTACGGCCAATGGGCCTAACTAGATTATAGAAGTTGTCTCTCTTTGGCTGTACCATGTCTGGTATAGCGGCTATTTGGTATGCGAAGTTAGAAGATTCTGTCAAGCAAAATTGAGAAGAGATGGCTGAGGCCTTTATTGCATAGTATTCGTATAATACTCAGATCGAGGTCACAACTCGTGATCTCGAAGCAACACGCCAAGAGTCGAAAGACGGTTTTTCTAAATTTGTGACGAGGTGGAGAGCTAAGGCCTCGATGATAACCACAAGGCCTTCTAAGAAGGATCAAATCGGGATGGTTGTTCGAAATTCGCAATGTAAGTTGTTGCAAAAGATGATCGTCCTACCCCTGTTTACATTTACAGAACCCCATGAAATGGGAGTGCAGATCGAAGACGCCATGAAACAGAGACTGATCAAAGATGAGAAGAAGCTGGTAAAAAGGCCGTTTCTACGCAGTTCTAATGTTGCCGGGGGTAGCACAGTTGCGAGGTTATCAGATGTAAGCGTTGTCACCACAACCAAGACTGTTGACCCCTTTGCTAATACAAGCTCACAAACACCCTCAAATCCTAACCGATCCCAGAGGACCTTCAACCAACTGTACATGACCCTGTCTCAAGCCATGAAAGTGCTAGTCAAGAAAGGGCTCCTCAAACCATTAGAACCCCGCCCATTACCCGATCCTCTTCCACCTAAACATAACCCCACAAAATACTGCGCGTTTTACCAACAGCATGGTCATGACACTGACCAGTGCTTTCAATTGCGTCATGAGATTCAGGATCTCATTGAGAACAAGGTGATCACTCCACCTCAAAAACCCAACATGTCCACAAATCCACTCTCAATCCATAATCAAGTCCCCCCGCCTTGAAATCTCAACTTGATTCATACACTGACCACCCCTTATGACCCCAGCGTATATATTAGCCCCTCCCACCTACCAAAGTCGACGTTGTTCATTCCAGAAGGCGCAGATCTGTGCATGATGGACACGTCCAACCTCCAACCCAAGCTTGTGGTAATGCTTATAGTGGAAGGGGAGTCTATCTTAGAGGAAGGTACGAGTCTATTGTTGGAAAGTTCTGAGGACTTACCTAATGGGGTGTATGATCCGAGCTACTACATTGTGCCAACCGGTCAAATCAAACCCGAACTAGTGTTATCGACCTGAGTAGACATCAATGTGGTTAGGGAAGATGGCCCAAGCTATGGATTGGATGATTTGGCGAAACTTGAGGAGAATTTAAACAACCTGTAGTTCTTTGATGAGTAGAATCAGGGGGATATGTAGATTGGCTGATTCGACTTGAACAAATCAACTAACAACTCTAGATAGCTGAGTGATGAGCCGGATAAGAAGGAAAGAACTGAAATGAAACCGGAGGGAAAGGAAGCATGGATCACTGTAGTGGCCGGAAGGGCCGATGAGAAAAAAAAGCTATTAGAGAACGCTGGCATGGAAAATTCAGCTCAGGAACTGGGCACCGTGAGCACTGTAGACACAGAATAGGAAGCTGCACTAAAGCAGTTTGATCAAGAAAGGGTTGAAGATAACCGGGAAGCTGTAATGACCCAACACCCTATGGGGGATACGTATGATGTGAAGGTGATACAAACGGAGCCGGACAACTGTTTGTCAGCTGCTGAAGACGTATGGTGGGATGATGATGATCTGCATCTAGCCCACACCGACGAAGACTGGGGCGAGTGCCTTCCGGACAACATGTGGTATGCTGAAGAAATAGATCACATGATAAGAAATGGGCGGTATTTTAAGCCACCACACTTAGATCAAGCTGAGGCATTTGGAAAAGACAGAGAGGTCGAGAAACAGAAAGAGAAACAGCTAGAAGAAGAGGCGGTGTTGAAACAGCTTAAGAAAATCCAAGCTGACATCTCAATCTGAGGTCTTCTCATGGCCTCCCAGGTACAACGACAGGCAGTACTATCGACAATGGACAAGGCTAAATTTTCCATTGACACCACGCCTGAACAACTTGTAGGATTGGTCTTCCCAAGTGGTGCGAGGCCAACCCTTACTTTCTCCAATAAAGAACTGCCGTCGGAAGGCTTGGTTCACAACAAACCCTTGTACATATCTATGGAGTGTAGAGAGAAATGAGTGCCGGTGGTGCTGGTAGATATCGGTTCGGCCATTAATGTCTGTCCTTCTCGTACCGCCTATGTAATTGGCCTTAAACCAGCAGACTTTGTTCCCACAGCCCAAGTAATTCGGGCGTACGATAATACGAGCAAAGAGGTCATGGGCATGGTGCAAGTCAGAGTTCAGGTGGGCCCAGCTCACCAGGAGGTTGAGTTTCATGTCTTAGATGTGCCAGCTACCTTCAATTTGCTGTTAGGGAGGCCCTAGTTGCATCATGTGAAAGCTGTCTCCTCCACTCTCCACTAAATGTTGAAGTACCCTCGTGGGGGAGGAGTGGCGATTGTTTTTGGGAATTCATCCATCCATCCATCCGCCGCCAAAGGTAACTACACCAATGCTAGAAATCACCTATGGCAAGGAGGATGTATTCCTCTCAGGGTTCACTCTAACTGAAGCTTGGGTAGTGCAGCCCATACTAGTCGCAGACGAAGGCATGCACGTCAGCGCCCAGCCTATCTATTTCATGAGTAAACTGCAGCATGTTCTCGAAATGGGACTCGGAAGAAATGGCCGGAAAGGTGTTGCAACACTGACAGATGTGCCATATAACCCACATGCCTTTGGACTAGGCTATGTGCCCACCAAAGAGGACTGGATCAAGAAGAGGGAAGAGATGAAAGGTAGAGCCAGGGCTAAGCAGGTCGGGAAACGTTATGAGCTTAATCATAGGCCAATCCAGGGGACACTGAATTGCCGCTTTGTTTGGGAGGGTGAAGAATTTCCCTTTTGCTGCTTTCCCAAGCCTTGGGTGAATTCCACGAAGCAGCGTGTCCCCGGGTTCGAGATCTTCTTTGACCTGCAACTACAAGACAGTAATACTGAGGAAAGGGCTGAACCAAGCACTAAAGTTGAACAGAGCATGGAAATTGACTCAAACAACAACGAACTTAGAGTAAGGGCAGCACTGGCTAGTCACTTGATAAATCCTGCGGCCAACCCAGAGGACTTAGGGGATAACCTTACTATCTTCAAGATCGGGGAAGAACCGGGTGTAAACCTAACCAGCAGCATTTTGGATGCATTAGAGGCACCATCTCTTATCTGGCAGTTGGAAGAAGGCTTTCTGTCCAATTCTGAGTCGGGTGATGAGCTAGAATCTGATTACACTGAGTCTGTGGGGTCAGGATCAGATTCCAGTTCTTTTGAGTCTGAGTCTGGTACTTCTGGGGGTAGTAACCCAAATACCGAAGTCCTGTCTAGGTCTTCATTCACCTTTTCTTTTGAGTCTGTAACCGAAGATCTAGACCTTTTGAATGAGAATTTTGCAGATTCTGTGTATTTTTCTGTGCAGTTGGTTTATTGTATTGACCAGGATTTTCATAATTTTAATGAAAATAAAGAGAAAGGAATTCCTCTGGTTTTGAAAAACTTAATTAATCGAAAGGAGGAGAGGTTTGCTAAACCCTGTGCTGATGAAATCATTGCCATTAATGTAGGTACTGAGAAGGATCCGCGTCTAGTCCAGATCGGGTCCACGTTGTCTTCGGAGGAGCGCAAGCGCTTAGTCGCTTTGTTAAAAGATTTCAAAGATGTTTTCGTGTGGTCGTACGAAAACATACATGGAATCGATCCAAAGATTGTACAGCATCTGATCCCTCTTGACCTCGAGGCCCGACTGATCAAGCAAAAGTTGTGTAGAATCCGTCCGAATTGGGCGCTGAAAATTAAGTAAGAGGTCACCAAGTAGATCGAGGCATGTTTCTTGTTAGTATCTGAGTGTCCGACTTGGTTGACCAATATCATCCCAGTGCCAAAGAAGGATGGTAGAATCCGGGTATGTGTAGACTTCCGAGACTTGAACAAAGCCAGTTCGAAAGATGACTTTCCTCTGCCGCATATTGATAAGTTAGTAGACTTCACTGTGGGCCATGCATTGCTATCATTTATGGATGGTTTTTCCGAGTACAACCAGATTCTGATAGCGCTCGATGACAGAGAGAAAACCACATTCACTACGCCGTAGGGTGCGTACTGCTATCAGGTTACGCCATTTGGGTTGAAAAATGCTGGAACTACCTATCAGAGGGCTACGACCACCATTCTGCATGACATGATTGTCAAGTCCAAAGAAAGAGAGGGCTGCTACACCACCTTGAAGAAATTCTTTCAACAGATCAAGGAATACAGATTGAGATTAAACCCGCAAAAATGCACCTCGGCGTAACGACAGGAAAAATGCTAGGCTTTTTGATTATACAGAGGGGCATTGAAGTAGATCCTTCCAAAATCAAGGCCATCCTAGAAATTCCACCACCAAAGATTGAAAAGAAGGTGCGAGGCTTTCTGGATAAAGTACAATTCATAAGACGGTTCATTTCCAAATTAACCTTGACTTGTGAAGCACTATTTGTCTCCTGAAGAAAGGGAAGAAATTCCGATGGGATGATTGCTGTCAGTTTGCCTTCGAGCAGGTTATGCAGTACCTCCAGAACCCGCCTGTGTTGTCCCCACCGAAGTCGGGGAAGCCTTTGATTCTGTACTTACCAGTGACAGACACAACCATGGGATGCATACTCGCTCAGGAATCTGAAGATAGGGTAGAGAAAGTCATCTATTACTTGAGTAAGAAAATACTGGATATGAGACCCACTATACGCCGTTGGAGAAAGCTTGCCTAGCCTTAGTATGGGCTACCAGGAAGTTGAGGCACTACTTGTTAGCTCACTCTGTAATCCTGGTTTTGAGATTAGATCCCATCAAATATCTCTTTGAGAAACCGGCGCTTACGGGTAGGCTTGTCCATTAGTTGCTTCTTCTCTCCGAATTTTATCTCAAATATATCACCCGCAAGTCGGTTAAGGGAAAAGCTATAACGGAGTTCCTGGCAGACCACCCGGTAGAAGGAGATGAGGCAGTGGAATACTTGTTCCCAGATGAAGCCATTCTATAAGTTGAGGAGGAAACTTGGACGATGTACTTTGACAGAGCGTCCAATTAGTACAGTTATGGGATAGGTGTGTTGCTGATAGCACCTAATGACTCCCATATACCTTTAGCCTTCAAACTCCTGTTCAAGGTGTCCAATAATGACGCAGAATATGAAGCGTGTATTGGTAGTTTAAAAACTGCCCTGGAACTAGGGGCAATAAGATTGGATGTTATCAGGGACTCGAACTGAGTTGTTTCTCAAGCGAATAAAGACTGGAAAGTCAAAGAAGAAAAGATGAAGGCTTACCATCAGACCCTGGATGTTCTGATTCCTGAGTTTGGAGGCCCTTAGCATGCTATATTTGTGATGTGTGTATGATATGACATCATTTGGTAGGTAATTTCAGAGCTTATATCTTTGCCATACTTCTACTTAAATCACTCTTTCAATGCTTTTGAAAAGTTGAGCATTATGCCTTGTTTGTGAGCCAATACATGAGCTTATTTTTCTTGCCATCTATGCTACAAGTCTAGCATGTTTTTGCCACTATTTTGACCTGCCTTAGATCTGTTTTGAATGGTTAGGGTCATTTGAGCATTGCTTAGTATGGTTGTAGTGTAAAGGGCCTTGACTAGCTTTGAGTTTTGGGGCCTTTAACATGTTGTGTATGTGATGTTTGCATGGTATGGCACCATTTGGCATGTAATTTCAGTGTATATAGTGTAGTCACACTCTCATACACTTCACTTCTTCATAGCTTTTGAGGGTTGTGTATCATGCCTTGTTCATAGGCCAACATGTGTGCATGTTCTTCTAGCATTTTGAGCTCCCATTTTAGCATGATTAGGCCTCTGTTTTGGCATGTTTAACCTCTGTCTGGGGTTGTTTTGGTCATTTGTGCTATGTATGGCATGCCTTTAGTGTTATGCTCTTTGTTAGCTTCAATCCTTTCGACTCCGAGTATGCTTTGCATGCATCATTTTCATGCTTTGATGTCATTTAGCATCCTATTTCAGTGCTAGAATATGTGCCATTGCATGTCATCTTTCATTTGTTTTGTCACTTTCGAAAGAGGTCTTAAGCCCTTTGTTGGTTTGAGCACGAGATTAAGGCGTTCATGCCTAATGGTTTTAGCTTTCTCTTGAGGGCTTCTACTAACCAAAAAGCACGAGGCTTCTTTCATGCTCAAGACGCTTGTGGCTTGGTCCGTCTTTCCAATTAGAGGACTTCTCACTTTTGGACTTAACCAATTAAAGGATGGATTGGTAATCTAAAACGAGTAAACAAAATGAATCTAAGTAAAACATGCCAAGATAACATGTTTGTGTGGCATTGCATGTGTTTGGATCGGACGTTAATCCAAACACGAGAAATGAGAGACGTTTCATGCTTGAAGTGATGAAACGTGCCTCATTTCTTAGTCGTCGTCCCCCTTGATTGTGCATGATAGGGTTGAGGTCTCTTGAGTCTTGTGTGTTATTTGTGCATTCATTGACTTGTACAAACTTGGCTTCTCGGCCATCGTGCATTGCGATGCTCGGTTGGTGGCCCGAGAGTCGAGTACCACACTCCTTTGAGCTTGAGAAATGATAAGGAGGGTGGTTGTACACACATACCCTGCAAATGCCTTGCCTTGCCCCTTTTGTACTCTGTTTGCAGCAAGATTGGAGTGTGCAGGAGCAAGTGGCCAACCGGCCAGAGGGAAGTAGCCGACCAGTCAAAGGAAGTGGCCTACAGCTTCCCCTGGTGGCCGACAGTCCACCAGCTTGAAGGTGATTCAAAGTGGTTCTGGTTCTGGAGCAGAGGCAGCCTGTAAATTGGTTCAGTGTTCAAGAATCAAAGCGAATGCAAACAAAGGCAACCGGTGGCAAGGCGACGGATTTTCGGGAGGAAGCCGATCAAGCATGCATGCATCCCTCACCCCCGAGGCCTTTTAACTGCTCTGCTTAGATGGTTAATTCGTTTTCTGTACTTAATTAGTTAATGTGCTTAGCTAATCGGTTTATGTTGTAATAATTAGTTAACTAGAATAGTTAATTAGTTGTGGTTTGTAATAGTTGGCTTAATTAGCGTAGCTAGTTAGCTTTCATTTCATTCGGACCCTCCGTCGAGAGGGCAAATGTTGTAATAAGTGTGCATGCATGTGTGAATGTCTTCCAACCCCACGTCTTTCTCCCTTTTATTTACCCGCTTTCAGTGGTTAGATTAGGGCATATTTCGATTAGCATACCTTATGCTTGCATGCGTGCATCATTCATTCGTCTTGCATGCACCGGGCTCGGCGCATCATTCAAACTGCATTGTATTTCAATACATTTTCCTGAATACGTGTTTCAAAGCATGTTATCAAGTGTTGCATTCATATACCATCTTAGATAGCCGAGCCCACTTAGTTGCATTTTTGCATGTGTTGCATTAGGCATCTTAACATAGCTAGGATCATGCATGATTTCTAACTAGCTTCTGTTTTGGCTCGGAGTACACTGTAAGTGTTTACACTTTAGCATCCTTGCATGAGTGTGAGTGTTGCCATGTCAACATGCTTGCCATGAGACTATGTGCATAATTTCTAACTAGCTTCTGTTTTGGCTCGGAGTACACTGTAAGTGTTTACACTTTAGCATCCTTGCATGAGTGTGAGTGTTGCCATGTCAGCATGCTTGCCATGAGACTATGTGCTTATTTGATAAACTGCATGAATGCCTGTGGATGAAGGCTTCATTACTTGAATTGGAACAATTCATCAAAATGTGAGTTTTAAGCCCACTTGGAGTGGCAAATCATCATGTGTTTTAAGCCCACTTTGTTTGGTGGCAAATCCGCATTTTAGCCTACTTGCGAGTAGCATCTTCAAACCATTTTCGAAAAACAAACATGAGATGTTTTGTTCCAAATCGAGCGATTTAGTCTATACTTGTGTGTTGTGCGCATTACGTAATAAGTTAGCTAAATAACCAAAATAAGAACACATGTGTTTTCAAAAATAACATATCATGTTAGTAGAGGCCGATCCATTGATCAGGCGAGCGGGGGTGCTCATTTCAGGACCTTCCCCTCTCATACCCAAGTTCCCGAGCCGAGGCAACTTTGGTGATGACGGACACGTGGCCTTTGGCACGAGTCAGGGTTTCCTAAATTTTCCAAAATAAAATATTTAGGTGGCGACTCTGAAATTTGGCAAAGTAGTCCATGTTTGGCGCTTTTGATTCAAAATTGATTTTTCAAAACCAATTGCCGGATTTGGACTCTTTGGTGATTTATCAGTCTTACATTGCACTTTGTGAGATTAGATTCAGAACCGTGACAGGAGTCTAAACTGTAGTAGCTAGAACCCAATTCGCGCCCTCTCCGAAAAGGGGTCTGCGCGGAGAGAGTTCGGGGCAGCCTACAAATGGGCATGAATATATCTTGGTGGCAATTGATTATTTTACAAAGTGGGTGGAAGCTCAGTCCTATGCAGTATTGAAGGCATCGCATGTGGCTAAGTTTATCAAAAACAATATCAGTTGCCGATACAAAGTCCCAAACAAGTTCATATCAGATAATGGCTCCCACTTCAAGAAAGAGGTGATAGACTTGTTGGAGAAATACAATATGACTTTCCATAAGTCATCTACATACAGGCCACAAAACTAATGGAGCTGTTGAAACCGCCAACAAAAACATCAAGAACATCTTGCAGAAGATGGTTGGTTGTGATGACCGAGTGTGGCACTAGTTTCATGTTCCTTAGTTTAACCTTGGGTTATCTTGTCGGGGTGTCGGGTTGGCTTGGAACCTTGTTAATTGTTGGGGCTTGTTGTGTTCGTGAGTTTTTCCAAAGTCCTGCTTTTGTTTACTCCGGAAGGTGCAAGGTTGAGTCCGGAGGGCTTGAATTTGGAGCTAGAAAATTTTTGGGGTAGATGGCTGAGCTGCACGTGCGGGGGCCTTGGGCCACACATGCCGGAGAGGCCGCAAGTGCCGGAGGTGAGGCCGCATGTGCGGAATTCAGGGGATGTTTGGGCAGCACACTACAATATATCCAGGTGCTGAGCAAAGTGCGTGAGGGGATGGCCACACGTACAGGGATGAAGGCCGCATGTGCGGGAAGGAGGCTCCGCACGTGCGGGAAGGAGGCTCCGCACGTGCAGGGGCACGTGCCACACGTGCAGGATGCTGGCAGTCCGAAAACCCTATTTTTTTTTTTTTTATCATTTGGGGCTGAATGCATCTCATTGTTTCTACATCTCTCTCTCTCTCTCTCTCTCTCAAAAAAAACACTTTTGCTCCTTCTTCTCTCTAAAAACCCTCATCAAGCACTCAAAACTTTTGATTTCTTGAAATCCTTTGGGTCTAGAGTCATCATCTCTCTCAAATCTTGGAGATCAAAGTTAGGGCTCCATTTGATGTAGTGGAAATTGAAAGATTTCCCATCTTGACTCTAGGGCTTCATCTCTTTCATCATCAAACTTTGAGTTAGGGACTTTTTGAGTTATATATACATGTTTTGCATTATTGTTGTTGATTCAAAGGTTCTCTTGAAGCTATTATGTTGGTTTTGATTTTATGGTTCAACATGTAGAGATTTTCAAAAGTGAGTTTCAAAAATCTTACATCCTTTTAAAATAACATCTTGAGGGTTGAAATTGCTTTAGGTAAGAAAAGAATGTGTTCTTGAGAGTCCCTTTCAAGTATTTAAGGTGTGTGTGTGTGTGTGTGTTGTTTGTAAAGAGGGGAAACCTAGAATTTTGTGGGGGATTTCTTGAATAAAATATGATGGGAGTTTTATGGGTGATATTATATATATATACAAACTCATGTTGGTGTGCCATGTTAAGCAAAGAAAGTGGAGGTTTTCATGTTTAAATTACAAATGTATATATATATATAGTGATGTGGGCTTTTCTACTCATGAAAATTGTTGAGATTGGAGATGGTTGTTTAAATTTTGCAATAGTTTGAAATGATGAAAATGATGGAAGTACACAGATAGTGGGCATGTTGTTGCATTAGTAATAATTGGTAGCAAACTTTGGGCTATTTGTGGAATAGCATTGCAATGAGAAAAAGGAAATTTGATCATCATTGAATACTGATGATATTATGTTGAAAGTGGACAATTATGGCATTGCATACTCATTCAATTGATTATCACAAGATTTTTATTTAGCTTTGACATGTTGCATAGACATTTCTAGCATCTATTGTTGCAAGTGTTGAGTTGAGATTTGAAGTCATTTACTTTGAGAAGGGAACAATGTGAAATGATAACTATTGAAATATTTATGGGGTAAATACGTTGGTAAGTCCGATTAGGAAGTGTAGATGAAATTGATAAGTTGGCCTGAGTGTCCGGGGTGAAAGACCGAAAACACGCGCGGAGGAGGTACCACTTCCCTTCCGGTTAGCAATCGGTAAAGTGGGGTTATTAGTAGTGCTTGTGAAGCCCACTTGCAGACACCAACCTAGGGATTACCTGAGTCGTATTTACTGCCCTTATTGATTAAAATTGGAAGTTTTTCAGAAATTGTTGAGATTGCAAACTATTATTGAAACATGGAGGTTTTCAAGAAGAGCATGAAATGAAATTTTCTTTAAAATGGCATTATATGGCATTTGCATTTGCATTTAACATTAGAGTTTGCATAACTGTATATACTTTGTAAGGATTCTCTACTGAGCTTTATACTCACTTTATGGGATTTTAGTACAGGAAAAAACGTGATGAACCTACCAAATTAGGGCATGGGAATATGTTTTGAGAGCACAAGGCTCTTTATTGAGATTGTAAATTTTTGTAAAGCCAAGGGCTAAACATGTATGGGTCTGAGAGACCATTTTGTGTAACCGGGCTCATGCCTTGGAACTTGTAAGCCCTTGAGGGCCTTATTCGTTTTGGTTAAATAATTTTGCATGCTATAGATTCATGTACTAGTTTTCTATGAATGTATAATCACATGTGAGATTACTTTTGTATAAACATTGGAGTTATGTAATGGAACATGGTGAATATATCTTTCCGGCATCTCTTGTGAGTCATGATTATTATTATATTGAAATGGTATATTCTTTTTGGGACGTTACAGTTAACACCTACAGGGATTGGCCAGATAAATTGCCATTCGCACTCTGGGGCTACAGAACTTCGATCCGAACGTCTATAGTGGCAACTCCTTATTCTCACGCCTACGGGATGGAAGCCGTTTTGCCAATTGAAATTCTTGTCGCTGCGAGTTATGGATAAGTGTCAGATAGCAGAGGCAGACTGGCAACAAAGCAGATTTGAGGAGCTAATGCTATTTGATAAGAGAAGGCTGAAAACACTGTATCATGTTCAGGGCTACCAGTGCAGAATTTCTAGGGCTTTGAATAAGAAAGTTAAGTCCCGGAATCTCAAAGAAGGAGACATGGTGCTGAAAGACAACCGAGCTTCCATTCATGACCCTACGGGCAAGTTCAGACCCAACTAGACTGGTCCTTACATCATCAAAACTATCTGGTCGGGAGGAGTCGTTATTCTCATGGACTTAGATGGCCTGGAATTTTCGCAGCCAACCAACATGGACAAGTTGAAGAAATACTATCTCTGAGAGGCTCGCTAGGCCGAAAACCCGAAAGTGCGACCTAGGCAAAAGTTAGAGTATGAAAAATTAGAAATAAAGAAAAACTGAGCTTGGAAGGTTGAAAACCCTAAAGGGCGACTTTGGCAAAAGTTAGAGCGCAAAAGGAGAGAGTTAATACTCGAGTGAACCTGAACCGAACTACATAAGGCCTGATTCCTATCTTTGAGATACGTAGGCAACTTCATCCTGAAGTTTGGCTGTAATCATTTTCAACTAAACTATCCTCTCCATGTGTCTAATCAAGTCATCTTTGTCTGTTCTTTATCTGAGAGTTCGATTGTGATCTTTATCCTGGGAAGAAGAGCTGGTCACAATGTAGAGCAGTGGTATTCAAGCAGTGGTAGTTATGATCTTTTGATTCGGGGTTATACATCTTGAGGATTGATTCCGTGCGTGTCAGGTGGTGATCACTTTCGAAAATGGTTTTGGAAAGTTTTAATAAAAGTTGATTTTGTTCAAAATTTTACCTCTTACAACGTAGACCATTTTTGGACCAAAAGGAATATCTTTAGTGCTCACAACTTTAATTCCATTGATTTCAACATAAAGTTATCCAACTTTCTGATACAAATCATAGTTGCTTTTACATCATAAAACTTCAAAGCAATAAACTAGGGGCTTAGCTGAGTTAGGTGCTCCTACATCCTCTACTTGTGCTTGTGGAAGCTTCTGAAGCCAAAGTAGGCCCGGTTTGTGCCTAATCCTCGAGCCAAGCCAAGCACTTGCCAAAAAGGGCATAACTAAAACTAAGGGCAGGGGCTAGAAGCTCTCTCGTCCTCCAAGCAGCGAGGTACCTAGCTAAGTGTGAAGCACAAATCGGGAATAAAGTCGGGTATTCTACCCCCTCCTCTGGGTAGGTTTAATCATGCTCGAACTGCATCTGACCCAGAAAAAGGAAGTAGAACACGCAGTGCGTGAGGCCAATCAACTGTATGCCAGGCTGCTGAGCCATGTTGTAACTTATCTCGGTCAGATTAAGCCAAAGGCAACACCAAGCTATATCGGTTGCAGACCTGCTGCACATCTAGTTGCACCACCATCCCTCATCGGGAAAATCCACTAGCCAGTGGTAGAAGAAATAAGCTCAAGCTGAATACTCAAGGCAAGAGTCCACTACCTTCAGCTTATCCATAAGCCATACTTGGGAAGCGATGAAAAATAAGAGAGGTTAAAGAATAGAGAGATGTTTGTTGAGAGAAAAGTAAAAAAAGGGGCTTGAAGAGAAAAATAGAGCACGAGTGCTGAGTGATGTAAGAAACACATATGAGAAAGGGTGGGAAACAATACCTGAAGAAGTAGTGGACTCCCCGTAAACCTGGTGGTTTCTCGCCGATGAAAAGAATCTAAGCCCATCAAGGTCCTGGCCAGCACCAAACTGATGCAACTTTTACCTTCTTTCAAATCTTGGGCCACTTAGATCAACCGAATGCTAGTTCCGCCGAAGCTAGGGGCAAGAAAAAAATGTGCAAGCATGCATAAACAGAGGGCATGCTGCCGAAAACCTCGCCAGAGGAGGTCACCTCTGTCACTGATGTTAGCAAATCGATGAATCAAGCTAAGTATATCTAGCTCTCCGTTGTGGGCTAAAGATTGAGCCTCGTGCAAAGTGAGCCCACACATCTATCCCAAAGCTTGGGTCTGGGCAAAATGAGGTTGAGGCATGATTTTTTCATCGCGCCGGGTTTCCATCAATGCTCGAAATTCTTCAAGAGTCGGACACATTTCTTGTATTTCGAAACGAAATACATGCCTAATCAAGTCCCAGCATCGGGCCGCAGCATGGAGGAGCGAAAAGCAAAGTGGAGTGTGGCTCAACGAAAAAAGTGCATTTATGTCGAAACCCTAGAAATTTACCTTTTTTATGTCGTCTAAAGTGGCTATCCAATCCGTGAGCTTCTCGGCAAGGAATGTCTCCATTTGTGGAAGAAATAGCAGCTAAAATGAGGTTCTAGAGAAGAAATCACGAAGGAGAACCTTTTGTAGAAGATAAGGCTTTTGTAGAAGATAAGGTTGTAGTAGAGGCCAGCTGTCAGCATTCTGGTAGTTCTGCACATTTGTGGCCGGCAGGCCACTAATGGTGGCCGGTAGGCCACCTCCTCTGGCCGAAAACTTCCCTTTTGAGGCCGACAACTCCCTCTTCTGGCCTACCGTCCACTTATGTGTTGGGTAGTGTTGGTAGCATGTGTTTTGTCATGATCTTTGTGTTTTTGAGGTCTTGTTTTGAGTCTTTTTGTTTTAGCCAGTGTGTTTGTCTGTGTTTGAGTTATTTTTGCTTTACTTATTGAGTTGTATTTTGTATTTTGATTGTTGGTTAGCTCATTACCCGATTAAGAACGACACTTTTCATTTTCAAAAGTTTTCATTTTCAAATTCGATTCCATGTCCATTTCATGCAAATATGGTGCTCATGATGCAAAAATAACAACACATTTCATAAAAACTACAAGGTTTTAATCCGATCATGGTTTTTACAAAAGAGGAGTACAAGTTTCAAAAGCAAAAATAAAACCTATCTGAAGCTATACATGTGCTAATGCTACCAAACAAAAAGAAACTAAGCAAAAAGTACAAAAAAATCGACGCCAGTCATTTCAAGTTCAAAAGGCCCTCTTTGTCCTCTTCCTCGGAAGAGACTTGGGGCACTCTCTCCATCAGCACCACTGTCAGAATCAGACTCTAAACCAGGGCCGGTTTCATCTCCGCTCCCTGCCTCAAAGCCTGCCTTGTGTCACCTCCACTCTCAGATCCCGAGCCAATATCATCATCTCCACTCTCAGATGACTCAGAATGTCGACTCACTGCCTTCTCGGAGACACTAGTCTCGGCATCATCGTCGCTCAAAATGGGCTCTTAAGGACTATTCTAGCCTCAGGTGCCCCTATCCCTGCCTCGACCGTGGTGCACATCTCGACTACGTGCTGGGGCCTGCCTCTCTCTCCTCCCTACTGTTGGAGGCGGTGCTGCCAATGCTGGTGCTGCTGTTCCCACTGGTGCCCTCGATGTAGATGGAATCTGGAAAAATAGTTGTCAACATATCAGGTACAATGTATGTATCAGATACAAGCATAGTATGCAAAATAAGTGTCATGCAGAAATCATATACAATATGAGTACAGTGTATGAGTACAGTGTGCCAATACAGTGTATCAGTGCAGTTTGGGAAAGACTACAGTTAAAGTACCGATGTATCAGTGAAAATATGATAGCGTGGTGCACAACAGAGCTAGTAACGAAATGCATGCTGAACTGAAAGAAATTACCTGGATACCATGGAGGCCAAGCAACATCTCCCTCCTTTGCACCTTGCCCATCAGAGAAGCGAACAGCTCGAGGGGGCTCTCTATATACTCTGTAGGTGCCTGTAAGTGCATTTGGATGATCAATGTCTGGAATAAACATATCTGAAATGGAAATATGAGGTGCAAATTGTAAAGTGTGGTCCATACATGAGACGTGCCTCGAACTCCGACATACTCATGCCCTGCCTCTACCGGGTCGATCGAAATCTGGTAAGCAGTCCCAATCAGCCGCCAACATGTGAGCGCAGTGGGAAGCTCCAGCCAACGAGTAGTCTGCCCAACGAGGGGAGCTCCTCTAGTATGAGCCCTGGTCGTTCGAGTTGCCTCACCTACGACACTAGCTCCTGCTCCCTCGCCTGTGTGAACGCCCGTCAGAGGAGGCATAAGATGGGTCTGAATGAATGTCATGTAGTCGCCCTCTCCTCTGAAGAAGTCAGCGTCTAGGCCTACCATGAACTGTATGATCGCATCAACCGGTAGGCTATCTGTTGTCCTCATAGACATTGGGGATGGCATCGAAACAACTGGATTGAGCGAACCCGCAGTCTGGCGTACAAACCGCTCGCTCAAAACCAGGCCTGGCAAACTGGGCCCTCTAACAAAATCAGAAAGCAAGATGTGCCCAAGGCCCCCGCATACTAGTCTTTCACACCAGCTAGCATCGTTGCCCAGGGCTGCCATGTGATCTGTAAACAGAGAATGTACGGATTGTTAGTCGTCGTCAATTACCAAAGTATGAATCAAAGTAGTAATAAAGCAAAAATGATTGTGAGTTTTGGGTTACCTCGTCAGTGGCCACTGTATCGAAGTAACGGTAGAAGAAAGCAAAGGTCGTGTCATCACGGCTCCAATGCCAACACCTACCATCATACTATCGTGAATATGGTACCATAGGGGGAATCTCCTTCGTAGGCTCCAGAGCTAGAGCTGGAAAATAGGCATAAACCCACAACTGCAAGGAGAGGGCAGTGGCGTCAATGCATGAACAGATACAGGAAGTGCAAAGCAGAAAACACAATGCATGAACAGATATGAAACAGAAAGTGCAAAGCAGAAAGCACAAGTTTTGAACAAATATTGAACATAAAGTGCAAAATAGAAAGGTGTGGCATATACCTCCCAGGCTCTCCAGTAACCTCCAATCCACTCTCCCATCATCCGAGAAGTAGAGCTTATATAGCTGTAGAGGATGGCGAGGCCAACTCTGTCCAAATCATAAAATTGCACCCGGGGCAGTGTCACCAGGGCGCTTAGCAGGTATAAACCTCCGGTGTTTCATCTGTTCGAAAACAATGTGGTACCGAGGAGAAATATGAAGAAATCCCGGGCATACTGCTCTATATCCTCTTGTGTCTCGAGCTTGCTCCCACAGAACTACTCGGCGAACCAACTGTATCTCACTATAGCCGGCTAGTATAGGGGTGGGTGTGCTCCCAGTTGGTGGATCCAAGCAGCCTCCTACTCACACATATCCGTGTTGAAAGGGATCGAATCACCCCCTACTCCTAAGCCTGTGAGCATGGCGAAGTCGTAGGGAGCCATCGTCATCTCCCCGATAGTAGAGAGATGGAAGGAGTTGGCAGTGCAATAAATACAATTAAAGGAAAGGCAGGAATGCATGAAAACAGAGTTCATACCTCGGTAGCACTAGAAGAAAAATGGGAGTCCGGCTCCCTTAGTAGGAACTCCTCTGGCGCGCCACGAGCAAAGTCACTGAAACATCTGATACCTCCAGACGGTAGTATATGCGTACAGGGATGATACGTCATCGAATCAAATGGGCGCACCCTCAGTGGTAATGGTTCTGGCTCGAGCTCTGGAGCGAACTCTGCCTCAAGGTTAGCCTCAATATCCTCCACTGCCCCGCTGGCCTCAGCAACCGCTGGCTCCTCTACCCCGGCTATAGGTAGAAACACAAGTGGAACCTCGAAAGGAGCTCCGTCGTAAGGCATATCGTCCGTCATCTGGAAAATGGGTAAAAAGTAGGTGAAAAATGAAGAAAAATAAAGAAAATAGGGAAAACTTGGAAAAAAAAGTCAGCCTTAGGAGAGAGAAAATGGAAGAAAAAGTCAAAATCCGGGAAAGTACACGAAATCCGAGAGAAACTCGAAGGGAACAAGCCTAAAGTGGTGAATATGCAGAAAAAGTGACGAAATCCAAATCTGATTGGTTTAAAGTGTAGAGAATCAAGAGGGTTTTACGAAAAAAGTTTGCGTGGGGCGTTGGAAAACGCATGTAAAGCACAAATCTAGAGAAAAGATACACCTAGAGAGAAAGGGAGAGGATTTTTGGAGGTTTGGGTGTGAGGAAATGAAGCATGGAGGTGTATACTTAAAGGCCCACTCATGAAAGGACAAAACTACCTCGAAACTCTCACGAGTGGCCGATAAGCCACATTTGTGGATGGTAAGCTTAGACGATGGTCGGCAGGTGGCCGATAGGTGGCCGGTGGTCCTCACTTTTGTCCTGATGCTGTTTTGTGCTTTTTTTTCCCGAGAAAATTTGAGAGGTTCACTGTGGGATCCAAATTGATTCTAAGGGATCTCGAAACTGCGTTTCGGCTTGCAAACGATCTCCATTTGTCAATATGAACGAGGTGTATCCTTTTTGAACATGTTGCAAAGTCTCCAAGAGGTAAATCAGAGGTTGTCACCAAATATCGTTTTTGTTCATTCTATCAAAATCGCATAGTTGTTCTCTTCTATTATATAGAATGTGCATTTTCACATATACTTATGTTGCACGCGTGTCTTACATCACTCATGATTTGTGCATAGGACATGCTTTTCAATTTTGCATAGAATTTGCTTTTGTTTCTTGCATAGAACATGCGTTCAATTAACATCATCCATCGGTTGTCTATCTTGCATGGAATTTGTGTTGTCACTATATTAATCTGTAATCTTGTTCACTTTGTGCATCTATCGCACTTGTTCGCTTTGTGCATCTATCGCACTTGTTCACTTTGTGCATCCATCGCATTTATTCACTTTGTGCATCTATCGCACACATTCATTCCTCTTTGCATCTTTTGTCTTTGTATCTCAGGATGTTTAAACCGCGGCCTTCGGCGAGTTTTATCTCAGGACGCGTAAAACGCGAGCCCAAGCGATTTCTCTTGTTTCTCAGGATGTGTGAAGCGCGGCCTTGGGCGGGTTTTATCTCGAGATATGTGTAACATGCCTGGGGGTACCCGCACGCGGTAAATAGTTCAGACCCCCGAGATCTCTTTCACGAGTGCAGTGCGAAACGTAGATGAGAGTCTAGATTTGGCAACTTTTATTGAAAATCCATTTTATTACAAGTTTGTCAAGAATGGATTGCGTCATTAGATCTCAGAGTCGCCACCTAATATTTATTTTGGGAAAATTAGGAAACCCATGACTCGTGCCAAGGCCACTGTTCGTCGTAACCAAGGATGCTTGGCTCGGAACCTTAGGTATGAGAGGGGAAGGTCAATAATGAGCACCCCCGCCCACCCGATCAAAGATCGGCCTTTACTAACCATGATATGAATTTTATTTTATTTATATGTTCATGTTCTGATTAGTTAATAAATCCTAAAATTTACTATGTGAAGCATACAAGGATAGACTATGCCGTTCATTTTGGAACAATTTGATATCATGCATTTTGAAAGAGTTTTGACAATGTACAACCCAAATAAATTGAGTTTACAAGCACGAAAAATCAACATCATTCCAAATTAAGCGACACAACCTCCATCCACTGGCATTCATAGAGTTATATCACATAAGCAAATAGCCTTATGGTAGAATGCTAGACATAGTAAGAAAAACACACACAAACGGGATGCTAAAGCATAAAAACTTACATGTTTGACGTCCCACGAACAAGCTACAAAACAAAGTTAGTAAAATATGCATGATCTTATATACAAAATCCTAATGCAATTCACTCATGAGATGCAACTAAAGATTCGGCTTCTAAAATATGATATGTGAATCATCTCAAGAACATGAGATAGCGCACATAATCACATAGGAATTGATTAAATCCACAAATGTAAACTTAGCCGAATCAAGATGCATGAAACATGGATGCAAAGCATAACTATGATGAAAAATAAATATAATGTTTATGTCCAAACAAAGAAAGCAAGTAAAAGAACGAGATAGAAAGAAGTGGGGCTAGGAATTATTACAACATTTTAAAGAATAATTACAAATCAAATTAGAGAGAGATGAGGAGAATATTACAACAAAATAAAAACCTCACAATGCACTCAAAATAAATAATAAATAAAATAAAAGTTTCATGTTCTTTAGAACCGCCGGCGGAAATTGGTCAATATTGGGAGATTACGCCATCTTGTTCGGAAGAAGCTATCCGACCGGCCAACTAGGCCAAGCAAAACCTGTCTTGTTGCGAAACCAAGAAAATGAACAAACAAAAAATATGTAGGTGGCTCAACTAACCACTACCGGTTAGATTAAAAAAAAAAACAAGAAAACAAATATAAAATAAAATAAAAAGTGCAAACTCACAACATAAACCTAAAGCAATAAAACAAATATAAAATAGAACATGCAATATTACAACAGAACTAATATGAGACTAATACACGAAAAAAATAAAAAAATAAATATGAGGTAGAACATGCAAGATTACAACAAAACTAATATGAAATTAAAGCATGCGAATAAAAATAAATAAATAAATAAATAATTATGAGCTAAACAAACTACTAGGATTATAACAACACACTATGAAATATAAAGTAAGAAAATAAATATGAGATAAACAAACCACTTAGATTATAACAAAACAACAATGAAATAAGAAGCATGAAAATAAATATAAGACATAAAATATAAGAAAATAAAAGACTAACAATTCACCTTCCAAAGAAATATTGAACTTCTTGATTTCTAAACTTCCTCTTGATCACCCTCAAGTGTAGGAAGTGTGTTCTCAAATCCGCAATTCGAAATTATGGAGTTTATGGAGTTTGTGGTATAGAAAGTGGCTAACTCTCTAGTTTTTCTCACTTTCAATCACTAAACACTCTTCCTTATGATCAAGGCAATTGATCTTTGGCTATATCAGAATTTTTTGAGTGGTTTTGGTGTATGGAAATGAGGAATTCCAGTAGCTATGGAAGGTATGGGGTGTATATGGAAGATAGGAATATTTTTGGCTCAAAAACTCAATTTTTCTCTTTTTTTTCACTCTTTTCTCACTCCTTTCTCTTCAATTTCGTGGTCTCTTTCTTCTCTCTTACAATATGATCATTCTATATAGGCAATGAGGGAGAGTAAAGGTCAAAAAGAAGGTGGGAGACAAGGTGGGAGACAAGAATGTGATAGGAGGGCAAATTTTCAAGGTGGTTGCATGGGATACTCCTTTATGAATGCAAACAAAACCTCTTTTTGACAATGGGGGATGATTAGGTATAATGGAGGATGAGTGGATGCACTTGAATGGCTCAGAAAATAGGTAAATGGATTGTCCCAACCGAACCAAAACCAAAAAAAAAAATGGGCTATTGTTGTTTTGGGCCGAGTCAACAAAATCTACTTTTAAGCCCAACTTCAAATGGGCATATCTCCCCATATGGACTTGGTTTTAGGTGGTTCTTGGGTCCAAATTGAAGCCCCAGAAGTCTAATTTCCAATGGTGGTGGCCTCAAATTTAAATTCCAAGTGTACAAAGAGATATGCCTAATTTAGTAAAGGCTATCTCGGGCTAGGTCAACAAAATCTGCTCTGAAGTCCAACTTCAAATGGGTATATCTCCCTTATTTGGACTTGGTCTAAGGTGGTTCTTGTGTCTAAATTGAAGCCCCAGAAGTCTACTTTCCAATGGTGGTGGCCTCACATTTAAATTCCAAGTGTACAAAGAGAAATGCCTAATTTAGTTAAGACTGCTCATTTCCTTCTTAATGATTTGATACTCATTCTTTTCCTAAACCAGTTTTCTTTCATCACCTCCTATTTCCTTCAACTCCAAACCTATAAAGAAGATGTTTTTAAATATTTTTCAAAAAAGTTCACCTCTCTTCCATTTATTTCCACTTTGTCCTTACTCAGTTTACTGAAAAGTGCAATATTTTAATCGAAATAGGAGCCTCTGGACATTATAGAAACATTTTAAAAAAAAAACATATTTTGAAAAGAGGGTTTTAAGGTCTAAAATAGTTTGGCCAAAAAATGGGTGAAGGTTGGGATTAAAACTTAAATTCCATCTTTCTTACTGAGAATTTTGTGAGAAACACATTCTAATTGTCATCATCGGGTAATCAAAAGAAAGCGCCCAAGTCTTAGGGCCGGTCAAAATGGGGTGTCTACAATATGTGAAACACGAGCCCGAGCAGTTTCTCTTATACCTCAGGACGCGTGAAGCACAACCCTAGGTGGGTTTTATATCGGGATGTGTGAAACGCGAGCCCAAATGGTTTCTCTTCTCAGGACGCGTGAAGCACGGCCCTGGGCGGGTTTTATCTCGGGACGCGTGAAACGTGACCTCGAGCGGTTTTCTTTTCTCAGTTTCACAGGATGTGTGAAACGCAACCTTAAGCGGTTTTCCTTTTATCTCAAGGCATGTGAAACACGACCCCGAGCGGTTTTCGTTTCTCAATTTCTCAAGATGTGTGAAACGCAGCCCTGAGCTGTGTTTTCTTTCCTCGTCTCACATTTTGGCATGGTTAGACTGTGTTTTAGATCTTTTTGCATGGAACCTGTGTTGGTTTTAAGCTTGAAGATGCTCATTCATATATTATTAACTTGTTATTACTTATTACACTTGTTATTGCTTATTGCATCATCTTGCATGATCATAAGTTTTCAAAATAGCCGGCTGCGTGAAGCGTGTGAGTCCAGTTTTCAAAGTTTTCTTTGTGCATATCATTTGCATCTTGCCTCAGAACTACGCTGGTTTGATTCCTTACAAAGGGATACGAAGGCAGCTTACAAGTGCAACCATTTATTTTGTTTTGATTGTTTGTCCAAGTCTTACGGCCTTGTCAAAATGGGTCGTCTTCGGGCTTTGACATTCACTCACATTATTTCATGACTTCAAGTTCTATCAAAGATGGGCAACTGTAGACACCCCATTTTTTACCGCCCTTATGACTTGGACGTTACCACTTGCACACCCAATGATGAGTGCATATGCTTGTCAAGTGCTTGAAGTCCTCAGTAGAATGCCACAGCTTTGGGCCTTCAAACCCTACACACCTGTTGCCTTTTTTTTGGACAAAAACTAGAGTTTTTCAAGCCTGCAACCTCTTGTGGCCTGCCGGCCATTTCTATTGGCTGCCGGCCACTAATGTGGTGTGTTTTGCGGATATTTTTCTACCAGCTGTGCCAGCTGTTGGCACAGGTACGTACACCTTCTTACACGTGTATGTATTGATATTTCTGAGGGAGTGTGATGGTTTTCTATATATAGAGGACCTTCCCTCTTGCTTTGAAGGTTAAAAAATTTTGGAGCAAATTATTTTCTCTCTCTCTACAATTCTCTCTCTCTCTTGCAAATTTCTTGAACCTTTGCCCATACATTCTAAACCAAACCTTACCATCTTGGAGCTGAGGTACTTTTGAGCCCTTTTTGAGCTCTTGAGGGTGTGTTTGTGTTGAATTATTGCTTGGAAGTGCTCTTCTCTTCAAGAGGTATAAGGCTTAATTTGTTTCCTTATTTTGTTTGCTTTTTTTGTTTGCAGTTTTCTTACTATTTTTCTACTTTTTTTTGGGTTGTGTAAGCTTTGTAATTTTGGGTTGAAACTTGCGGTTTAAGGCCTTAAAGGGTGGAGGGGTGGTTCACCTCTCTTTCCACCTTACTTCTCTAGCCTTTACCCTTGCGTTTCCCACTTTTACACTATCTTTTTTTGAACTTTTAAACACTAATTTTTAGAGTTGTTTCAGTGGCTAAAATGTTCTTTAGAAGTCCAAAATTGGAGGGGTTAGCCTCCTCTCCTTGCGTCATGCTTACTAGCCTAACATGCTCCATGTTTTAGCTTATTGTTCGAGCTATTTTTGTCCTAATTCCAGCATGTTTTAGGACTGTTTTTAACTACTTGCTGCATTTGAGCTTTGTATTGCATGCTTGTAGTGTAATTGTCCTCATAGGTTTGGTGATTTAGGCCTTAGCCACCAACCTATTTGAGTTGATAGCATTTGTTTATGGTTTTCCACACTTGTTTTCACCTTCAATCACCTCTGCAACCTCCCTCCTTTCTTGGCTTTTGCTTTGCTTTGAAAGTTGTTTCAAGCCACTTGTTTGTTTAAGCTTGAGATTGAGGTCTTATGCTTAATGGTTTAATCCCTTTGGGGGTTCATTACCAACGACATGACACTTCTCTCATGCCTAAAACAGCTCTTGGTTTGATGCTTCTTTCCATTAGAGGACTTAAAATTCATCTTTGGACTTAAATTACTAAGGAATGATTGGTAATTAAAATGGAGTAATAAAATTGGGGACTAAAAATGATGCAAGATAATAACTTGGTTAGGGTTCAATCGGACATTAATTGAACCCTTGAGTCTTGAATCGTTTCATACATGTTAGTGATGAAAACGGTTCAAGAGTCATTGTCAACCACTTCCCTTAATCAATCCATGATAGAGAGGGGGTTTGAGAGTCTTATTTGTTGTATTTATTGAACTTGCACCCTTTGATTCATAGGCCATCATGCAATGAAATTGCATCCATTGATGGTTTGTGAATCAAGTTTACCACTCCTTCGAGCTGTCTGATGATAAAAAGGGATAAGTTGGGCAAACAACTCTTGAGAATAGCCTGTGCTTGCTCTGTTTGCTCTCTATTACAGCAGGAAGAACCAGGCATCAGTGGCCAGCAGGCCACTACTTGGGGATGGCAGGCCATCATTTGTGGCCGGCAGGCCACCACTTCTAGCCTGCCGGCCACTTTTGCAAAATCCAGCAATAGCTTTTTGAAATGAAACAGAGTTGGTTTTGAGGTGAAAAACAGTGCAAATGTCCTAATTGTGCAACAGAGGCTTCCTGGCAGCAGAATAGTGGTTTTTTTGGGTGGAAATCTGCGTATGCATGAGCACTCCTCGCTCCCCGGGGCTGTTTTAGTCTGATTACTTAGCTTAGATATTTTTTTTAATTAATTAGTTATAGCTAGTTAATTTTGTAGAGTGTTGTAAATAAGTAGTTAGCTAAACTAGTTATTCAATTTTGACTTGTAATAATTAGTTAATTAACTAGAAAAGTTGATTAATTTGTTGTTGTAATAGCTAATTAATTAGTTAGCTTAGCTATTCAGACTCTCTTGTGTGAGGGCATAAATATTGTAATAACGTGTATGTCTTCCAACCCCACGTCTTTCTCCCTTTTATTTACTTGATTATGATGGTTAGTATAGAGCATCATGTTTCGTTTAGCATTGCTCATGCTTACATCCATTGTCTTGCGTGCATCGAGGCTCAGCGCATCTTTCTAACTTGCATTCTTAGTTAATTTTTCATTGAATACGTGCTTAAATCGCATGCTATCAAGTTGATTCATATACCATATTAGTAGCCGAGCTTAGTAATTGCATATCGCATGTGTTGCATTAGTCATATCACCTAGTTAGGATCATGCATTTTTCTAACTTTGTCATCTTTTTTGGCTTGAAGTACTAGGTGAGCTTTTATTTGCTCTAGCACATTGCATGAATGTGGTTGTTGTCATATCAAAGCATGTTCACTATGAGGCTAAGTGCTTAAGTGATAAACTGTTTGAATGCCTGTGGATGAAAGCTAATTGCTTGAATTGTGATAGTTTGATTAATGTACACTTAAGCTCACTTTTTCTAAGTGGCATATTCACAAACTATTTTCAAAACAAACAAGAATCAAGCGTTCCAATTCTTGTAAATTAGTCTATACTTGGGTATGTGTGCATCACATAGTAATGTTAGCCTAATAATCGGAACAAGAGCATATAATGTAGATAAGATTCATATCATAATTAGTAGAGGCTGATCTTTGATCGAGCGAGTGGGGATGCTCAATTCATGACCTTCCCCTCTCGTACCTACGTTCCCGAGCCGAGACAATCTTGGTGATGACGGACACGTGGCCTTTGGCACGAGTCATGAGTTTCCTAAATTCCCTAAAAAAAAAATTAGGTAACGACTCTATATCTAGCAAAGCAATCCATTTTTTGCATTTTGATTCAAAATTGATTTTCCAAAAGATTTGTCGGATTTGAACTCTTTGGTGATTATCTATTTCACATTGCATTTGTGAGATTAGATTCAGAACCGCAGGAGTCAGATACGATAGGGCTAATTTGTCTTTCGAAATGGGGCACGAAAAGTCGAGCTACACCTAGGAGTATGCTTATATAACCTTCGAAGAGAACAAGCCGTAACTAGTGTCTTTCTAAGGCATAAGCTTCAAAGATCTTTGAAGGAAACTGGCTTCGAAGCTAACTACAGATTTTCGAAGCCAAGCTGAGCTTAAAATATACTTTCCTCCCAAAACTTACTCTTGAAAGAGACTCTCTATGATGTGGTTTTGAGACCCCTTGTGTTTTAAAACTAGAGTTTTAATTCCACATGTGTCAAAACCATCAAATAATTTATTTCGGGTCTACTTGACTAATTGGGTCGACTTGACCCATTGGGTCGACTTAGTAATTTGTGGACGGAAAGGTTTAAATCCCTTTTCATTCATGCTTTACCTGTTCACTTGCCCAAAATTTCCCTTCTCGCCCCTATTGCTCTTGTCTGTAACTTTTCACTCCTCATCCACCTTCTTCTTTCAACTCCTCAATAATGGCTTCTTGTTCTCTAAAAGGGCCAGTCGTTGAGCGTGTAAGCCCATCTATGGCTTTGAGGAGACTCATTAATGAGGAATGTGACAAATACAGAGCCGGTGAACAATGTGCTGTCGATGGACACATCCTCATTCCCCGTCACCATGCTCAAGGAGAATACGTGCTTGGACCCATTTTCAGTGAAGCCCCTGCTCAGCTCCCTACCTTATACCCACGTCTAGAGGATCATTGTCTCCTTTACGAGGGTGGCCTTAACTGGGGAAGCTAGAGGTTGAACCGACCACGCCGCTGCTAGCCCACCCTGAGGCTTGAATAGGAGGAATGGTACGATGGAGTTGTTCCTGCTAGGATGTTAGACCTTCAAGAACACTGTCTCTTCGACGCCATTCGACTAGCCAGGTTTTCTATTTCTAAAGACCTTTTCCTCATACCCGCTGCACCCTGTTTTTGGAATCCATCTTTCAATTTTTTCCAATTTCGATGTGGTATGATGGCCCCTACTGTTCTTGATATATGCCATCTCTTAGGGTAATTCCCCATTGGCACTCCTTCTGGCCTTGATTACCCCGACCTTAATGTGCCTTTTTCCATTCCCTCTCTTAACTCCTCTTTTAGTGATTTTGCAAATTCTGAAAATCAAAGGAAAGGCCTTATAATAGACTGAGAGTTCTTCTCTTTTCTTCTATACTGGCTTTGCAAATTTTTATTTTGCACTTCTTCTTAAAGGATGCCTGAGTTTGCCCCTCTTGCTAAGGCCCTTGCTTTGGGAAAGAAGATAACCCTAGCTCCATATGTTTTAGGCCACGTATATAGAGCATGTTCCCAGTTTTGTTAAAAACCTTTATATGCCAACCAAGGGTAGCCACTCTAGATATTGCAACTTTGGCTCTTTGCCTACTTCACTGATTTACACTCCAGATGTCTGAGATTTTTGGTACCAAACCCTACTACTTATGGAGTAAAATACATCAGAGTTTCACTTTACCCTTCCAACTTTGCTTATTACTTCACTTTTTTCCACCAACTCTCATCTTTCCCTCATTCTCGCACCTTTTTTTGTCCCTTCGAAGCCAATGTTGACCCACTATGGTTGAGGATCTTCTTGGCTGACAGAAATTGCTCCCAACCTCAACACAAGGACATGTGGGCTTCTATCTTAACTCCAAGGGAGCTTTTTATTGGCACTTTACACCCTCGAGCTTACAAATGCATAGCAGAAACCTACTGCCCTACTCAATTTGCCAGGCAATTTGGGCTTACCCAAAGGATCCCTATCCCTCTATGCAGCCAAATTAACCCAAATCTTGCCACTAGAGAGCTGAAAGTGCAAAGAACCAGGCTGGAGAATGCAACCTCCAAATTGATTCAAGACTTGATCTAATTTTAATTCACTCCCTTCATCCCACAAGGCACTGCACTGAGAAGGTACCAAAATTGGTGGACGGCCAACATGGAGGTGCTCTTGGCCATTTCCCCTGAGGATTTGTTAGTAGGGTTAGATGTGCCCTCTTAGGCTAAACCTAAGGAGACTGGCATTTCTGCTACTACTTCCATTTCTCCTGCTATTCCAGCTCCTACTCTTGTGTGTTAGCCCCTCTTCCTAGAGTCACCAGGGCTGCTTCGAAAAAAGGTACTCATTTCTTCTTTCCCTTTTCTTTTCCTTTTATGATATTTCGCTTATTTGCTTATGGCTTTTATTTGATACAAGAACTTCTCAAGAAGACACCCCTCAGAGAGCTCAAGGCTTAACCATTCTCAGGACCAAGCAACAGCAACAACAACAAAAGAAGAGAAAAATCCTGCTTGACCCTGAAGAAGAAAAAGTACCTGCAACTCATACAGACAAGAAAGAAGCAGAGAAGGAGAAAAAAGTGCCATTAAAAAAAAAAAAAAGGGTGACAGTCTCCTCTTTTGAATTTACTAAGGACCCTCCTCACAAAGTAGCGGCTAAGACAGTGGAGAGAGAACAATCCAAGGAAATAATGGTCTTCCAGAGGTCTGAGAAGAGGAGATAGCAGCAGATACTAAGGGATGAAACTGCTGCTACTGATGCACTCTAAAGGGAAACTGCAATAAGGCAACAAACTACCAAGCACTATATTTTTCGTAGTTCTCCAACCATCACCACCACTTCCAAGGTTGGTAATTTCTCTTAATCCCTGTGGTAATTTCCTTTCCCAAGATTTTAGCATAAAATCTCACCATTGCTTCTTATTTTCTAATTCGCAGCAACAGCTATTCCACCTCCCCATCCTTCAACATTGGCTTTTTCTGTTTTGCTTGAAGATGAAAGGCCATTAGAGGCAGCCTCAAAAAGGAGAAAGAAGAACAACACCAAAGTGCCTTTAAGTGTAGAGCCTATCCAGACAGTACTTCCACTTCCCAACCCTACACTTTCCATACCTTCTTTGAGGCCAAGCATCCCTCTTTCTTTATGCCTGGGCTTAACTCTATATCTGCTTCATCTAACCTTTGCCTCATCCTAGTTTACTCTTCGTATATTCCTGGATGCTCCTTCATCACCTAAAAAGGCCCCAATTATCACATTATCCTCAGTGATAACTGGTACTCCTAGAGAAGATACTGGTAGCTCACCAATTTCTTGTCCACCATCCAGCTCCAGTCCCTCTTCCCTTGACCTACTGGTGGCCAGGACTACAGACATTGCTGGGGAATCTCATTCTCCTTCTCCAATCCCCATGCAGCCATCTCTTCCTTTCACTAGTGATTTCTCTGTACTTTCAATGTCAGAAGAGGAGATGGATATTTTTGAAGCCCAGCTAGCTAGGCTATTTAACATGCCTTCCTCAGTTCAATCAACCAGCAGTGAAACTGAACCATGGGTCCTTGCTGACTCCCTCCTGGAAATTTTTTAGAGTTCCTCTACTATCAGCAGAGTTCCTTCGCCTCCAGTAGACCTGGGCACCTGTTTGGAATTGCTGACATTATTCTTAAGGATTCCATTCAAAGCCTTACAAAGACCTATCATTAAGAATGGTTTCCTCCAATGCTGCAAAGTTATTGAGCAATCCAACATGGCTATTTCAAGCCACTTATCCCAGGCAGCAGCTACCATGGATTTCTATGTCAATATCTGCCATATTGCTAAAGCTGCAGAAGAGAAGCTACTAAAGGACAAGGAATTTGTTTCCCATATACATGCTGAGATATCTGAATTAAAGGGACAACATTCCTCTGCTTCTCAGTTTCGAACTCAACTCTTGGAGAAAAAGGCCCAATTAGAGGAAGAGTTAGCAGCAATTAACCTAGCCTTGGATCGTACTGCTAAAAAGCTGCAAATTACCAATCCAGGGCTAGCTGACCGTAAGCAGGACATGGCTACAGCCATTCACTTGTTCCTATCCCTTAGGAGTAGAGAATCAATTGTAAGGGAACAACTGAAGCATTGTACTGATTTCTAGGCCAATTTATGGCTACATGTACTTAATTCTTTATGAAATGAAAATCTTTTATTATCTATCTGAGTGTCTCATGCTCTCTCATTATTTTATTTAGCACTCTCTACACTCCTTGTGTCTCCCATACAGTTGGATAATAAGGCTTCAGGTACCTACCATTAATTTTCTTGGGATGCACATAACCATTCAGGTTCCTTAGATGGTAGGCTCCTCTAGGCAAGACTCTATGAACCTGATATGGTCCTTCCCAATTAGGTGACCATTTGCCAAATTTATGGCTCTTAATGCCTATTAAAAGTATTGTCTTCCATACCAAGTCACCTTCATCAAAGCTGATGTGCTTGACTTTCTTGTTATAACTTCTGGCTGCCTTTTTCTTTTGGAAAAGGATATTGTTTAATGCCAAGATTCTAGCCTCATCCACATGTTCTATTTCCAAGAACATGCTTTGATGATATTGCTCAAAAGTTAACTAGTCTTGGCCTTTTATCCTTAAGGACTTAATGTTAACTTCCACAGGCAAAACTGCATCATGCCCATACACTAAGGCATAAGGAGTGACTCCTGTACTTGACCTTGGAGAAGTCCTATAAGCCCATAATACATCTAACAACAAGTTATGCCAATCCCTAGGATTGTCTTCCATAACTCTTTGTATTCCTTTTTTCAAGGACTTGTTGGATGATTCTGCCTGACCATTTGCTTGTGCATAATAAGGGGTGGATTAATAAGGCTAATTTCAAATCTGCTGTGAAAGATTTTACCATCTTTCCATCAAATACCGTCCCATTATCTATAGTTATGGTCTGTGGGATGCCAAATCTGTGAATCAGATCTTTAATAAATCCAATAACTTCAGTTTGATCCACAACCTTATATGGTTTAGCTTCGACGCGTTTAGTGAAGTAATCTGTGGCCACTAGGATGAAACAATGGTGCTTCGAGAAGGGTGGATGCATTTTCCCTATCATATCCATAGCCCAACCTCTAAATAGCTAAGGCTTCACAACTGCATGCAAATCAGTTATTGACATATGTCTTATCATACCATGCTTTTAGCATACCTGACAATCTCTAGCATACTCAATACAGTCTTTAAGGATGGTTGCCCAATAATAGGAATGCCTTCAAAGGAACCATTTCATTTTCACACCAGGTTGATGGGCACCACAAATGCCTTCATATACTTTAGCTATAGCTGTCAATGCCTCCTTTGGTCCTAGACATTCCAATAATAACCCATCTGCTCCCCTTTTGTATAGAGCATTACCATATACTATATACTACATGGACTGTAATTTAATATTTCTGCTGGCCTTCGAAGATGGGCCAGTCAAGTACTGCATGATTGGATATCTCTAATCTTGATCTTGTAAGTCATTATGATTGACTTCCAACATAATGCCCCTTTTAACTAAAGGTGGTATTAATTTTTGATACGTTGCTTGACTTATGTTCAATTGACTGTCATCCTTTTTTTTGAAATTTGAAGCCTTCTGAGCTACATCATTGGCTTTGTTATTCATGAACCTTGGGATATAAGTCATATTTGCTATCTGAAACTGAGAAAGCAAATATAATGCAACAACATAATATGGCAACATGCTTGCACTTTAACATTTGAAAATTTCTTTCACTTGGTTGACTACCAATTAAGAATCTCTAAATATGTCAACTGCATGAGCTTGTAATCCAATAAGTATTTCAAGTCCCATTATTAAAGCTTCATATTCAGCTTGGTTATTGGAACAAGTGATTTCATCAACTCTGAAACCATGTGTGGTTTCTAGCCCCTGTGGTGACTTAATTACAACACCAATTCCAATCTAACCATTGGCCTTTGATCCATCGAACCACATTTGCCAGGGCTCAACATTGACCATGCCAAGATCCATTTCTTGGCTTTTTGTTTGACACAGATGATCTACCAAAAACTTAGCCAAGACTTGCCCTTTTACTGCCTTCTGGGGGACATATTCTAGATGAAACTCTGAAAGAGCCAACATCCATTTGCCAATTCTTCCTCTTAGCGTAGGTCTAGATAATAGGTATTTAACTGAGTCTGTGGTTGCAATTACCAAGACGACAGTAGACAAAAGATAATATCTTAATTTCACTACTGCAAAGTACAATGCGAGGCACAGCTTTTCTACAGCTGAGTATTTACATTCATAAGAATTTAAAAACCTACTAAGGTAATAAACTGCTTGCTCCTTGCCTTCTTCATTGTCTTGGACTAGGAAAACTCCCAATGAATCTTCTGCCACAGCAATGTATAACTTCAAGGGTTTATCTCTCCTTGGTGGCATCAACACTGGGGGTTTGGCTAAGTAGGCTTTAAGTCCTTCGAAAGCAGCTTAATGCTCAGCGGTCCACACAAATTCTTCTTCATTTCTCAACTTTAACAAAGAAGAAAATACTTTAGTTTTCCCTGCAGTGTTAGAAATAAATCTTCAAAGGAAATTAACCCGACCAATGAACTTTTGTAATTCTTTCTTACTTGATAGAGGTTTGGCCTCAATGATGGCGTTGGCTTTATTCCGATCAATCTGTATTCCCCTCTTGTGCACTATATATCCCAAGAAGTTTCCAGCTGATACACCAAAAGCACATTTGAGAAGATTAAGCTTCAACTTGAACTTTCTCATTCTCTCGAAAGCTGCTGTCAAGTGAGCCAGGTGCTCCTCCATAGACTGGGACTTCACAATAATATCATCGATGTGACACTCTAGGTATCCTCCAATGAGATCATGGAAGATACTATTCATTGCCCTCTGATATGTTGCCCCAGCATTCTTTAAACCAAATGGCATTTTAACCCATTCAAAGGTGCCAATACTCCCAAGACACCAAAATGCTGTCTTATGGAATTCTTCATCTGCAATGTAGATCTGGTTGTAACCAAAATGTCCATCCATCATAGACAAAATCTTGTGTCCTACTGAACTATCCACCAGTAAATCTACTATGGGTATGGGGTACTCATCTTTTGGGGTTGCTAAATTCAGATTTCTAAAATCGATGCATACCCTCATTTTACCATTCTTTTTTACCACAGGCACAATGTTGGATAGCCATTCAACATATCTAGCTATTCTAATGAAACCTGCGTTAAGGAGCCTAAGAATCTCCTCTTTCACCTTCTGAACCATTTCACGACTCATCCGTCTTGGTTTCTACTTGTATGGCTTGAAATTAGGCTTCATAGGGAGCCTATATTCCACTAATGACTTGTCCAATCCAGGCAGTTCATTGTATGACCAAGCAAAACAATCCTTATATTGTTTTAAGACAACCAATAACTGGTTCTTGTCATAAGGACTTAACCAAGCACAGATGTAAGTGGGCTGTTGTACTGAATCTTCTTCCAGGTTGACGTCTTCTAAAAGGTCTTGTACATGAGCACTCACTGATGCCCTCTCTTTACGTTATTCCACCCTCGAAGCAACCCCTCTATTTTGTTCTGCTCCCACCTTTTCTGGTTCAACATCTTTATTTTCTTCTTCATAGACAAATTATGTCCATAAAGCATCTTCTTGTATTTCTTAGACTTTATTTTCAATGTCCAATGTATAGTATTTACCAAGAGCCAAAGGTCTGGCCACTTGGTGCATCTGACTATAGCCAACTATTATGGCTTCTTGCTTTTCTCTTGTACTTTCTGGACTATTGCCTTTATGTCCAATGCTGAAAATTCGATTAAAGCCAATGGGTTGGCTTGTTGGTCTTGATCTTTCTGCCTACAACCAGGCATCATCATCATCTTTGTTAACAAACTCTTCATCAGCACTCTCATACACTAAGTGCTTCAAGTGTGCTACTTCCTCATCAACCGTCACTTTGGCTGCTCCATCAGGCTTCCTCAACACACTGAGCGGTACAACCCCTTCAATGTATATAGCCTCAGCAAAATCAGCACAAGCAATAAAAGGCTATGGATCTGCATTGATTTCCTCTGTTTCCCCATTACACAGAGCTATCATCATCTTCTGATGTAAAGAGGAAGGCACACACTTGTTGGTGTGGATCCAGTCCCTGCCAAGCAAAGCATTATACTTGGCATTACTGTCTATAACAAAGAATGCTATCATGCAATCTCTAGTTTCCACACTCAGGTTGATGGGTAAAATACCCTGAGCCATTTGCTTATCCCCAGCAAAACCAACAATGGTTATACTAGTGGGGATCAACCTAGGATTTCTCTTTCCCAGCTTCTTCAAAGAGGACTTCAAAAGCAAGTTTACTACTGCACCATTATCTACTAACACCCTGTTCATCTCTATCCTATCGAAGTAAGCTCTGATATACAAGGGCTTAACGTGATGGGTCATAAATATTATGGGGTACTTGAAGGGATATCAAAGGTTAATGGTCACCTCCTCACCTTCTTCGTCAGTTTCCATTGGCTTGGCCACTTCTGACTCATCTTGAATCATGCTGACCTGCGAATCTTCACTAGAAACTAGAATGGGGTCATTTTCCTGACCTTCTTGGTCTTCCTCTTCAGCTTGGAATTCCTGTGGCAACACATATACCATGTTCATTGGTACTGAAGGGAATGAGCCAAACTGTATTACTGGCTGCAATTGTTCTTCTCCCGTTTAGGCCTGTTCTGAAGCTTGGGAGACATCCTCCATGCTACACTCTGGTACCTCAGTGCTGGTGGTTTCCTTCGAAGAAACTTGTTTGTGATCTGCTTCTATTGGCTTTTCGACCAAAAAGGTCTGTTCAACCATGAAGGCTTCAAATATTTCATCTTCAGCCAATTCTTTCCTTTGGCCTAGTTTAGTTTTTCCTTCTATCTCACTGTCGCTTTCCATCAAAGCCTTTTCAAGACCTGCTAAGCTAGACCTTTCCTTGGTTTTCAGTTCAGTGTGAACCTTAACCAACTGCTCTCTGCTGATGCTTCTTTTGATCTGAGAAGCTAGCTTTAGACTTTCTTTTTTCTCTGTCTGGCCTTTTGACTAGGCCAATAAAGAACTCTCTCCACTTTCTTTCAGATCCCTATGGTACTGGGTGTATCTTCGCTAGATCTTCTTCTTTTGAGACCTAAAAATTACTGGAACCATATCTGGTTCCTTTGTCTTTGGGTGTTTGAGTAATACCCAATTATTTGGAGCCACCAAAGGAGGTTTAATCATTCTGCCCTTGTCTCCAAAAACATTTCTCTGGGCAAGTATTTCCTTAGGCTTGTTCTGCATGACAAACCAGTCTAAAACCCCAGGTACCTATGAACTCACTAGTTCAGTTGCTGAACTTGCTTTCCTAGTCTTCGAAGCCACCTTCAAAGCTAACTGTTGAGGCCAATCACTAGCTCTGGCACCCTGTCTCGAGCCTAATTCAAGCCTTCTTTTAGGGTAATTGCCTTGCATCTTGTTCGAAGTTGACTTTAGAGGCCAATCACTGGCTCTGCTTCCCTGACTTGAGCCTAATTTAGGCCTTCTCTCAAGATAATTGCCTTCCATCCTGTAGTAATTGGGTGGTCTGAACTCATGTAGAGGTCTTTTACCCTTGGATTGCATTCTAGTGGTTGATGGTCCAGCAAAAAATGGCATCTGTCTAGGACCAGTTGGGTATGGCCTTCTGTTGTAGGTATTGGTTGACTCAGGGCGTCTCTGTGCATCCTTGTAATGCTACTTCCCATCAATTGGGAGCCCTCTCAGCCATTTGTAACTTAACTTGCACCTGGGACACATCATTTGCATGACAGCTACCTCAACAAAGTCATCATCCAGTGCTTCCTCACTAGAGTCATCATTTTGATCTGCAATGCTATGTCCATTTGCTGGTGCACTTCTAGTATCCTTCTTGAAAGCAGTCTGGCTGGCAACATGCATCTGCACATTAACCTCCTCCAATTCCTTCAAGGATAGGTTTTGGAAATCTGGCATGCCAACATTAGCTACAGCCTCCCCAATCTCTGGAAATGGATTGGTGTTAATTCCCATAACTTTCGCTGCCTTGGCTGGAAACTTTAGCCTCCCTTTTCGAATCTGTTCTTGGATCCTGTCCCGAAAAACAATACAGTTTTTAGTTGAATGAGATCAAGAATTATGCCATTTACAGTACATTTTTCCTTTAAGCTCATCTGGGGTAGGGATCTTAACTCCTTATGGTAACTTTAGGAAATTTGCTGCAAGCAAATGATCAAAAATGTCATCTTTTTTTGATAAATCAAAAGAATACTTCCTATGAAGATCTTTCTTTTTAAAGTGCTGGTCTATTGTACTCTCCTTCTGAATTAATGCCTCACAGGTCATAGGTTCTTTTCCTACGATTTCTGCTGCGCCGATTTCATAATTAAGGTCCCTATAATAGGTCTGATATGATGCATTACTTCGATCATGTTCTTCCTCAAGTAGAGATTCATATCTAGACACCTTATAGGTTAATTCCACTAAGTCTCAAAACTCAATTGAATCAAACTTCTTTCGAAGCCTAAACTCCAAACTATTTTGAGCCAATCTCACAAATTCAGGCTCTGGTAGAATGACCCTACACTTGTTTCGTGCTCTTTTGAATCTGGCAATGAATTGAGCAGCCTTCTCATCAGGCCTTTGGCTCAGCCTTGCCAAATTTGCCATGGAAACCTCAGGCTCTGTTTGGAAGAATTAGGCATGAAATACCTTTTCCATTTGCTGCCAAGTTTGGATAGAGCCAAGTGTAAGGTTAATATACCATGCAAAGGCTGCCCCAATTAAAGAATTTCGAAAGAGTCTCAATTTCATATAATCATTATTGGTGAATTCGCCACATTGGCCTATAAATCTGGTAATGTGCTCTACTGTTAACTGAGTTCCATTTCCATAAAAGAGAGCAAAATCTGGTATTCTAAACCCCCTTGGGTATTCATATATCCTATCCATCCATTCTGGTTATGGCTTTCTATATATAGGAGTCTGGACCCCCCGAGCCATTGGTCTAAACTTCTTCCTGACAATATCAGTAATTTGGTCCCTAGGAACCATATTCTGTGCTTGTTGGACTATTACTAGAGGAGCAAACACAGGGTTTGGCGGAACTCCATGTGCTTGAGATCCTCTTGGTCCATAGAGAGGTATATCTAGGACTAGCTGTTCTTGTGGTACTGGTTGCTATTGAGGGTATGGTTGACCTCTCTGGGCATGTCCTATGAAAAGACTTGCGAAAGGTGCTATAAGAGGAGGAACAGGTGTTGTCTCCCAGCCGCATGAAACCCTTCCAACCTCCCAGGTGTGAATTCGAACAGAGGGTTAGTGACCCTTGTGCCAGGCATGGTTTCGAACATGGGATTTGAAAACATTCTCATGTCATTTTCTTGTGTCGACCCAAATCCACCAATTTGTATGGCTTCGCTGTTAGGTAATGGCATGTTTTGATTTACCAAAGGCCTCGAAAAAGGCTCGTACCATGACTGAGGTACAGGTGATGGTCTTTCATAATTTTGATTACTAGTCTGACCATTAGTATGCACATTAATTTGCATAGGTTGTTTATCCCTAGCCAATCTTTGCTGAAGAACATTTGAATTTTCCTCCATATGCCTTATGACAGTTGGTTGATGGGAATTCATTCGATCTATAAAGGATGTTGCCCATCTTTCCATTATATACATTAACTGTTGTCCCATGGCATCTACCAAGCCTCCCCACAGATTCATTAGCTGGGTAGACAGAACAGTGGATGGTCCAATTCCATAACCTCATCTAATATTCTTAACATGTGGTGCATGTTCCGAGGTGCTGGCCTGTTCGACCATAGGTTCTGATGAGATAGGTGCTTCCATAGGATGTGTTATTACATTATCCTCTAAATTAGGTACTTCTGCCTCTCTTTCCATACCTTCTTCCAGGCGTTCATTTTCTCCTTGTCTCCTACATCTAGCCATTTTAATAGTCTCACCGGGCGTACCAAAATATATGTTGGCTTTTTTTACTTTCGAAGGTTAATAATGTACATTTAAGTGTGTCAGTAAGGATCAATTAGTCCTTACAGAATTTATAATTGCCAACCAATTATCAAGCGATTATGTTGAAATTTTTTCAGCCTCAATGAAGAGGACTTTTACTGGTGACTTATTTAGGAGAAAATTGTAAATAGTTACAAATAAATATAATTCAGAAATCGAATTTCATTAAGCAAATGAAAACTTACAATGAAGTTACAATGACCCTGCCTCGACGAGATTCACAGTAACAAAATTCTGAAAAACTACTCTTAGGAAATGAAGTGCAGTACAGAAATTGAAATGCTGGAAATGTAAAACTGAAAAGAAAATGAAGTAAATAAACTAATTTCTGGATCTGAGTCTGGATCCTTCATTCTAGGGCCTTCCTTGCTATTTATACTTCCCAATGATAACTGTTGAAGTAGGCTTCAAACCGTCGAAGCGGGCTTCCAACCGTCGAAGCGTCCTCCCATGATTACTGAACATGCTCTCTCATAGTCAATCCCACTACACCACTCTTACAGTTAGACTTCCCTCCTGATTTTGAATTTAAATTTATGAGTAACCATTAGGCCACATCATCTTGTGTCACTCGGCTGTTCCAGTGCTATGTAGATCTATTATTATCAATATGAACTGCCACATGTTCGCCTTTGATTGGCAAATTATATTAACTCCCTAAATTGCCCTCCTCGTGCCATGTGTTAAGTTGTGATTGGCTTATACAAAATATGTAGCCAACAAGGTCATAATTAATATTTTGACAAATCATATCCTTATAAAAAAATTAACCTAATAGCCACACAATTCAAGGACCTCATTTGATTGTAAAAATTCTTGCAACGCAAGTTTCTATGGATTACTTGTTATGAATTATGATTAATAGACAATTTTATTACCCCCCTACATTTGTCGTAAAATATAAATTAATACAAAAATATGACTGATTAACATGTGTTGTCATTGATACATACAATAATAAGTCCCATGAACATATTAACGTAAATAAATTTATCATCAACCATATAACAAAGACAAAATACGTCTTAATTCAATCAAATCAATATGTAAAGAAATGACCAACAAGCACGTAGCTTAGCTGGTAAGGGGCTATACTAGCTTAACCAAGATCTCGGGTTCGAGACTTGGGAATGCAGCTGTGTTAAAAACTTGTTGGGAGAGCTTTGCCGCCCTTGTGGTCCTACCCGGCTCGAACCGGATTAGTCGGGGTCCTGTGGACTTCCGGATACCGGTAGTTTAGACCTAAAATATATATATATATATATATATACATATGTAAAGAAATGGAGTGGCTTTTGTGCGAGGCACAACAGCCACAGTTGTGTCACCCTATGGGTTTATTTCGGAACCTATTTCGATGATTTAAATTGTTCATATTTTAAAATACACAGAGTAGAATATGCTTGCAAAAAATCAAATTAATCGAATATCGTTAACTATTTCATCGAATTGCATTTGTATCTATAAAAATAAATAACAATTGTGATTTAAAATATAAAAATAAATACAAAAGTAGATGAAAGGGTTAATGATATCCGATTAACTTTATTTTTTGCAAGCATATTCTATTCGATGTACTCTAAAATGTGAATTATTCAGATTATTAAAATAGATCCCGAAATAAGCTCATATTGCTGCACAATAGTGGTTATTGTATCCCTGCACAGCAACCACCTCATCTCTTGTATACAAACAATAAATATACAAAATAGCAAATTTCCTCAAAAAATATAAACATATTATGTTATGAACTACAAATCTGTAGAAACAAATCAAATCCAAATCGAAATGTATAAATCATGAGTATTACAATCATTTATTTACGGAAAATTATTCAATATTTTCGAAATACTACGTGTCTGTACTCCTTAACCAATCATCACTTAATATGCCTTCTCATGTTCCCCAACATCCAACACAATACCTCCACTTACCCACATTCTCCACTAATCATAATATTATATAATACCATGTGTCCATATTTCAAAATTACTGAATAATTACCCTCTATTTACATCATACGCTATGTACAAATCAAACAATGCAAACACTTTTTTTAAAACATAAAAGGATTCTACAACTATTATGCCTCAACGGTACAGACCGTTTAATTGTATAAAATTCCAAAACATAATTTCTCCTATTTCTTTGTATAAACAGAACCCGATAACAAGAATCTACTGCATATACTTGCAGACATACAAGGTTGTATCTATCTCTTTATTGACTCTAGATTGAGATCAATAAATAACAAAATCGATTGTGTGTAAATAAAATTTTTGTTTCAAACAAAAGTTTCGGAAAAGCAAGAATTTTTATAAAACATACACACAGTGTACAAAAATAAAACCATATTATGTTTCTATTTTGTTTGAGTTTGAAATTTATGATAACAGAATAAGAAACAGAACTATTGGAAATAGAATCTAACTCAAACACAGATTTGGATAGAAGCATCATCGTTAGTGCCTAAAATCAGTAAATAATATTGAGAGTTTTACCTTAAATCGGAAACACATTATGTGAAAAAACAATTTGCAAAAAATAAATTATTTTACCGTAAATAGGAAACACATTATGTGGGACAACAATTTGCAAAAAATAAATTTAACCGAAAAGAATTAATCTTTACCACACCATTTGTACAAACAAAACTATAAATAGATGGGAATTTCTAAAATTGTAAGAAAATATTTTTGAAAGAATCAATTTCATGCAAATAAATAATAAAATAAAACACAAGGAATTTCTTACAGGAATTCTGTAAAAATTAAACAGTTTGTGACCGAGGCCAGTGTTTAAACAATGTGTATTTAATATAGAAATTCGCTCTCGCCTTTGGTGCTTGCAATTGATAGGTGTCCTGCCTCCAGGATATAATGATCACCACACACAGAAATTGCACAACTTTTTTGTGTGTACAGCGAACCAATTTGTATCATGCACTCTTTCTTATATACTCAACTAAACATAATGTATGAACCATAAAACTCTTTTTTATTCTCTATGAATGCCATGGAATAGGATGAGATGGTATTTATAAAAGTGGTTACAACCATTCTAAAAGGTCATAACTCATCGATCGAACATTTTCACCTGAGGCACCATGAAAGTTACACCTTTCTATTTGAATGGTGTGAATTCCCATTTATTTATAAAATTTTCTAACCAACACGGTGTAGGATTTTATTTTCGATTTGCTCTATGTTTGTTGCTGCGTTACAATCATTTTCTTCTGTTAAAGTTGGGTTTTAGCTGGTCACCAAACTGATTATCCAAAATTTCACTTTAATTTATAATATTTAGAAGTATAGTTTATTTTATTTTAACTATGTGCAAATTATCTTTTTTGTATATTTATGTAGTTTAATCTAAATTTAACTTTAATCCGTATTATATCAATTTAAATAATGTTAACTCTAAATTTTAAGTTCAATTTTTGGTCATTCTATCCAAATTATTGTCAATTTTTTCTCCTTATGTCAATACCTTTATATTAAAAATTTGTGAATTTTAACATTCAATTTTTAATTAAAAAAAAGACAAAATTAAATCTAAATTTAAAGTCTTAAGACCCATATTAGTTCAAATTAAAATAATTTGAATCAAAATACAAGAGTGAGTTTAATTTACTCTTAAATTTTTAACAAAAAATTATTTCATACTCTAAACAAAATTCTTTGAAATGCTATCCCCATAGAATCTGAACCCTTCGTAAATTGAAACCCTTTTAAATTCAACGGGTTAATTCTTGACTAGGTGTCTTACAAAATTTAAAATTTAAAAAAAAAAAAAAATTTAATTTACTAAAAACAAAAACAATCAATCTTTTTAAACTTCTTTAATAGAAAATTTTAATTTTATCTTTAGTAATTAAATTTTTTAGTCATCTATTTGAGACAGATCTAGAAAATAAATTAAAAAATTAATATAATATTTATATTTTATTAATGTGTGCCTTTAAGACACAATGCTTAAAAATGTTGTACATCAACCATGAAAATGAATGCATTAAAAAACGTATAATGTATGATACCTTTCAAGTTTTCTTAACATGTAATTTATTTTTTTTTATTCAAAAAAAGTACAAAAAATGAAAATACACCAAACAAATAAGTCAAAAATACCAACACTTAAAGGACCAAGCCATAAACAGATTGATCTTGAGACCAACAGCATTTAAGAACCACTGAATAACATTAACCTCATCTGGCCCCTCATTCAATTGATGGATATATATTATATATATATATATATAGTCTATTATATAAAAGCATACACATCATTTGGTGTGAATACAATCACACCTTTTTTTTTTAACTTTCAAAGGACGTCATTCATATCCAATAATTGCCCTGTCAAATAACTGAAAAGTTTCTCAATTATCAAAATGCCTAAAACTGCTAAATGATTTTTCTCATTCATCTAACCGCAGCTCAATCATCAAATCATTCAAAAATTTAAAAGTAAAATTGCAAACGCAACAAGTTTCCATCTACTGCTAGCATGTGTGTGTATATAGAATCCTAAGAAAGGGTCAGCAACTATTCTTTCCAGCATCCCTCAATCCCACATAGATTTACCCCAAGTTAGGCAAAGAACCACCATGCACATTCTATTAGATATCAATCTAGTGTGAAGATAATATGGATTCATCTCTATGACAATGGAACATGACCCTTGATTGACAATTTAATTGACAATCAATAAAATTCACAGAATACATGTCTAAAGACCAACAAGATCATATAGAAACAATTGAGGTGACATACTTAGGTTACCGTTCCTTTAACATAGCAATATAATACCATCTGAGGAGTAGTGCATAAACTTCAAAGCATAATATCACACACCAAAATTACAACACTTCTGAGAATCAATTTCTCATAAAGAACCAGATTAGCAGCCCAAAATGGGTGAACACAACATTTTCTTCATGAGGTTAAACAAGTTCCCAACAAAATTAACTTCCAGTTATATAACTTACACTATGTCCATTCCACGACACCCCTTCCCTTGCTTCCAAAAAAGACATGCAAAAAGAATATTCGCAGTAATGAAAATGATACAAAATTTACCATGCATTATACCTGGTCATGTATGCCGGTATAGGGCTCCGAAAACAAACACCCCACACAGCTGATTCCATGTGGTTTAGCACATTGTGGTCCTCCAATTTCAAAATGCATGACAAAGATACTTGCATTATGTCAAAGAACGCCACGAATCATCCAAAGCCCAAAAAGCCAGATATTCGCATTTGGTAACAATAGATCATCACCTTCGCGCTTTACAGCAGCAAAACAAGTATTGATTTTGCAGATGAAAAATAAGGCAGACTTTGGTAGGGGCTGCTTCCTTCAAGATGTAGGATATCTCTTCAGATAACCAGTGCAACCAACGTCAAGTTTATACAACTTATTGCCCCACCAAACATGGTATCAAGCTCTTACCTTCAAAAGATGTAAACCAGAAAGTATGCAGTGCGAGGTGTCGCTGTATGACAACATCAATTTTCTCACGTAATGCTCAAGCCAATTCTAACAGTTTACAACAACTTGATCAGACCCCTTAAACCAAATCCAACTTGTGTGTATCATATGTCAATAATAGATGTGTTTTCATCACCTTAGAGGGCTAACAACCCAGCCTGTAATTGGACTCTGCCTCCGAACCCTGACTGTCCTATGCGAACCACTTTGCAACCTTTCAAGAACTGCATATGTGATTGAATCTGGTGTTAACCCCTGTTGTTTAAGTTTGGCATAAAGATCCACCGCTTCAGCAGTTCTCCCAGACCTCTCAAGGCAGTCAAGTAAGATATTGTATGTTACAATGTTAGGGCAACAGCCTTCAGAAAGCATCTCGTCAAACAACCTACAAGCCATTTCAACTTTATCTGTCTTGCCAAAGCACTCAATCAATGTGCTATAAGTGACAACATCAGGATTCAATCCCTTTTCTTGCATCTCTTTGAACCTCATGTGGGCTTCATCAAGATCACCATTCTTCCCCAGGCAGTTAATTAAAGAGTTGTATGAGATAATATCAGGACTACAATTACTGTTCTCAAGCTCTTCAAAGATTTTCACAGCTTCATCAACTCTCCCAGCTCTACCAAAGCTGGAGATCAGTATATTGTAGGTAAAAATATCTGGCAAAGGGCCATCTTGCTTCATCTGATCATAAATATCACGGAGATAGGAAATTTGTTTTAATTTGCCGAGAGCTGAGAACACAGTGTTATACATAATAGTATCTGTACTTATTCCCTTTTCATGAACCTTACTTAACAAGTCCAAAGCCTCTGTTATTTTACCCACATTGCATAAACTCTCTAACATGGACAAGTATGCATCCCTATCCCCATTATCATGGAAGCTCCACATATTGCAAAAAAGCCGGTGAGCTTCACTTGCATGGCCCAATTTACTCAATGTCCTCACAAGATAAGCATATATCGACTTATTCATGTATTTATTTGATATTTTCACAACCTCGTCAAGTTTACCGAGCTGCCCTTCTGCAACCAGAACATTTAGAATGACACTGTACGTAAACTCGTTGGGCCGACAACCATTTTCAACCATTTTAAAGAAGAGAAATATGGTCTTGTCAACCATTCGATTTTTAGCAAGTGCCTGGATCATAGTATTATAAGCAATTAAGTTTGGAGTACAACCCTTGGCTAGCATTTCTTGAAACAATGTCAGTGCTTCATCAGATTTCCCAATTTTGCCGGTCATTCTGATCAGAATAGTGTATGTATACTCATCAGGTTCACAGTACTTCCGTTTCATGTCTTCGAAAACCTTGTAAGCCTGGTCAACCTGTCAATATGCTGCATATCAGATCATCAGGATCTGTGTGACTGATATTTACAAAACTAATTATAAAAAAGATGGGTGGAAAATTCAAGGGAATCCACACAAATCAACTGCAAACTAGCATTACAGATGACTCAAAAAACTTAGTTCTAGTCATTCATGATTAAGATTACAATGTTCAAATACCTATTGCTAAGACGCTTGAGGTGTTCATCACTTTTGACAAGCCGAAAAACTGCTAACCTATTGGTTCCCTCAGAGACCATTGCACACAATTTAAGACTTGTCCATTTCTTCAATGTGTGTGCAATCCAGAGGAAATAAATTGCTCTGCACTTTATACTTTCCTCCCAAGGATGTTATTACAACCAATCAGTGATCAAATAAGACAATTGACAGAACTTCAATTTGCAACTACATGCTAAAGTTGTCTGTGTATACCATTTTCTTCATATTTAAGGACACGAAATTGGGTTTGAAAACAGTTACCTCAGCTCATCCCTGTAAGTTCTACTATACATTTTGAGGGTTCTCCAAAACCGTCCATCTACTGACCTTGTTTGAATAGTTTTCCCTTAACAATACTACAAGGAAAGTGATGCGCAAACAAAAAAATTCATAACAAGAATCCCACAAGAATGATGTGGCAATGGCATTTTGAAAATTGTAAGTCATTTTAATGGGCTTTTGGATTTGGAATGAATGGGTACAAATCTGCCACGTCATTTTGTATGGATTTTTACAAATTTTGTGTTTTGTATATCATCACTCATACCACAATTGTCATTAGCAACATACACAACACATCTTCAAGTAAATCCATCTTCGTAAAGTACTAATCTTTATGCTTGTTTTAAAAATGACAAAGCTTGAAAGAATCTCTACGTTTTGGATAACTTTAACATTGTTTCATTCATTCAAAAAGTCCACATTTACACATTCATGAATCATACCCACAAATACAACGACATTAATCATATATTCATCACATTGCATTGCAATAACAAATGAATAAGAATTTCAATTCTAGAACCCATAAGGTACTAAAGATCAGACCTTTTCATCCTTAACCAGAGCATCAAGAAGCATATTATACGCGAATATATCCAATTTATATCCTCGCCTCCTCATATCCATATAAACTTCGAAGGCCTTATTCGAATCATACGATCGCAAATACGCCTGAAGAAGGCACTTATACGTATAGCAATTCAACCTCAAGTCCCACTTTTTCACCAACCCTAAACACCTCTCCAACTCTTCGCCTCCGCCGAACATTCCGATCAAGATATTGACGGTGGAGATGTTGCCACGTACCCCGGAGTTTTCCATCTCGTCGAGGATCTGACGGACGGTGTCGGATCGGTGGAGAGAAGAGGATTTGGAGAGGATGAGGAGGATGCGATTGTAGGTGAAGGAGTTGTGGCGGAATTTGGGGATAGAGGAGGGGCAAAATCGGAAGAAATGGAGGGCGAGGGTGGGGGAATTGAGGGATTTGAGGATTTCGGAGGCTTCGGAGGGGGTTAGGGTTAGGGTTAGGGTTTGGAGGTAGTCGGAGAGTTCGGAGAAGGGGTCGTCGGAGGTGGCGGTGGTGGTGGTGAGGATTTTGGTGATTTTGCAGATGAGGTCGCGGCGGGGGAGAGTGTAGCCTCTGGTGTCGGTTTGGAGGGTGGGGGTGTCCACTTCCACGGCGAAGGAGCGGCCGTTGTCGGCTTCGACGACCACTCTGCCGCTGTATTTGGTGGCGAAGTGGCGGCGGAGGAGGTGGTGGTGGCGGTGGGGCTTCATTGTCGGCTTCTTCTGTGGTCTGCTCTCTTCGCTACTACTGCTGACTTCAATTGGCTTCATGGGCTTAACAAGTTGGGCCTCTGATAAGGCCCGTTGTGAAGATCCGTGTTTAATCATGATTTTGAGCTGGGCCTAAACTCATTGACAAATGCATGTTTTGGGAAGTGCATTTTTTAACTTTTATATGTTGGTTTAATTTTGCTTTTAGTGAATTTTTTTAAAAAATTTTATAAAAATTTTAGGTTTCTAAATTCAGCTTGAGGGAACAGGAAAAGTATAAGGTTGCGTTTGGTTGTGTTTTGTAAATGTGATTTGAGAGTATGAGTTGTATTTTGAGTTTGTGTGTTGTAGAATTATGATTTGAGTGTAAAAAATTTGTTTGGTAAATAGTTTTGGAAACGAGGTTTGATTTGAGTGGGGAATTGTTGATGTGATATTTGATATGTGATACAAAAATTTACAACTCATAACTAAACATACAACTCAAAATTATTTTAAAGCACATTAAAAATTAAAAAAATTTCAGAAAATATTTTTTCCAATTATATAAATCAATTGCCAAAAAAAACAAAAAAAAAAAAAATCTGTACAGCAGAGGACATCCGGGTGGATGTCCCCAAAGACGTCCGGGTGGCAGTCCCTAAGGACGACCGGGTGGTCTTCCCCTGGCCAAAAAAAATACAAAAAACACGCAGAATGGACAGAGCTTTCGGCAGAGTTTTGAAAAATTAATTCTAAAACTCTTACCAAACATGGAGCTGAAACTAACATGTAGAATCACATTTCAAAAACACAACCAAACACAGCCTAATTTTTTACAAAAAAATTCAAAAAAAATTCAGAAAAGGCAAAAATAAACCAAAATAAGTTATCTTTTTTGGCTTATTTTCGTTTTTAGTGATTTTTAAAAAAAAAATTTATAAAAAATATACTTTTTAGATTTTTCTTGATAAGGTAGACTGAAAAAGTTTTTTAAAAAATGACATAATTTTGAAAAAAAAAATGTCAAAAAAGATGTGGCTTTTTTTTTTTGTTGCCAAAATGGACTTTTCTCTTTTATTGTAAGCTGAGATATGGGGGAATTCTATTTGCACCCAAGAATCATTCAGTATGTTCAATTTCTCAGTACTTTTTATTAAATTATTTATGTTATAATTTATTCTCAATACACCTTATTTTTTTTACAAATTACCCTTCAAAATAAAATCATAATTTATGATACACTAAAATAATAAACAAATCAAAAACAATTATGCTACGTAGCTCGAAAGCTACGTAGCTCGAAAGCCCCGAATAGAAAACGGCACCGTTTTTTGTTTTTTTTTTTTTTTTTTGTTTCAGACGCAGAAATCAGGAGGAAGGAGGGGAGAGGAGAGGAGAGGAGGGAGGAGGGGGCCTAAAAAATGGAGGGGGAGGGGAGGGGAGGGGAGGGGAGGGGAGGAGGGGGCGGAGGCGGTGGAGGCGACGCGATCGGGGCAGAGCCGACGAGGGGCGGAGGCGATGCGATCGGAGCAGAGCTGCGAGCTGCGACGGGCCGGCGGACGGCCGGAGGCGAGCTGCGACGACCTCCTCTTCCTCTTCCCTCTCTTCTCTTTCTCTCCATCTCCCTCTTCTCCCTCTTCCTCTGCAACGAAAATGGCGGAAAAAAAAAGAAAAAAAAAAACCTAAAGCCCAAAACGACGTCGTTTTGGGCTTTAGGGGGATTCGGGGGATGAATTCCTCGAACTACCAAACATTATTCAATCAAAAAATCCTAAATTCCTCCAAGTCAATCTCGCTGACCTCTGCAAACATGACAATCTTGATGAATTGCTCCGCAACTCCCCCGCCGATTACCTTCCCTGCTATTTCAAATCTCACCATAAATACATTTATTTGGATAACCACCTGCCCTTACTTTTGTAAATCTCATCGCTGATTCATGTGTTTGTATATATATTGGTATTATTGTGTTATTTATTTAACATGGGACGATGGGTTGTTGAGATTTTGACTTGTTTGTATCTATCATAAGTGAGAAGAGTATCTTCTTTGAATCCTAGACATTTTTTTGTTTTGTTTTGTTATATATTTATATATAAACATGATAATATGATTTTAGACATATGAAACATATAGAACTTGAGTGCCTCGCCAGTGATGGCTAATATAATTTGATGTAGCTCTTAATGTTTTATTGCTCAGGAACTCATGGGTGATCCTCATTGAACAATATTTATTTTGGAAGGAAGGATTGTGAGTTTTGAGCATTTCCTCTATTTATAAGTAGCAACACAATAAAAAATAATAATTTTAATGATAATGGTAAGTTTTGATGGGTGGATTGAAATTTTGGAGTGAAAAAAAATAAAAATAAAAATAATTGAAGAGAAAATAACTAAAACTTGAAAAAGATGATGAACAAACTTGATTATGAAAAATATGTATAAATGATTAGTGTGTACCATAAAAAACAAAATAATATTTTATTTTAAGATGTAATGTATATTATCCTTATTAGTAAATTTGTATTAATGTATAATATGAATTAAAATTTTAAAATTTTAATTGGGCATGTACTGAGTTCCTATTTGAGATATGATAAACCATTTAAAGTTACCCCCAAAAAAATTAAATTTGCATATTTAATCAATTTTTATTTTTTGTTCTAAAAAATATAATTAAATGAAACTAACATGAAAAGAAAAAATTGTTAAGACTCATTTCGTAGATGAACAAAATTTTATTTGGTTTTTAAAAAATTTGCAATCAAGAAAAAGTTAGTTTCATTAATTTTGAAAATAAACTTTCAATCCTTCATCCCTCTCCAATCCACCACTGCATTCAAGAACTGCCATTTTGAGAATCGTCACATATGACATTCTTAAGCCACTATCTCTCGCGACTGATAACCACCTTATGTCAACAACCACCTCCCATTGGCCCTCTCATACTTGTTTTCAAATCAAGTTTATAAAATGACCTATTTTTACCAAAAATAAACAAATATGTTTAATATTTTTTGTACATTAAAATAAGCAAACTATTTTCATAAATTGTACAAGGAATTTTTTGAAAACTCCCTCCAAAAAACCCTTTTCATGTTATCTTTTAAAATTTTTTAAAAAAAATATTTTTGCACAAAAATAAAAACAATATGAGAGCAATGGATATTTTTGAACTTTTCATTGTCTTCATTCTAGAAAAACAAGACAAACAAAAATACCCAAAACAAAAACAATACCAAACAGGATCCTTAATAACCTTCTTGTTCCTCTTCTCAAAACATGCCACCCATTCTTTTACACTAACGATGCGTAGTGAGTTGATCCTCTTAAATTTTGCATTTAGCTAACAAAAATGGAAACAGAAATGCCGGCTCAAAAACTAGAATACAAAAAAGTTCACTATTTACATCCAATATATGAATATCAGCACAATATTTGTACATAATTTATGACAAAGGAGGTAAATAGATCTCCTGCTTCATATCAATCTGTTCCGCTGTAAACACAGTATTGATCATCTCTTTCAAATTCCTGCATCCCAAGATTACTGTCCCCTCAGTGCCAATAGCTGCAAGAGATTTCTCAGTTGATTTGGGGACGATACACTTTTTGTATCCTAGCTTCACCACTGTATTCAACCGCTTCTCCATTCTTGATACCTGCAAATATTGGTACAATGAACAAAACAAAACAAGAAAATGAGTCTATAGTCAAACGAAAATCATTTATATTTATAATTTAATTTAAGTTGATGGAGGAATTTATATTAATTTTAGATAGTTATATCTTATTTGTACTCATGTTAGACACGAATAGCTTATGAACACACCACGGGGCATGCTGGAATACCTCTTGCCATGCTCTCTCAAAATGTTTTTATCTTAGACATTACTCGCCAAAACTAATATATAAGAATGTATTTTTCACGTTAAGGAACTATTTTTAAGTGCCATTTCATGGGATACTATAAACTTTTGGAAAAAATAAAATTTTAAGATAGGTACAAGATGTTAAAGGCTAGCACCGAAGGAATGAATGTGATTATGTTAAGCAAATTGCTCTTTCCATATAACAAGAATCTAATGTTTTTACGGTTTTCAAGTTACTACATGCAGAGATATAGGAATGTACTTATTGGAAATGCTTTTGGCTTCAATGACGGGTTTTACAAACATATGAACACATAAATAATATCTACTAAAAAAATACATCCTTACCGATCAAAGAAAATCTATCTATAATTTTTATTTTATTTTATAATATTGAAGATCAGAATATCATCATAAACCCAAAACGTGATCTTCCAAATACTATAGATGGCACATTAGAAAAGGTATTGTATAAACTGAATTGGCATTTCAGACTAAATTTTAAATTTAATACAATAACAGAGAAAGTAGATACTTACTGGGCGAAGCTCGCCACCAAGGCCAATTTCTCCAATGAATGCCACACTATTGGGAATAGGAAATTCCAGGAAACTGGAAAACACAAAAGTCAAATGTTTTCTCGATCTATAACAAGTTTAATAGATGAATAGGAGCCAAAACAGGTAAGACAAAAGCAGCAGTACGAGACTAAGTTGCAATAACTAATAGTGCTGGAATTTGGGGAGGTTGAACCTGATCTGGAAAAAACAAAAACAAAAAAAGGCAGGCAGGCTCTAGCTCAGGTTTTCTACAGTTGGGCTTAGGTTTAAAAATCATGGGCTTACCTAAGGTCAGGTTGGCCATGAGTTGTTTGCAGTTTGACAGCCAAGGCAACCTGACCAAACCCAACGTGAAACAAATGTAGACCAATTTTACCATACATGTAACATGAACTTCACAACATATATTATTTTCTAACTGCTCATACATTTCTTAGAAGCCTGAACATTTTCAGAAACCCCCCAGATAACATGCTATTATGTTGTTTCTATCAGGTGAGAAATGACAAAAGGAAAAGCATGTGTAACAAACATAAGAAATGTTAAATACTTGTTTTGAGGACAAGTAAATAGAAGAATACATACCTACTGCAAATTGCAGCTGCTATAGCGAGATCACCAGCAGTCTCTGTCAGTGTCACCCCGCTAACGACATTTAAAAAGATGCCCTGTGATTGAACAATAAAAAATAGTTAAAGCTTAAAAAAAAAGACAGACATGTCACTAAATAAAATGATCAAAACGAAGACAGTATATACTGAACTATGAGTTATAGATCATGAACAGTTGATATGATTGAAGGCTATTTGTCAGGAAACAGATACTTTCAATGTGTGGTTTTGCATCAAAGACAAATGTCATTGCATTTCTTGATTTTCTTCTACATCTCTAACCTAAAAGTAATTTTTTATCATGATTAAAATGGAGGGAGAAACCCACATACATTCCACAAAAGACAGAACAAAGAAGAATGATGAATATTTATTTTGGATAAGTAAGATGATGAAATTTGAAAGGATAAATAACAAGGAAGAACTAATTACATTATCTTGAAGCTTTAGACCAGCCTGCTTCTTAAGAACCTAAAAATTAAGAGATGCAAGGATCAGTTTCAAATTGAAGAGTATTTGGACATTTTAGCACAATGCCAAAACAGAAGCAAGATATGACCTCGCCATAATACTGTATACTCCCTTAATTGGAAAAATTACAACAGTAAACAAGGTGGAAATACCATATGATATTTTTTTGGTAAACTTCACATATTATGCCATCGAAAACTCACGTCAAGCAAACCTAAGAGTATATCCAGTTGAATGAATAATTGTCTTTTAAAATCATAAAAACAGAGTGCCACAAGGAATCTGATAACCACCGTATTTCCACCCCTTTCTAATGTCCAAAAGGAGAAGCTACTCCATAAACATCCTATTGAATAACCCTAGACAAAGACATGCCCTACAATATGATTTGATTTTGTATTAATATATTTGTGATTGTAATTTAATTTACAAGAAAATGCATAGACAAGTTTCATCCACAACATTAGTGAGGTAAAAGTAACCTTTAATATCCAGGGAACACGATCTTTCTTGTCAGTCAAATTGGACACTTGAACCACTTTACACATCAAATGTTAGTTAAACATATCTTTGATCTCAAACCAAAGTGATTCTATGGTCAAATCATGGCATGTGCCATTACAGGTTTGGTTTCTTGTGCCATATGCCATGATTTGTAATGTTGTATCCACAATCCCAACAAAGAGACTAACCCAGAACGTGTCAAATGTTAAATTGTTAATATAAACTTTGGAACTATTACTTAACTGAAATAATCATGTCTGCTCGGCTCGCTGGAACCCCGTTCACTTGCCTTAAAATCGATGAGCCAGGGATGCATAATGCCTACATGATAACTGCAAGTCATTAAAGTGAATAATGAAAACTGAATACTAGAATACTAACAGCCATCCACAGTGCGCAATTTATTTGGCTTAAAAATACAGAAGTTTCTTGGTGCTGTCCTGAAATGATCTAAACACATGGCTACTAGCATTTGAAATTGACACACACTAAAAAGGTTGACCCAAAAAATTGACTTGAAAAAATTCCCTGAAAGTACTGTAAAAATATCAATCAACATAAAAGAAAACTTGATCACTTCATCAATTCAAATGGAAAAATCCCGCTCTGCCTGGACCAAGCACTACAAAAGATATCAACTACAGCAAGCATATTACATTTATATTACAGTTTACACAACTGAATCAAGCTAAATCTCACTACCGTGATGCCATGCTCAACAGGAATTCCTAATTCAAAGCAGAGGCCTTCAGGTTAGCTGCCAGCCACAATTTTTAAGTTTCTTCCATAATCAAAGACAACAAACCTGGAAAAAGAAAATAGCTAAGGGGGGGTGGGGAGAGAAGGGACAAGATGCCAAATTCAACCGCTGAGAAGCAATGAGAAGTTAAGTTTGTGGCTTGATCCCACACAGAGATTTTCTAAACAATGGTGGAAGTAAGGCTATTGTCAGGTATGCAGCCTCCCCAAGCTCTTGTAAGAGAAGAGGGTATGACTGTTGAATCATACTTTGGCATAAACACCTTGAAAATTCCTGAATGTATACTGAATAATAAGACCTTTGTTTTAACAAATTAATAGGCTATTAGGAAATGATGATACCATTGCCTTTTGGGGAAGGGGAAATAACTTGATGGCTTTTCTTTCCCAATACTCCATCCAAGTTAATTAAGACCGGTAAGCTCAGCACTTACATTTCTGCAACAACAAAAACATTTTTCTAATAGTGGACGCAAAAACTTGTCTATATGATCAGTAAGAAGAATTTGTAGTAAGGTAAGAAGAAAGCATGTGGTTCAGGAGGCTGCTCTAGGGTGAAGAACGTAATGGATCGCTACAGACAAAAGGCACTTCCCTGCTGTATTCTTTTTTTAATGAATAGCAGTACTTCTCTTTATATGTAACTACCATTGATTACCAACAGACGAGTAAAGAAAAATTAAAACCTCAGAATTTAATTAAAATTTTGAGAAGGTCGTTAATTTGTATCTGCTAGCTTTAGATAAATATCAATCCTTAAATGGAACACATAAATTAAAAGTTTTACCCGACCTTGGATTTGCAAATGGCTCTTTACCTGAATTTCAATAAGAAAAGTTCGAGATCCATCCATAATTGCAGCAACAGCTAGTCCTGCTAAAACATCTGAATCTGGTTGTTGCTCGCCCAAGAACATTTCACTGGGGTTTGAAACAGCTTGCAATCCTGATTGTGACATTTCAAATACTCCAAGCTGACAACAAGAAGTGATTCTGTTATTACCGATCAAAAGGAAATATATCCCACAATTGGACAGCAATCATCGTCATGGAGTAAACATAAGTAAATCCAGTTATATATATCGTATATGCCTTCAGATACTACTAGATAGTGATATTCTTAAATGATGATGAAAAAATATCTGAAGTACATAGCAACTGTGTTCTAAAAACTACAAAGCTCTCATAAAAGAGTGTCCCCACATTAAAGGTCATCTGGCTATTTATGTCACCAAACTGGTTGAGTTAATGTTCATGCAACATGAAACATTGACCAGAATTCAAAATGAAAAAAAAAAATAAAAATAAAAATAGTGAAATCGTTTTTTCAGTGAATACAAATTGAATACTGTTGAATACCTCGTCAGTGGATCCAAATCGATTCTTCACGGATCGAAGTAAGCGATGAGATGAATGTTTCTCCCCCTGACAGAATTTAATTTAATAGTTAAGTAGCATTCAGCTAAAATTATGTTCAACGCAACAGTCTCCAGTAGAGAATCCACTGAAGCATAATACAAAAGTACAATCTCAAATTCTCATCAGCTCAACTTTATTGAATAGAGATATTCCATCAATATTCATGGGCTTTTTGACGACTCCTACTCAACTAGGATGACAAACTAAAATATGAAAGTTTGACACTTCAACCCAATAACATAACTAACCAAAAATAAGACCCATGGGCCCAAACTACAGCTAGCGTCTAGCAAAAACTAAAATTACTAAAACAAACTTAACTCTTGAAATAAATAAAAACAAGCAACAAAACAACTTGAATAATAAATTAGGACTCTAAACAAAACCACTCTTCACTGTTGAAATATGAATCAAAGCAACAAGCAGCAAAACAATTTTAACAAACATAAATTAGGACTCTAAATACAAGCATGAGAACCAAAATTGTTTCTTGCTGTGAGGTCCATAATTTTTGCTATCAGACGCCAAACTCCATTATATTTATTCAGACACTCGATAGAAGTGGCATAACAGTGCCTAGGTCCGAGAATGGATTGCAGTGGCACAAAGGGATGCACCACAGCCTAATGCTAGAGGCCCATGTGTCACAATGACTGGTTGACACATAAAGGTATCTTGGTGATAAGGTGACAACATGTGCAGAGGTGGGACTATCAAGCCACAAAACCAATTCCAAACTATCCAAGATAGAAAATGCAACAAGATACCTACTTCCATATATAAAACAACATCAACAATGTGCTCCAAGACACGAGGTCCTGCTATGTCTCCAGATTTAGTCACATGTCCAGCCTGGAATACACAAGAAGAGGTGATTCAGTTCAAATCCAAGTAGAGCATTGAACAAAACAAAAATTGACAATATTTACAGAAAAGATCAATCATGTTTATAAGTAACAGGAAAATGCCACTGGATATGAAATAAAAACATCAATTTACATGGACAAAAAGAACAGACAAGAAGAAGAAAAGGTCCAAAGAATGAAGGAAAGCACTCTTATTGTTTGGCTGCTTGTATGGCTGTACTTTGCTTTTGTTGAGCTGATTGATTTGCATTTCTAATGGTTACATCTTGTATAGCTGTTGAGTGTATAGTTTTTAAATTTTTTTTAATTTTATATTTTTGATAATCTAGGGTATCTCTCACCCAACCCATCCCAATTAGGCCCGAGTTACCTTGTATCTGGACATCCAAGAACTAATCCTGGAGGCCCTGAAGTTAACGATCAAGCAAACCTCCAGTGAACCTAAGTGTATAGTTTGTTACAAGAATCTTTCTTGTAATGCCTGGGGTATGCACCATGTAGAATGTAATTTTTGCATATCCCTTATAAAATTCTATCTTACTTTCGTTTCTATTTTTGGATAAATAACCAAACTTTATTAGAAAAGCATCAATATGATGCAAAGAATACAGAACTATAAGCCACAAAGGCTCAACGAATTAACAAATCAAATCCTCCACAAAATCTACAAAGGCCAAAACATCAGGATCAACCAAAGTTGTCACCCAACAATGCAAAACCGTGAGCATCCGTCACTCCAACCAAGGAACCGAATGAGACATCCCCCGGAAAACATGCCTATTACATTCCAACCAAACCAACCAAACAAGACAATGAGAAGCAAGCAACCATGCCTTCCGACGCCACCTACCAACTCGACCCCCCATCCAACTCTGCAGAATTGCCATAACTGAATCCGGCTGCACCCAAGCCAACCCAAAAGTCGCAACAACTAGCATCCGGAGGCGAGAAGTAACTAGACAATGAACTAGCAAATGGTCCATCAACTCTGCATCCCCACAACACAAGCAACACCAGCTGACTAATATATAGCCACGGCAGATTAGATTATCCAACGTCAAGATACGCCCCAACATGGCCGTCCACACAAAAAAGGCCACCTTGGATGGTGAACCTGACACGCAGACACATTTCCACGGAAAAACAACAGATAAGATTCAATCTTACTTACCAGGTTAAAAAAGTGTTATTAATCACTGGTCATACTTTAGCCAAAGGAGATTAAAAATTGAAAATACTTTCCTACGTCAATGACTTTTTTTTAGTAAGTAAACTAAATTAATATGAAAGACCATTAAAAGGGAATGCATATGGCTCAAGCAATAGCATATTTGCTATATAACCTATTAAAAGAGTATTATTTTATGTATTTTTAATATGTATAGCAGTGTTGTGAAAGGCACGCCTAGGCACGAGGCGCGGCGAGGCGCAGATGATGCACCTTAAGACACCCAAGGCGAGGCGAGTTGAATAAGACGACAAAAGGCGCGCGACTTTGGCCAGGTGACAAAAGGTGCGAGGCACACGACTTGATGGGCTTTTTTTTTGTTTTCTAATTGAAATCAACGGTTCATATCAATGTTTTTAACAGCTCAAACTACATAAGATTATAACTCTGATGCATACAACTCAATACCCAACCCCAAATACGACTGAAAATCCCCAATCGATTGGAAAGAAGAAATCTTGTGGTGTTTGAGTTCTTCGGCTCGATTCAACCAGGTGAGTTCTTTTTCTTCTTCTTCGCTGCTTTTTTTTTTTTCACTGCTCTCTTTTTATGGTTTTTTTTTTTTTTTTTTTTTGCTTCTTCTAAGCTCAGTCCTTCGTCTCCTCCTTCTTCTATCCCCTTCACCACTGTATTTTGTTTGTATTTTTTTGTTTTTTGTTGCTTCTTTGATGTTGTCTCCTTCTCCTTCTTCTTCCCCTTCGCTGCTGTATTTTTTGTCTTTTTTTTTTTTTTTTGGCTTCTTTGATGTTGTCTCCTTCTCCTTCTCCTTCTCCTTCTTCTTCTGTCTGTGTGTGTTTTTTGCAACCATGTCTCTGTTTTTTTCCTCTCTTCTTCAATGTTGTTTCTCTTCCATTTCAATTTTGAGTCTCAATCTCCATTAAGAGAAAAAGGTACAAATAATTAATTCACCACACATTACACTGAGACCATGAATTGTCTATGTTAATTTATCTATTTTTTACTAATAGTGTGCATCTTACTTCAATAAAGTCCGCTCCTCGACTTACGCTTAAGCCCCAAGAGACCTTTGTCGCCTTAGTGCACCTTGAGCCTTTAAAAACACTGATATATGTATTGCAGGAAATGTAAAAACTAAAACGTCAACACAATCCAAGTATTACTGTAGGTTAGGTCTAACCCCCTCCAGATCCGACTATACAACATAACAAGAAAACAAATCTTAAGTCTTAAATAGGTTCCTCATTCCCACAAATCCTAGTCTATAAATAGGTTGCTCTTGAGCATTCTGATCTCTTTTTCCCCTACTGTTCTACATCACCCAACTTTTCATCCTAAAATCTTGTTTCCCAATTACAATCAGCCCCTTTAGCCCCTTGCATATTCCTGTGTCCCAGAAAATTCAGCAATGCTAAACCTTTTGTTTTAGATCCAAACAGACCTAAACCTCAGCCAATATAATCTTTTAATCCACCCTTTTAGCTTAATTTAACCCTCTTAACCATAAACCTTTAAAATTAAAACCTTTGCGTCTTTGCACACCAAACCTAGTTATAGGACAGCCTAAAATTTTCATCGAAAGGCAACGTCCTGCACCAATACATGACGAGTAGCATCATTAGAAACAAGAAGTAGAAATGAACAGAAACAAGATGTGATAAAGCTGGTCAATTTTGTCAACAAGAAGAGGCAAAAGACTATGTTAAATGGACTCAACTAGGGGGTGCTTTTTTTTTTGATAAGTAGACTCAGTATGGATGTTAGGTGCTAATATGTGACAAATGTTGAATTCATCTTATTCTCATATCAATGGAAACTGGAACATGGTTAAATTTTATATTTCTTACATCTCACACCCTTACCAAAGTATTGAGCATTTGACATGGCTACTTCACAAATTTAGCAGAGTCACGTAACATAGACAAAAAAACGCATGTAAAATAGAAATAATTTAATTAACAGTAAGGAAAAATTAAATACTCCCAACAATTTCAACATTTTAAAATTTTACTGTTGAAAGAGGCAACATGTCAGTGCACAATGAAACAGTGAGCATATTTTAATTTTAACATCAGAAATTGAGAAAATTTTAAGTCTAACCGAAGCCAAATCAAGTTATGAACTCTAAAACATTGGACAAAAATAAATAAAGCACTCAGATTTCAAAACTGTACACTCACCAAAAGAACAGGAATGTTTGTCTTCTTCGCAAAACGCAGCAATGCTGATGTGCATTCTTTCACCTGTCAAATATCAAGTCAGTCTAGGCATAATAAACTACTAGATTACATGAGCTAAATATTTTACAGTTGATTCTATTTTAAAATACAGTTTAACTGAGAATGGCACCATTTCAGTCCATCAAGATAAAAGGGGAAAAACTGCTATTCTTACAAAGAAAACCTTTGTTACTGTATAAACAACCTAAACTAGGGAATTAACATAGATGCAAAACGAAAGTGACTTATAGAGTAAATACAACTTAGCATAGCTTTTTACCCAAATGATCAAAATTGAAGCATCCAAAAATGATAATCTCCCAAACTAAAAACTGCTTTTCCAATTAAAAGTAGCAGCTGCTAAAGTATTCAAAAAATAGTCAAACCTGGAAAATTCCTCCAGGGCTTCCAGTCACTCCTTTCAGATAAACTGTTTGAATGGAATCAACAATTAAAACCCGAGGGGAGAGAAGAAAAATTTTCCCCAATATGTCCTGAAAGAAGGCATCAAACAATACTTAGAAAAGTAAATATTTTGAGGACTAATATGCCATAGTCACATTTACGGGCATAAGTTAGCATGAATATGTTTCATTTAATAAGTATTGTTTCAACTCCACTAAATGAAACTTTGTCTCCCCAGCAAACTAAGTTATAGCACATCTGTCTGCCTTAAATTGCATTACAATACACTTACAGGTACACAAATACATTACATCGTTAATATATCACCAACAAATTCTACTAGTTAAAAACAGGCACTTGGGACTAAAGCTCCACCTAAAAAGTCCTAAGAAAATTTTCTTTTGAATTTAACTAAACATCTGTTCAACAGCCATGAAATGATAATCAATGTTGACTCAATAAAAAAGAATTTGAGAGAGAGAAAGAGAGCAACACAAGCATGCACTTCAATATGCAATTACTGACACTAGAGTCACTAGACTACATTAGAAGAGATAATTCTCAGCAAAAATATTATTCTGATAAAATTTGAGTCACACGTTTTACTGCCGCAAAGGTAAATTGACGTGATCATTGACCAAAGCAGATATGTCCAGAATCATGCACCTCAATATCAGTACTTGAATATAAGAAAAGTTCTTCTGTTCCAATCCTCAGTCGATCTGCTCTGTTTCCAATTTGTTCAACACTCTGCCATTAGGAAGATACACAAATGAAGTATCATGGAAGAAGTTGAGTCCTCATTTTTTCTTTTTGGTCCTCTCCTTCCCCCCCAAGTAGAATGAAATTGGATGATTTGAACAACAAAATAAAGTTGTCAAAATTAAATAAAAGAAGGGTTATAATCAAATTTTCAACAGCGTCCACACACTCCCTTACTATAAAAAGAAAAATAAAAAGAATAAGAAAAGGACAATGGTCAACAAGGAAAGGTGTTTGTAAATTGTATATGAATGGCGCCCCTGCTTTGATGCTTTCAGTCAATACTTCACTTATCAAAAGGGGAAAAAAAATTATATCTAATGGAAAGACAAGAGAAGCAAAGAATAAGTAAGTTGAAAAATGAATATGGATTTATGAAATAAGTAGCTTTAACTGCAGGCTCGGTCATTTTTTTATGTGGCTTAATAAACACTAACCTCTTCACCAGAAACATAAACAACCGGAGTTGGTGCACCAAAATCACGCCCTTCTGCTATTATTGCAGCAATCTCCCATTCAAAAGTAAGATGTGACATCAGCATAGATTTTATCAGGAAAGAGAGAGAGAGAGTGAAAGACAACAAGTTCAACAAAGAAAAGAAAATCTATTCAAAAGCAAGTTAATGGAACAAAACCATAAATATGCCCACATTATATATCTCAAAGTGACCACTTCAATCCTTGAACAAAATCATACCTGCAACAACAATGTACTCTTGCCAACACCAGGATCACCACCAACCAAAACCAAACAACCTACAAAACCCAGCAAACTTCACAACATAATAGAATATTTAAAATCCAACTTAATGTCTAACATGGAATTATCATAGCAAATCGAAATTAAACGCTCCAATGCATTGTGATTCTAACTTGTAGTGTTGGAAAGTGCAGAACAAAAGAAGTGCATGCCGAGGAAATTTTAAAAATATTATAGGAGAAAGATGCAGCCTAACTCATAGGCTATAAAGTTTCCTGCCAAGATCCTCAGACATCTCCAGAGAGCTGAAGAAAAATTATACCTGGAACAAGACCACCACCAAGCACTCTAGCAACTTCAGATCCAAATAGTCCAGACCTAAACATCAAGCATACCAGATATAAACAGTCTATACAATATAATTGAAAAAATGACGATGTATCTCCTAAAATAAGCAATGTATAGACTAAATCAACCTCAAGAGCATGCCATGAGGATTTCCCTTTTTATTCTATGCCGGTTCTTCCTATGATGAGGCAATTATCTCATAGTTCGTCTGACAAGAACTCAACAGACCCCAATATTCTCCTAAACACAAGATATGCTATCTATATTTGTTATTCCTTCCCCCCGCCCCTTTAGGGAGTTCAATTTTCTAAGCCAACCAGCTTGAACACAATAGTCAATCAATGTGTTTGGGTAACAACTAACAAACAACAATCCACCAATGCAGGGTGTTTAAACATCATATTCATGGATTAGTTACTAACATCTATAATTTCAGTAACATATAAGATTAATGTACAGACTAATGCTCTGTTTGTTTGGGCACGGCAGTTGGTATAATGGAAAACAAAAATCAACAAAAAAAAAACATTCTTTATAGCCAATAGAGGCCCTGTTTGTTTTGGGAGATAGAGGTGGAATTGGGATTGAGATGGAAATAGGACCCACTATATGTTGTATTTATTTTGGGAGATGGAGAGGGATTCATAATCTCATAAGATTAGGATGGGCCTTAGTGTTTAGATTAAGATGGAAGAGGTGGAGATGGTATTAGAAAATTAGTCCCATGAGATTAAGTTTTTTTTTTTTTTTTTTTATTTACATGTTAGGCATTTTTTTTAACATTAATGTTAATATTTTTGTATTTTTTTGTTAAGTAAAAATTATAATTTTATTTGTTTTAATATTTTATATTTCTTTTATAGTATAATAATTTAACAATCCCTACGTTAACGACTATCATTAAAATAAACATAATTTAATTTAATCTCCTCATTACCAATCGCCTTCCTAACAATCCCCTCACTATTAATCTCTGACTATCCATTTTACCTTTCTACCTCTGAAAACAAGGGAGCCAGAAACGAGTTTATTTGAGCATAAAATATTCTTCACGTTTTCTGAATTAAAGTTACCAATGCTACTACATTATCACCCCTACCATCACCTCCAGCTCCACCGCCACTACCACCACACCATTACAGCAGCTGCCGCCGCCGCCACCCAAACACCTCCCCACCTCCATCTTCAACCCGCTGCCACCACTTTCACCACCACTGATGTCATTAGTTTATTAGTTTCAAGAAGGAAACTAAACATATAAAAACGTTTTCTATGAAAAATATTTTCTTTTTTCAACCAAACGAACCGAGAGTAAACCTAAATATGAATTAAGAGCTCCTACAACACAGTGAAAACTCACAATGGAATTCGCCAATTAAGCTGATTAATCCCCCGATTCACATCCGTCAATCTCATCGGCACCACCTCTCCCGACAGCGTCGGCAACCAAGACTTTACCACATTGTCTGAAACCTCAAACCCACTTCCCTTCCCCCCATCAGACTCCACTTCCGTAAATTTCTTCACAGTGCCCACACTATTACAAGCCCTACACGAACCCCACCACTGTCCATCCGAATGCCCACAATCCGAACAAACCCATTGCTCCTTACTCTTCCCCTTCTTCTTATTCACCAAAATCTCCCCAAATCCCAACCTCTTCTCAGACCCACCTCCCAAATTCCCTCTCCGAGCATCCCCATAACTCCTCTTCGACACATCTTCGTCTCCATTGCTCGACTCCGATTCTCCATCGTTGTTGTTTCGTTTTGACCCTCTACTTGTGACGAGACGGCCCGAGACTGGATCGTAAGCGGTGTTCACACTGGATTTTGATTCGGTTCTTGGACTATTGAGAGTAGCCCATGAATTTGAACTGGTCAATTCGTTGCAGAGAAGATGAGGGGTTGAGTAGAGGGTTCTTTGGAGGGAAAATTTAGGGTTTTGGGGAAATGATTTAGATGAGATTAGAGTGGGAAATGAGGGGGGTTTCTGTGAACGAAGAATGCGGAGGTGTTTGTGAGCGTAGAGGGTTCTGAGAGCTCGCATGTCTGAGACTTGCATGAGAGAGAGAGAGCGCGAGAGAGCGAGAGAGAGTGTTTTGGAGAGAGCGAGAGAGAGTGTTTTGGTTACAGTGGTTTATTGATTGATTTTCAGGAGATTTATGTGAAGATGGTGACCGCGAACTTCGACGTTTGAAAGCTTTTTGACTAGGGGTGAGCATATTCCGGATTGAATTGGATTGGATTAGATTGGATTGGAATAAAATTAAGACCAATTCGTTGTTTACGGTTCCTAACAAATTAAAATTAATTTAATCCGTTTAAATTATGGAATCAATCCAAACCAATCTATTTAAATAAAGATTTGATCGGTTTATGATCACGGATTCACATAATTAAATAACAAAAAATATATATATATATAACATTTTAATTTCATAAAAATATAAATATAGCGCTATATTAGTTCCATAACAGCAACATGTTTTTCTATAATAGCGATATATTGTTCTAAAATTTAAACAATCCTAAGAAAATTAGTTTCACCGTAAAAATTTAGACCATTATAAATTAAAACTAAAAATTAACAAACAAAAGAAATAAAAGAATATATTATACGGGTTTAGATTTGAGTTTAGGTTTTATATAGAATAAGAGAAGATACTATGAGGGAGGATGCATAATAAAAATATAGACTATTTGCATATGGTCCGGATCGGTTCCAATTCGGAACCGTGGGGTTCAATCCGGAACCAATCCGTGGACTACGGATTTTTAATTCTTCAATCCGAAACCGAACCACGGATTCAAAAAACCAATTCAAACCTATCAAATTGGACTGGACTAAACTGAACCAGATTACGAATTTCACGGATTTCTTGCTCAGCCCTATTTTTGACTACCAGAGGTGATTTAGAGCATCCACAATAGACGTCTTAGTAACGGTGTTAGTGTCAGTGGTCAAAGTTACTATCTACGTTAACATTTAGATTTCACAATGGAGGTGTTAATGTTTGTGTTAGTGATGTATATTAGGATCAGTTGTTAACTTATTTATTATTTGTGGAGAGCATTGCAGCGAGCATTCTAATTAGGAAGGGAAGTGTTTTTTTGTCTTACGGGTTGACCGGCCGAACATCCAGTCAGTTGACCGGTCAACAGCAATTTTTTTTTTTTTTTTATTACTTTTTGGGATTTTTTTTTTTTTTACTTGAAATTTAATTTTGGGCTTGAAATTTTTTATTAAACTAAATTATTTATTTATTTTATTTATTATATACATATATATATATTTAACACACACCTTAACACACCCCTTAACACATTCATTGCACCATCACTCACTCTCTAAAATTAACAAACTCTTAACACATCTTAACAAACATTTTTGAGTCTCACTTTTATTACTTTTTGTCATATAGCACACATCTTAATACACTTTTTTAGCTATCCCATTATGGATGCTCTTACTACACCATCTCCCATTTTAACCCTTTTTTATTTTAAACCTTTTTTGTCATTAAAATTTAGGACAAATTAGTAATACACTCTCTAATATTTGTTTAAAATATAAATTGTTTCTTATAGTTTGAAAAATTATAAATATCTTTCTATCAAAATTTTTTATTTAACAAAATTAATAAAAAAATAAAATTTTTAACTGTTCAACTAGACAATAATAAAAAATTTTGAATTATTAATTGAAATAATATTTTAATATTATTAAAAACTGTTAATTAATTTAATGATTTATTAATAAAAATACCTATTTATTATGAAATTAGAAACTTTAGGAGTATAATGTAATTTCTAGAATCATAAGGGGTAATTTGTAATTTAAATAAATCTCAGGAAGTGCGTTTATAATTTATCTTAAAATTTAAATAAAAATTTCATTTGTCAAACCATTGAAGACAATTGGGTATGTCCGGCCGACCAGTTAATATAATTTTTTCCATAGATTTCTACTATGAGGTAATCGATTGGGAACAATTAGCCGGTCATCTAGTAATGGTGTATGTTCTGTATCTCTAACAATTATGAACAATAAATTGATGAAAGGTATAACTATCTTCAATTTGATAAAAATTTTAAGATATTCTAAATAGTTTTGTTTATAATAACCTATAAAAGCCAAAAAGTTACTAAAAAAGTTAAAAAACCTATACTATTTGAGATAGGGGTGCTCGCGGTTTGGCGGTTCGGTTGCGGCCAAAGAAATCTCAAATCCGCTATCCGTCCGCCAAATTGACAGATTGGAGAAAATCAATCCGCAACCGTCCGCTCGTCATCATGCATCCGTCCAAAATGCAGCGGTTCGGTTCGGTTCGGTTCGGTCAATTTTGGTAGATCGGTATATCCACTACTCACCCTTAATTTGAGAAAGCTTGTGAGGAAAGTCTAGAGAGCAAAATTATTATTTTGCTATTTGAATTAAACTACCCAAGAGTTAAAAAGTTTAAAGTCAAAAAGTCAACAATGGTAGAATGGTCATTTAGATTATGAGTAAATTACACTTTGTCGGGAAATTCTATTTCCAACACCCTGATAAACTCAGTCAACACACTTAATGAAAAATTAGATTAATGACAATTATATCCTACTTGAAATTTACTATAATAGCCATTGATCAACACTCCTAATATTATATATATAAATTCTCTATACACATCTTTTAAAAATAAAAATATCTTAATATACACTGTTTGAAACAAAAAAATTAAACCCTAATTTTTTTTTTGTAGTCACTTTGCTTCTTATACACTCTGTACTCCTCTCTCTTATTTGCAAACAAAACATCTCCTCTATTGCTTTAATCTTTAAGTTTATACTCAATTATTAACGGACCTTGCTACATCCCCCTAAAAACACTCCCCCTAATCCCCCTAATTTCCATATCAAGTAAAAAAAAAAAAAAAAAGGAAACAGTTTCCCAAATTGGAAATTAGGGGGATTAGGGGAGTGTTTTTAGGGCTCCAAATCATTTTCCATTATTAACATCGTTTAATTATTAGTTCAACAATTTTTATTTGATTTTGATATGGAAGAGTTGCAAACCTATGACAATTCAAACTCAAGCAATAGTGACAGCAAAATCAGTGATGAAAAGGTAAAATCGTGGAGTAATTTTTTTTATTTTTTGCGTTTTTTAGTCGGTAATGCAGTGCCGAATTTATTAAATTAATTCGGTAATAAAATTCCGAAATAATATAAATAGTTCGTCACTATAAGTTCGATTTTTTTAATTTGTTTCGGTATTTGTGTTCCGAACAAAATCAATATATTTGGTACTAGAATTCCGAATTTTATTATTATTTTCGTTTTTCAATGGCCGAATGTTTTTATTTATTTCGGTTCTGTAGAACCGAATTAAAATTTTCCCCCTCCTCTTCAGATGGCATGCACTGAAGAACCTGAGATTCGATCAGATATTATGGTGGATTGTACTAGTCATTTTACAGCTAAACAGGTAATTTTTAACATAAAATTTGTAAGTTCATAAATTTGTATTAGTTAGTTTGTTTAGTTTGTTATTATGAAAGTTATGTGACATCATATATAGGTTTTCGACAGCAAAGATGAATTACTCACTTGGGTACGAGACATTGGAAGGATAAATGGCTTTGTTATTATTATAAGGGCGTCGGACTATGGTGGCGGTCGTAAGAGACTAAGAATTTATCTTGCTTGTGAACGGAGTGGGAAGTATAGATTGCGTAAAAAGCTGAAAGATGGCCCAAAAGACTTATTGAGACAAACTGGCACGAAGAAGTGCGAATGTCCATTTGATTTGAGGGCATTCAAGTTGAAAACAAACGATGAATGGACATTGAATGTAGTTTGCGGACTGCATAATCATCCCGCTGCGGAGCATTTCCAAGGACATTCATATGCAGGGAGATTATCAGCTAATGAAAAGTCGCTATTAGTTGATATGTCAAAGAGCCTAGTAAGACCAAAAGAGATACTCATTACACTCAAACAGAGGGATGCCCTTAATATGAGCACAATGAAGACAGTTTACAACGTACAACATCGATGCAGGGTTCTACAGAAAGCTGGTAGATCCCAGATGCAACAACTGCTGGGTGAATTAGCGAAACATAAGTACATTGAGCGTCATCGATGTGAGGAAGGCTCTATGACTATCACGGACTTGTTTTGGGCACATCCAGTGAGTTTGGATTTGCTTCGTACATTCCCTCGTGTGTTGATTATGGATTGCACATATAAGACGAATAGATATCGGCTTCCTCTTCTTGAAATTGTGGGAGTAACATCAACTCATATGACATTCTCCGTGGCTATCGCATACTTGCAAACTGAGCGGGTTGATAATTATGCATGGGCGTTACAAACATTGCGTGATCTTATGGACGATAGTGTTTTACCTGAAGTCATTGTCACAGACAGAGAGCTTGCTTTGATGAATGCCATTGACAACACCTTCCCGAATGCTCGACATTTGTTATGTCGTTGGCATATTAATAAGAATGTATTGACAAAATGCAAGAAAATGTTTGAGACAAAAGAAAAATGGGACAAGTTTAACACTGCATGGAACTATTTGATATTGTCATCCACTGAAGAGGAATACAATGATCACCTTACAACACTACATAAGGATTTCAGTAACTATCCGGAGGCAATCAAATATGTTACTGTGAGTTGGTTGAATCCGTATCAAGAAAAATTCATTGCGGTATATACAGACATGTGTATACATTTTGGCAATGTTACAACCAATCGATAAGATTTTTTTTTTTTTTAATTTTTAATAAATCATATTGTTATTTTTAATTATTATGCTTCACTATTTTGGTTTACATCCATATGAACAGGGTTGAGAGTGCTCATACTAGATTGAAGAGGCAATTAGGTTCAAGTCAAACGACATTTGAGGTTTCATTTGAAAAAATACATTGTCTACTTGAGTAACAACACATTCAAGTTAAAGCATCATTCAAGAAGAGTTTGACAACTGTACAACATCAATTCAAACCTTCTCAATTCAAAGAGCTCCGGGGTAATGTGTCTATTTGTGCATTGGAGTATATGTTAGCAGAGAACAAGAGATCAAATTCAGTTGGAATTGATGTTGCAACATGTGGGTGTGTTCTTAGGCGCACACATGGTTTACCTTATGCTCACGAGATTGCAGATTACACGAGACAAGGCCGTCCTATTCCACTCAGTAGCATACATGTACATTGGACGCGCCTTACTATATGTGTGCATAATCCGAAGGAACAGAAGTTGGAATTGACTTGTATCCCAGAACTTGAGTTGATTTTAAAGCGGTTCGAAGAGTCTGATATTGCCACGCAATTGGATATGTTGAAGAAGTCGAGGGAAATTGCAAATCCAGCTAGCACTTTTCTTATTGAGTCCGATGTGAAACCTAATCCACGTCGAGGACATAAGAAAATTGATATATCTTGTCGTCGTGACCCGCGTGCATTTGAGTTGGTTGATGATGAGCATAATAGCCAAAGCACATTAGCTTCCAGTCAGTTAAAGAAAAAGAGAGCTTTAAAAGTGCATGAGAAGAAGCGGAATGTGAAGACAAAGACATATCGTACAAGAACAAGTTTACCGAGTGCATATGCTGCTGACTTCCTGCCTATGTTAATACCATTCATAAAGTTGATGAAGGATGTAGATGGTGATGGGAATTGTGGATTTCGAGCTATTACAGGTTTACTTGGTCTTGGAGAGAATGACTGGGTGCAAGTTAGGCGTGATCTGCTACTTGAATTGAATAATCACAGAGATGAATACGTCGTACTATATGGGTCGCATGAGAGGGTTAAGGAGCTAACACACATCCTTTCATATTTTGAAAATAGCGCAGGCTTTGATCGTTGGATGACTATGTCTGACATGGGGTATCTTATTGCATCATTTTATAATGTAGTCTTGTACCACTTGTCATTGTAACAGTGTCTCACTTTCTGACCTTTGAGATCACCGCCGGTAACCCTAGCTGATCGTCGCGAGATTGCCATTGGATTTGTCAATGGAAATCATTTTGTGCAGGTATAAGTTATGAAAATAACCAAACATTGTTGTCTAATATTTGTGTAATTGCAAATTTTATGTATTTGGTAAAGATATGTAATTTTTTGGATGTATGTGCCGGTGTTTTTGGAAGCCGGTCATCCAGTTCCTCCCATTGCCGTGCTTTGGCGAGTTCACCATCACCCTTGTGCGTCAGAATAGGAGAATGCATATGTTAGCCGCGTTCCAAAATTCAAAGACAACATAGGACCTAATGTAGCTACTCGAGAGACATTTGATGTAGTTGACATAGATTGAGGTATTACAGGGTAGTAATGAGAGGGTTAGGACATTAGTTTTTATGATTTACTAGTATATAGTAATGAGGTAGATAGCATTTTGCCATTGGATTTTGTAATGGTCAGTTTTGTTTTACAAAATAGAATATTATAGTTCTCCAATTTATGGAATGGATGTCATATTATTTTGACATTGTCTGAACACAAAACGTAATGAAAATAATATTAACCAAGTGCAATTGCAGTTAAAATGCCATTGGATTAAACAAGTATGTAAATAAAATATATATATATACTAAATAGTAGTTCAATCCATCCGCACCATCACAAACGACATGTCTGCTTGTACATAATCCAAAAGATACAAAATTCGAAGATAATAATAATATTTGTCCCCTTATATATCTACCAACATCATCAGAAACTACTTGTGCTAACATTATGAACTACTATTAACTACGTGACCGGCGAGTGTAATGTGCTCCAAAACGATGTGCAATGGAAGAGCTGGGTGTAGACCGACCCTGAGTGGATGTGCTGGGCGCAGCTTCACTAATGTGTTGATCTTGAAGAAGTTGTTCGATTGCATCAATTGCGTAGTAAAGCCTATCAGGATGTTGAACACTGTCCTTATAGCCAGCCTCAATGAAAGGATGAGTAATCTGATGTATCTGTGACATATGCTGCATTACGAGAACAAATATAACATTATGTATAAACTTGTAACAATTTACATAAATAATTTGCAATGTAAATGAAAAAAAGGATACCTGTGCGTCTTGGCTAGGATACTGATAATGATGGATATTCGGATCCACTTGAGAACGACGCGATGGGTTTTGTACGTACATATGGGTAATGGTTTGGTACCAATCCATGTAACCAGGAGCACAATCCCAAGGTTGCCGTACCGGTGTACTCCTCCTCCGATCAGATAACACATGGTTGTCTCATGCCTCCCAAATGATGTCCAAGTATGCATACATAACATTGTAGCGTGGAGCTATGGCTCCTCGAGAAGCACGCATAAGGCCAAGTGGTGGATTAGGAATTGTCTGCACTCTGCCAAACTGTCTCAACACTCTATCAGGGTGATATGGTTCAACTACTTCCAAACATTTTAGGCAACCGTGGTAGAACGTAACTAGATGACATGGATGGACATCTCTGCAACTCTGGTACGAGTCCCAAATAACCTACAAACAATAAAAACTGTAAGATATGACAACTGTAAATTTTGTATGATATAGAATTTCAAATTTTGAAGGACTTTTCAACTTACATCATGTACACCCAACCTATCAAGCTCCTCTCGAAAAGCCTGCAACTGTGTCTCTTCACCACACTCTCTCCGAGAAGTCCAACGGTAAATATGTGGCATGTCTCGAGTGTAATTCATATTCAAGTGTGGTCGGAATCCATGAAAGTGCTCATAAATCCATCCCTCAAGGAGTGTCATGTAACCGGCTATTTGTTTCACGCCGGACCTACTAGCGTACCCTAACTGTCTATATAAGTATGCCAATGCAGCAGCATCCCAAGCATATGAAGATACAGTCGTCAAATCGGACAACAAACTCAAATAAACAACGGGGACCCTAGTACATGTCTTGTCACTAAAAAGTGTACAACCCAACAAAAATAGCAAGTATGCTCTACCTGCACATGTAATTCTTTCCATTGAATCATTGTCTATGACATTATGAAAGTGTGCCCTCAACCACTCAAGCCTCACTGAATTGCCTCCAGCAGTAGACATCTCATGTCTGACTTCTTGCTCATCAATTTCCAAGGTATTAACTACTAACGTAACAGCCCGCCTTTCTGACAACTTACGCACGCTAATAAATTTGCCTACAATGGGAAGCCCTGGGATAGTGGCGACATCGTCCAATGTGATAGTCATCTCTCCAACAGTCAAATGGAAGGTGTTTGTCTCCGGTTGCCATCTCTCAACAAAACTAGACACTACAATTTTATTGACAAAGCGGTATGTGCAACGAGCTAATTGTGCAAGTCCTGACATCTCCACAATGTTTACAAATGTACCGTTGTTTCCTTGTTCCCACCATGGCCATGAACGAATCTTAGATGAGTGATTATGACACTTTAAGGGCCCCCTTTCATCAGCACCATTCCAAAATAGCTGCGGCAACGTGACTTTTAAAACTTTTAAGGATTGATGGATCAGTTGGACCTCCCGGAAATGGCTGAGTAAGGATATCTTCATCAACAATGTCAGCATCATCACCAATAGGGTCATCGTCCATAGCAATATCATCCATAACTGGTGCCCTATGTATAGGATCATCATCCATGGCAATGTGTATGTCATCATCACGTCCACGTCTACGTCCACATCTCTCTAATTCACGGAGTCTTCTGTTCGAAGCTGTTACTGATCGACGTTCACTAGGACCACATCCATCTGCATAAGAAAAGTTGTTCTTATCAACCCAATATAATGAAACATAATAAGCACTACCATAAAAGGATCACATCAATGCGGGTAATAAGTAGCCTAACCATGTCACCTTAATGAAATCTAATACACAGTTATAGACCATTAAATTCACAATTTGGATGTGAAATTAACTCAAGCTTTTAATACTCTATATAATGCAATTGTTTTGTTCAGCTATTTAGCTAACAAAATTTATGAAGACCCAACTACTAAGCTAACAATATCATGTGAACATACCAATACTGCACAGTTTTTTGTTTCATGCATTCAATTTGGGGGGAAAAAATAAATACATAAACATACCCATAAAATAAAATTGAACCTAAAGTAAAAAAAATATTGGTGGCCTATGTAACCTAGTTCTATATAAAAAATAAAAAAAAACCCGTTCGGCACTTCAGGTCCGAACTTACAAAAATATTTCATCAATAAACTTCCGAAATTATTGCATTTATTCGGAATAAGAGCACCGAAAATATAGAATACATTCGGAACTTAAACAACGAAGTTATCTATTTTTTTCGGAATTCAATGGACGAAATTATGCATAATATTCGGAAGTCAAGTTCCAAATGAAAAACATATATTCGGAAACCCAGTACCGAGCACCTCCAGTCGCGAAACTAACCTACTTTCATGCCAATGAAGTGAAGAGAGATCCGAAATTGTCAATCTAATAACAAAATGATAAATGTAATAATAAAATTGAAAGATTTCTTATCTTAAACAAGGTTTTAAATAGTGTTTAGTAGATATTGAATGGAGCTCTTGAAATCTTCAATGGAGGTGAGGAAAGTGCAGATTTTTTTTTTTTTTTTTTGGTTTCCTGTTTGAACTTCTTCTTCTTCCTTCCTATTTGAAGTATAGATGTAAATTGGGGTCACTTTGGTCTTCACAGGAGTGGGTGGAAATTCAAGTGTGTATTTTGAGGGTAAAGTGTGTGTACATATGAGTGAAGGGGTTATTTGTAATTTTAAGGATGTGGGTTGAGATAATTACTTAATAATTAAATTAATAGGGATGTGTATTGAGAAAAGATTTGCCCTGAGTTTATCAGGGTGTTGGAAATAGAATTTCCCCACTTTGTCCCCTTAAAGTTTCACCCATTTTCCACGTTGGCCCTTTAAATTTAAATTTTCTCACTTTAATCCTTCATGTTTGTAATCCTTCCCACTTTGGCCATTTATGTTTGCAATCTATCCCACTTTGACCATTCATATTTGCAATCATTCCCACTTTATTCCTAGACTAACTTTCATTCAAAAAACTAACAGAATCTGTCACGTTACTAACACATCAGCTCCATGTGTGATGTAAAAAATTCACTAAAAATGTAAAAAATAAAAAATAAAAAACAAAAAAATTGAGGTAGCGTTTGGTAGAATTTTCTAAATATGATTTGAGAATTGAGTTGTATTTTGAGTTTGTGAATTTTGGAATTATGATTTGAGTGTAGAAAATTTGTTTGGTTATGAGTTTTGAAAAGAGTTTTGAATTGAGTGTTGAATTGAATTTTGAATATTTGATGTGGCATGTGAAATAAAAAAAAAATGTTTGGTTATGAGTTTTGGAAAGAATTTTCAAAACTTAATTCAAATTGTTATAACTCATAACCAAACACATTACTCAAAACTCTATTGAAAATTCTGATAAACATTTATAACCAAACTCTTTTTAAAATTCAATAAAAAAATTTATTAACAAAAAATAACATTAATCAATTTTTTTAATTGAAAATATTACAAAGGAAATAAATTTTTTCCCAAAATAAACATTCAATTACTGATTTAAAATAACTTTTATTGTATATTTGGTTCAAATTACTTTTTAAAAATATTTTTGAATTAAAATATAAAAAAATATATTACTTTTGTTTAAAAAAAACAAAAACAAATTTCTATTTTTTTTCCAAATAACAGGTGCCATTTGCCACACAAAAAAAAAAAAAAACACCATTGTTCTGGTGGTTGACCAAGCGGAAGACCGAAAAAGCAAATTCCAAATTCAAACTCCCAGTCTGCCTATCTACAGTTGAGATGGAATAACAAAACCAACAATAGGGCTGCCTATTGGGTAGCACAAGCCTTTGTCCATAATGACCTTCCTATAGGTTGGGTTTCAAACCCCCCAATGGTTCTCTCTGAAATTGTTAGGATTGATGCTCTTCCTAGTTTCCTATGAGGGCTTTTGTGTAACTCTCTTTTTTTTAAAAAAAAAAAAAAACTCTCAGTCTGCCTTGTTTCAAAACTGCATTTGATAAGAAACCTAGTTCCGGAACACTATCATATCTGATTCCACGCTATGGGTTGGTTGGAAAGAGGGAGAGAGAAAGGGGAGAGAGTGAAAATACCTAGAATTTGTCATCACACACACAAATAAAAACAGAGTTATAGAGAGAGAGATCTACCAAACACACATTTCAACATGTTTCCAAATGGGCGATGGAATTAATTTTTGAAAATTCAAACCAAACATGACATTGGAATGCAAGAGTGAAATTATAGCTTGAAAGCATAACCAAACACAGCCTATTTTTTTTTTTTTTTTAGACTTTAGTAAATTTTTTTTCAAATTTATTCATAGACATTATTACATTATAAATGCATCTAGATTAGATGTAATTAAAAAAATAAAAACAAATTTAACTAAAAAAATAAAAAAGTTTACTAAAGACAAAAATATATATATATACTTACTCAAACACCTGTATTGTTAATTTTAAAATGAAAAATTTATTATCATTTTTTTTTCGTCTTTCATGAACTTTTAAATTATTTTAGTTAAATTTGTTTTTATTTTTTTAGATGTATAATGTAATAATGTTTATGAATAAATTTGGGGGGAAAAAAAAAGTTCGTTAAAGATTAAAAAATTTCAATTTTTTTGCTTTTTATTTTTTATTTTTTACATCTTTAGTAATTTTTTTACATCACATATGGAGTTGATGTGTTAGTAATGTGACAAATTTTGTTACTTTTTTTTATGGAAGTTAGTCTAAAGGAAAAGTGGGAAGGATTGTAAACATGAAAGACCAAAGTGGGAAGGATTATAAATATGAAGGGTAAAAGTAGGAAAAATCAAACTTAAAAGGCCAAAGTGGAAATGATTGCAAACGTGAAGGACCAAAGTGAGAAGGATCGTAAACATAAAGGGCCAAAATGGAAAAAATAAAACTTAAAGGGCCAAAGTGAAAAATGAGCGAAACTTTAGAGGGACAAAGTGTAATTTACTTTTTAGATTTTACTACAATATTTTATTACACATATTTTTGTAAAAAATTTAAAAGTTATCAAAAACATACATTTTTTTCTCTACTTTTTTAGTTAAAAAATCAAAAGTATACTTATATGGCACATTCCAAACAAAATTTTTAATTTAATGAAATAAAAAGTACAGCGTTAGATAGGGTTGTACAAAATACCGTCCAATCTGCTAACCGCACTCATCTGTATCAATCCACACTGCTCTAACCGCTAATCACGGTTTAAATTTTAAAATTAATAATCTGTCAATCGAACTGCTCCACTTTGTTATAGTTAATACATATATATTTTTTAATTTCTAATAAAATATCAATGTAAAAATGAGTGTGAGAGAGATTTAAGATATGGAATTTATTACAAATTAGTGGTTATATAGATGAAACATATTATGTAAAATTACTTTGTGTTATATATCTAAAAAATATTATACAAATTAGTAATATTATATATTATGCAAATGTATGATAATTAGCTAGAATATTCTTCAATCCGCCAAAAATCGCAATTTGTCACTCCGTTAACCCGTCATTTGGTTTGTAATTTTACTCTCAAGTCGTCCGAACCGCATTGCGCACACCCCTACTTGTCGGAGACGCTCTTAAAAATCTTGTGTTTTAACTAATTTAACTCGGTTAAATTAACTTCATTTGAAATGAATTTTTGATTTTTCTTAGCTTGAATGGGATGGTCATGAGAGGGGGAAAAAAAAATGAATGATTATTATTTAAATCTGACATTTTATCTTATGGATTGTTTGGTATATGTCATTTTAGCATATTTTTTATTTGTTTATCTTGTTTATATCACATCATCTCTATTATATTACATATCCTTTAATAAAAAATAAAAAAATATATTTATTTAAATCATCTCAAATAACCTCATATTGTTAAATTAACCTATTTTGTCTTTTTTTATTTTATTTTATTTTAGGCATTTTAGAGTTTCTTCGGACATGGAAGACAGACCGAGGGCGGGAGCTAAGGCCGTGTTTGGCTGATGGTTTTTACACTGGTCCGGTTTTTTAGGCCGCGTGATGCTCTAAGGCACTATGCAATTTTTTTTAAAAAATGGCCGGAAATTTGGGCCGGGTTGTAGTGGACAAGGTTACTTTGGGCTTCAACTTGTAGGGGCCATACTCTACCTACTACTTTCTTTCTCTCTCTCATACTCGTTTTATTTATTTATTTATTTATTTTTGGTCTCCCAGGGTATCATCCGCCGACCGCGGAGTCTAATCCCTTCGCTGATTGTAAGCACCTCGAAGGGTGGAACAGCTGGCCCAGAGATTTAAGGCTGCTCCATGCTCAAGGTGGGAATCGAACCCCCGACACTTGGTTAAGGGAGGAGGAGTCCTTACCACTCCACCACACCCCTTGGGTTCGTTTTATTTATTTATTTATATATTTTTAGCAGTTTTTTTAATTATCTATCTATCTATATTATTATTAAGTGAAATCCTAAAAAGGTTTAGTAAAACTTTATTCTCCTTATGTCATATGACAATTTTATATATATCCCAAAATAAAAAGCTATTACACACAGCGTCAGTAAGTTTTGAACAAAAAATCTTAAGTTTCATTAAAAACGTACTTATTACTTAAGCAACATACATATTATGATATTAAATTTTTTGTTATTTGTTTTTATTGTTAATTATCTGAATTGCACACGTATCGCGTGTGCTACCTACTAGTTTTAATTAATCTAACCCTTGTTTCACACTCAACAATGTAGCTATTTCAGCTAATCACATTTTGTTAGTTAATTTTAGTATACTTTTGAGAACAAAGAATTTTAATAAAAAAGTTACTAAAAAAATTTAAAATAATACAAAAAAAAGGTTAAATTTCCTTTCCATTATCTCTATTTTCTACTCTCTTTTTGTTTTCATAAAAGTTAAAATTATATTTAAATATTTTAATTTTTTTAATCTCATATTTTAACTAAAATTTTACTTAACAAACCAACCATTAGTTAACACGGATGCCTAAAGGATTGAACATGAAAGTTTTGTTATCCCGTGTAGGGATGCATATGCTAATGCAATCATGTGACATAATTTAAATGGGTTGATTATAGTTTATTTAAATTTAAAAGAATGTATTAAATTATTTTTTTTCAATTTATTCTTACAGTTTATTATACATAAATAACTTAAATAAATTAAAAAAAAAAACTAATTATATGTTAGTTGAGAGAAGGTGACTTCTGTTTTTAATTTTTAATTTTTAAATTACAATAAATTATACTAAATCATATATTAAAAAAATTAATAGTAATAATTAACCTTACTTGAGCGGACCATTTACGGCCGACCATAGTCTAATCAGGCTGCATCAGACACTTAACTTCATTGACCGACATAGTGGGAAGTTAAATTGAATTACATCACATTTTGAGTAAATGTCTTATTCTTATAGTTGTTGAAATTGTCAGTAATAACTATAGAAGAAATTAAAAATAAAAATAAAAAATCCCAGGATTTAATCTTTGCGGCAAAATAAATTTTAAATTTTATTAATTTAAACTCTGAATTTTTAATTTATTTTTAATTTGAACTATTTGCATACTTCTGTTAAATAAAATCAATTGAAAATAGATATTTTAGTTATTAAACTCAATGAAAATGAGCATTTTAGATATTTTATGTATACCTACATAAAATTTAATAACTAAAAAATAAATTATTCATCAATTTTAGTTAACGAAAATAGCCAAATATTTTATATTGAAAACAAATTAAAAGATTATGATTTCAATTGATAAAATTAAAATTTTAAGATTTATTTTGTTACAATGGGTCAAAATTTGAGTTTTTTTTTTTTGGTGTGTAATTGTCCAATAATTTTAAAATCTTAAAATATTTATAATCTCAATAAATTTTTATATATATTTACATAATTTTTTACACATTTTTTAAGTTTGACAATAAAAAAATAAAAAAAGGGATAAAAGTTGTTATATAAATGGCTCTCACTATCTTTTTATTATTACAGTTCGTGTATTATTTGTTACTTTTTTTCCTAATGTTTAAAAAATAAATATAAAAATATTTAAATATAATATTTCGATCAATTTAGTTTGTTTCCGTGTAAACAAATTCAAAATAAAAAATATCATATACTATAAAAAAATAAATAAAAAACTAAAATTTCAATTAACCTCAATCAATTCAATTACATTAGTTTTTTTGGGTTGATCAAACCTACAGTGACCCCAAAATTTGGAATGTTTAACCTTTGTAAGATTCAATCCTGCGACCTCTTTAATGATAAGTCATTTGATTGCATTTCCTCCCAATAAACCAAACCCCCCTTACGTTTAAGGATACCTTTTATAGGGAAATTCTATTATATACATTCCTTATAAAGAGGTGTACCATATGTCCTATTTATAAAATCTTTAGCCATGGCTCTTTTTTTTTGTTTTAGTCAAGATTTTAAAAATATAAAATTATGTCATTTTTTAATTATAAAATACATATCATATACATTTTTAAGAATGTATTTCCCTACATTTATAGTACTTAAGGGACCATAAAATTACTAATTTTTTAATGGAGATATTTTATTTTGTAAGAAGTCCATTAATGTTGTTATTGTCAAATTTATTAGGTAGACCCCCTATAATTCGTAGGTTTTTATTAGACCATGAAGATCAATTTACCACCTACTATAGTTATCGCGGCATTAATAAGTGTGTCGGTATTTATCTTGAAATTTAATATGGTCCATACAAATTTTTATTTTTATTTTTTTTCATAGATATTTGAGTTTGTTTACATGTATTAAAATTAATTTAATATGTTCCATAAAAATTTATGTTTTATTTTCATAGATATTTGAGTCTGTTAACATGCATTAAAATTAATTTAATATGGTCCATAAAAAAAATATTTTATTTTGTTCATAGATATTTGAGTTTGTTTACACATTAAAAATAACAACTCGACAAATTTCTAGTGATTTTAAGTAAGTTCTAATTACGAGCAATTTCAAAAAAATGTACAAAAATATATTGGATTTTTTTAATTTTTATACTTACAAATTCAAAAAAAAAAAACTTAAAATATTTTACTCCCACTACAAAGTAAAAAAAAAAAAATGATTAAAACATTAAAAAGATCTATAAAAATGCAAAATTATAAAAAAATAAAATAAAAATCTTAGAAATTGTATTTAAAAAACTAAATCATACTTATCCCACCCAGATTTTTTAGGATAGATAGTTGTCAGGTAGAGATTAAATTTGCATAATATAAAATCCATTTGTAATATAAATCTCAATCACAATATGATAATTCTGAATAATTTTTAAATAGTTAAATATGAATTTGTAGTATTAATTTAAAACTAAATATGAGTAATATTAGAGATATTAAAAGATTTATTTAATTTTTTACAAAATATTTCATATGAATGTGAAACCCATATGGTGTGGGTCTTACACCTAAATGAAACATTTGATACAAATTTTAATAGCAGCATTTTTTCCATTAAATTTTGAAAAAATATTTGGGGACCCTAATTTTTGTGGCTCAAATGGCTCAAAATTGCCAAAACAACGTCATTTTGGCAATTTTGATATTATTTTGTACTCAAAACGACGTCATTTTGACAAATTCAAGCCATTTGAGCCACAAAAATTAGAGCCTCTACCATTGTTGTAAATTTTGTGGCAAGCATGTACCAACTTTTTTAACGACAGTTGGCGTGATATCATTGGTCCTTGATAGTAGGTGCATGTCAACCGCGTGAGAGGGAAGCACAAACGCCACGTGCGCGTTGAATAATGGTTTTTTTTTTTTTTAAATGAAATTAAAGGACGCATAGGTGGACACGTGTGCCAAAAATAACAAGGCGCGCATTGCCAAAAAGTCAAAAACAGCACGAGAGGATGCTCACATATTTCATGCATGACAGGTCACCTGCCCTCCCTCTCACTCAAGTATCATCCTACCCAATTTTTTTGTACAAAATAATAATGATGAAATAAAGAATTAAGAAGATTCTATTTTAAGATCTTTTAAACAAATTTTGATGCAATAATAAGATTTCATCGAATAATAGTAACCAAATGATCAGATGTGTTTTTGAAAAAATGAATAATACCCACCCAAAAAAGAAAAAATGAATAATAAATGTACTTTTAAAAATAAGCTACTTATGTTTTGTTAAGATAAATATGAATGGATCATGTGATTATGATTATGTGATCAACTTGATTATTTTGCGTTAATGATTTGTTTAAAATTTTTCACAAAATAGACAATTAATTATCAAGGTCACGCTCATGGATGGACCCACAAAGACAAGTGATAACATGATGTCCAATTTAAGAGAATTCTAACTCCAAATAAATTAATGACTAATGTTACATAGGGAAGTTGCATGTCAATTAAATAGTAAAAAAATAATTTTATTTTTATAGTGATGTAAGTCTCTTGTGTTGTGTGGATAGTGTAAGTTCATTCTTTTGTTTTGTGCAAGTCTTTCCAGTATCTCAGAGTTGTACAAAAAAATAGGATAAATTATACTTTGCCTAGTTATATTTGGTCACTTTTTCACTTTGGCTTTTAACGTTTATTTTTTTTTCCACTTTGGCTTTTTATGTTTCACATTTTTCTCAATTTACTATTAAAGTAAACTTTTGTTCATAATTAGGTAGAAAATATCATAATAACTGTCATATAATATAAAAAATATATTATTATATTAGAATTTAAGTTTATGTCAAATGTGTGAGTTATATATAATAAATTATTTTTATACCACGTGACTGTCAATGTCTCATTTTCTATCTAAGTTTTAACATAAATTAGTTTTAGGAGTAAATTAGAAAAAAATTGAAACATGAAGGGCAAAGTGGGAAAAAACAAATCTTAAAGTGGAAAAGTGGGGATCTTCTATTTACACACACTAAACCCCCTTTATACACACACTTAATGAAGGGGGTGTGTAAAAAGTGTAGTGAGGAGGGATGTGTAAAAAGTGCGTATTGTGTGTGTAAATAGAAGCTCCCGGAAAAGTGGCCAAACATAAAGAGGGAAGAGTGTAATTTACCCAAAAAAAATATTATCATCTGTAGTACAATTATTTTATGACCATCCCACCTATTTGTAATTTGCCCAAGTATTAGTTTGATACAACTTCTTTTTTTTTTTATTTTTTTTATTTTTTATTTTTAAAATATAAAGTTAGGAGTTAATAATAAATAAATAAATAATTAAAAAACTATGGCCAACTTTTAAAAAATAAATTTATTTGAGTCTATTTAAATTATTTATGTCTAATAAATTATAAGTAAATATTTTGACATAAAATATCAAAATAAAAAATAATTATTACCAAAATAAATTGCATCAAATAACCCAATCCATATATGTTTGTGGATATAAGGTGTATTAAAGTTGCAAGTAAATTCTTTTCCTTGTAACCAAAAAAAAAAAAAAAAATAATAATAATAATGTTATAAACCTCACACTCAAGTGAGACATTTGATCGTTTATTTAATGGAAAATTTGGAGCCTGTACCATTTTCTAAAAAAAAAAAGAGTTGGCGTTTAAATGTAGTTCCTTCATTTAAAGGCTATGTTGGGTATGGTCTTTTTTTTAACTATTTTAGTCACAAAAGACAAAATAGTCTAAAAAGTTAATAAGATAAAATATCATATTCAAATCATAATCATTTTATATTTTTTTCCTCACAAAAGTCAAAAAGTTCATCTCAAATGAGACTTTTTAATCCCAAACTAAAATAACTAAAAATTTAAAAAGCCAAAAAATCAATCCAGATATTATATAGGTGGCCAATTCAAATATTATTCTGTATAGATTGCTAATTTTTGAAAATAGGGCGAATTAAATTTTGCCTATCATAATCCCATTTTTAAAATTTGAATCTAACTAGCAATGAACATGTTAATCTAATTTACACAATATGGGTATGTTTGATTGGACGGACTGGATAAGGGGGGATTAGAATCCATCGGACTTGAATCCTGGGACTGTGTATCCCCCGGACTATTTGGTTGGATTGGATATGTATCCTGTGTTTGTTTTTTCATGGGATTAGATGTCTGGAAAAGACTATTTTTAGTGAATCCAACGTTTGGTTGGACGGACTGGATAGGATAAATGAACAAAAGACTATTTTACCCTTTTTCAATTGTTTACTAAGTAATAGCAATATTAAACATATCTTTAATATTTTAATTATTTTTAGCTAGATTAAATAAAAATTTATTTTATTTTATTTTTTACACAATTAAATAAATTTATTTTTTTAAAAAATAAATAAATAAATAAATAAAAAGGATAAAATTTGATTACTGTGTAACCATTACTGTGTAACCATTACTTTTATTAAAATTTGATTCGTGGGTAAGCATTACTGTGTTAAAATTTTTTACACCATTACTGTTTTAAAATTTTACACAATGGTTTATTAAATAAATTTGTTTTAATAAAATACAGAGGACATTATTTTTTTATATTATTTAATAAATCATTAAAATTTCATTTAATACTGTATAACCTGTATAAAAAATTTATATTATTTTTTTAATTAAAATTTTAAATAAATTTTAAATAAAACACCTATTAAAATTTAAATAATGAAATTAAATAAATTATAAACAAAATTTTAAAATAAAACATCAATAAAATATCTATAAAAAATTATTTTAAAAAATTAAATAAATAAAACATCAATAAAAAGTTAAATAAAATTATTTTATTTTTAAATTGAGACATTTAAATTTTATTGAATTTTAGTAAATATAGTACATAATTAAATAGTAGAGGGTCAAAATGGTCATTTTAGCATCTAATCTCAACAGTGGATAGTCCCCCACATTCTGTCCCACCCCCTCCCAGGACACAATAGTCTCCCATATGGGGGATAAGGAGTCCGGCCGGACTCCATGTCCGGCGGACTAAAAAAAATCAAACGGCGGACAAGAAGCACTGTTTGGATTGTAATCCAAATAGTGGATAGTCCCCCCCTCCAATCCCACGAATCAAACACACCCATAGATCCTTGTTGAATAGATTAAAGTGTAGACCCTTAATTTTTATAAACATTTGGCTGTAATTTTGGACCCCATGTAGGCTGTTAAGAACAAATTGAGAAAAATTAAAATATTAAGACCCAAAATAAATAAATAAAATTTATGAGTCAAATGAAAAAATATTGAAATTAAAATGTATATATAATTTATAACAATTTTATCAACAGTTACGCTGCGTTTAGTTGGAAGATTTAAAAATAAATTTAAAAAGTAAAAGAAAAATATAAATAAAATATAAATAAATATGAATATATTTAATTTAATTTCACACAATTTTTTTTTATCTTTTAAATCTCTCAACGAAACACAATATTATTAACTCTTCGATTTGTTCAGCTCGTTGATCACATGGCACCCATCTAATATTTACAAAAGAGATGGAGGGAAAATAAGATTGGCAGAGCGCCAAAAGAGGGCGTCCTGCATTTGCAAACTAATCCAAGCTAATCTCTCAGATTTTAAAAACAAAGAAAGCAAAATTATATTCGTCTTCTGTTTTTTATTATGCCAATTGCCAACTCGGAATCGAGAATATGATTCGCTCTCTCTCTCCGACCTCAGTTTCTATCTCTTTCTCTCTCTACATCAAAACCTACTTTATATATAGACGTGCTTGTTACATTCAACATGACTTAAGACAAATAATCAATGGCCAGTCTTCATGAGACTTTACTCAATTAAATTATGGGTTTTCATACGCATCTGTCTCAAACTCTCAAAAGAAAGACAAAATCCCAAACTCATAAAAGTCACAAAAACTTGAATTTGCAAAAAGACCCACAACAACACCAAATCGTATCCAAACTCATTTGCTCCGTTTCTCAATGCATATACGATCTTTATCTCCGATGGTGAGTCATAAATCGCCAAAATCTGAATTGGGTTTTGCTTATAAATTGTTTTTCTCAAATGGGTCGTTTGATTTTTTCTGAATTTGGGCGTGTAGATGGAAGATGATGAAGAAGAGGACCCATGATCTTCATATATATGTATATATCTGTATCTATGTGTCTAGATTAGAGTTTTTCAATTAGGATGGTGAAAGAGAATAGAGATATCAGGCCTGTGTTGTTCAAATTTGGTGTGGCTTTGGCTCTCTCTCTTGGTGGAATTCTATATTCTATACTCAGAACCAAACGAATTAAACCTCCTCAATCTCCTCCTCCTCCTTCAGGTTTGTTTTGTTTTGTTTTGTTTTTTTTTTAAAATGAAAAATAAAAAATAAAAAATCCTATTTGTATCAATTTTGATCTGGGTTTTGAGTTTTTATTTATTTATTTATTTATATATTTAAAATCATAATCATGGATTGTGTATATTTGATTTCAGACCGGGGCGATCAACTTGATGTGGCAGAGGAAAAAACTGTGAAGATTAATGATTCAATTGCACCCGAGAAACATGTAAGATTATTTAAACTACCATTTTTAATAAAATTGTTTATCTTTTAATTTTCCATTATTCATCGATCTACTCAAGAGAAATTTATTGATTATGTAAACTACCCTTTCTGCCGATCAAAAAATGTAAACTACCCTTTCTAATTCAACTTTATGTTGTCTTTGTTATTTCAATTCTTAATTGATTTGTGTTTTCGGTGTTTAGGTGTATGTGTTTGTGTGTTCATGCTTGCTTGGTGATGATTGTCATTTTGATCCATGGAAAATCCATCGGCTTGACTATGGATCATATTATTGAATTAAAGAGTATAGGGAATTTTGAGCTTTTATTCTACAAAAAATAAAGAAACTAAATTTAGGTTTTATTCCACTTTGTGTGACGTTGAAGGAACAAAAATAGAAAAAGGAGACTTCTTGGTGTAGAACCAGAAGATTCCACACTAGGGTTTCTAAAAACATATTCTCAAATCAATAATAATTCATTCAATGGTGAAAATCTGCCTTGCACCATTTCGTAAACCAATTAGTTTCCTTTGTGCCTACAATAGGTCTTTAGACTTATTTTTTCCTTGATCCTCATCACTTATGGTCAAGAGAAAATAGGAAAAAGAACGACTTTAAAGCTTATAATAGTCTCGCTAACCTCAATGTGTTGTAAGTCACTTATTCAATTATTTGGGGATTGGTGATTACATTGATCAATGTTCTTTGTTGCCTTCACAATGAAAATGGTGTGTGGCATTGGAATCAATAAACGCTGTTGCTCAGGATCATAGATCCCAGGAACATAATTAGGTCACATGAACTGGTTCAAACTGAAACTGGTTCAATATTTCTGTAGGATATTCTCTCTGTTCCTTCTTTCTTTTCTTCTTCTTTTTCAATGGTGCCATTGCTTAAAATCCTTTACTTATAAATATTTTGCCGTAATTAAATTGTCACATATAATAGATTTAGTGGGAACCAAACTGACAAGTTATATTTTGATATGGTCCCAATCATATTGTTTTTCCACAACGAAGCTAAATTAGTTGATTATGACCTTGTTTGTTTTTTTGGCCTGCAGGAAGATTCATGTCTTCATAAAGTTCCCCTAGATAGTTCTGTAAGCGGTAGATATAGCGGAGATAAAGATGGGTTCCTCTTGCCAGAGTTTAATGAGCTCGTGAAGGAATTTGATTTGGCTGCAACCAAAGCTAATTTTTCTCCCAAAAAAGAGGTGCAGACACCCCACTTTGACGCAGAAACGCCAAGATCATTTAAACTTGACAAAGGTGAGGATTATGAGCAAGAGATCAAGAACCTAAAGAACATGGTCAAAATTCTCCGAGAGCGGGAGAGAATCCTTGAGATCCAATTGCTCGAGTACTATGGTCTTAAGGAGCAAGAAACCGCTGTCATGGAGCTTCAAAATCGATTGAAGATAAACAATGTGGAGGGGAAGCTTTTTAGTCTCAAGATTGAATCCTTGCAGGCAGATAATAGAAGATTAGAGTCCCAAGTTGCTGATTATGCAAAAGTCATTGCGGAGCTTGAAGCAGCTAGAGCAAAAGCAAAGGTGTTGAAGAAGAAACTCAAGTCTGAATCAGACCAGAACAAGGAACAAATTTTGACCCTTCAACAAAGAGTCAAAAAGCTGATGAATCAGGAACACGAGGCTGTTGCGATTGATCAGGATATCAAATTGAAACTGCAACGACTGAAGGATTTGGAGGAGGAAGCAGAGGAATTGAGGAAGTCTAATCATAGTTTGGGGCTTGAAAATTCTGGTTTGGTCAGCAAGTTGGATTACACTCAAATGCTTGCAAGTTCTGTTTTAGAAGATCAAGAGGTAGTCTGTTCATTCCCAGTCCATTCCGTTATGTTTGTTCTGGCAGAAAACGTTTAAAGTCAATGGAAAATTTTTCCGTAAAGTTTATTTGTGCATAAAATGTTTTATAATTTAAGAAAACATTTTATGAACTAAAATTTTATCAATGCCGCCGCACTACTTCCACCCCCACCCCACCACCATTGCTTCCACCACCACCACCGCTGCCGCCACTACCACCTCCCCACCACAACCACCCACCTTTATCACCACCAGCACCGCTAGCACCACTAACACCACCACTAATACAATTGGCAGCCCATTAGTTTCAACATCGCTTTGCAACCAAACATAGAAAGCGTTTGCTTTGGAAAACATTTTCTAGAAAAAAAAATTCTATAGAAAATGTTTTCGGCCAAAACAAACAGATATTAGTCTCTTCCTTTTTTCTCTTATCCCATTATTTTTGGATTTATTTTGGACTCCTAAATTTCTTTCACTATAGGCAGAAGACTTAAGGAGAGAAAGGGACTCTTTAAGACAACAAAACGAAGATTTATCAAAGGAGATTGAGCAACTCCAATCAGGTCGATGTGCTGATGTTGAAGAACTAGTGTATCTCCGATGGATAAATGCTTGCTTACGTTATGAGCTGAGAAATTATCAGCCTATTCCGGGAAAGACAGTTGCAAGGGACCTTAGCAAAACCTTAAGCCCTAAGTCGGAAGAGAAAGCCAAGCATTTAATAATCGAATATGCGAACAAAGAAGGCGGTTTAGAAAAGGGAATGAATGTCACAGACTCTGATTTCGATCAGTGGTCGTCCTCTCCTTCCAATGTTACAGATTCTGGTGACTTCGATGATTCATCAGTTGATAATTCATCAACCAACAAAACTTACACCTCGAGCAAACCACAGATTTTCAGCAGGTTGAAAAGACTAATACGGGGAAAAGACAGTCACCGTCATAGTCAGAGTTCGATGGCACTAGAAAGAATTGTATCAGCAGAAGTTATGATGGGGCATCCGGATGATTCCTTGGGGAGCAATTTGGGTATTTTATCTGATGGACAAGGTAATAGGTTGAGTAGTTCATCAATGGGATGTAGTTCTAGAAACAGCGACATGGGATCGGCATGTGTTTATAGAAGCGTTGTTTTGGGCCAGGAAAGTGTTGGTGATTCGCTGCAGGAAAACCAATTCCAAGAAAACCCGGGAAACGTTCAGAAATTGGTGAAATATGCAGAAGTTTTGAAGGAATCATCCAGTGGAAGGTTGAAACATCACCGGAGACCGGTATGGCGTGGTTCCTTTTGACGTTGTTATAGCTTTTTAGATAATTTTATACCTTGTTTTTTTTTTTTTTTTCTTTTGTGTTTAAATCATGGTAGATCTTGAAACTCTGTTTATATCTCATAGTGGTTTTGGGTTTAGTTGTGAATGCCCAATTCACCATTAGAGTTGTTAGAAATGAGTTAGAAACTAAATTATGTAAAGTGAGGAATCAAATATGAGCACTTTTCAATTGCATTTGTGTGGGAAGATTCCTTGGGATGCAGTTGGTTTCATTGAGTTTTTGGAATGGTGTTTTATCCATCCATTGTTCAAGTTATCTGTTCTTTCTTTTTTTTCTTTTTTTTTTTTTAAGATCAAATTACTTATTTTCCCCCCCAATTTAGGTAAGTCAGTTGAAACCAAATAGCTAAATATTTTTAACTTCAATAACCAAAACACTAACTACTTAAGCTGAGATCAAAACCGAAACCAAACAGAGCCTTGTACAGTTAGTTGGAATACAAGTTTGTTCTCAGATTGGACATGACCTTTGCCAGATCATAATAAAACTCCACCATTTGAGAATAAGGACAGGATACAAAATAAACACAAAAAGACAATAATATTACTGAATCAAAATCTGTTATATTGGTTGAAGCTCAGTTTTATGTGGCTTTCTCATGGAGTGTCTTGTGAAATTTCACTGAAAAATAATTCCTCACATGGCTCTCTCTCTCATTCTCCATTTGTTTTAGTGAGAAAATATGTATTTTTTAATATTTAGTTGCATTTTTAAAATTAATGTGTCTATTGTTGTATTAGTAGTGACGGTGGCAGGGAGAGGTAGGGGGGCAACAATAGTGGTGTGGTGGTAGAGGTGAGGGTGATGGTGATGGTGGTAGTATAGTTGCGTTAGTAAGATATTAGTTTTTTTTTTTTTTTTTTTTTTTTTTTTTTTTTTTTTCAGTTTGTAAAATTGAAAAATATTTTTTTGCCTCTATATGTTTTTTTTCTTCTTCTATTAATGACGAAAAATATTTTTAACTGACTTTTATTTCCTATTATTCTAAATGTCAAAAAATACATTAAATATTTTTCACTCAAACAAATGTTAATCGATTGAGATCAATTCGGACCAAAATTAGCAAAAAGTGAAATTTTAGATCTTACTCGTTGGTGGGGCTTAACTTTTAGTAAATTATCAATAAATTCTAATAGTTTAATTTAATTTCCATCAAATTCTATTGAAAACAAGTCTTAATAAAATCGTTTTTAAAAATAATTTGTTGTGACCATTTTTTGCATATTGCTAAAAATTAGTGATTTTTGTCACAATTTTTATAAATTGTCGCTAAAATTTACAATTAGTGACGTTTTTCTGTGACAAATTTTTCAAACTGTTGTTGAAGTTAAAATTTAGTGACTTTTTTTGTGACGATTTTTTTAAACTGTCACTAAAACTTATAATTAATGACATTTTCTGTGACAAATTTCAAATTGTCGCTGAAAATTGAAAATATGCGACTTTTTGATAGTGTTTGATGAAAAATATCATTAATTTTCACAAAATCTATTAGATACTAAATTTATCTATTAGGATCTACACATAAATCCCCTTAACTTTTTGAAAAAATATGAAATATGAAGAATAACTCTAATTGAATTAATTATATAGTTGATCGAGACTATTAATAACATGGGAATTCCAAATTAATTATTATCTTTTAGAGATTTTAGTGGAATTTCAATAGGAAAAAATAATATTATAAAACAAACAGTCTCGCTAACAAGTGCTCTTAGCACAAAAGAAAAAGACAAAAGATATATCAATTTCGAAACATTTAACACTAAATTCAACATACTTTTTATGAATTTTAAAACACTTTTTAATCTTTTTATGCTTTTTCAATATATTTTTTCTCACTTTTCCAACATTAAAAAGTGCTGTAGGGGCACTTGTTAACCTTTGATGACTGTAAAAATTGAAATTATATCATGCTTTACAAATTTACAAGTCACTCTTTTAAATGTATACTAAACAAATAAATATCAACTAAATATTGGGAATGTAAATACAATACTCGCTTTTGGGCACCAGACTCCCGAACAACTCTGTGATTTGTGGCTTCAAGGGTTTTATGTTAGTTGGAAAAATTGAATTTAAGATCTAAAGGGAGTAAACTCCTAAATCTCAGGTCTCAAGTCACAAGTCACTAGACCCACCACTTGAGGTTATTTTGAAAGACTTCTATTTTTATCATACTGTTGTAATGCTTGAGTAATATGTTTGAGACGGTGACCTAATTTGTTTGTGCAACATTTTGCAAGTGAATTTCATTTTCAAAAAAAAATAATAATAATAATTTTTAAAAATTAATTTTTGAAACAAGTGAGTGAAGTGAATAATAAGAGTCGATAGCTGGCTGTCGGATATATTTCTGGTAAAAGGTGGAGGCTGAACATACTCGCTACAAATGAGGGTGATTATTAGCAATTGAAAATGATGTCAATAGAAGGAAGTGATGAAATGAATTGGTTATCGGTAAGAGCATCTCCAATAATTCATTAAATTTGAATAAAAAAATTGATTTGATATCAAGCATTTTAATGGTAAATTTAAATTTTTCATCAAATCTTGTTACAAGGTTGGTTGTTTGAGCTGATGTTTGGTCATGGGTGGAAATAAAGAAAGGCCGGTTGTCTAGGAGGATGTTTGGGCAGACGTTTGGCTCAACGGCCATTTACAAAATTTGATGAAAGATAAAACTCCTTGAATTTGATGAAAAATTTAAGTCTCCCTTCATTTGATATCAATTTGATGAAATGATTAGAGTTAAATTTTAACACATTTTTTGTGAGTGTTGATTTTTGACTACACAACCAAATAGGAAAACTCAGCAAGAGAGCACCGGCAGAATAGATTAAGCTCGAACAACCTGTCACAGAAAGATAAGAATCCAGCGGTGGTTCGTTCACCCGGGGGCACTCCGATGATCAAGTAAGTAATTAGTATCTCTCAAAGATAACAAATAGGGCTTAACTCACTAGACAGTGTATAAAAAGCATACCTTAGACCCACAAGGATGCCTTACTTTTATAGCCAGCACTAACCTGATCCCTGTAGAAGCCTAACTTCAATGGATTTTGGCTTAATGCTCATCTTGGACTTCCAGCTAAATAGAGATAAACTCCCTAAGAGCTTTATCTTTATCTAGACTGAGGTCTTCCCTCATTCTAGGACTCTTGTCCCTTATCCGCTCATCTCGATTCTGATATCTCCAAAGATAACCTCGGCCTAGTCGAGATCATCTCGCACATGACCAAGCCACGTGGCACTCTGGCTGACACGTCGGCGTCACCTCGGCCACATGCTGTCATTAACAAAATATGCCCCCACAACTACCCCCTAGGTTCCATTACTTCGACAATCTGAAGTGATGGAACCTACATTGTCTCGTCGGTCAAAGTTCGCTCTTTCCTTCTATGGCTAAGATCATTACTCTTCGGCTTCGCGTTCTCGGGACTCTACTGTCCAACTTTTCCTATGACCAAGAACCAAGAACCAAGCTCTCTAACTGAGATTGTTCCTCTAGCCGAGGTTGTTGCCTTATTAAATCAAGAACTCCAAGAGTTTTGTTTGCGCATGAGCTGTCACGCACGATTTTCTCAACCGTTTTCGCCACGCATCCTTCTCTTATTGAGTCGTACCTGACACGTGCCATCAGGCCATGTCGCGTCTGCGTACGCTGCCTGACAGACACATCGTCCAAGGTATTTCATTATGGTTTGCCGCTTTTTCAAATTTTTAACAAGAACTCTTACTCTCTCTCTGCTTCTTTACTTTTCATTCTTGCATTCTCGCACTCTCCCTCAAAGTTTTCTTTGTCTACTAAATTTCCCTCAAACCGCCGTTGTCGTCCTTTCGAGCTTTCTGTGATCACCTGAGTACTGCTTCCGACGAAAGCCTTACCATTGGGTGCTAGTCAATATCGTCGTTTGATTCCGGCGAACTTCTCTCCAGCCTTATTCGGTAAGTCCATGATTTTGTTTTATGTAGTTTTAGTCTCTCATTCTTTATTTTGTTTCAAATCTGCCATTTGTGCCATATTATTTGTTGCTATTCTGTCTCTATCTCTATGTTATGACCTTCGTGAATCGCATCACAACTTGTTCCTGAATTCAAATGTGTGCGTATTGCTTCTGGTCTTTGCACATTGCCTTACACACACTTTACTTAGCGTTTTGCAAATTGATGACTTCTTTATTCTTGAATCTTGGCAGCTTTCTTGATTTCTAAATCATGCTCTTTTTTTCTATTTTTCTTTCCAGATTTTTGCCTTCAATTCCTGTGCTTGTAGTTCCTAGGTTTGGGATTTCCTTTAGAACTTTGTTCTTTAGGAAAATCGAAACAAAAACCCTCTTAGATTTCAAGAACCCTTGCACCAGTGCTTGATTAGGATTAAGCCGAGGTCTTTAAACCCATACCAAATATTCTTTTCCGAAATTTCACACCAATCTTCACTAGCCAACATTATGGGTATGTTTAGGTGGAGAGTGGATACCCCAGAAAAAATAGAGCATTTCCATTGAGAGTTCTCCATCCTAGCCGATATTCAACTCAGATTGGCTGGAGAGGAGGATTCCATCATGCCTGATGGGGACTCCATGCCCTTCCCAGTAGTTGCTTTCATAGAGTGTGGATTCTGGTTCCCTCTAGACACTATTTTCCGAGAAATCCTTCATTATTACAAGCTCAACCCAATGCAACTGGTCATAAACTCATATAGGGTTATCAATGGCATAATTGAACTAGGATCACTTTAGCCGACATCCAATTCTGCTATACCATGTGTGGCCTTAAGTTTGAAAAGGGCTACATATACTACCTTAAACCCAGATCCACCACCTTCAAACTAATAGCCGACCTCCCAAACTCCAACAAGGGTGCTGGAGATGATTACTTCATCATCTCGAGCAACTGGGAGTTTGCACCTGATTACGATCTTCATCTCTATCCTCTAAGCCGAACAATTTTTAAAGAGGGTGATGGTAAGAATGAGTCATCCTTCTGTAATTCCATTTTGGTTAAGGCTTGCCAACTCACTCATTTCTACTAATGTTTGTTTGTTTGTTTGTTTTTTTACAGTTCTTCCTTAGCCAGCCAAGGGATTTCGGCAATCATTCGTCCCTAGCCGAGATCTAAAGAAGCTCTTGGATCTCTCTGTGTAGAGATGCAAGGCTCTTCTGCTGTTGAATTATATACCTACATACAAGTCGGCTTTGCCCGACGTCCCTCGCAGAAGTCAAACTCCACCATCTGTCTCAACCCCACCAGTCGCTTCTTCTCCTAGAGCTGATCAGGTTTCCTCTTCAGATCCTATTGAGCTGCCATCAATCTCTGCCCCCCAACTCATTCCGATATCACAACGCCGACGCTGACGTCGAGCTCTACCAAGCGTCCCTGCCGACAGAACCTGAAGCTACAGACGACGAGATTCTGAAAAATCAGCATTTGACCTAGCAAACCCACCAATTGCTTTGCCAGGAATTCATTTTGGTACCAAAATCACCGTTGCTGTAACCGTCGAAGAAATGGGCCGTAGCAAAGCCGTTGTGGAGGACCTCTTGGCCGACCTTCCAAGAGTTGTCTCATTCAGTTTTTCCCGTCTCAATCCCAAATCCCACCAAAGCTAAAAAGGGTGAAGAGGGCTAAGGCAAAAGCCTCTGTCACCCAAGTTGATATAAATGACACATTGCCAATTTCAAAATTGGCCGAAGCTGAGAAGAGTGCCTCCAACGCGGAAAAGAGGCCTGCCGAAGACCAGCTGTCTGACACCTTACGTTCGAAGAAGCCGAGGTCCCAAGAGGCTGCAAACCGAAGCTCTTTCAAAGTTGATGACCCCTGGGCTCCTGCCATTACGATTGGCAATCAACCAATCAAAGTCGGCGACAGTGCCATCGACAACATTGAGGTCGACGTTGCTCTTTCTACTGCTATCCTTTTGCCAATTGATCTAAATCATATGGCCGAGGTCATCGAGTATGAAAATTTTGCCTTAATGATGCAGCACTCTATTCTGGTAAATCTTCAACTCTCGGTACTCTTTTAGTTTTTATTTTAAGTTCTTCATACTACAAAAAAATTACTAACTTGTTCACTCATTTTCTTTTAGGCGATCCAGCACGTTCATTCCTTTGTAGTGAAAGCCGAGGACATGAAGAAAGAATTGGTCTACAAGACCAAAGAGGCTGCTGGCTTCCTTGCCTCCCTTAATAACGCCGACGCAAAAATGAAGATGTTGCTAGATCAAGCCAAGGTTGCCAAATAGGCACAAGATCAAGCCGATGAGAAGGCAGAGGCCACCGAGGCCATGGCTGAGGTTCTCAAAGCCCAAGCTAAGGAGGCTGAAGCAAAAACCACCGAAGCCCAAGCAGAGCTTTGGGATGCCTTGGCCACAAAGGAGTCGAAATCAAAGCCACCGACGAGAAGGCTTTCTCGGAGGGGTGGGCTGCTGTCCGTGATGCATACAAGGCCTAGGTTATCCAAGCCTATAACCGAGGCTTTCTTCTCGGCTGGTCGGCGGCCCTAGACAAACTATCCATCCCTATGGACTCTCCTTTCCGAGATACCAACCAAATGCAATTGCCATTTCCTCCATCTTCTAACAATTCCGAGGACGAAGCCGATGATGAGGACCCTGAGGCTGATGATGCTGATAAAGAGGAGGATGCTATTGGGGCCAAGTCCCTTACTCTGAATGAACAAGTCTTGGACTTGACTCAAGATGATGAGGATGAGATCTCCAAAAGCACCTCTCCTAAGAAAGCGACATTTGAGGCCGAAGTCCAAGCAGCCGAGAAAAGCTTGGATCAAACTCTACTTGAGATAGATGCCGAGATATCGGCGGAGAAGGAATCCTTACTGCCAGCCGAGGCCGACACAACGCCAACAATCGAGTTTGAGCAATCTGACATAAATGCCAATGCTTCTAATACTTAGGGTTTTCTTTGTTTTCTGAACTTCTCTTTCAATTGTAACTTTTGTAGTTTGGACAAGTAATCTCTCAAGTCAGGCCGAAGTGCCTTCTTGTCTTTAAAATAATTTCCTTTATGAATGTATGGTTTTTCTTTTGGCTAAGTGTTGAATGCTCTTTTCATACATGTCCACTGCTTTTTTGCATTTCTTCAAAGTATACCTTAACTGTATAATAAATTCGGGAAAAAATACCTCGGATATAAACCTTGACTGTTTGTCTCGGCCAACCATTGGAATACCTCGGCTAACACTTAAAAATATTAAAATATTTTTACAACTATTATTCAGTCTAGCATTGCTTTTCTATCTCCATATGATGTCTTCTATTAAGACTTCACCATTTCCAAGCTTTGATAACCCGGTTGGTTACCTCGGGTAATACGTATCTCGGATACTTCATTCATAATTACCTCGGCCAACTCCAACTTGTAAATTTTTCTGAAATTTCAACGAGTGTTAAGCCCATTCTAAAAATTCCAACAAGTGCCAAGCTCTCAGGTTTATTTATCATTCCTGCTCCCTGCCCCCTTATGTGAACTTAAGTTCTACTTAAGTTCACATTAAGCATGTGTCTATGGTCTTTCACTGAAGTCAGATTCAAACAAAGATTTCTCGAGGTGTTTCAACCTTGGTTTATTTGTTAATGAAACTTAGTTCTCTTCTGAGTTTGACTTTGCCGATATAACAAGTTCAGGTTAATTTCAACTTAGTTCAACTCCATTATATGTAAGTATAATTCAACTCTGTCATATAATGAGTTTAAGTTATTCGTTATGTTTCATTCAAAAACATCGCCAACTTAGTTCAACTCTGCCATATAATAAGTCTAAGTTTTTCATCATGTTTCATTTGGAAATATCGCCAACTTAGTTCAACTCTATTATATGCAAGTGTAATTCAACTCTGCCATATAATAAGCCTAAGTTTTTTGTCATGTTTCAGTTGGAAACATCGCCAACTTAGTTCAACTCTATTATATGCAAGTGTAATTCAACTCTGCCATATAATAAGTCTAAGTTATTCGTCATGTTTCATTTGGAAACATCGCCAACTTAGTTCAATTCTATTATATGCAAGTGTAATTCAACTTTGTCATATAATAAGTTTAAGTTATTCATCATGTTTCATTCAGAAACATCACCATGGGACTAGTCAGTCCCATCATACAAATTTTAAATTCATCAAACTAAAACCTTATTATTACTTCAGCTAATAAAATTAAGACATAAACTTCGAAAAACCAAAAATCTAATGATAGAAAAACTTCAAGTTGCAAGTGTTCCAGGGTCTTGACAACTCTTTGCCATCATTGTATTTGAGCCGATATGCCCTGTTAGACATATTGATTTTGATGATTTTGTTTTAATTTATGTTTTTGGTTTAATTGAAGAGTTAAATTGTTTGAAATCTTATAATTAATTTAACATCATAATTCATTCTCATTTTGTCTTATTTTTGATTATTAGAGGCCAAAATTTTAGCTTAAACAAGGAAGAACAAAGCAGAAAAACACAACAGCAAGCAACAACAAAAACATTGTTTTTTATTTTATTTTAATAGATTATAATTGAAAACTTATTGTTTGATTAAATCATTATAATCTATAATCTTTTAGTGTTTAACTATGTTCTTGAAGGTCAAAAAGATGTTTAAACAAATGTTAAAGAAATCCCAAAACAGAGCCCAAAACAACCTAACACAGCAGTAGCTCAAAATGTTCAAACAATCCAGCTCAAAACATGGCACCGAACGTTCGGGTGGACATCCGGCCAGTTATCCGTCCGGATGATCGGCCCTGGCCTTTTCTGCCCAGTTTTGCTTCAGTTCGAAATTTCTTCTCAACGGCTCTGAAATACAACGACTATTTTTCATAGTAAAGCTGTTCCAGACCATGCTATGCCTCCTACCAAGATCAAATCAATAATGATGAAATGATTTTTATTCAAAATGAATTCAATGGATCTATAAGCCTCTTAATCTATATATATCAGAGAGCCTCAGTGAACAAAATACTGAAACTATATACAAGTTACAGGACCCATAAAACATTCCTTGATCAAAAATCATTCTCATCTTTTCTCTAAAAATTCTCTGAGAAGTATTCTTCAATTTTGTTTACATCTTTCTCTCAGAAATTATACATTGAGCCTTATAGCCTTAAGCTTATCTTTCTTGTGTGAGGTTTCCAGAAAAATCAAAGCTTCATTTTATATATCTATCTTTGAGAGATAATTCTTGCAGCTTTCTATGAAAGCAAAAACACTTTCTTTTCAACCTTATAAGAGTGTAGTACACTCAGTGTTCTTGACTTAGAAAGTCTGTGTAAAATCTGTAGATGATTGCTCCATTTGTGAAAAGGTTGCTAGCACCCTGTGAAACTAGATTATAGTGAAAAATCTCAAGTGAAGCTTGAGGAGTGGACGTAGGCCGAGTTGAAACCGAACTACTATAAATTTGTTTGCCTCTCTCTCCCTTATCTCTTTATTTTATTTAAATTTCCATAGCTATATTTCACATTTTCACTGTACTAAAATTATTAACTGACATAGTTGTTAGAACACTTGTTTTAATTATTTTTATTTCATTAACTATATTTATCTATTTTTCTAGTCATATTTTTATTAGGGCATTATTAATTTTTAATTGTAAAAACCTAATTCACCCCCCTCTTAGGTTTTCTTTTGGGTAACATGCCCCATTACCGGTGATCGAGATAATTTTATAAGGCCTCTCCTAATTTGGGCCAAGCTTGCCTCCCTAAGATTCTTCTTGTTGCCGACTATTTTCCTTAGTACAAGGTTCCCAACTTTGATCTCTCTTGGGTTGACCTTCTTGTTGTAAGCTCTAGCAAGTTGTTGCTAGTATGCCCCCAGCCGAATTGCTGCTCTCTCTCTTTTCTCCTCCAGTAGGTCTAGATTTCAGGCTAGAAATGCCTCATTAGTATCATTTTTCACTCATTGGGCTCTGATCCCTGGAATGCCGACTTCTAGTGGGATAACTGCTTTAGTGCCATAAGCCATGACAAATGGAGACTCCCTCGTTGATCTTCTCGGCGTGGTACGATATGCACATAGTACATTGGGCAACTCTTCCACCCGTTCTCCTTTTGCTGCTTCCAGCCTCTTTTTGATTCCATCCAAGATAGTCTTATTGGATGCTTCTGCTTGACCATTGCTTTGAGAGAAACTTGGAATAGAGTAGTAGTTCTTGATTTTGTACTTTGCACAGAAGCTTTTGATTAACTTACTGTTAAACTATGTGCCATTATCTATTATTATTGTCCTTGGAATCCCAAACCTGGTGATGATGTTCTTCTATATGAAGTTATTCACATCAATATCTTGAATCTTCGCAAGGGGTTCAGCTTTTACCCACTTTGTGAAGTAATCAGTTGCTACTAGCAGAAACTTTCTCTGTCCAGTTGCCTGGGGCAGTTGTCCAACAAGATCCATGCCCCACTGGGCGAATGGCCAAGGGCTGGACATTGGGTTCAAATCTGCTGTTGGTTGATGTATCAAAGGTGCAAACCTCTGACACTTATCGCATCTTCTGACGTAGGCTTCAGCATCCTTCTTCATGTAGGGCCACCAGTACCCCTGAGTAATGGCCCTATGAGCAAGTGATCTGCCCCCAACATGGCTGTCACATACCCCTTTCATGTATTTCATATAAGAAGTCTTCATCCAGGGAGGGGTGCACACACCTCAAAAGGGGGCTAATAAAAGGCCTTCTGTAGAGACGTCCTTCTGCTGTTAGGCTAAACCTTACCGATTTCAGTCTGGTCTTGTGCGCCTTTTTGCGATCATCTGGTAAGTTGCCGTCCCTAAGAAACATCACTATTGTATCCATCCAACTTGGACCCATCTCCACACACATTGTTTCATACTTTGTGATCAGTGGTTCTACACTTGGGCCTGACAAATAATCAACAATTATTGTCCTTGCCACCCCTGATTTTATTGCACTAGCCAGGTTAGCCAAGGCATGGGCATGGCTAATGTCATCTCAACTAACCTGCTATAGTCGGCAATCCTGAAACAAGGCTAACAGTCTAACAACCTCTTTTACGTAGGCTATCATTGTATACTCGCATGTTGCCTGGTTCACAATAAGTTGTGAGTCATAGAAGACTACCACCTCGTCGACTTTCATTGCTGCTGCTAACTTCAACCCTGCGATTAGTGCCTCATATTCTGCTTCATTGTTTGAGAATTTGAACCCCAAATGGATAAACTGTTCCAACATTCGCCTATCTGGTGACACCAACACCGCTCCTGCTCCCGCTCCTTGACAATTTGAACTCCCATCAACAAACAGGCAGAAGGAGTCGCTGATGTAGATATTGTAGCGCTTCGATTTTTCTTCTTTCTTCTGCTCTGCTGTGGGATTTTTCTTTCCCAGTTGAATCTCCTCTTGTTCCCCTAGACACCCTAAGCCGCGGCTCACCGGAGCCTGACGTGGGATGGCACCAGGTGTGAACTCAGCCACAAAGTCGGCCAGAACTTGGACTTTGATTGCCGTTCTAAGTCTAAACTCTAAGTCATATTGGCTCAACACTATTGCCCATCTGGCTACCCTGCCTGTCAGATCTCCTTGCTTTAACAGGGACTTTAAGGGATGCTCAACCAATACCATAATCTTGTGGGCTTAGAGGTAATGATTTAACTTTTTGGATGTCATCACTAAGGCCAATGTCAATTTCTCCAGGGGCAAGTACCTAGTCTCTGCGCCTGCTAGGGTTTTACTCACATAGTATACTGCCCTTTGTTCTCCATTCTCTTCTCTGATTACCATTGCACTCATTGCATGCTCTGAAATCACCAAGTATAAGAACATTTTCTCTCTAGGTATTGGATTTGAGAGAACTGGAGTTGTGATCAGGTATTTTTTTAAGTTAGCCAAGGTGACTTTGCACTTCTCTGTCCACAAAAAATCTGTGCCTTCTTAATAAACTGAAAAATGGTTTACACTTATCTGAACTTCTACTTATAAACCTATTCAGGGCTGCAGCCCTTCCTGTTAGCATCTGTACTTGTTTTGCCGATTTTGGGCTCTTCAAGACAAGGACGGCCTTGATTTGATCTGGGCTTGCCTCAATGCCCCTTCTAGTAACCAGGAATCCCAGAAACTTACCAAACCCAACTCCAAATGCGCATTTCAAAGCATTGAATCGGAGCCGATATGTTCTAAGAATATCATAAATTGCCTTCAAGTCGGCCAGGTGATTCTCAAGTTCTTTGGTCTTCACGACCATGCCATTAATGTATACTTCCACTGTTTTGCCAATCAAATGTTTGAACATCTTGGTCACCAACCTCTGGTAGGTTGCTTATGTATTTTTCAACCCGAAAGGCATCACTCTGTAGCAATACAACTCTTTTGGGGTGATAAAAACAGTCTTCTCCTCATCAGGGGATGCATTGCTATCTGATAGTACCCCTTGTAAGCGTCCAAGAAGCTCATCCTTCCATGCCTTGAAGTGACATCCACTAATTGATCGATCTTGGGGAATGGGAAACTGTCTTTGGGACAAGCTTTATTTAGGCTGGTGAAGTCCATGCAGACCGTCCACTTCCCATTCTTCTTTTTCACAACAACTGTGTTTGACAACCAAGTTGGGTAGTTTACCTCCCAAATGGCTCTGGCCTCCAATAATTTGTCCACTTCCTCTTCTACTGCCTCCACATGAGCCAACGTCGGCCTCCTTGCTCGCTGAATGACAGGTTTAGCCGACCTGTCTACATTTAGTCTATGGCAAGTGACCTCGAGATCAATGCTAGATATCTCATATGGCGTCCAGGCAAACACCTCTCTGTTTGCTTGCAAGAATGACTCTAACTCCTTTTCCTCTTCCTCGGCCAAGCCTGAGCCAAAAAGGAAGAAGCGCTCTTCATCCCCTTGTTGGACCAGGATCTTCTTTAAGGTTTCCTCGCTTTTGTCGACTGGCTCTTTACCGACGTCATCCAGGACCTCCATGTCCTCGTCCTCAATCTTTACTGTTTCTGCTTCTCGTACATTGCAGGTGGATTTCATTGTTGCCATGGAGCAATTCTTTGCCTGCACCTAATCCCTTCTGGCCTCTTCAATTCCATGCTCTGTTGGGAATCGCAATAGCTGGTGCAGTGTTGAGGAAACAGCCCTTATTGCGTGCAACCATGGACTTCCCAAGATAACATTGTAAGGGGAAGGGGTGTTAATTACTGTGAAATCTGTGCTTACTTTCTTGGTGCCTACTTGCACCTTCAAATTTATTGATCCCAGGGGTCATGTCGGCGTCCCATTGAACCCGATCATCAGGCTGTTGGACTGCTTCAAATCATCTCGGTGAAGGCTGAGCTCCTTGTAACATTTGACATACATGATGTCACAAGAGCTGCCTTGGTCAATCAGAATGCGCCTTACCTGGCATTCTCTAATCTTGAGGGATACCACCAGAGCATTGTTGTGTGGATGCTGCACCATGTCTAGGTCGACTTCAGTAAAGGACACCAATGGTCCCTGGTACTCGTCTGTCCTAGGCCTCTTTTGCTGGACCTGTTGTAAGTGTTTCACCCTCTAAGTCTCCCCATATACCTCGTTCTCATTGTCCCTTGACTGAATCACATTGATCACTCGAGGTCCGTCTGCCTGTGGTTGTGGTGCTGGTGGAGGTGGTGTTACTGGTGCCTAGGCAACCTTGCCTGTTCTTCCCTCGTTCAGGCCTCATCTACTAGGTCCCTTAAGTGACATTGTCTGACCAGATCTTCTAAATGCGCCTTTAGGGCTCTACAACCCTACGTCAGGTGTCCATCTTCATTGTGGTAGGCACGGTGCTTCCCTAGACTTCTTCCCATAAATTTGCCAGGGATCCTTTCCGGCGCTCTGTAATATGGCTGGTTCCTGATCCTTTCTAGAACTTTATAAACTGGGATCCAGAACACAGTGGTGATTGCCTACGCAGCTCTCAGTCCTGTCTCTTGCCTGTTATATCCAGTATTATTTTGGCCTCGCTTCAGCGAGCCGTTTCTCTTCTCCTGCTTTGGCGTCTTTGTTTCCGGCGTGTCTTCTTCTGCTTTGGCATATTTCTAGATCCTTGCCATAAGCTCCTCCATGCTTTTTGGCAGAGTCTTTGCCAATGACTTCCGAAGCATGTAGTTATCCTCCATGCCATTCTTAAAAGATACGACCGCCAACTCTTGGTTACATCCTGGTATTCGGTTGAACACCTCATAGTACCTTTTGGCATAAGTCCTCAACGACTGCAATTTGTTTGTAATAAACCTGGCTACAAACATCTCGGCTAGGCCTTCCCAACTTTTCACAGTTCCTTTTGGCAACTTGTGAAACCAATCTGATACGATTTCCCCAAAGGATGAGGGGAACACCTTGTAGAGCAGCGGTTTGTTCCCGGTATAGTGCCATTGAATTCAAATATAAGCCAACGTGAAAGTTTGGATCAGACTTACCGTCATATCTTTGGAACGTTGGCATATGAAACCTTTTTGGGGCCTCAAACTTATCTAACTCTACCGAGAATGGCGTTCTCGGTTTGACCGGGGATGTGACCTCGGCATTCTGCCACTTCTTCTGGAGGTAGTCCCTCAAATCCTCCTTAGTCTGACCAGGAGTTCGGCTGTCAACAGATTTCAGCCTTTTTGGTGTGCTGCTCCCGGTTCGTTATGAGTCCTTTTGAACTTTTCTTCATTCATCGTATCAAAACAAAGTTCCTTCCTTTGAACATACTGATGTTCTTTGACATACGTTCCTTTGGTACGAGGCGTCCTCTGAGACTCTCCCCTTATTGACTCTGTTCGCCCAACGTCCCGTAAAGGCCAATGTGAGTGTTCTTTCACCCTGTCATGCTGAGAGACTACTTGGATGGCTTTTTGCCCCCCTTTTCTGGGCATCATTCTTGACCGCTGGAATCGGCGTGTCCTTCAATGGAAACGGTGGCTGCATGACGTTGTTCTGCATCATGAAGTTGACAACTGATTGTAAGTCTGCCAACTTGTTTTCCATTCCCTTCATCTCGCCATCCCTCCTCAGGCATCTGTCTTTCCATACCTGGAGGTCGTTTTCGTTGTAATACTCGTCTAAGCCTACTTTTTTAGGTGGGTCTCCCTCTTGGCCAACGTACTTCTCCCCTGGATTCTGATCCTGAGGTTCTTCATTACAGTTTTCCTCCTCTATATTAGCATCGACATACTTATCGCTCTCGCTAGGGATGTCGTCCCTAACCTTTTCTTTCTGCTCGTTGCTAGCCATCTGTTCTCCTTACTTTCCCATAGACGGTGCCAAATTGTGGGTGTTGATTTTTGACCACACAACCAAACAGGAAAACTCAGCAGGATAGCACCGGCAGAATAAATTAAGCTCGAACAACCTGTCACAAAAAGATAAGAATCCGGCGGTGGTTCGTCCACCTAGGGGCACTCCGATGATCAAGTTAGTAATCAATATCTCTCCAAGATAACAAATAGTACTTAACTCACTAGACAGAGCATAAAAAGCATACCTTAAACCCACGAGGGTGCCTTACTTTTACAGCTAGCACTAACCTGATCCTTGTAGAAGTCTAGCTTCAATGGACTTTGGCTCAATGCTCATCTTGGACTCCCAACTAGATAGAGATAAACTCGCTAAGAGCTTTATCTTTATCCAGACTGAGGTCCTCTCCCATTGTAGGACTCTTGTCCCTTATCTGCTCATCTCAGATTATGATATCTCCAAAGATAATCTCGGCCCAGCCAAGATCATCTCACATACGACCAAGCCACGTGGCACTCTAGCTGACACGTCGACGTCACCTCGGTCACGTGTTGTCATTTACAAAATATGCCCCCACATTCTTTTTTATAAAATTTAAATTTCATGTAAAATCTGATAAAGGATTAAATATGACCTATTAATGGCCGAATATGGCAGTTAGATATGGTGATAAGCTATTGTTGAAAATAATATCATTTTATGATTATAAGAACCTACTACTAAAATTTATAAATTGTTGAGATTTTAAAAATAAAAGTAGCCATATTTAAGTTTTTTTTATAGATATACATAGAAAATATAAACACAAATTTTATTAAAAATTGTTTTAAATATGATTTGTAAATTATTATTTTTTATTATGATAAAAAATATAACAAAATAAATAGGTAGTATGAGCTAAATAAATCACTAACGTGTGCTTGGTTAGGGGATCCGAGAAGTGATTTGGAAATGAAAAAGGAAAATGTGTGTGAAATTAGGTGAAATATAAGTATATTTTCGGAATTTTTTTTTTAAAGTCCCTGGTATTAAGATTTTATAAAGGACACTCAATATTTTCATAATGTCTAAGTTCCCTCAACATCGATCCAGAGAAAATTTGATCCAGATAATTTCTTTGGATGGATTTTCTTTGAACTTCACAGAGAATTTCTTTAGTCGAATTTTCTCTGGACTTCATAGAGAAATTCTGGTTCATAGAGAATTTCTCTGGACGAATTTTCTCTAGACTTCATAGAGAAATTCTGGTTCACAGAGAATTTCTCTGGTCAAATTTTCTCTGGACTTCACAGAGAAATTCTAGTTCATAAGGCTTTATTATTATTGAGAATTTCTCTGGACTATAAATTTGAATTGTTGAGAATTTCTCTGGATTATAAATCTATAATTTATTGCAGGGTGCATTCACAAGGCTTCATTATTATTCAGAAGCAAAAGAGAAACAATAATTATAAGCAAACTAGAGAATTTGGGAAAGATGAAAAATGAAGTTGGAAGAGAATAGAGAACTGCAATTTTCTCTGGTTGCCTCTTTAGGTGCTGAAGAAACTTCAAGGGCCTTATTCACCACAGGCTCAGGTTGTATTGGGACCTTTGGTTCTTGATCATACTCTTCACCTACCTCCTCATCACCTTTATCAAGAACGTCTTCTTCACTTTCACTTTCCTGTAATTCAACATCATATTTGAGTGATAGTTTTCCAAGACTCGTCATTTTTTTTAACTAGCTATTAATATAATGCCACAAGTGAAAAACATATAAATCCTGAACTACTCAAAACCAAGAAAACTTTACTCAACTCAACGAGTCTTTGTCCTAAATACTCAGGGTCCCTCAACATCGATCTAGAGAAAATTCAATCCAGAGAATTTCTCTAGACGAATTTTTTGTATCAGATACAAATTCTATTACAGGGTAAATCTCTATCTCTTCCAAATTAGGAAAATATTAAAAGATAACAAAACAAAAGAGAACGGAACTATTAATCAAGAACTAAAAGTCATAATTGATATAGAGAAAATTACAGTTCTCTCATCTCTTCCAACTTTATTCCTCATCTTTCAAACTAGAAAAAAATTGAAATTTCTCTGAGTATCAAAGAACTCCAGAGAAAATTGTGTAGAGAAAATTTGTGTGGCTTTGTGTGGCTCTATATTAGATTTTTTTTTTTTTTTTTTTTTTTTTTTGGGGTGTGGTTTTGTGTGGCTCTATCTAGAGAAAATTGTGTTAGAGAAAATTTGTGTGTCTTTGTGTGGCTCTATCCAGAGAAAATTCATATGGCTCTTTTCCAATTTTCTCTGGTTTTTTGTTGTTTAATTTTCTCTGGACTATAAGACATTCACTCAACAACAAACCAGAGAAAATTGAACAACCACCATTTTGACCAATTTTCTCTAGACTGTAAGACATTCATACAACAGCAAATCAGAGAAAATTAAACAACAACAAACCAGAAAAAATTCAACAACAATAAACTAGAGAAAATTGAACAACCACCATTTTGACCAATTTTCTCTGGACTGTAAGACATTCATACAACAGCAAACTAGAGAAAATTGAACAACAATAAACCAGAGAAAATTGAACAACTACCATTTTGACCGATTTTCTTTGGACTATAAGACTTTCATACAATAGCAAACTAGAGAAAATTGAACAACAATAAACTAGAGAAAATGGAACAACAACAAACCAAAGAAAATTGAACAACCACAATTTTGACCAATTTTCTCTGGCCTGTAAGACATTCATACAACAGCAAATCAGAGAAAATTGAACAACAACAAACCAGAGAAAATTGAACAAACACCATTTTAACCAATTTTCTCTAGACTGTAAGACATTCATACAATAGCAAACCAGAGAAAATTAAACAACAACAAATCAGAAAAAGTTGAACAACCACCATTTTGTCCAATTTTCTCTAGATTGTAAGACATTTATACAACAGCAAATCAAAAAAAATTGAACAACAACAAATCATAGAAAATTGAACAACTACCATTTATCCAACAACAGAATAAATATATAGCCAACAACAGGCAAGAAAATTGTCAATTGATACAAAATCTCAGAGAATAACTTGCTGAATCATGAATGGCTCTCTCAATTTTGATAGAAACCAAACAGGACATCAACTAACAGAGAAGTGGAATTTTTTCTCCAATAAATCAAATCAAACTTGCAATACAAATCAAAGCTAGATAATTTTTTTTCTTCAAACTTCAATGGCAGAAGAAAGTTGGTAAGTCTATTTTCTGTTAACCTTTTTCAGGCAACCCCAAGGTCTGTAAGCTGCCACGACGATATGAGACCAATTTCCAACATCAACAACAACTCTATTAAGCAAAACAAATAGGAACAAATAGCTGAGTATTAATCCCTCATATCATTACATGTAAAGTAAAGGTAATCCAATAACTCCCAAGCTCATAACATCACAACATATCAAGAGATGTCTATACACTTATACGGTACTTAACAAAATGGCTTTGTCAAGAGATGTTTAGAGAGAGAGAGATCTTCACATCAAAGAATAATTTATTTTTCTATAAATTTATGTACAACAACAAATAATAACACTTCAAGAACTACAAGAATCCCAATCAAAAGCTTAAAAACAAATTGCTTTACAACAATGAATTTCTGTTTTCTTGCAATGTTTTCATATCCTTAGTTCTCTACAATAGAGCACTTAATCTAATTCCAGAGAAAAATAAGTTTACCTGTAATCTTTTTGTAAGCAAAGGCAACAGTTGTCATCTGGGTCTTATTCGGAAAACTCGATTGTACTATATCGAGTGGAGTATATATCATACTTCATAGGCCTAGCATGCCAGAGAAATGTTGCTGTACTTTCTTTACTCTCTATAATATCTCGAGATATCTCTTTTGTGGGATTGAAAGGAGTTCGACGCCAACGGCGACGACAAGATCTCGACGACGGAACTCGTATCAGTCATGAAAGCTCTCCAATCCAATACATCGGAGGACGAAGTGAAGCGGATGATGGAGGACCTCGACACCGACCTCAATGGCTTCATCAGGACAAGAATGAAGTGATCTTGTCTTTGAGATCGATGAGAGAGAGAGAGAGAGAGAGAGAGAGAGAAGAGTAGCGGGATATATCAAATTTTTTTGTGATAGATGGCTGTGAGGTTTAAGGATTTTAGACATCAAAAAATAATATCGTGGATCTCTTCCATTACTAAAAATGAAAGAGGGACCTTCGATTAATTTTTCTTATATTTTATTTATATTGTACCTACTTTTTCTATTTTCATTTTTTTTTTTCCAAATTCCTTTATAAATCACCTCACAAAATGCAGCGTAGTCAAAATATATTAATTTTTTTTAGATGATGCTAAAAAAGACCTAAACATTGCCCTAATTTTTCCCAAATTTTGGTCAATAGTATTTACTGAATTTTGAAAAAAGAAAGTGCGTCAGTTGAATGCAGCGAGTATACGTCTCAGTATACTCGAGAGAGTATATCCGTACTGAAAAGATCATTACCTCATGACAGTTATAACAAACTCGCGCGCTTTCTCTCTCTCTACATAAGCAGACCCTAATTTGCATCTCCACCCAACTTTCACTCTTTAAACCTTTACTCTCTCTCTCTCTCTGAATCTCTGAGTATTTGGGTTTTAAATTTTGAAGGAAGAAAAATGGCGGCACAACTGGTGGCTCCACCGCAACTACCACCGCAAAAGGCGTCGCTATACGTGGGCGATTTGGACCCAGAAGTGATGGAGATGGAGCTCATTGAAGCTTTCCGTCAGATAGGTCCGGTGGCCTCTGTTCGCATCTGCAGAGACATACTTTCCAATCGATCCCTTTGCTATGGCTACATCAACTTCTTATCTCACTCTGATGGTCAATCTCTCTCTCTCTCTCTCTCTGTCACTCTATTCGTTTGTTGCATGTGCATTTCGAAATGGGTTTCTGCTTCTTTCCCCCCCCCCCCTCTCTTTCTTGTATCTTGTTTATGGGTTCTTCAAGGGTTTTGGTTGTGATTCAGGGGTTCTCTGTTTTCTGTGGTGATTTGTATAATTTGTTGTGTTTCTGGTTCGGAAATTGGGTTTTCGTTCTTCGCGTTCTGTTTTCTTGGTTGTTTTAATTTGTTATGTCTATCGATTTTCATCTACATTGTATGAGAAGTGGGTTAGGGTTTTTCTCTTCCTGTTTTGTTGAGCTTTATGTAATTGGAACCCCATTAATTTATTAGACTCCTGCTCTGTCTTGTTTCTTGAAACTACATTTTTCTATTTTTGCCAATAATGATGTGTTTTCTGTTTGATTCAGGGGTCTCCATTTTCTCTGGTGATTTGGGTAATTTGTTGTATTTCTTGTTTGGAAATTGGGTTTTCGTTGTTCTTGTTATGTGCTTTGAATCCAGTAAAATAATGATATCCCACGGTGAATTTGTTATATACTTTTTCTTGCTTGTGAATTGGTTGTTTTATTGTGTTCTGTTCTTGGAAATCTCTCTCTCTGTTTCTTTCTTTATCTCTCGCTAGCTCTTTTTTTGCGCTCTCTTCTTGTATTCGAAATGGGCTAGGGTTTTGTTGAGCTTCATGTACTTGGAACCATTAATTTTATTAGACTTATGCTCTGTTTCGTTTCTTGAAACTACATGTTTGTATTATTTCTCTGATTTGTTCCTCTGTTTTGGTCAGCTTCTAAGGCTATTGCTTGTCTGAACCACACCCAATTCAAGGGAAAACCCATGAGACTAATGTGGTGTCAGCGAGACCCTCTTAAAAGAAAGACTGGTGTTGGCAATCTCTTCGTCAAGAACCTTGACCCGTCTGTTACCAGTGCTTGCTTGGAGGGAGTTTTCTGCAAATTTGGAACTATACTTTCTTGCAAGGTGGCTGAGGAACATGGGAAGAGCAAGGGTTTTGGGTTTGTTCAGTTTGATTCAGAGGATTCATCCATGGCCGCTCTCAATGCTCTCCATGATACCATGCTTGAAGGGAAGAAATTGTAAGTACTCCTTTATTCCTATTTTAGTCATTATTCTATCCTCTCAATGCTTATTTGTCTATGAGACGGATTTTGTTTCTTGATGGGTTGTTCTTTTTAAGATTGTGGCCATTTTCATAGTTTGTCTAGTTCAATTAAATGATTAAGTTGTAGTTTCTTTTATATTGTATGAATGGATTATTGGGTTTTTGTTTACAGACTCTCTCTCTCTCTATATATATATCTATCTGTGTATGTGTGTGTGTGTGTACATTTTTCCTTAATAGATGCTTAGCTTTGAAGTGACCTACACATGCTGCTTCAGTTTACTGAGGGCTTTATGTTCATATCTGATCAGCAAATTTTTAAGTTTGTTGGTTGCAGTCTTGGAGGCTTCTTCACTTTCTGCTTTCTATTTAGTTTTGTTTGATTGAGTGTTCGATTGAGTGTTCTCCATTTTGTGCGTTCTATATGCGAGTGTCCCTCTTCTTTGATCTCTTTTATTGGTGCTCTTCATAATGTTCATTCGTGTAATCTATAAATAAGACATGGGTTTCTTATAGGTTCTATTTCTCATTATTTGTATAACCTTTTTCACTGATGCTCTACTTTACCATCTATTGCTGTTCATTTCTGATTTTGGCATATACATTAAATAAATTGTAAAAAGTTCAAGTATACAGTATACTTTAGGTAGGAATGAATATTACACATAGGAGCATGCATATCATTCAGAACTCCAGACTAATGATTACTTAGTTATTTGATTATTTTTGTTAGAAAGGTTTGTTACTTACTAATTGCTCTTTGTATGAATTGTGGTTCTCTGCGCTTCTCTTTTCCGTTCAATTGTGTTCTTTGAAGGTGCTCTATTCCTTAGTTTGGAGTTTGGACACATGCTTGGATCTTATAGTTATAATATCATTTTGTTGTCACTTTCTTGAATGAATGATAGAAGAAAAGAGTCTTTAAGTGGTTCCCTTCCTGAAACATGTTAATAATTTATTCTTCTATTCATTATCGTTCTTTCCAAACAGTTTTATTAAGATAATGCTGTTATAATTGGGTTAGAGTGCTGGGCCTTCCAGTATTGTTTTCATAGTTTTTAACAAAAACTGGTTGTCAAGGCATTTTCTTGATTGTGTTTAGGCCATTATTGTTAATCTTGTGTCTTGGAAGAGGAGTAACTTTGACAAATTTATTAATCTGGTATCCTTTCAGATATGTGTCCAAATTTGTCATGAAAAGTCAGAGGAAGGATGCCCAAGAAGAACCAAAATTCACAAATCTGTATGTGAAAAATCTCTCTGAAAATGTGACAGAGGATGTCCTTAAAGATAAATTTTCTGAATTTGGGAAGGTCTGTAATGTTTTGATCATGAAAGATGCTGATGGAAAATCAAGGGGTTTTGGATTTGTCAACTTTGAGTTACATGAAGACGCTAAGAAGGCTGTGGAGGCCTTGAATGGTACACTACTAGGTAAACACAACTTGCCATTTGTACTCCTTGATTTGACCTCAATGGTTTATGAAGATTAATATTGAAATGCATGTATTTTTTTTATGGATCAGGATCAGGATCAGAGAAGTTGTTTGTTGGAAAGGCTCAGAAGAAAGACGAAAGGGAAGAGCTTCTAAAACGTGAATCCAAGGAGAGAATCAATTGTCATACTGAAAAGCCAAAGGCTTCAAATCTGTATGTGAAGAATCTTGATGGATCTATCAATGACAAAATTTTAGCAGAACATTTCAGAGGTTTTGGAAAGGTAACTTCTGCAAAAGTGATGCGCTACGACAATGGGATTAGTAAGGGATTTGGCTTTGTGAGCTTCTCCAATCCTGAAGACGCAAAGAAGGCTTTGCATGCATTTCATGGTTATAGCTGAATCTTATCTCTTTTTTCCTTTGTTCTCTGTATTATTAAGTTATTTTTTAGTTCTCTAAATCGAGTGTTGTTTCCATTAGGAACCATTTTCCGAGGAAGGTCTCTGTATGTGTCTATCGCTCAATGTAAAGAAGAACGCTGTAAAGAATTGCTGAGTTACTATGCACAGTACCCACTGGGGTCTTTCTATTCTCCAAATTTTGATATCCTTAACCCTCGGTTCCATCCAACCTATTACAGTTTCCCTCCTCATTCTACTCCAACCCCTGTATCATCACGCATAACTTCATACCAGCTAATGATGATGAATCAATATCTTAGAAGTGGAGGTACGCTGTATCCTTTGACGTCACAGAGTTACCAGGGAAATGTTTCCACATACGTAAGGAAATTCTATGGTTTCATGTAGTTGCTGCTTTTTACCATGCTTTTATCTACATTTGATTTTTGTTTGCATAACTTGAGAAATGCAATTGCAGGTTCCTACAAGGCAATCTCAGCAAGCGACCTACACGGACTATGTTTACCAACATGTATGTCTCTTTTACTTTCTTATTTAATTGTGACAGATGAATTCGCCTCTTGGCATAGTGCACTACTTGCATAAAATGGCCATTGTACATCACTTCCTGCACTTTTGGGCTATGTTTGGATCGTGGATTTGGAAAGAAAAAGGAAGAAAAAGGAAAAGGCGAAAAAATTTAGCTTATATTTCACCCAAATTCATAATTCAAATACAACCGTAGAACTTTATGAGGCTAAGTATATTATTATTTCATTCACAATAGCATTTACGTAATTGCTCAACTAGTGATAAATTTCAATTGCAATAATCAAAAATTTATTTTCCATCATTCACTTTGTGCTTCTTCTTCTTCTTATTTTATTTTTAATTTTATTTTCATAAAATCTTTCTTCACAGCCAATGAGATATCCCAACTCTGGTATACTATCTACCAGACAGCTGAAATATGAGACTTGCATGGATCAGAAAATATCCCGGAAGAAGAAAAGTGGAGCTGCAGAAGCTTCATCCAAAGGATTTGTGTCTACAAATGATCTTACTCCGGCATCATCCCTTGGAAACTGCAAGGAAAACATTGGGGAATTTCTCCACCCTCCGGCTAAGAATCTTCAGGTGTGTGTGACAACCCAAATATCTCGTCTAAAAAAGGACGGTAAACTACTTTCCTATGGTATGATAGCTAATGTAGTGATTTTCTCTTTTTCTCTTACTAGCCTGTGCTATCGACAAAGATAACAGGAATATGGATGGAATCGAAGAATACAACGGACGCAAATGCTCGGGCCATTGCAGATGGTCAAGTTGCTCAGGCATCTCAGTCTGCCCTCTGCTTGAGCCACTGATCTAACATGTCGTGTACTACTTTCTCACACAACACACTTTTTTCCGCTGCTGAATTCACAACACACTGTCGCTACATGTTTTTCTGCCGTTTGGAAGGTTTTGCTGTGCAATCGAATCATACTATAAGACTAACTGATGCGGATAAGGATTGTATTTTTGAATTATAGTACTCCACAGAGAGCATTTTAGTTCTTAATTCGATGATACTGCGTCCTTTCCCTTTCACTATATGTACTTGATACTTGTTTGGTTGTTGAGATTTACTAATGAAGATAGATTTTGGATTTTCATGCGCCTCTGTCTTGATTTGCATACATGTCAAACAAAATTTGAACTCCAATTTTTCTAACAGAGATCTTAAATGTTGAACAAATCTATACATTTCCTTCTAAGTCAATCTTGTATGCATAAGATTTCAATTATGCCTGCCCTTCCTCTCTGATGACTCTGTATGCATAAAATTCTTGAAACCCACCCCCCCCAAAAAAAAAAAAAAAAAAAATTCTTGAAGGGTCTGTGAAAATACTGTTTCTGCTTTCATTTACTATTTGTTTGTCTTTGAAATCTTTACTTACTACCTTGAAGGGAGTGGTTTGGAGGGGCCTTTCTTGTACATGGTGATGGTTGGATTGGGTGTGTTAATGGTGTCCTCTCTTGGTGGGATGGTCATATCCTTTGCACATGGGCTACTTACCCCTTCATTTATTAGGGTTCTCCCATCCGATCACCTTTATGGATAATTATTAGGTAGTTCCATTCTAGAAGTCCACGTGGTGGTTTCGAGAAATGAGAAATTGCAAAAACACACTAGATGTGTTATCGTTTGTCTTTGATCCAAAAAAGGTAGCTTTGCACCCATATAAAGTTTTTTACTATGCCATTGGTTAGGAGCACCCCTTGAACAGTGACACATGATAAGACTATTAAATAATTACCCTTAGTTAAAAATTATTTAATAATCTCGAAATATTACTTTAGTACGTGCACGTCGTTCTCCCAACTTTTAAGATCTTACAAAAAGAGGTGGATGAGATAGCCTTGTCTCTCACTCAGTCAATCATAGTAGGTAGGCTTAGCTATGCTCACTCCATATTAATCTTCACTCATCCCATGACCTCTACACTTATTAGTAAGATTATTAAAATCTGTATTATGATCTTATCATTTCAAAACAAATTGTCCTTAAAATGATACTTTTATTTACAAAGATGTTAATATCACTGGATAATTATAATAGTAATTTTTTCACTGGATAATTAGTAGTTTTTCATCTTTTTCTTATGAGAGTCCTTACAAGACAATAAATGCAGCAATACATGAGAGGCTTTTACCTCTCCTCTCACCAACAAGAACAACGGGAAAAGGGAAAAAAGTAGTAGTAGCAAACAAACGAGGTCTTCAACGACATTGTACAGGGCAGAGAGTCACAGACACAGATAAATAGGAAATCTAAGCCTTGAAGCTCATCGTCATCCGATGAGATTGATACCTTGGAGGATCAAGGAATCAGCAAGAACCTGGTTAGCAGCCTGAGAAGGATGGACACTGTCCCAAAACACATACTGAGAGGCATTACTACATGTCCCTATCGACTTTGGATTGCACAACAACGATGTTGTCTCCACCGTCCCTGTTCCGCAGCAACCTTTACTTGCTTCTGCAAAACCTGCAACCACCATTGTAAAAGTAGATGTTGTAATAAAAAATTTCACTCAAGAGGGGACGATCAGCGTGTAGCGATCGTCTGTGAATGTGATCATAGGAGTCTCTACCCTTTGGGAGGTGAACACAAAGAGGCTAGGAAGTTTTATCCATAATCAAAACAATGAGATTAGATTATGCCAAGAGGCTCTAAATTTTTCACAAATATTCTATATGCACAAAATTCGATAACAAAACTGAAAATAAATCTCTTACATGAAGTGAGTCCCATCATATGTGTAGGTTCCACCCATGTGTGTCCAGTTTCATATTTGAATTATGTGCACATAAATTTTTTTAAAAAACTTTTTAAAAAAAAAATGTATGCTTAATCAAATGAGAAAAGTTAGGGATCATGAAAATTTTCTCATGAAAATGATCATGAAAGAGTTATGATCCTTGGATTACCTTGATTAGTATGTGGTGTTTTATTCTAACTATAATCCAAGGGTCACAAAGTTTTCATGATTATTTTCATGAAAGATTTTTTATGATACCTAACATTGCTGTAATCAAATTGGTTCAATTTTTTATTGGATGTTTGTTTGTAGCAAAGGTGACATGAAAAAGCTTGGTTACACATACCATTGCTTGAAGGAGACTTGACAAGGTCATAGAGGGGTTTGAAAATGTCAAAGACTGCAATTTTAAGCTCTGGAAGTTGCTTTTGGAGATTTGTTACTGCTGAGTTGATCTTCTTGTTGAACCCTTGCGCATCTGTGTTGATTCTTGATACACACCCACTTTGATGGAACCCAAACAGAGTGCTGGCTAATGGAAGACAACCCAATGGTGGGAGTGAAGTCACTCCTATTCTCCTTGCTCCCAATCCATACAAGTCCTGTTTACCAAACACACCAAATCAACATCTTTAATCACATTCCTTTCTGTTTATGATCAAATTATATTCCATTTTTGTCATATTGTTCTGTATTGATTTTCTGTATAGTTTATATGGTCTAATTAAAGAAGTTTGTCTTGATAAGTAACGGTGGAAGCCTAGTCTAGTGGATAAAAAAGTAATTTACAATTTGGACAACATGAAATCATATAGCCAGAGACACTTACCTTTTTACTCACAGTATCTTAGACAACTTCCATCCTACAAAACATTTGTTTTTTTTCCACTCCTCTTCCTCCCTTGCCGCTCCCTCATTTAATTTGTTCAAATTCTAAAATCTTTTTTATCTGTCAAATTAAGTTTCAACTATTACTGATTTGGCCAACCATCTCCAATTGTACCACATGAGTTGAAATAAAAAAATCTAATGACTAAGGTGGGGTTTTTGACAATTGCTTTAATATTTTTTTTTTGAATTTTTTTTAGAATTAAAAAAGATTTCACTTTTGTTAATTGTTAAAATAGTTAATTTTTTTGTTATGGTGAAAATTTTGTAGGTCTTTTCAATCTTTTGCTTTTTGGTGAACCCTTGTTAATTATATAGGGATACAGTGAAATTTCTCAGAGTGTTGAGAGTAAAATCATCTATGCACTATGCCGCTAAGATTCCTTAAAAAAAATATTTTTTATACCAAACTAAATATAAGAATTTAGTTCAGACTTTTTTAGTAAAAAAAAAAAGTTAAATGGAGATAGGTAAACAAACCTTAAATAGATAGAATTAATATTTTAATAATGAAAGCCAAATTAATCCCTTTTTTCTTTCAGCAATACTACGAAATCACGAAACATTTTTGGCGAAATCACGAAATATGTTTGGCAAAAATCATAACAAAGACATGACCGGTTGACCAACTAGTCAATTCTAAGCCTTGTCGGTCAGCTAGCCGATTGACTGGCCATGCCTTCGTTATAATTTTTGCCATATATTTTTCGTGAAACCTAAACTTACTATTCTAACAAAAGTAAAGAGAGTTAGGTAGGAACCTTAATGAAGGAAGAAAAAATGCCGACAAGGTAAGAGGAATACTGATCAGGAGTGAAGACTTTGTTAATGAAAGGATTGACATAGTAGTTCTGAAGAAAGTCACTGCTTCCAAAACTCAGTATGTATAATCCATCTTTCAAAATTGATGCTGCGTTTTGATTCCCTGCTATCTGTGCTAGCTTTCCTTGGTACTCCTTGTAATACTCCAACTGTTGTGACAGTGGTATTGCATGCTGCCCCACAAAATTTTTACAGTAAAAAAACAGTTTATAGTGCACTGATAGTGAAATTTCACTCTGTTTGGTTCCGGAGAAAGTGCCAAGTGAAAATACCAGGAACTATTTGAAGCAAGTACTGTTATTATTGTATGATCATAGAGTTTCCTTTTTGTTTGTGTTTTATATGCAACCATATGGATGAATGTCATAACTTTCATTGCCCACATCTATTTCTAATAAAATTTATATATTTGAAATCTACTCGTTGAGATCTATGAAATAAGAACCATACTAGATATGAAATTTTGTTTTGAAAAAAAAAAAAAACAACAAAGAAAAGAAAATCCTACAATTTTTGTGTGCATACTAGAGAAATTTTGCAATTATTATCCAGTTGACAACTGCAAAATTTATCAGTTTTTTGAAACAAAATTTCTCAAAATTTTTATATTGAATATAGATATTGTTTAATAGATCTTCTCGAATAGGTTCTAAAAATATAAATTTTACGAAAAACAAAGGAGTTTTGGAGTTGTGTAATTTTAAAGTTTTGAATAAAAATCCATAACTATGTCCAAGTTTTTATAGTGCCAAACTTACTGAATTTTTTTTTTATATATATAAAAAGTAAAATAAAATTGTGAGACAAAGTTCAGTAAATGAAGGGCGGGCCTGGCGTAGCGGTAAAGCTACCCTTTGGTGACCTGGTGGTCATGGGTTCAAATTGCGGAAATAGCCTCTCCGTTTGTGGGGTAAGGCTGCGTACATCAACACTTCCCTAGACCTCGCTTAAGCGGAGTTTTGTGCACTGGGTACGCCCTTTATAGAGTTCAGTAAATATGTAGTTTATGAAATCTATAAAAAAATTTACCCAATATATAAAAGCACTAAATGAGATGATTCTTACATTCAACATGGCTGTTTTGTCATCATAGCCAGATGCAGCAGAAGCAAAATTGGCTCCAATAAGAAGGTTTTTTCCAGAGGCCTGTGGGCTGAGATATGCTGGTGGGTATGTTGTAAATCCAAGTGTATCAGCTGCAAAGAGAATTTTGAATGATAATTATAGTAAGCAAATTTCTAGTTTAAGCAAAAAGAGTAAAACACCCTCGTATATAAATAATTTTATTGTGTAAACCACGGATAATTTCGTCATTTTCTTGTACTTCGAGTACAGTTTACTCCACGTATAGTTTAACTCCTGATACAAGAGATTATGTACAAACTAAACACATGGAGTAAATTAAATTATAGTGGTGAAGTAAAATTTGCCCTAATTAGTATTTTTTGATACAAACATAGATTGGACAAGACATTGATTTGACAAAAGCCAGTCATGAGATCATTTCTTCCTAAATTTCTCTATCCCCCTGTCTTAATCCATGATAATCTTGTGACATGAGAACAGAAATTTGAGTATATAGAATTTTTTCCGACAAGCCAATCTTAAAAGTACTACTTACCAGTGATATCAGTGGCTAATTTGCCATTGCAAAACCTTCCAGTTGGTTTGTGGTTGACGAAATCTCTCCCATAAGGTGGGTAATTAGCCTTGAAAATGGTGGGGATATAGTCATTGTTCCCAACATCCACAGCGGAGTCGCCAAATGTTATGATTGCTGGCACGAGTGTCGACGAATTTTGAGCATCCCCACCACCAATGGCTAATGCCAATGCCAATGCCCAAACCAATGCTTCTCTCATGTAAGTACCCATTTTTCAACCCAAAAATGGTTTTTTTGTTTTGAAGCTTTGAGCTGAGAGTGTTGTGAACTTATAGAGTGAACAACCCAACTGAAGTTTTGAGTTGAAGGAAGAACGAAAGTTGTCAAAACTTCAGTTGGGTAGAGATATTAATAATGACAAGTGATAAAAGTGGTTATGTAGCATTAAAAGCTCACACACAGATGCATAGTGATTATGTAAACCCTTTTTAAGTTTGATGCCATTGGTTGGGATTGTTCAAATGTCACTACTCAACATTACATTATGGAAACTACAATTATGAATTTTGGTCATCTAACAAAAGATAGAAGTGGTTGGGAGAATAATGAATGATCATGCATTGGGAGTGGCAGCCCTGAAGAAACTTTTAATTTTGTTTGTCACAGATTTTGGTTGACTTACAGTCAGTCAATTTATGAAACTATTTTTAACTTTTTTAAAAAAATCTGCTAATAATGTTTGGTATATTTTTTAAATAAAAATAGTTTAAATAAATTGGAAAAAAAAAAAAAGGAAGTTGATTATTGAGAAACGGGATAAGGGAGTGTTTGGTGTAATTATTAAAACATATTATAAATTATACCTTAATGGATTATAGATTATAACTTTAATTACAAGTTGTTAATCTGTTTTGTGCAGCTAATGGCTTATAGATTTAAGTTGCTGAGTAGTGGTTCGTAAATAAGTTTTGAAATAATTTTTTGATGTGTAAATATCATTTTTACCCTTGTTAATTGTAAATTGAATTAATCTTTATTAGTTGTAAATTGAATTAACTTTAAGGTCTTTCTAGTTTGGAGCTTGTGCCATTTTGATTTTTGATTTTTCAATTGTGACACATGTGACCATGAATTTTGAATTTTGTTTCAAATAAGGACAATTGAATATAGCATTGCTCAATTTCAAGGGTAAAGTTGTCAGTTTGATAAAATATAAACTAATTTGCTAAAAATAAATGTCAAAAAAATATTTTTAAAATTAAAAAAATTATTTTTACGCACTAAAGATAAAATTACATAAAATTGATCACTCTTTTACACATTTATTTATTTACCAAAATATTTTTTTAATTTTGTATTTGGATGATTATGTAACGGGTGGTTGTTTTTATTTTCATTAAATTAGTTTTTATTTTTTCAAAAGTCAAATACGACGACAACTTTGATATCATTATTAAACCAACCCAGTAAATCAAAAAATTCAAAACTAAAAACATTTCATATATTAAATATAGCGGTTACCATTAAAAATCTAACAATCATCCATTACATAATCATCATTCAAATACATAATAAAAATTAATTTGGTAAAATAAATAAATAAATGTATACAAGATTTATTAATTTTACATAATTTTATCTTTGGTGTGTAGAAATAATTTTTAGAACTTCAAAAATATTTTTTTGACATTTATTTTTGTCAAGTTAATTTATATTTTATCAAATTGACGACTTTGCCCTTGAAATTGAGCAATGATATTTTCAATTGTCCTTATTTGGAACAAGATTCAAAATTCAGGGTCAAATATATCACAATTGAAAAGTTAGGGATCAAAGTGACACGAGTCCCAAACTATAAGAACTGTTAGTGTAATTTGCCCTAACTTTTATTTTTTGTTATTCACTACTAGTGCACATTTCTTATAAATTAAAAAAAATTAATCCATAGTCTATTTTTTTAGTTAAAAAGAAAAAAACTAATGATATAATTATAAATTAACATACTCACAACAGAAATTGATAATTAGAAGTAGGGAATAAGCAGTTTTTCAGAATTAACTTTTTTGAATGAAAATAAGTTGCTAAAATTAAAAACTGCTTAAAATAAATTTAACTAAATAATCTAAAATAACTTTTTAAAATTAAAATCTATAAATTATTCAAAATAATCCATACCAAATGCCCCTAAATATTATCTTTAATTTTTGTTTTATGATCATCAACTTTTTAGCTTATAAGAATATGAAATTGACACTTGGCTAATTGTCCATCATCCGAGGCAATAATTTGAAATTGGCTCAAGTAATTGTTCACCCTCGGCAAGGGGTAATCTGATTGCCTCATGTTGGTCGGTTAGACGAGTGAGGAATTTTGCCTAATTTATCTATTTTTTATATAATTATATTGATTGAGAACACTATGTACACATGATAGACGGTATTCTTGGGACATGAGCAGTGTTGATCTCTTTTAATTAAGGATAAATTATTTAATATTATTGGCTTTGGGACTGTTTAGTGTGAGGACATAGTTTTTGAATAATAATACATGGCCGGGGTGCCACCGAAGTGTCGGCCGAGGTGCCACGTGTCCTGGTCATGACGCCAAGGTTATTTGCGAAGATATCGGAATCCGGGATAAGCGGATAAGGGACAAGAGTTCTAGAATGAGAGAGGAATTCAGTTTGGGTAAAAATAAGACTCTTAGAGAATTTATTCCAATCCTACTGGGAGTCCAAGATTAGCAGTAATCCTAAGTCCATTGAAGCTAGACTTCTATTGGGACTAGGTTTGTGTATGCTTTTTATGTTCTGTCTAGTGAGTTAAGCACTATTGGTTATCTTTTAGAGATATTTGATTACTGACTTGATCGTTGGAGTGTCCCCAGGTGGACGAACCATCGCTGGAATCTCTTCTTTTTTGTGACAGGTCGTTCGGGCTTAATCTATTCTACCAGTGTTCTCCAGCTGAGTACCAGTTTGGTAGTGTGGTCGGAAATTAACACACACAATTTGGCACCGTCAGTGGGAAAGAAAGGAGAATAGATGGCCAACGACGGACAGAAAGAGAAGGTTAGGGACGACACTCCTATTGGGAGTGGGAAACCTGTTGACCTTGACGTCGAAGAAGACAACTGCAACGAAGAGACTCGTGATAAGAATCACGGAGGAAAGGACGTTGGCCAGGAGGGCGGCGTACTGAAGAAATCGGACTGAAGTGGATATTATAATGAGAACGACCTCCAGGTATGGAAAGATAGATGCCTGTGGAGGGACGACGAGATGAAGGGAATGGCGGACAAATTGGCGGATCTGCAAACGGTCGTCAATTTCCTGATGCAGAACAATGTTATGCAGCCACCATTCCCACTACAAGATAAGCCGATTCCAACGGCCAAGAAAGGTGCCCAGAAAGGGAGGCAGAAAACGGTTCCTGTAGTCCCTCAGCATGGCGGGACCAAGGGACATTCTCACTGGCTTTCGCAAGAGGTCGGGCATGGAGAATCCCAGAAGACACGATCTCGGCCTAGATGATTAGGTCTGAGAAGAGGAGCTCAGCTTAAAGTGAGCAGATCCTAGATTCCAGAAGACAAGATCTCGGCCTAGATGATTAAGTCCGAGAAGAGAAAAGCTCAGCTTAAGTTAAAGACTTTTTATATAAGGTCCACAAAGGAGTAGGTGGAAGCCATGTAGAGGGCTAGAGAATGATGCTTGGGAGTTGGAATTTTCAAGCTAAGATCGGTTTAACACTTGTTGAAATTTAAGAAAAATTTACAAATTGAAGTTAAACTGAGGTCATGTTTAATACTTGTTGAAATTTTTAAGAAAAATTTACAAGTTGAAGTTAAACTGAGGTTATGTTTAACACTTGTTAAAATTTAAGAAAAATTTACAAGTTGAAGTTAAACCGATGCCATGTTTAACACTTGTTGAAATTTTAAGAAAAATTTACAAGCTGAAGTTAAACTGAGATCATGATTAAAGGAATGAATGATATAGGTTCCATCACCTCAGGATGCCACGGTAATAGAACCTAGGGGGTAGTTGTGGGGACATAATTTTTGAATGACAACACGTGGCCGAGGTGTCACCGAAGTGCCACGTGTCCTGGTCATGACGCCGAGATCGTCTCGGCTAGGCCGAGGTTATCTGTGAAGATACCGGAATCCGGGATAAGCGGATAAGGGACAAGAGTCCTAGAATGAGAGAGGACTTCAGTTTGGGTAAAGATAAGACTCTTAGAGAGTTTATCCCAATCCTACTGGGAGTCCAAAATTAGCAGTAATCCTAAGTCCATTGAAGCTAGGCTTCTATTGAGACTAGGTTTGTGTTGGCTATAAAAGAGAGGCACTCCCATGGGTCTAAGGTATGCTTTTTATGTTCTGTCTAGTGAGTTAAGCACTATTGGTTATCTTTGAGAGATATTTGATTACTGACTTGATCGTCGGAGTGCCCCTGGGTGGACGAACCACTGCCAGAATCTTTTATTTTCTATGACAGGTCGTTCGGGCTTAATCTATTCTGCCAGTATTCTCTAGCTGAGTACCAGTTTTGCAATGTGGTTGGAAATTAACACACACATTTAGTATAATTTATCTAACAACTTATAGTTTTTCTTATTTATTTATTTATTATTATTTTGAGAGTTTGTGTTAGACTATTTAATGTTATTTTCATTTACAATTTATTATGCGAAAATAGTTTAAATAAACTAACTAGAAGTTGGGTGATAAGTGCTTTTGGCCTCATTTGGTATCACTTATAAGTTAGTTTTTATGATTATAGTTTTTTTAATTATTAGCTTAAAAAATTTAAAATAAATTGTAAATCTGTTTGGTGCTTTCATAATCTACAAGGCCATGTTTGATTAGAAAGAAATAAATAATGGAGAGTAAATATGGTAGAAAGTAAAATAAAAGTGTTGGCATTTTTGACTTTCGAAGGTTAATAATGTAAATTTAAGCGTGCCAAGAAGGATCAATTAGTCTTTACAGATTTTATAATTGCCAACCAATTATCAAGTGATTGTGTTGAAGTTCTTTCAGTCTTAATGAAGAAGATTTTTATTGATGGCTTGTCTAAAAGAAAATTATAAATAGTAACAAGTAAATATAATTCAGAAATCGAATTTCATTAAGCAAATGAAAACTTACAATGAAGTTACAATGATCTAGCCTCGACGAGGTTCACATCAACAAACTACTGAAAAACTACTCCTAGGAAATGAAGTGCAGTACAGGAATTGAAGTGCTGAAAATGTAAAGAACTGGAAATGTAAAAAACTGGAAAGAAAATATTAAGTAAATGACTGGTTTCTGGATCTGAGTTTGTCCCCCTTCTATTTAGCCCTTTATGCTATTTATACTTTTTAGTGATAACTGTCGAAGCAGCCTTTTGATCGTCGAAATACGTTTCCACGATCTCTGGTCATGACTTCGCTCAACTAGCTCCCACTACACCTCTTTTGCAGTTAGGCTTTTCTTCTGAATTTGAATTTGAATTGTAGGGAACCATTAGGCTACGTCATCTCGCACTTCTTGACTATTCAGGTGCCACGCAGATCCGATACTACCAATATGAACTGCCACGTGTCTGTCTTTGATTGGAGACTTACTTTAATTCTCCAAATTGCTCTTTAGGTGTCATGTGTCACTCTACAATTGGCTTTTACAATTTATACAGCCAACATTACCCCCCGCACTAATATACCTAATACTTGGTGACATTAGTGGACTAGTACAATCTATCCACGTCCTAGGACGTACATGGACTCTGTATATTCTGGAAGTATAACTACTTTTTGAATAATGAAGCAATGAACTTCATTAAATTCTTATGCTTTGCACTTCCATTCTTTGAGTAGACGAAAAGACTTGTACATCCCCAATGGCCAATCACACATTCTCTTACACTGATCGAGCATATGAGGAGTCTTTGAAAGATGATTGCAGGCCTCGAAAGAACCTTAATGCATTTATTGGCTACACCTATCCGCCTCCATTTATACAAGTCATGGAAACTTTTGCAAACTACTGACCTTTAGACCAAGAATCTGCCAATTACAAACCTTTGGACCAAGCATTTGCAGAAATGGATCTTGGAAGCTCCTCTTCTGTCCCACCACTCTTCGCATGGGACAAAACCGCTTCTTCTTCCTCCAAGTCCACTGGCTGGGAAAGTTGGTCAAAACCTGATGAACCCCAATTAAGGGAGCAGATTCATCATCGATTTGTTGAATTCGATGATTCCCTTTCTGTTCCTCTTTCTGCTCGGAGCTTAGTGGTTTACCCCTATGTACGCATTGATCACTGACGCAATCTGGAAGATAACTTGCTTGTGGCGTGGTACTCGTCTTCCATGCCAGCACAGATAGTGCGAGAAACTCCTCATCCAGACGAAGCACAGGGATATAATCCGTCATTCTTGGCTAAGAAGGCAAAACTTTGCTTTTCTGACTGGCTTGAATGCGTGAATGACCCCCAGTTCCCCTCTTCTTTCGGGATGGATCCCTCTGCACCTCCTCTTTCTCAGAATCCTCATTGGATGGAGGAATTGAAACTTACTCTTTTCGAGAATCAATTTTTTCCTTCTTACCAACCTTTAGCTCTTCCAACTACATTTGAGCGATACAAAGCTCAGCTTCTGCTTGCTGCCTTCTCTCACTTGCCTTTCAATGTTCTTGGAGACGAGATTCCTCTCAAGAACTTCCAATGGGCCTATGATGTTATGACTCGGGGTCATGTTCTTAACCCCATTGCCTAGACAGAGCTTCAAGCTTTTTTGGATCAACTTCCACTCCTTCTTCATTGGTACAAAATTTCTTTAGCTACCAGTGACTCTTTGGACGAAATCATAGCCAATCAAATTCAGACTTAGTACTAAGCAGAGAACCTTATTGAAGAATATGATGACTTCAAGAATAAGGATTCAGCGTGTTGGGATGATTTAAATATGGACGAAATAGAGCAAGGCTTGAAAGAGACAAAGTTTGAGGTGAAAGCTGAACAGCTTTTCACCAAATAAGAGTATACCAACTGCAACAACCTAGCTTTGATAGGATAGAAAATAGAATAAAGAAAGAACATAAGTTCATTGAACACTGCTGGGTTAAATTTAATGAACTTGTTACTTTTTTCTATTCCCTGTTACTATGAAATCGAATTCGTAGCCAAGTAGGCCTTTCTAATGTAATTACTTACATATCAATAAAACTAAGGGTTTTCTTCCCCTATTTGGCATGATCTGGTTTTATGTTCCAATTGTATGCTTGTGACCATTTTATTCACACAATTTAAATAAAATTAGAGCTTCGAATTAACCAATTTTTGCTTTGAAGCCTGATTTGAACATCTCCAAAGTATGGAATACTTGAAGCCTGATTTGAATATCTCCAAAGTATGGAATACAATTAACAATTTTGTCTTAGGTCTTCTCATTCTAATCGCATGGTCAACATAATCTAACAGCTTTGAATTAACCCACCTTTGTATCAAAGTTACTTTTAAGTGCTTCGAAGTATGGAACTACTTTTAAAAATAACAATGCTACTTCCCAAATAAGGGTTTATTTTGACAGAAAATCCCAAAAGGAATTTTTCATGCTCAAGTAAGTCTTTTTGGATTTTGATCCTTTACTTGACTTGGTACTGGCTTTGCAACTTTGAAGTCTAAAACATTAAATAAGAATCAAATTCCAGCTACAGAATACTTCAAAGTTCACTTTGAAGGATTTTACCTTTTACAAAAAACCTAAGAGCAAGTCCCTAAACCCTTCGAAGCATATCAAACCTAAACATTCTTGCATTCTTAGGCATAAAATGTGCTTCGAAGTCAACTACCTGCTCTCGAAGCCCTAGCTGGATGTTTGACATCTGGCTTTAGAGCCAAAATCCTGGCTTCGAAGCCAAATATCTGTTTTCAAAGCTAATTTGAGTGTTTGAGATACGTCTCCCTCCCAAACAATCACCATTAAGAGAAACTTTCCATGTTATACTTTCAGGACTCCTTTGAATTTTAAGACAAAGGCTTAAACTCATATGGGTTCCAAAATCAGTCAAACAATTATCTCAGGTCTTTTTGCCCATTTAGACTGATTGGGCATCTTTTGGACAGAAAGGTTTAAAAAATCCTTTCTCTTCGCGCTTTTATCTTACTTGTTCACCCAAAACACAAACCCTTCATTTCTATTGCTCTCTCCTCCTCTTTACTTTTTTTCTCAGCTTCTTCCTTCGAAAACTTCTGCTAAGGGCTTCTTCCTCCTTGAAAATATCAGTTGTGGAAAGTGTGTAGCTTGAAGAGGGTTATCGTTAAAGAATGTGAGAAGTACAAAGTTGACGAACAAAGTGCTATCGATGGGCGCATTGTCATTCCTCGTCGTCATGAGCAACAGGAATATGTACTTGGACCCATTTTTAAGGAGGCCCCTGCTCAGCTTCCTGCTTTATACCCGCATTTGGAGAATCACTACCTCCTCTATGAAGGTGGTCTTGATTGGGGAAACTGGAGGATGAACCGACCCCATCGCTGCTGGCCCACAGTAAGGCCAGAATGGGAGGAATGGTACGATCGAGTTATTCCCGCTAGGTCATGGATCTCCAAGAACTTTGCCTTTTCGACGCCCTTCAACTATCAAGGTTTACTATTGTAGCTCGGTTTTTTCGCGCCCCCTTTTGGAAACTCGAAAAGAGCCCTATAGTTCGGACTCCCGCAATTTTAAATCTAATCTCACAAGTGCAATGTGAAATTGATAAATACCAAAGAGTCCAAATCCGGCAAATCATTTTGGAAAATCGATTTTGAATCAAAAATGCAAAAATTGGATTGCTTTGCCAGATACAGAGTCGCCACTTAAATGTTTTATTTTTGAGAAAATTTAGAAAACCCATCACTCGTGCCAAAGGCCACGTGTCCGTTATCACCAAAGTTACCTCGGTTGGGAACTTAGGCACGATGGGGGAAGGTCATGAATTGAGCACCCTCCGCTCGCCCGATCAAAGATTGGCCTCTACTAATCATGATATGATTTTTTATAAACATTATGTGTTTTTGTTCCATTTTTAAGCTAGCTTTACTATGTGATGCACACAAGTAAGTATAGACTAGTTTGCTCAAATTGGAACAATTCAATTTCATGTTTGTTTTGCGAAAAGAGTTTGAATTTGCCACCTTGGGTGGGCTTAAAGTTTGCGAATTTGCTACTCAACAAAGTGGGCTTAAAACTGATTTGCTACTCAACAAAGTGGGCTTAAAACTTACATTCGTTGAATCGTTCCAATTCAAGCGACAAGCCTTCATCCACAGGCATTTAAGCAGTTTATCAAGTAAGCATTTAGCCTCATGGCAAGCATGCTAGTTATGGCAATCACTCACATTCATGTAAGTATGCTAAAGCACTAAAAACTCACCTAGTACTCCAAGCTACGATAAAACGAAGTTAGAAAAAAAAAATGCATGTTCCTAACTATGCAAGATGGCTAATGCAACACATGCAGTATGTAATTAATAGGCTCGACTACTAATATGGCACATGAGTCAATTTAAATAGCATGCGGTCTAAGTACATATTCAAAGAAGTATTTAAACGATAATGCAGTTCGAATGATGTGCCGAGCCTTGGTGCATGCAATACAAAATGAATGGATGCAAGCATAAGGCATAAGGCATAAGGTATGCTAATTGAAACATGTCCCTAAACTAACCATCGTAAGCGATTAAATAAAAGGGAGAAAGACGTGGGGTTGGAAGACATGTACATTATTACATTTTGCTCTCACGAAAGAGAGTCCGAATGAATAACTAAGCTAAGCTATTAGTAACTAATTAGGGCTAAGCTAATTAAGCTAATTATTACAAACCAAATGAATAACTAGCTAAACTAATTAACTAATTATTGAATGAACTAACTAGTAAGTTAACTAATTAAGTTACAACACAAATGCAAATAAAGTAGGTTATGAAAGTCTCTAACTACGCTGCCGCTACTCCGTCTCGGGAAATGGAAGATGCACATGCTAGGATACCACCTGAAAAGACCTCTGTTTTGTTCTCGAAAGCCTCTGTTTGCAGAGTTGAACACTTCCAGAACCACTTTGCTCCACCTTACCAACATTCTGCTGAAGTTTGCATTAGTGGCCAGTCGGCCATTGGAAAAGATTGCCGGCCACCTGCTGGCCACTGATGCACTAGATCATCATGCTGCAACAGGGTACAAACAAAGCAAAAAGAGGGTATTTCTAAGGATTGTTTGCATAATTCACCCCTCCTTTTCATAAATAAATCCAAGGAGTTGTGAACTTAAGCCACAAACCACCAATTCAAGCAATTTCATTGCATGATGGCTTGTGATTCAAGATGTGCAAGCTCAATAAATGCAAAACAAGACACTCAAGAACCATCACCCTATCATGCATGATCAAGGGCAATGGAGACTTAGGAAACTTGAGATATTTCATCACTTTGAGTATGAAATGTCCCAATTTTCCTTGTGTTCAATTAACGTCCGATTGAACACACAATACACAAGTTATTATCTTGCTCAATTTTAGTCCTAAGTTGTTAGTTACTCATTTTAACTTACCAACCATTCTTTAATCTAATTAAGTCCAAGAAGGGTGAGTTAAAGTCCTCTAATGGAAAGAAGGCTCAAAACACAAGTTGCTTTGGGTATGAAAGAAGTATCATACCGTTGGTAATGAACCCCCTAAAGGATTAAACCATTAAGTATGAAACCTCAATTTCACACTTAGGCACACAAGTAACTTGAAACCACTTTCAAAACAAAATCAAAATCTAAGAAAAGAGGGAGGTTGCAAAGGTGATAAGTGCTGAAATGAAGTGCAAAACAACACCAAATCATGCAATCAACTCAAACAAGGGGTGTCTAATGGCCTAAAACACCAAACTTGTGAGGACTATTACACTACAACCATACAAAACAAGACTTAACTGATCCAAATAGCCCAAAACAGAGCTAAAGCAGTCTAAAACAAAGGCAAAAATATGCTGGAACACAGCTACAAAAAGCTAGAAAATCATGGTAACATATAGAATTAACTAGGCTAGCAAACAAGACACAAGGAGGGGAGGCTAACCCCTCCAATTTTGGACTTCAAAACATGTTTTTTGCCACTGAAAATATTCTGAAATTCAATGGTTAAAAGTCCAAAAAAGTTGGTTTGAAAGTGGGAAACAAAGGTGCAAAAGCCTTAGAAGCAAGGAATAAAGAAGGGTGAGACACCCCTCTAACCTTAAATGGCTTAAAACACCAATTTCAGCCCATTAAAACAGAGATTTTTACAGCTCAAAAATGACCCAAAAGCAGTGGGAAAAGATAGAGAAATAAGTGTACTAAAACAAGTTAAAAGACAAGTGTTATACCTCTTGAAGCCAAGCACAACTTTAGGCAGAAGTACAAGTCAAAATCACCTGCAAGAGCTCCAACAAGACCTTAAGGGACCTCAGCTCAAAGGTGATCATTTTGGTTAAGGATATGTATGCAAAAGAGTGATACAACTAGGCAAGTGTGCACAAAATTGCAAGAGAGAGAGAAAATTTTGAGTTTGAAATCTTCTAACCTCAAAACATGAGAGAGGGGGTCGCTATATATAGAAAACATGAAATCTATACAAGGAGATCCAGCTCTCTACGTGTGGACAGATGCAAGCATTTGTGCAAACAGCTGGCACAGTTGGCATAAAATATCTACAGAAAACACTGGTGGCCGGCCGGCCATCAGTGATGGCCGACAAGGCATCATTGATGGCTGGCAAGGCACATCAATGGCCGACAGACAGGAAGTGCTGGCCGGCAGCCTCCATAGATGGCCGGCAGGTCACTAGAGACCGCAGGAGAGAAAGACCAAGGCATGGTCCAAAAATGAGACAAAATGGGTGCAGGGTTTGAAAGGCTCAAAGTTGTGGCATTCTGCTAAGGACTTCGAGCACTCGGCGAGCAAACAGACTCATCACCAGATGTACCTGCAAGAACATCCAATTCTTGAAGGGCCGTCAAAAATGGGTGTCTATAACTATTTCGGAGGATCCATTTTTAATACCTACTGCTCTTTGTGTTTGGAACTCTGCTTTTAATTTCTTCCAATTTAGATGTGGTATGATAGCCCTTACTGTCCTTGACATCTGCTATATTTTATGGTTATCCTTTACTGGCACTCCCTTTGGTCCAGACTATCTTGACCTTAACGTCTCTTTTTCTATTCCTCTTTTGAACTCATCCTATAGTGACTTTGTCAAATATGAGAATAAAAGGGAAGGTCCTGTAACTGATAGGGAGCTCTTTTCTTTTTTATTGTATTGGCTTTGTAAATTCCTCTTCTGTACCTTTTCTTAGAGGATTATGCTTGAGTTTGCCCCTCTCACTAAAGCTTTTGTTTTGCATGAAAAGGTAGCTTTAGCTCCATATATTTTGGGTCATGTCTACAGAACTTGCTCCCAATTTTGTGAAAAACCCATGGATGCCAATCAAGGAGGCCCATTTTGGATACTCTAACTTTGGCTTTTTGTATACTTCACTAACTTGCACTCTAAATGCCTAAGATTTCTATCACCAGACCTTACCTCTTATGGTATGAAGTTTGCTAGGGTCTCTCTTTACCCTTCCAATTTTGCCTTCTACTTTTCTTTTTTCCATCGACTTCCAGCTTCCCTTTCTAGCCTCTTTTTCTGTCCCTTCAAAGCCAACATTGGACCAGCCTGGCTAAGGGCCGTTTTGGGTGACAAGTCCTACTCTAGGCCTTAACACAAAGATATGTGGGCTTCCATTCTGATTTCGAGGGAGCTTTTCATTGGCACTATGAATCCTAGAGCTTATAAGTGTATTTCTGAGCCTTACTGCCTTGCCTAATTTGCTAGGCAATTTGGATTCACTCAGGCGATTCCTATCCCTCTCTATAGCCAATCCAACTTAAATCTTATAAGCAAAGGACTGAAGGTTCCAAAGTCTAGACTTGAGGAAACAACCTCCAAGTTGATCCAAGACCTAATTGATTTTGAATACTTACCCTTCATTCCTCAAGGCAATACATTGAAAAGATACTAGAATTGGTGGATGACCAATATGGAGGTGCACTTGGCCATCCCTCATCAAGATTTGTTAGTGGGACTAGATGTGCCTCAGGCCAAGTCCAAGGAGACTGGGATCATCACTTCCTCTACTGCCCCTGCTATCCCAGTTTGTACTCCTGCTGCTACAAGGACTATTCCTGCTGCTCCATCTCCTCCTCCTAGAGTTACTAGAGCTACTTCGAAGAAAGGTGTGCACTGCTGCCTCCTTCTATTTTTTTTTTCTCTCTCTCTTTATGATGCCTTACTTAGTTATTTATAGCCTTTCTTTGGTGCAGGAGCCTCACAGGAGGACTTTCCTCAGAGAGTTCAAGCCTTGAATATCCTCAAAGGTAAGCAACAACAACAGAGGAAGAGAAAACTTCTGCTTGATCCTGAAGAGGAGACACTTGAGGTTTCCATAGAAGATGAAGGAGTAGAGAAAGAGAAAGAAACACTATTGAAGAAGAGAAAGAAAATAACAGTTTCTCCTTCTGACCATCCTGAAGAGGAGACACTTGAGGCTTCCATAGAAAAGGAAGAAGCAAAGAAAGAGAAAGAAACGTCATTGAAGAGGAGGAAGAAAATAATAGTTTCTCTTTCTGACATTGTTGGTGATCCTATTCACGAGGTAGCTGCTAAGGCTGTGGAAAAAGAACGTTCCAAAGAAATTATCGTATTTCAGAGGTCTGAAAAGAGGAGGCAGCAACAAATACTAAAGGATGAAGCTGCTGCTACTGCTGTTGATGTGCCACAAATGGAGGTTGCAAGGAAAAAATAGACTGCTGAGCTCTATGCGCTTCAGAGCTTTCCAATCATTACCAATACAACCTTTGAGGTTAGTAATTTATCCCTTAACTCCTTTTGATTTCCTCTCATGACTTAACAAAAAGAATTAACATTTTCTTTCTATTTTCTATTTATGCAATAGCAGTCATTCCTCCTCCGACATTGGCCTCTTTGGTCTCAAAAGGAATAAAGAAGGCTTACACTGAAGTGCCAATGATTATAGAGCCTATTTAGATAGTACTTCCACTTCCCAGCTCTATATCCTCCATGCCTTCCTTTTTAAAACAAAGCATTCCACATTCCTTATGCCCAGGCTTAACACCATACCTGCCCCATCTATCTTTCCTCTCCTCTCATTTTACTTCTCCCATAATCATGGCTGCTCCTGTATCACTTGAGAGAATTCCAGTGGTCACTTTATCTTCAATGATAACTGGTACTTACGAGGAAGATATTGGTGGCTCACCAATTTCCTTTCAACCATCCAGCTCCAGTCCTTCTTCTTTAGACTTGCTGGTAGCCAGGACTATTGACTCAACGAGGGAAACTTCTACCCCTTCACCTATTCCTATGTTTCCATCTCTTCCTTCAACCATTAATCCCTCTGTACTGATAATGTTAAAGAAGAAGATAGACATTTTCGAAGCTCAGCTAGCCAACTTGTTTGGCATCTCTTCACCAGCTCGAGTACCAAGTAGTGAGACTGAGCCATTGACCCTTGCTGATTCCTTACTAGAGATTTTTGAGAGCTCTTCTACTGTTGTTGAAGCCTCTTTACCTCGAGCAGACTTGGGCACTTGATTGGATTTACTGCAAACATTTTTGAGGATTCCATTTGAAGCTTTGCAGAGACCTATTATCAAGGATGGTTTCCTTAAATGCTGCTAGGCCTTTGAGCAATCTGATTTGGCCTTTTTAAGCCACCTATCTCAGGCAACAACCACCATAGAATTTTACATCAATATATACCAAATGGCTAAGGCTGCAGAAGAAAAACTGTTGAAGGATAAAGAGTTTGTATCCCACATCCATGCTGAAGTGTTTGAATTGAAGGGACAATACTCCTATGCATCCAGTTTCGATCCTAGCTGTTGGAGAAGAAAACTCAACTAGAAGAAGAGCTAGTAGCAGTCAACCTAGCTTTGGATTGAAATGTCAAGAAGCTACAAATTACTAACCAAGGGCTGACTGACAAAAAATAAGACATGGCTACAACCATTCAGTTGTTTCCATCTCTTAGAAGTAGAGAATCAATTATAAGGGAACAATTGAAACACTATATTGATTTCTGGGCCAATTTGTGGCTACATGTACTTAATTCTTTATAAAATGAAAAAGCTTTTATTATCTATGTGGGTGTATCATGCTCTATCATTTTATTATTTAGCACTTTTTACACTCCTTGTGTCTTCCACACAGTTGGATAATAAGGCTTCAAGTACCTGCCATTAATTTTCTTGGGATGTACATATCCATTCAGATTTCTCAGATAATATGCTCCCCCAGACAAGACTCTATGAATTTGATATGGTCCTTCACAATTAGGTGACCATTTGCCAAACTTATGGTTTTAATTCCTATTGGAAGTATTGTCTTCCATACCAAATCACCTTCATCAAAGCTAATGTGCTTGACTTTGTTATTATAGTTTTTGGCTGCCTGCTTCTTTTGGAAAAGAATACTATTTAATGCCAAAAATTCTAACTTCATCCACATTTTCTAATTCCAAGAACATGCTTTGATGGTACTGCTCAGAAGTTAACTGGTCTTGACATTTTACCCTCAAGGATTTAATATTAATTTCCACAGGCAACATTGTATCATGTCCATATACTAAGGCATAAGGAGTGATTCCTGTATTTGACCTTGGAGAAGTTCTATAGGCCCACAACACATCTAATAATAAGTTATGCCAATCCCTAGGATTGTCTTCCACAACTCTTTGTATTCTCTTTTTTTAAGGATTTGTTAGATGACTCAACTTGACCATTTGCTTGTGCATAATAAGGGGTGGAATTAACAAGGCTAATTCCAAACTTTGCTGTGAAAGATTTTACCATCTTTCCATCAAAAACAGTTTCATTATCTACAGTTATGGTCTGTGGGATGGCAAACCTATGGATCAATTTCTTGATAAGTCCAATAACTCCAGTCTGATTCATAGCCTTATAAGGCTTAGCTTCGACCCATTTAGTGAAGTAATATGTGGCCACTAGAATAAAACAATGTTGCTTCGAAGAAGGTGGATATATTTTCCCTATCATATCCATTGTCCATCCTCTAAATGGCCATGGCTTCACTACTGCATGCAAATCAGCTATCAGAACATGTCTTATCATGCCATTCTTCTGGCACGCCTGACATTCTTTTGCATACTCTATGTAATCCTTTAGGATGGTTGGCCAATAGTAGGAATGCCTTCGAATCAACCATCTCATCTTCACACCAGGTTGATGGTCACCACAAATACCTTCATGGACCTCAGCCATAACAGTCAATGCTTCCTTTGGCACTAAACATTCCAACAGCAAACCATTTGCTCCTCTTTTGTAAAGAACATCGTTATACACTATATATTGCATAGACTGTAATTTAATTTTCCTGCTGGCTTTCGAAGATGGGCCAATTAAATATTGAATGATTGGATGTCTTCAATCATGCTCTTCTAAGTTATTCTGGTTAACTTTTACCATGATACCCTTTTTAGCCAAGAGTGGTATTAACTTCTGGTATGTTGCTTGACTTATATCCACTTGGGTATTCTCTTTTCTTCTGAAATTCGAAGTGTTTTGGGCCACATCATTGGCCTTATGGTTTATGAATCTTGGGATATAAGTCACACTGGCTATCTGAAACTGAGAAAGCAAGGGCAATGCAGCAACATAATATGGTAACATGCCTGCACTTTGACACTTGAAGATTCCTTTTATTTGGTTGATTATCAATTGGGAATCTCTAAATATATCAACTGCATGAGCTTGTAATCTAATAAGTATCTCAAGTCTCATTATTAAAGCTTCATATTCAGTTTTGTGGGGAAGGTGGTTTGGAAATATTCTTCAGATCCTGGGGGACGCTCGTGATCCTCAGCTAGTCACCTGAAAAGGGATGAACACTCGGGTCGGGGGTGCCAGAATTAGCACTCCGACGGATAAGTCAGTCTCTACTCTCTTAATTGCTTGTATCTTAAGTTAAACATACTAGTTCTCACGTACCTCTTTCTGTCTGACGTTTTTCTATTTATATCTTTTTTTTCCTGGGCCTCGGGGTTGGGCCCACTTCCAATTCGCCCTATAACTACTCATTCGGCTCCTTTTGTTGCAAAACTGCTTTCCACTCGGCCCCTCTATCATCCGGCTATTTGGCCGAATAGGGTTGAATGCGATGTATATATTTCAACTCTCCTGGTTCGTCTATTTGGCCTATTTACGTCTCTCAATATTTCGGCCCCCATAATTACCCCCCAAGCACTCCACTAATAACAGTTAGCTGGAGTGTTTGGTTTCGAACTTGAAAAGTCAGAGCCGAAATTCGGCGGCTAACCTCATTCCAACGCAAATGTCAGAGCACACGCCTCTCGGTTATCATTTCAACTTCCCGCCCTTTCGTACACTTCTATTTATTGCGATTTAAAATCTTGTCGTCTTTTCAAACACACATTTTTGGATGCTAGTTTTTGGACTGCCTTCCGACTCGCCTCTGTAACTTCCATTCATCTTTCACCGTCCTTTCCATCTTTTGTAAGTTCTCTTCCTCTGCCTTGAATCCCTTTTCCTGGTTTGCCTTTAGTTTAGTACGCTCCTATAGGCTGACCGAAATGGCGAGGCACCTGAAAGACCTCCTCTCTGCGGACCGAATCTTTGGCTTTCAACGCCATTTTTTTATTCCTGATGACGTCCGTCTGTCGCTTGTGACAGACGGTACCCTCGATATGGAGAGGGTTGATGAAAGCACAATCGTTTTCCCCCTCTTGTCAATTGCTGAAGGCGGAATCCGTTTCCCGCTTTACCCATTTCTTAGGGCTGTCCTCTGCCATTGGGGTCTAATCCCCTCCCAACCCAATGTCAACTTTTTTAGAATCGTAATGGGGGTCATAGAGCTAAATCGTCGCCTTAGTATTAACCTCGGCATACCTGCTATTCGGCATTGTTATGCCTTGGCCAAGTTTTCTGGTCGGCATGGACGTTATTTCCTTAGGGCCAAGGACATGCTTTCCAGCTCTGGGAAGCGAGTCGATGATGTTATGGTTGTTGTCCAAGCTAACTGGGAATTCAGTGAAGGTGAGGATCGCCTTGATCCTATTCCCAGACGGAGGGGCGAACTAGGTGGCCGTATAGCTTCTTGTGTTTATTTTTTCTATGTTTATAAAACTTCATTTTTGAGTCCTCATGGTTTTGCTCGTGCAGGAAACGATTTGAAGAAAGTCTTGACTTCAACCGACGACGTCGTTCTTTCAGAAATCAAAGTTGCGCTCAAATATTTCGGCTACCTGAGTCTTTAGAAACAAGGGAGGGCAGCCCATGTTCTACTGCAATACGAGCCGACTTATATGACCTTCTCGGCGGCAGAAAATATCCCAATTTCGAAGGGTGAAGAGTTTCTTACGGCTCTTATTTTGACCGACTTCAAAAACTTGCGGCAAGTTGGTTTGGAGGGATCCGATTCGGAGCGGGCGGAAGTAGATGAGGTCGCTGAGTCAGATCAATCCGAAGCCGAAGTAGACGAGGCTTTGAGGTTGGCCTTTGAGGAAGCCGGCCTCAATTCAGCCAACCCTCTGTCCACTTTGAGCCGAGGGGACCTTCCATTTGACGACATTTTTACCAGTTTGGAGGACCTTCGTGGCGCATACCCCGAAGACATGGCTGGGCTAAGCCTCACACAACTCGCCAAAAAGAAAAATGCGGAAAGAATGGCCGCACGGCAAAGGGCAGAGGCCATTTGATCTGAAGTGCCACCTGCCGCCGAAGTTCAGCCCTCCCTGCCTGTTGAGGAGGAAACGGCTCAATTTCGAAATGCCGAGGTTGAGGCGGTTGTGCAGATCAATGAAGAGGCTGAGCGGTCGGAGAAGCATCCTGCCGAGGTTGAGGCTGGCTCTGAAGAAAACCGTGCTGACAAACGGCCACGTTTAGAGGAGTTGGATGTGATTGTGCCTTTCGTCATTCAACCGAAGATAAAAAACACGCCGATCTCCTTTGACGCGTCGGCTATTAAAGACCCAGCCGTGGCGTTGAGCATGGCTACGTCTGTCTCATTGCCGGTTGACAAGGCGGCTTTTCGGGCGGAGCCGGATCTTTTGGCAATAGCATTAGCCGCTCAATCGGCTCTTCTGGTAAATACCTTGACCTTGTCTTTTCCTTTTGTGCGAATATTATTTTGGTTTTAATTTCCTGTTTTGCTTGTAGACGGTCGGGAGGATAGCCGAGATAGGTTGTCGCCAGCATGATGTTGTCGAATGACTTGGCCGCTTACAATCGGAAGTTGAAGGCCAGAGGAACAGGGCCGAGTTCGAAGTGGCGAGGGCAAAGATGGAAGCCGCGAGGGTCGAGGCCGAGATGGAGAGGGCCAAAAATGTAGAACAACTAAGATTGGCCACCGAGGAGAGGGCGAACGCGAGCGAAGCTGCGCTCAAGTTAGCCCAAGAGGCTATCGCCAAACTTGAGGCCGACTTGAAAGAATCGAAGGCGGCGAAGGAAATAGTCGACACTGAGGCTTCCAAGGCGTACGAGGCCGGGCAGAGCGCTGCCCTCGCAAACTATGTAGAAGAAGTCCCCAAATTCGAGAATCGGGGATTCAAACACGGCTGGCTCAAAGCCCTTACTGCTGCTAATGTGACATTGGCTATGCCGAGGATGTTGAGCTGCTAGAGTCTGACTCCGAGGATTGATTAGGGCGACCTTTTAGTTGTTTTTGTTTAAGGATTTTGAATGTATTGTCGTAATCTTTAGTTTAGTAGTTTTTATGTGTAAGGTGACATGCGAGTTTGTAGCTTTTGTTTAGTAGTTTTCACATGTAAAATGGTTACAGCTTGTGCCTAATTTACTAATGAAAATTTTCTTTGTACTTTGCTATTGATGAATGGTATTGTTTTTCGCTGTTTTGGATAAGACATTCATGTACACTTGCTGATTAGATAACTAGGCAATTTAACAATTTATCGTCATCGAATGTGCCCAATTTACTAATGAAAATTTTCTTTGTACTTTGCTATTGATGAATGGTATTGTTTTTTGCTATTTTGGATAAGACATTCATGTACACTTGCCGATTAGATAATTAGGCAATTTAACAATTTATCCTCGTCGAATTGCCGATCAGATTAATAAATCTGCCCTTACCCTAGCCAATGCATGAACTCCAAAAAGCCGAATACTACTATTTCATGGAATGGCTCTGGCACAGACTGATCGGCATCAGGCTTAGATGTTTGGCCGATCAGATTAATAAATCTGCTCTTGCCCCAGCCAATGCATGAACTCCAAAAAGTTGAATACTACTATTTCATGGAGTGGCTGTGGCACAGACCGATCGGCATCAGGCTTAGATGTTTGGCCGATCAAATTAATAAATCTGCCCTTGCCCCAGCCAATGCATGAACTCCAAAAAGCCAAATACTACTATTTCATGGAGTGGCTGTGGCACAGACCGATCGGCATCAGGCTTAGATGTTTGGCCGATCAGATTAATAAATCTGCCATTGCTCCAGCCAATGCATGAACTCCAAAAAGCCGAATACTACTATTTCATGGAGTGGTTGTGGCATATGTCGATCGGCATCCGGCTTTTGGAGTTTAGCGTTAATGAAATCGCCTCGGGGGCGCTGCAAGCGTTAGAAATAAATGGTGGACTCTTCGTGCCAGTGATTCCACTTATTGTGTTCAGACTCAATTTAAACCAGTTTGTTGCGTAAGGTTAGACAAGTGTGAATGTCAAATAGACTGTTCTTCAACAGCAGAGGAGAAGGGCGAACATTGGTTGAGCTTGACATTGCAATGAATCGCAGCAGCGAGCCTACACGTACGGAAGGTAGGACGTCCAAGGAATGGGAAAAACGTCAGCCCCCAAGTCGTTGAAGCAGATCACCCCGTAAGGAGAAACAACAACGGGAAAGCTCCCCACGACCGCGATCGAGAAGTGAGGCCGACGTGACGCCGTGACCGTTGAGTTTTGCAGTTTTTGTGGGGAATAAACCGATGATGGAGGCGGACTCCATTGTCAACGACCCAGGTGTAGCAGTCGAGTTCGCTCGACAGATTTTTCCACTAGAAGTCCAGCAGTCGATGGTCAGTCAATAGGATTTTGAAGTATTTCGAGAGGGCATCCACGGAGCGGTGAGAGGGCTGTACACCGCCTATGAAGTCGGCATGCGTCTACGCGCCGTGCAGCGGGAGATAGAAAAGAAGGACGAACAAATTCGAAATTTGGGGGCTCGCGCGGAGAAGGCCGAGCATGAGCTTAGGGAGCTTAGGAAGGCTCAAACCACCGAGCCACGTGCGGCAAGTCAATCTAACCTGGTCGTGGAGGAGAGGGTGACCCAACGGCTATTAAGTCATGCAATTGCCGATCGAGATACGGCAAGTATGTTTGCCGTAGAAAATGCAAGGACCATGGGTTATGAAAAAGGCTTCCTCGACGGGTGGAAAGTCGGGATAGACAAGACCAAAGAGAAACTCGTGGAGGAGGTCTGCCGATGCGAGAACAGGGGCTTTAGGCATGGATGGATTAAGGCTCTCCAAGCCTCAGAGGCACTCCAAGGAGTAGGAATTTAATCGGCGTCGCCATTATATCAACGTCAGCACTTTCCTTTTGGCGCTTTCGAAATTGAAAAGACGATAACGAGGGCGACGCCGAATAGAACTAAACGTATTGTAAACGTTCCAATGTACTGAACTGAATGTATTTTTCGGTTAATTTAATAAAATATTTCGTTTTAAATGTTTGCGTGTCATTTTGAATGTTTGTATGTTTTAATTTGCTTATGCCGTTTTAATTCGGAGACTTAATTAAGCATTTCACTTTGACTTGTATACGGTTTTTGCCGGCTCAAGTTGATTAAGCATTTAATTTGTTTGTGCTTTATTGTGTACACGATTTTTGCCGGCTTAACTTAACGAAGCATTTCACTTTGAATATTTGAATATTTAAGGCTCCGACTTCTTATTCGGCCGAATACGTGTTATGCACGGCTGTGGCTCCAAGTTTGGAGGCTTAAATATTGGCCAATCGTGATATCCACGAAGGGCGCTCCAAATCTAGAGGCTTAATCGGCCCAAAGGTGTCATGCACCAATGGGGCTCCAAATCCGGAGACTTGTATCGACCAATTGTGATATCCACGAAGGGCGCTCCGAATCCGGAGGCTTAATCGGCCTAAAGGTGTCATGCACCGATGGGGCTCCGAATCCGGAGACTTGTATTGGCCAATCGTGATATCCACGAAGGGCGCTCCGAATCTGGAGGCTTAATCGGCCCAAAGGTGTTGCACCGATGGGGCTCCGAATCCGGAGACTTGTATTGGCCAATCGTGATATCCACGAAGGACGCTTCGAATCCGGAGGCTTAATCGGCCCAAAGGTGTCATGCACCGATAGGGCTCCGAATCCGGAGACTTGTATTGGCCAATTGTGATATCTACGAAGGGCGCTCCAAATCCGGAGGCTTAATTGGCCCAAAGGTGTCATGCACCGATAGGGCTCCGAATCCGGAGACTTGTATTGGCCAATCGTGATATCCACGAAGGGCGCTCCGAATCCGGAGGCTTAATCGGCCCAAAGGTGTCATGCACCGATGGGGCTCCGAATCCGGAGACTTGTATTGGCCAATCGTGATATCCATAAAGGGCGCTCTGAATCTGGAGGCTTAATCGGCCCAAAGGTGTTGCACCGATGAGGCTTCGAATCCGGAGATTTGTATTGGCCAATCGTGATATCCACGAAGGGCGCTCCGAATCCGGAGGCTTAATTGGCCCAAAGGTGTCATGCACCGATGGGGCTCCGAATTCGAAGACTTGTATTGGCTAATCATGATATCCACGAAGGGCGCTCCGAATCCAGAGGCATAATAGGCCCAAAGGTGTTATGCACCGATGGGGCTCTGAATTCGGAGACTTGTATTAGCCAATCGTGATATCCACGAAGGGCGCTCCGAATCCGAAGGCTTAATCGGTCCAAAGGTGTCTTGCACTGATGGGGCTCTGAATCCGGAGACTTGTGAACTGAATTGCGCGATGAAGAAATGAGAAACTTTGTATTGCAAAAGTGAAATATGTACAAGTATCAAGCCCCACAAGTCGGGTCAATGATAGAATTTACATAAATGCATTGAATTCCAAGGCCGTGGAAGACTCCTTCCAGACATGTCTTTGAGCCGATATGCCTCTACTCCAGCGATCGAATTGACCTGATAAGGGCTGTCCCAGTTAGGACCCAATTTTCTATCAGCCGGTTTCCTGGCAGCTGGGAGTACTTTCTTCAGGACCAACTCTCCTAGTGTGTAGCGGCGTAGCTAAACACGTTGATTATACGACTTAGAAAGCTGCTGTTGATACCGCGCCATGGATACAAGGGTACGGTCTCTTCGTTCTTTAATCAGAATCAAATCCAAGGCCAGCATCATGTCGTTTTGGCCCATATAAAAAACTTTCGATTTCAAGGTTGGGAGGCCGATCTCCAGTGGTATGATTGCCTGGGTTCCAAAGCATAGAGCAAACGGCGTTTCCCCAGTAGATCGCCTCGCCATTGTTCGATGAGCCCACAACACACTCGGCAATTCTTCGACCCATTTGCCTTTAGCTTTCTCTAGCCTCTTCTTGATGCCGTCCAAGATGGATTTGTTAGAGGCTTCAGCTTGACCATTGCTTTGTGGATAAGCCGGCGTGGAAAAGTAAGGCCGGATACCATACTTGCTGCACAACTCTTGGTAGATGCCACAATCGAACTGGGTGCCGTTGTCTGAGATAAGTGCTCTTGGAATGTCGAATCGTGTTATGATATTTCTCCAAACAAAACGCTTCACGTCGGTATCTCGGATGTGCGTTAGTGCCTCCGCTTCTACCCATTTTGTAAAATAATCTATCGCGACAATCAAAAGTCGCTTGTTACCCAAGGCACGAGGCAGTGGTCCGACGATGTCAAGTCCCCATTGGGAGAATGGCCAAGGACTGGTTATGGAGCTTAGCTCTTCAGTAGGCAGGTGGGTCAAAAGAGAGAATTTTTGGCACTGTTTACACTTTTTCAAGTAACATTCGGCATCGGCTCTCATTGTTGGCCAGTAATGCCCCTGTGTCACGGCTCGATGAGCCAAAGAGCGCCCGCCAGAATGGGCGCCACAACTGCCTTCATGTATTTCAGTTAGAAGCTCTTCGACTTTGTCCGGATGCACGCATTCCAAATATGGACCGGAAAGGGATTTTTTATAAAGTTTTCCTTGCGGATCCATGTAGTATCACAGGGTTTTGTTTCGCAGCTTGTGCGCTTTTTTCTTGTCCTCTGGGAGCTGTTCGGAAGACAGGAATGCAGCAATGAGATCCATCCAACTCGGTCCAGATTCTATGACATTAACTTGGACTTCCTCCGAAGGGCCAATGCTCAGCTTCGGGATGAAACCTACTTCGATGGTCCGTTTAATCTCTAAGTTAATGGCGGAGGCTAGGCAAGCCAGGGCATCTGCATATGTGTTCTGAGCACGTGTTATCTAATTCAATTCATGATGGTCAAATTTTGCCAGCAAGGAGTTAGCCGTTTTCATGTAAACCGCCATACGGTCGTTTCTTACTGCGTACTCCCCCTTTAGCTGATTGATCACCAGTTTTGAATTGCAAAATACAAGAAAATGCCAAGCACCTAGAAGATGTGCATTCCGTAAACCGGTTAGAAGGGCTTCGTATTCGGCTTCGTTATTTGATGTTTCGAAGCCGAGCTTAACGGCCTGCTCAATTATTGTGCCGTCGGGAGCCATGATTACTACTCTGGCTCCACTGCCCCGCTGATTGGATGATCCATCATAGTACAACTACCAAATGTCCCCAACATAAATTCTCCAGTTCGGCTTCGGTCGAATTTCATCAGACTTGAAGTCGGCAAGACCCCCAGTGAATTCGGCAACAAAGTCGGCAAGCACCTGTCCCTTGATTGAGATTGTAGGTAGAAACTGAATTGAAACACGTCCTGATGCTTCTGCACTACGTAGTACTGATCGGAGGGGATAATCTATTAGCACCCCAATGCTATGCCCCTAGAAGTAATGCATCAGTTTTCTTGCCTCCATGACTAAGGCTAGGATGAGTTTTTCCAGCGGAAGGTGGCGTGTTTCGGCATCAACCATTGCCTTGCTCACATAATGCACTGGCCGCTGCTCCCCCAGCTCTTCCTTTATTAGTACGGCGATGACGGCCAGGTCGGAAACTGCCAGATACAAAATGAGCGGGTCACCTGCCGAAGGTGTTGTCAAGAGTGGTACTGATTGGAGGTAGGTCTTAAGGCCGTTGAAAGCGGCTTCGCACTCGGCGGACCATTCGAAAGCCTTGCCCTGCCGTAGTGTATGAAAGAATTGTCGACAGTGATCTGTGGACCGACTGATGAATCTGTTGAGTGCGGCGGCCATTCTCATCAACTTTTGAACCTTTTTCACTGAACGAGGGGAGCCGAGCTCCAAGATTGCTGTGATTTGCCTTGGGTTGGCTTCGATTCCTCGGTGGTTGACAATGTAACCCAATAATTTGCCAAAGCCGATCCCAAACGCACATTTGGAAGCGTTCATCTTTATTTTGTATTTGCGTAAAATGCCGAATGTCTCTTCCAGATCGGCTAGATGAATTTGCTCTTCTTTGGACTTGACCACCATGTCATCAATGTACACTTCCATAGTCTGGCCGAGTTGCTCCTTGAACATGGCAGTGACCAGTCTTTGGTAAGTTACCCCTGCATTTTTCAATCCAAAAGGTATAACCTTATAGCAGTAGGTTCCTCTTGGGGTGAGGAATGCAGTTTTGTTTTGGTCCTCCGGATGCATGGCGATTTGATGGTAGCCTCTGTAAGTATCGAGGAAGCTCATACGCTGATGGCGTGCCGTTGTATCTATAAGTTGGTCAATTCTGGATAGGGAAAAACAATCCTTGGGGCAGGCTTTGTTTAGGTCCGCGAAATCAACGCACACTCGCTAAGTCCCATTTTTCTTCTTCACAACCACAGTATTAGAGAGCCATGTAGGGTAGGTCACTTCCCTGATTGCCCCCGCGTCAAGCAACCTGTCAACCTCCTCAACAACGGCGGCAGTGTGCTCTGCGGCTGACCACCGGGTTTTCTGAATGATCGGATTGCATTTAGGGTCAACATTCAAATGATGTTGCGAAACTGATGGATCTACACCCAACATCTCATATGGAGTCTACGCAAATACATCAAGGTTGCCGAGCAAGAAGAAAATTAGCTGCTGCCTGTCGGCTTGATTCAGGGAGGCGTCGACCATGAAGAACCTGTCTGGGTTACCATCAATCTCAACTCGATCTAGGGCTTTCGTGGCCTTTTCACTTGGGAGCCACCCAACATTGTCGAGGCTTTCTCGATCTGGCACCTCAATTGAATTCACTTGCAACTCTTTTGGCGTCTTTCCAGTAAGGAGATAACATGCTTGTGCCGATTTTTGGGAGCCACGGATTTGCTCAATGTCACGTTCTGTCGGGAAGCGTAGCAGCTGATGATAGGTGCTTGGCACGGCCTGCATAATATGCAACCAAGTTCACCCCATGATGAAATTGTACGGTGATGGCAGCTTGACGATCAAGAATTCCACATCCACTGTTCGGGAGCCCGCTCGAACGGGTAGTGTGATCTTCCCCAGAGGGTATTCTGGATTCGCGTTGAAGCCGAATAATGGGTAAGGAGCTGGAGAAAGATTCAATTCAGAGAAGCCGAGTTTAGTGAAAGTCTTGTAATACATAACTTCCGATGTGCTCCCCGGGTCAACGGTGAATTGGTTTACGCGTAACTTGATTACCAGGGGATCGATGTGTGGAAGTGTCATTCCGGCCAAATCTGAATCATCGAAAGCAATGCTCGCAGCTTCATGGGGCCGTTTAGCTAGAGTGAGTTGATTTTGAGGGTCGGGATTCGACTGAATCGTATGCACCGTGGATGACATTGGCAGGCTGTAAATCATGTGGATCACGTCGCGTAGAGGTGAAGCCTGTCGTAAGGCTATTGCTTTGGTTGAGTTGCCTTTTTGGACGTACTGTTGTAGCCGACCATCTTGTACGAATTCCTCTAGGTGATCCTTCAATGCGTAACAACTCTCAGTATCATGGCTGTGATCCTTGTGATATTCGCACCGCCTATCCCATCTTCTCGTTTCGGGAGGTCCCACCATTTTGGACGGCCATTTGAAGAATGGAAGGTGTTGGACTTTGGACATGATCGCGCTGATCGGTTCTGACAAATCCGTGTATTTCTTGTCGGCGCGCCTTGTGCGCCTGCCATCGACTTGCAGTTGTTCATTTGCTCGGTGGGGCATTGGTCGCTTGATCGGCGAGAATCTCGTCTCTTGTCTCGTTTAGCCCAATGCCGTGGTTTAGGGCTCTGAGGTGGTACATAATTTATCGGCTGAGTAATTTCAGAAGGGGCCGTCTTGTTGGCCACGTTTCCAGCTTTAACCCGCAAGGCATCATCCTCCACTTTGTAGTATTCTTCAACCTTCTTCATTAACGACTAGACTGTTTTGGGGGGCCGTCTGGTCAAGGAGCTGCGGAGGGCACTGTCGGGATGTAATCCCATCTTGAAGGCGGTAATGGCCATGGAGTCATTGCAAGCATCGTCCACCAGATTAAGACACTCCCAATATCGTGCCGAATATGCACGAAGGGTTTCCCTCGGTTGAATCTGCATTGCCCAGAGGGAATCGGCTTGCTTTGACTAGACCTCATTAGTGATAAACCTTGCCCTGAAGGATTTTTGGAGTTGGTGGAAGCTCTTGATCGAAGCCAGCTCCTGATCGAAGCCAGCTCCAATTTATAATACCACCTGACAGCCAGTGGTCCTAAACTGCTCGGAAATATTCTGCACATGAGAGCTTCGTCGTCTGCATGCAGCGCCATGGCTTGCTTGTAATGACGGATGTGATCGGTGGGGTCTGATTTACCGTCGTACAAGGTGAATGACGGTGCTTTGAATTTCTTGGGTAGCACTGCCCTTGCAATCCGTCGTACAAAGGGATCGTGCTGGTCTTCTTCGTCTGAACTATTTGTTCTTCGCTTATGCCTTATACGTGGACTCTCTTCAGAGGAACTGGTAGTTTCGGGTCGTCCCTTCTTCTTGGGCTCCGGGGATAATGAGTCGGAGTCGCTATCATTGTCTTATTGTCGGGCTCGAGGTCGTCGACCACTTGCCCTCAGAGGTCGTTCCGGATCTTGGCGTACAACTTGTTTGGACTTCGCCACTTCCAAGGCCAAATCCTGACGAAGACGTTCGTTCTCAGCGATCATGTTTTCCAACCTTTGTTTGTTTTGCTTTGCTTGTTCCATGATCGCTTGCATTGTCTCATGTGCTGAAGTCGAGGGTGAGGCGAAGTTCAAGGCGTGTCTTGCGGTGATAGTCTCCGGTCCAAGCATGTTTGTTGGAGTGAGGTCGTCTCTCTGTGTGGTTTTGTTAGTGACTATCGGAGGGTCTTCCGTTACGCCCGCCATGGATGTATTTGAGTATTCCCACAGACGGCCCCAATTGTGGGGAAGGTGGTTTGGAAATACTCTTCAGATCCTGGGGGACGCTCGTGATCCTCAGCTAGTCACCTGAAAATGGATGAACACTCCGGTCGAGGGTGCCGGAATTAGCACTCTGACGGATAAGTCAGTCTCTACTCTCTTGATTGCTTGTATCTTAAGTTAAGCATACTAGTTCTCACGTACCTCTTTCTATCTGACGTTCTTCTATTTATATCTTTTCTTTCCTGGGCCTCGGTGTTGGGCCCACTTCCAATTCGCCCTATAACTACTTATTCGGCTCCTTTTGCTGCAAAACTACTTTCCACTCGGCCCCTCTATCATCTGGCTATTTGGCTGAATAGGGTCGAATGCGATGTATATATTTCGACTCTCCTGGTTCATCTATTCGGCCTATTTACGTCTCTCAATATTTCGGCCCCCACAAGCTTGATTATTGGAACAAGTAGTTTCATCCACTCTGAAACCATGTGTGGTTTCTACCCCCTGTGGTGATTTAATTATAACGCCAATTTTAACCAAACCACTGGCTTTTGATCCATCGAACCACATTTGCATGGCTCAACATTGATCATACCTAGGCCCTTTATCTCATGGCTTTCTGTTTGACGTGGATGATCTGCCAAGAAGTTAGCCAAAAATTGTTCATTTACTGCTTTTTGGGAGGCATATTCTGGATGAAATTCTAATAAAGGTAATATCCATTTGCCAATTCTTCCTTTTAACATAGGTCTAGATAACATGTACTTAACCAAATCTATGGTTGCAATTACTAAGATAACAGTAGGCAAAAGATAATATCTTAATTTCATTGCTGCAAAGTACAATGCAAGGCACAACTTTTCTACAGTTGAGTATTTACATTCACAAGAATTTAAAAATCTACTAAGGTAATAAATTGCTTGCTCCTTACTTTCTTCAGTGTCTTGGGTTAGGAAAACTCTCAATGAATCTTCTGCTGCAGTAATGTATAACTTTAAAGGCTTGTCGCTCATTGGCGACATCAACACTGCAGGCTTGGCCAAGCAGGCTTTAATTCCTTCGAAAGTAGCTCGATGCTCTGCTGTCCACATAAACTTCTCTTCATCTTTCAACTTTAACAAAGAAGAAAATACTTTAGTTTCTCCTATAGTGTTAGAAATAAATCTTCGAAGAAAATTAACCTGACCAAGGAACTTTTGTACTTCTTTTTTCCTTGATAGAGGTTTGGCCTCAATGATGACTTTGGCTTTATTATGATCAATCGGTATTCCTTTCTTGTGCACAACATACCCCAAAAAGTTTCCAGCTGATACACCAAAAACACATTTGAGAGGATTAAGTTTTAACCTGAACTTTCTCATTTTTTCGAAAGCTGCTACCAAGTGAACCAAGTGTTCTTCAATAGACTGAGACTTTATAACAATATCATCAATGTAACACTCTAGGTATCTTCCAATAAGATCATGAAAGATAGTATTCATTGCCCTCTGATATGTTGCCCCAGCATTCTTTAGACCAAATGGCATTTTCACCCATTTGAAGGTGTTAATATTCCCAGGACACCTGAACACTGTCTTGTGGACATCCTCATTTGCAATGCAAATCTGGTTGTAACCAAAATGCCCATCCATCATAAACAAAATCCTATGCCCTGCTGAATTGTCTACCAATAGATCCACTATAAGCATGAGATATTCATCTTTTTGAGTTGCCAAATTCAGATTTCTAAAATTGATGCATACCCTCATTTTGACATTCTTTTTAACCACAGGCACAATGTTAGACAACCATTCAACATACCTAGCTGTTCTAATGAAGCCTGTTTTAAGGAGCTTGAGAATTTCCTCGACTTTCTGAACCACTTCAGGGCTCATTTGTCTTGGTTTTTGCTTGTGTGGTTTGAAGTTAGGCTTTATAGGGAGCCTATGTTCCACTAATGACCTATCTAATCCTGGCAGTTCATTATAAGACCATGTAAAACAATCCTTATATTTCTTTAGGACTACCAACAACTGGTTTCTGTCAATAGAACTTAACTAAGCACTGATATAAGTGGGTTGCTGTGTAGAACCTTCCCCTAAATTGACTTCTTCCAAGGGGTCTTGTATTTGAGCACTTATTAATGCTTCTCCTTTGACTTCTTCTGCCTTCGAAGCAACTTCTTTGTTTTGTTCTACTCCCACCTTCTCTGGTTCAACATCTTTGTCTTCTTCCTCATAGACAAAATCTGTCCACAAGGCTTTTTCTTCTTGTATTTCCTAGACTTTTGTTTTGATGTCCAATGCATAGTACTTATCAAGGGCCAAAGGCCTGGCCTTTTGTTGCTTCTGATCACAGCCAACCACCATGGCTTCCCTCTCTTGTTCCTGAACCTTCTGGACTATTGACTTTATGTCCAATGCTGAAAACTTGACGAAGGCCAAGGGTTTGGCTTCTTGGGTCTTATCTTCTTGCCTACAACCAGGCATCATTGTCATTCTTGGTGACGAACTCTTTATCAGCACTCTCTTGCACTGAGTGCTTCAAGTGTGCTACTTTCTCATTAGCCATCACTTCAGCTGTTCCATTAGGTTTCCTCAATATACTGAGTGGTGTCACTCCTTCAGTATATAACTTGGCCTCTGCAAAATCATCACAAGCGATAAAGGGTTGAGGGTCTGCATTGATCTTCTTTGTCTCTCCATTGCATAGAGCCATCATTATTTTCTGATATAGAGAGGAAGGCACACATTTGTTGGTGTGGATCCAATCCCTGTCAAGTAAAGTATTATACCTGGCATTACTATCTATAACAAAGAATATTGTCATGCAATCTTTGGTTCCTGCACTCAAGTTGATAGGCAGGATGCCTTGAGCCATCTGTTTATCCCCAGTGAAGCCAGTAATGGTTGTGCTGGTTGGGATTAATCTGGGGTTTCTTTTTCCCAATTTCTTCAAAGAGGACTTCAGAAGCAGGTTCACTGCTGCCCCATTATCCACTAACACCTTGTTCATTTGTATCCCATCAAAATAAGCCTTGATATACAAGGGCTTAACGTGCTGCGTCATAGATGTTGTAGGGTACTCGAAAGGATACGATAAATTAATACTCACTTCCTCACTTTCATCCTTAGTTTCCATTGGTGTGGCTACTTCAGACTCATCTTGAATCATGCTAACCTGTGAATCTTCACTAGAAACTGGAATAGGGTCATCTTCTAACCTTCTTGGTTTCCATCTTCATCCTGGAGCTCCTGTGGTCGTATATATACCATGTTTACTGACACTGGAGGAAATGAGCCAAACTGAACTGCTGGCTGTACTTGTTTCTCTTCCAAATTAACTTGTTCAGTTATTTTGGAAGCATCTTCCATGCTGCACTCTGGTACCTCTATGCTAGCAGGTTCCTTTGAAACAGCCTGTTGGTGATTTACCTACGTTGGCTTGCCAACCAAAAAGGTTTGCTCAGCCATGAAAGCTTCAAATATTCCATCTTCAGCCAATGTTTTCTCTTGGCCTAGTTCAGTCCCTTCATCCGTTTTATCGTCGCTTTCTATTAAAGCCTTTTCGAGGCCTGCTAAACTGGATTTTTCTTTGGCCTTTAGTTTAGCATGAACTTTTGCCAACTGCTCCATGTTGGGACTTCTCTTGATCTTGGGACCAGGCTTTGAACCTATCCCTCTATTTGTCTGATCTTTGGCTTGTGCCATGGAAGTCCTCTCTTCACTTTTTTTCAGATCTTTCTGATGCTGGGTGTATCTTCGTTGGATCTTCTTTTTTTGAGACCTAGAAATTATAGGAACCAAATCTGACTTCCTTGTTTTTGGATTCTTTGATAACACTCAATTGTTTGGAGCCATCAAGGGAGGTCTAATCATTCTTCCTTGGTCTCCAAAAACCTTTCTTTGAGTTGACATTTTCTTAGGTTTATTTTGCATGACAAACCAATCTGGAACTCCTGGGACCCATGAGCCCACTGGTCTGGCTGCTTCATCTGCTGCCCCACTCATTGAAGTAGTCTTTGGGGCCAATTATCAGTTTTTTCCCCATGCCTTGTACTGAATCCATGCCTTCTTTCAAGCTGGATGTCTACTCTGTAATAATTAGGTGACCTAGTTTCATACAGAGGCCTCTTTCCCTTTGACTGCATCTTGGTGTCTGGTGGGGTTACCAAGGATGAATATTATCTGGGGCCAGTTGGATATGGCCTCTTGTTATGGGTGCTGGTTATTCGGTCCCTCTGCACCTCTTCGTAATGCTGCTTCCCATCAACTGTGAGCCCTTTCAACCACTTGTAACACAACTTGCACCTGGGGCATATCCTCTGCACTATAGCAGCTTCAAGAGAGTCATCATCCAACATCTCTTCACTAAAGCTTTCTTTTATGCCTGTAGAGCTTTGTCTATCAGCTGGTGAACTTCTTATGTTCTTGTAGACACCCCATTTTTGATCGCCCTTAAGACTTGGGCGCTACTGATTGTTTACTTAGTAATGAAGATGTGCAGTGCAAAGATTCGATTTCTTCGGCAAGAGGAGCTTCAAATCCCAACTTCACACCCCTTTTTGGACCAGAACGATTTTGACCAAAAGATTTTAGACCTTAAAACCCTCTCTTTAAAAATAGTTTTTTGAAAGAGTTCCTACGATTTTCCGATGCTCGCATTTTGTTAAATGTTGTGCTTTTCGATAAACCGAGCAAGGACAAAGTGGGAATGAATGAAAGAGAGGTGAAATCTTTGAAAAATCTTTCAAAATACCTTATTTAGGGGTTTGGAGTTGAAGAAAATGGGAGAGGAGAGAAGAAAACTAGCTGAGAAGAAGTTCGGTATGAATCCGGGTAGGATTGAAACTGAGCAGTCTTCACTCAAAGAGGCATAACTTTTTGCATAGTTGGAATTTTGATGTGAGGCTGCCACCATTAGAAATAAGACTTCCAGGGATTCAATTTAGGCTCAAGAATGACCTACAAAGGAGTCAAGATGAAGGAGATATTCCAATTTGAAGTCGGGCCCAAAAAATAAATTTTTCTAGCCAACCAGAGGTGGAGAATGCTGGCCATAAATGGGATTTGTTGGCCATGTGCCGGCCATGAATGGCCTATGCCAGCCCCCTTCTGTCCAAGAGTGTCCCATGCCAGTCAACAATGTGTATGTGCCGGCCATCAATGATCTAGTGTCGGCCATTGATGTAGAAAGTCAGTTTTTGGCAGATATTTTTGTTCGAGTTGTTACAGCTATCCCTTTTGGGATATTTTTGACCTGAAGCTGCATTTTGCTATATATAGAGAGGCTTCTCTATTGTTTTGAAGGTTAGAACAATTTAGGAAGAAGTTTGGGAGCCTCTCTCTCTAAATCATCTATCTAGATTTCTCTCTTTCTAAAGCTTTTGTGCTTGGAAGCTTGCATACATCCATCTTCAACCTATCAACCCTTAACAAGAGTGGTTCATCTTTGGGCTGAGATTGCTTGAAGCTCTCTTGAAGCCTCCTTGGAGCTCCGTAAGGTGGTTTTGCTTAGTCTTGTTGCTTAAGTGTTGTCTTCTCTTCAAGAGGTATAAGACTCACCCTTTAAGCTTGTTTTCATACTTGTTTTTGCCATCCTTTTGCACGGTTTTTGGGGTGGTTTTCAACTACAAAAAACTCTATTTTTTAGTCCTAAAAATGATAGTTTGAGTCTATTTTGTGTTAGGGGGTTGTCTCTCCCTTTTGCTCCTTAGCTTGTGTAGCTTTTTGTGCCATCTTTCATCACCTTTCAAACCAACGTTTTTGGCCTTTTAACCACTGAATTCCAGGGGAATTTCAGTGGTGAAAACCATGTTTTGAGGTCCAAAATAGGAGGGGTTGGCGTCCCCTTCTTGTGTCTTGTTTGCATGAGTAGATAACCTAACATGTGAGCATGTTTTTTACCATCTTATGACTTGATCTCAGCATGTTTTTGCTACTTTTTTCACCTGATTTAGCTCTATTTTGAGCTGGTTAAGCCACCTGAGGCTTGCTTTGTATGCTTGTAGTTCAGTGGTGCTTAATAGTCTAGTTTGTGCTATGTGTTAGCCTTTCATTCTAGCCTTTTGTAGCTTAATTCAAGCATGTTTTTGGCCTTATTTTAACATGTTTCAACTCTATTTTTGGCTGGTTGGAGCACCTCTTGCTTGCTTCTCACATTTGTAGTGTAATTTTGTTTACTAGCTTAACTTGCTTAATGTGTTAGCCTATCATGTTAGCTTGTGTTAGCTCCATCTCAGCATGCTTTTGCTCATATTTTGTCATGATTTAACTCTATTTTGAGTGGTCTTGGTCATATGGTTCATGTTTTGTATAGCCATAGTGCAAATGGCCTTGACTAGCTTTGAGTTTCAAGGTCTCTGACATGTTTTGCTTGAGTTGTTTGCATGATATGACATCATTTAGCATGTGATTTTAGAGCATATACCTCTGTCATACTCTCACATACTTCACTTCTTCACTGCTTTTGAGGGTGGTGTATTATGCCTTGCTTATGGGCTAACATGTGTGCATGTTCTCTTAGCCTTTTGAGCTTCTATCTCAGCATGTTGAGACCATTATTTTGGCATGTTTGAGGTCTGTCTAGAGTTGGTTTGGCCATTTGAGTTTGATATTGCATGGTTCTAGTGTAAAGCTCTTCAGTAGTTTTAATGCTTAAGTCTTCTAACATGTCGTACATGAGTTGTTTGCATGTTAGAGTCTTGTTTTTCATGCCATATCAGGACTGAAATATTTGCCATCTCCCTCATTTCTTCACTTTTGATTTGCCTTGAGGGATGGTTAGTCTTAAAGTTGTGTTTAAGCTTGGGATTGAAGCTTGTGCTTAAATGGCTTTAACCCTCTTTTGAGGGTTCCTTCTAGTCAAAGGCATGGTCTCTCTCATATCTTAAATCATCTTTTGGATTGACCTCTCTCTCATTAGAGGACTCTCACATTCGGACAAATCAATTAAGGAATGGCTTGGTAACTTAAAATGTGTAAACAAGAATGAACCAAGTAAAACATGCCAAGATAAGCATTGTTGTTTGCATTGCATTGTGTTCAATCGGACGTTACATTGAACACAAGGTGGATTGGTCAATTTCATACTCAAAGTGATGAAAATGAGCCAATCCCCTTTGTCTCCATTGCCTTTGATTATCCATGATAAGGTAGTGGTTCTTGAGTCTAGTTTGTTGTGTATTGTTTGAAATTGTATCAAGTTGGATCTTTGGCCATCATGCATTCAAAATGCTTGATTGATGGTTTTGGATCCAATGGTGCCTCTCCCTTGATGTTTTGAGATGATAAGGAGTGGCACAGTACATACATACCCTTGGGAGACCCTCAATTTTCCTTTGGTTTGTACTCTATTGCAAAATGGTGATACAGCACACCAGTGGCCAGCAGTGCCTCACTGATGGCCGGCACTGCTTCATCCTTGGCCGGCAGTGCAAATATTTGGCCGGCAGATGGCTGGCAGCAGCTCCTCATGGCTGGCAGGCCAGTGGTGCACTCCTCAACAGTGATTTGGTAAGGTGGAACAGAAAGGTCTTGGAGACACCCTGTAGATGCGCCCTTGGGCCTCACTCTACAGTTCGGACTCGCTTTTGTTTGCGGTTCTAAATCTGAACCAAAGAGTCCAAATCTGGCAAATCGTTTTGAGAAAACAGATTTTTGAAAAGAAGTGCCAAACATGGACTGCTTTGCCAGATACAGAGTCGCCACCTAAATATTTTTTATGGGAAATTTAGGAAACCCTGACTCGATGCCAAAGGCCACGTATCCGTCATCACCAAAGTTGCCTCAGCTCGGGAACTTGGGTACGATTGGGGAAGGTCAGCTATGAGCACCCCCTCTCGCCCGGTCCGAAGACCGGCCTCTACTAACCATGATATCCAATTTTGAAAACGTTATGTGTTCTCATTCCGGTTATTAGTCTAGAATTACTATGTTATGCGCACAGCAAACAAGTATAGACCAAATCGCCTAAATTGGAACAAAACATTTCATGTTCATGTTTAAAAATGGTTTGCTACTCGCAAGTAGGCTAAAATATAGGTTTTGCCACTCTCGAGTGGGCTTTAGAAAAGATGGTTTTGCCACTATCTAGTGGGCTTAAAACTCACAGTTTCAATGCATTTATCCCAATTTAGGTAATTTGACCTTCATCCATAGGCATTCAAACAATTATATCACATAAGCAGCTAGCCTCATGGTAATCATGCTATTATGGCAACATTCACACGCATGTGATATGCTAAAGCATAAAAGCTTACCTAGTACTCCAAGCCAAAACAGAAACTAGTTAGTAATCAATGCATGATCCTAGTTCATGTTAAGTGGCTAATGCATCACAGGCAAAATGCAGCTATAATAGGCTCGGCTATCCTAAATATGGCATGTGAAATGCTGCAATTAACAAGTACTCATCTTGGAATTTGAAATACATATGCAGTTAGCATGATGTACCGAGCCCGGTGTATGGAAAACAAATGTATGGATGCACGCATGCACAACATAAGGTATGCTAATTTAAATATGTCCTAATACTAACCATCAAAGCAGGTAAGTAAAAGGGAGAAAGAAGTGGGGGTTGGAAGACATGCACACATGCACCCACACTTATTACAAATACGCCCTCACTCGGAGGGACCAAATAATAATACAAACCAAATAAATAATTAACTATCCTAGCTAATTAAATATTACAAGCCCTTAACTAATTAACAAATTAATTAAGCTATTGAAAACAGTAAAAGGCCTCGGGAAGAGGGATGCACGCATGCTCGGATTGGCTTCGCCCGGGAATCCACTGCCATGACACATGTTGCCTCTGTTTTCTCTGCTCTGCTCCTCTGAAAATTGTGCAAGTCCCAAGGATGCTTCCATGAACACTGTGGAGTGCCACCGGCTGAGAGGAATGGCCGCCGGCCATGGGGAATACTCATCGGCCACTTATTAATCCATCGGCCACCAATGTATGGCCGGTCGGCACTATAGATGGCCGGCCGGCCAAAAATTCCTGCAGAAACCTGTTTGACAGCAGCAGAGGGCAGACAAGGCATGACAATGCATTTCCAAAGCAATGTTTGCACCACCACCCTCTTTATCATATTCATGACTCAAAGGAGGATGGTCCTTGGCTCTCGGGCCACCAATCACGCATTTCCATGCATGATGGCCAAAGAGTCAAGATGTGCAATTTCAATATGGAATGAAATGCACAAAACAAATAATGGGCCCCAACCTCTATCATAATCAATTCAAGAGGCAAGAGATGCATGCTATGATATGCAACCTAAACATGCAAACATGTGTCAACATGTGAGAATAGGCAAGCATGTAACCTAACTAGCATGCAACAACATACAAAGATGGACTTAAACTAACATGGGTAGCTCTCAAGCATGCCAAAATCAGTGGCCATTAGATGAAAATGAGACACTCGAAATGCGTGCACACGTGCACGTAAACCGAGGACCGAACCTAAGGCATCAAATGCCACTTTACTAAAGCATGGCAAGGCATGAAACATGGTATGCAAACATGCAAACTTCAGTACTAAATCATGATGCTAAACAGCCCCGAAGCATGGAAACATTGCACCCGATGCATGAGATGAATCCCGAAACATAAAACTAGGCACATGTATTGACCTATAGCTATACAAAGCACACATTTTTTGATCATGAAGCATGAAGACAGAACTGAGGCAGTCCCAAAATATGCACATTTCTAGTTCAAAGTGTGGCCAAAAAGTGCTAGCAAGATGGATTAAAATAGCATGCAAATTTGACTAGTAAACATGGTTTACATGGCAAGTGTATGAAGCAAGTGAGAACTCATCAAACCAGCAAAAATCAATGAACTAAACATGTGAAAATATGCCCAAATAACCTTTGAAATGAAGCCAACACATGCAAAAATGATGAGCTCCTTTAGAGGGCTATACAAGGGGTTATTAAGCACATACAAGATGGACACTCAACAAAGCCAAACCAACTCTGGAAATGGCCTATAGGGGTCCTAAAACCCACTGAAAAATGCCTGAACTGAGCTCAAGAAGTGTGCAAATATAGGCCCCTTTGTAAGGCCAAAAAGGGCACCAAACAAGACAACAAGGAGAGGGGATGGCCCTCTCCTTCTTAGGACCTTAAACCACCATCCTCACCACTGAAATCCCTCAAGATTTCAGTGGTGAGGAGGCCCAAATAAGGTGGTCCCGGAGCTCACTAAAAATGCACAAAAATGAGGCCAAACAAGGCCTAAGAGGGGGTAGACAACCCCAAACACAAAAGTGTTCTTCAACAAACTTGAAAAGGAGCTAAAAACAAGACTTTTTTTAGTTTATGACAAAGTCCAAAACAGTATTCAAGATAGGCTAAAATGAGGTACAAGAAAGTGCTAAAAAGGGGAAGAAACTAACCCTTGAAGACCAAATTCGAGGCCAGCAGCTTCAGGGGCCAAAAACCAGCTTTTGGAGCTCAATAAACCCTCCCAAGAACCTCAGTCCAATGGTAGTGGTGTATGGCTATGAGGTGTGGTGCAATAGGCCAAGAACAAGGGTCTTTGAACACTCTAACACAGCCAAATGTAGAGAGAGAGGGAGATATAGAGAGAGAGGGTGATATATATGTTATATGTATGTATTAGGTCTGATTTTGCTGAACCCAAAACAATGGAGGAGGATGGGTTTCTTTTATAGAGTAAGGAAATGGCATAAAGCTTCTCAAAGAAGCTATACAAAAGGGTCAAAGGGACCAAGCTTCTAAGAGAAGCTAATGCAAAGGTGCAAGCTTCTTGAGGAAGCCAAGACAAGGGGTCAAAGCTTCCTCAAGAAGCTTTGAGCAAAGGGTGCAAAAAGAGGGTCAAAAGGGGTGCAAAGGGTGCAAAACAGCCACACACGTGCATGGGGAGCAGAGTCTGTGCATTCCAGCTGGCACAGCTGGCATCCATTCAATCTGTAGAATACTCCGGAAGGTCGTCGGCTAGCAAACTTGGTCGGTCAGCCATCTTTTCTGGCCGGTCGGCCATCTATTTGGCCGGTCGGCCATCTATTTGGTCAGTCGGTAGGAAAAATCTGCTCTGTAGGTCCAACTTCAAACGGGCATAACTTCTTCATGTGAACTCCTTTTCAGGTCATTCTTGTGTCAAAATTGAATCCCCGGAAGTAATCTTTCCAATGGCACCAGCCTTGCATCAAAATTCCAACTGTGCAAAAAGTTATGCTTGTTTTGGTGAAGGATGCTCAGTTTTGGTCCAACTGGGATGATGCCCAACTTCAACCAATCACATCTCCGCCCTCCGGACTCGGATTTAAGAGATTATTGAATGAAAAATGAAGCCCCAGAAGTCTTCTTTCCAACAGTGGCCTCATAGCTTAACTCCAAGCGTATAGACAGATAAGCTTGATTTAGCGAGGACTGCTCGTCCCTCTCTTAGCGATTTTTGCCTATCCTCTTTTCCAACTTGGTTTCTCCCCTCTTCTTCTCTTTTCTTCAACTTCAAACCCCTAAGCAAGGTGTTTTGAAAGATTTTTCAAAGATTTCATCTCTCTTTCATTTATCTCCACTTTGTCCTTGCTCGGTTTACCGAAAAGCGCAACATTTACCGAAATGCGAGCGTCGGAATATCGTAGGAACTTTATTTCAAAAATATTTTGAAAGAGAGGGTTTTAAGGTCTAAAAACCATTCAAAATAGTTTTGGTTCAAAAAGGGGTGGGAAGTTTGGATTTGGCCCTCTCATTGCCGAAGAAATTGAACCTTTGCCCTGCACATCTTTCATCACCGAGCAAACCATCAGTAGCGCCCAAGTCTTAAGGGCGGTCAAAAATGGGGTGTCTACACACCCTGCAAACAGTGCCTCTCAAGAGCAAACCGGAAGGCGTTTTGGGGCGAGAAACCGAATGCATGCATGCATCTTCTTCAAACAGAGTTGAGGTAGCGTAGTTTAGTGCTGTACTTGCTAGCTAGCATTTGATTTGTAATTTAATTAATTTGTTGATTAGTTAAAGTGTTGTAATAATTAGTCTAATTAGTTTAATTAGATTAGTTAGGTTAGCTTAGCTTAATGTAGCTTAGCTAATTATTCATTCGGACCCACCTGCGAGAGGGCGCATTGTTGTAATAAGGGTGCGTGTGCGTGTGTGTGTGCATGTCTTCCAACCCCATTTCTTTCTCCCTTTTACTTAACCGCTTTCGATGGTTAGTTTTAGGGCACGTTTTGATTAGCATACCTTATGCTTTGCATGTTTGCATCATTCATTTGTCTTGCATGCACCGGGCTCGGCGCATCATTCAAACTGCATCGTATTTCAATACCTATTTGAATACGTGTATCAAATTGTCACATTCATATGCCTTCTTAGATAGTTGAGCCTATTAGTTGCATTTTGCAAGTGTTGCATTAGACATTTTGTATAGTTAGGATCATGCATTGTTTCTAACTAGTTTTCTGTTTTGGCTCGGAATACACTGTAAATGTTACGCTTTAGCATCCTTGCATGAGTGTGAGTGTTGCCATGACAGCATGCTTGCCATGAGGCTATTTGCTTAAGTGCTTAACTGCATTAATGCCTGTGGGTGGAGGCTTGATTGCTTGAATTGGAACAACTCGATGATTGTGAGTTTTAAGCCCACTTTGCGAAGTGGCAAAATCATGTTTTCTAAAGCCCACTTAAGGGTGGCAAATTCGCGCTTTAACCTACTTGCGAGTAGCACTTTCAAACCATTTTCGAAAGCAAATATGAGTTGTTTTGTTCCAATTCTTGTGATTGAGTCTATACTTGTATGCTGTGCGCATCACATAGTAAGTTAGCTAATAACCGGAATAAGAACACATGGTTTATAAAATAACATATCATGGTAGTAGAGGCCGATCTTTGATCGAGCGAGCGGGGGTACTCATTTCAGGACCTTCCCCTCTCGTGCCTAAGTTCCCGAGCCGAGGCAACTTTGGTGATGACGGACACGTGGCCTTTGGCAGGAGTCAGGGTTTCCTAAATTTTCCAAAATAAAATATTTAGGTTGCGACTCTATAATCTGGCAAAGCAGTCCATGTTTGGCGCTTTTTCATTCAAAATTGATTTTTCAAAACCAATTGCCAGATTTGGACTTTTTGGTGTTTATCAGTCTCGCATTCCACTTTGTGAGATTAGATTTAGAACTGTGACAGGAGTCCAAACTGTAGTAAGACCAATTCGCACCCTCTCCGTAAGGGGGGCGCGCGAAGAAAGTCAGGTCTACAGTTCTTCTTGAGATCAGTCTAGCTAGCCACATGCATCTGCATAGTGACTTCCTCCAATTCTTTCAAGGATAGGTTTTGGAAATCTGGCATGCCAACATTGGCTGCAGCCTCTCTAATTTCTGGAAACGGGTGGTGTCAATTCCCATAACTTTCTTTGACTTGGCTAGAAACTTTAGACTCCCCTTCCGAATCTGTTCTTGGATCTTGTCTCGGAAAACAATACAGTTTTTAGTTGAATGAGACCAAGAATTGTGCCATTTACAGTATAGTTTTCCTTTAAGTTCTTCAAGGGTATGAATTTTGACTCCTTTTGGTAACTTTAGGAAATTTGTTGCAAGTAAATGATTAAAAATGTCATTTGCTTTTGTTAAGTCAAAAGAATACTTCTTATGCAGGTCTTTCTTTTTAAACTGCTGGTCTATTAAACTGTCCTTCTGAATTAATGTCTCACAAGTCATAGGTTCTTTTTTTACTATCTCCGCTGCATCAATTTCATAATTAGGGTCCCTATAGTAGGTCTTATATGATGCATTACGTCGATTTTGTTTTTCCTCGAGTAAAGTTTTATATCTAGACACCTTATAGGCTAACTCTACTAAGTTTCAAAACTCACTTGAATCAAATTTCTTTCGAAGCCTAAATTCCAACCCATTCTGAGCCAATCTTACAAATTCAGGCTCAAGTAGCATGACCTTGCATTTGTTCCGTGCCCTTTTAAATCTGGCAATAAACTAAGCTCCCTTCTCATTAGGCCTTTGGCTCAATCTTGCCAAGTCTGCCATAGAAACTTCAGGTTCTGTTTGGAAAAATTGGGCATGAAAAACTTCCTCAATTTGTTGCCAAGTTTGGATAGAGCCAGGTGTAAGGTTTATGTACCATACGAAGGTTGCTCCAGTTAGAGAACTTGGAAAAAGTCTCAGTTTGATGTAATCATTATTAGCAAACTCACTACACTGGCTTATAAACCTAGCAATGTGTTCCACTGTTGACTGATTTCCATTACCATAAAAGAGAGTAAAGTCTGGTATTCTAAACCCCATAGGATACTTGTGTACCATATCTACCTATTCTGGGTAAGGTTTTCTATATACTGGTGTCTGGCCCCCCTGAGCCATAGGTCCACACATTTCTCTAACTATATCAGCAATTTGGTTCATTGGAACCATATTTTGTGCTGGTTGAACCACTACTAGGGAAACAAACACAGGGTTTGGAGGAACAACATGTGCTTGTAGGCCTCTTGGTCCATATATGGGTACATTCAGGGCTGGTTGTCCCTACTGTACTGGCTACTGTGGAAGGTATGGCTGGCCTATTGGGGCTTGCCCTGCGAAAGGTACCATAGGAGGAGAAGTAGGTGTTGCTTCTCTTCCAATTGCAGGCAATCCTTCCAACCCCCCGGGTGCAAACTCAAACACAGGGTTGGTGAAACCCCTTGTGCCAGGCATGTTCTCAAACATAGGATTTGGAAATGCCCTCATGCCATTACCCTGGGCTGGCCCAGATCCACCAAATTGTATGGTTTCGCTAGTAGAGAATGGTACATTCTGAGTGGCCATTGGTCTGGAAAGCATTTCATACCATGACTAAGGCACAGGTGCTGGCCTCTCATGGTTGTGACTACTAGTCTGACCATTGACTTGTCCATTATTTTGCATGGGCTGTTTATCTTGAGCCAATCGTTGTTGAGGACTATTTACATTTTCTTCAGTTTGTCTTACAGCAGTAGGTTGATGAGAATTCATTCGATTCAGAAAGGATGTTGCCCATTTTTCCATTGTATACATTAGTTGTTGTCCCATAGCATCTATTAAACCTTCCCACGGATTCAGTGGTTGGGTAGAAGGAACATTCGAAGGTCCAGTCTCATGGCCTTGTCCAACGTGTTGGACATGTGTTCTATATTCTGAAGTTTTGGCCTGTTTGACCATTTGCAGAGGATCTAATGGGATAGGCGCATCTATCACATTGTTTTCTAGGTTAGGTATTTCTACCTCTCGTTTCACACTCTCTTCCAGGCGTTCATTTTTTCCTTTTGTTCTACGTCTAGCCATTTTTACGAGTCCCACTGGGCGTGCCAAAAATATATATTGACTTTTTTTGGCTTTCGAAGGTTAATAATGTAAATTTAAGCGTGCCAGCAATGATCAATTAGTCCTTACAGATTTTATAATTGCCAACCAATTATCAAGCGATTGTGTTGAAGTTTTTTCAACCTCAATGAAGAGGACTTTTATTGGTGACTTGTATAAGAGAAAATTATGAATAGTAACAAGTAAATATAATTTAGAAATCGAATTTCATTAAGCAAATGAAAACTTACATTGAAGTTACAATGATCTAGCCTTGACGAGGTTCACAACAACAAACTACTGAAAAACTACTCCTAGGAAATGAAGTGCAGTACAGGAATTGAATTGCTGAAAATGTAAAGAACTGGAAGTGTAAAAAACTGAAAAGAAAATATTAAGTAAATGATTGGTTTTTGGATCTGAGTCTGTCCTCCTTTTGTTTAGCCCTCTATGTTATTTATCCTTTTTAGTGATAACCATCGAAGTAGCCTTTTAATTGTCAAAATACATTTCCACGATCTCTGGTCATGGCTTCGCTCAACTAGCTTCCACTACGCCTCTTTTGTAGTTCGGCTTTCCTTCTGAATTTGAATTTGAATGGTAGTTAACAGGTAGGCTATGTCATCTCACGCCTCTTGACTATTCAGATGCCACGCAGATCCGATACTACCAATATGAACTGCCACGTGTCTGTCTTTGATTGGAGACTTGCTTTAATTTCCCAAATTGCCCTTTAGGTGTCACGTGTCACTCTGTGATTGGTTTTTACAATTTATATAGCCAACAAAAAGAAAATGAAAAGAAAATATATTTTCTTGTATGAATTTGATTAGAATAAATTTTTACAAAAAAAAAAAAAAAAGGAATTCTAATTATAAATAAGTATTTATATAAGAAATTTAAATTTTCTTGTGTTTTTTTGCAAGAAACTAAAGGTTTAGTTACCATATTATTATGAGTTGTATAAGAAAGTTAATTTTCTAGTAACTTCCACCACTTTCATGCTAAACAAACTTAGAATTTTTTTTTTCCCTATTTTCTTCACTTTTTTAGCATTTTCATCCTGACCAAACCTTTTTTTTTTTAATTTAAAAAATGAACTTATTTGATTAAATAAGTTTTTTTTTTTTTGGAACAAGAAAAAAAGGATGATCTGAGGTGTTATCATGGCATTCGTGGGCCCAGGTCTCAAGGTAACCGGTTGCTAGCCTAACCCATAGGAAATGACCCACCATTAAGACACCAACGAAGCTCAACCACATGCCACAGACGAGCCCAGGATTCGATCGAAGTATAGAGCGAGGTCTCTACAGAGAACCACTGAAATTACTCAATATTTCACTCCTCCTAGGAGTCAAACTTGGGTCACGCCTGTGGAGAAGGCCCTCGGTGGTTGATTAAATGAGTTGGCACGTGACTTTTTTATTCCATAAATATCCAGCGCGTCATAATTAAGATAAAAGATATGGAATTAACTTGTTCATATTTATTTAAAGATTTCAAATAAGCTAAAAAAGTTATAAATTATAACTTTTGAAATAAGCTTGAAAAATTTAAAATAAATTATAACCTAGTTGAGACGCAACTAAAAAATAGATAAAAATTGACTCCAATTTTAAAAATTACAAGGTGTTCGGCATAATCTATATAAGTGTACTTATTTAGATAAGTTTATTTATTTGGCTCATATCATTTCTCTATTTTTTTGCACATCTTTTCTTAAAAAATTAAAAAATATACTTATTTAGATCATTTAGGGGAAAAAAACATTTACTTTTACTTTTACTTTTATCCAAATGTGCCAAAAGAGGCTATAAGCATCATTGTGTAATCTATTGATAAAGTTGGGACCTTTAATTAATGTTTTTGAAAGCTTGCCCAACAATATGATTCAAAGGAAAGACAGGTTTTTAGTGGAATTGGGCAATAAATTCTCAGTTTAAAAAACTTTGGTGAGTTAGTATAACTTGCATATAAGAAATTAAGTGGACGAGTGAGAAAACTTGAGAAATAGAGGATATCGATTTTAAATTATATTATAGTGGCAAGGATAAACACATGAATAGGATATGAATAATAGTTGCCAAGGGTCTTGTAGAAAATATAATTGCAGTCATTAGGAAAGATGATAGGATAATGTTAGTTAAACTAGTTATTGGAGAGAATATAGTGAATGTTATTAGTGCATACACCCTCTAAATAGGATTAGATAATCAGACTAAGATAATTTTTTTGGGACCAAATGGATAAGGTATTACAGGAGATACCTGTAGGAGAGAACTTAGTTATAGGTGGTGACTTCAATGGCCATGTAGGAATAGATAAATTAGGTTATGAGAGGGTACATGGTGAGTACGGTTTTGGTGATAGAAATGAGGCTGGAGAGAGTATTTTAGATTTTATGTTGGCTTCTAACCTGTGGTGGCCAATACTATGTATAAGAAGAGAGATGAGCATTTGATAACCTTTAAGAGTGGGTCAGTTAGGAGCCAAATAGATTACTTTCTAGTAAGAAAACGGGACCGTCTAAAATGTAGCGACTGTAAGGTGATTTCTAGAGAGAGATTGACATCTCAACATAGGATTTTGGTATTAGATTTATTCTTTAAAGAGGCAATAACAAGCTCCGAAAGATAGTGGACGTCACAGGACTAGATAGTGGGACCTAAAAGGGGATAAACTATACACATTAAAGAATAGAATGGATAAATAAGGTACTTGAAACTTGGAAGATGATGCTAACACTATATGAAACTCGATAGCCAATTGTATGATGAGAATCTCAATGGAAGTTCTTGGAGAGTCAAAAGGAAAGGGACCCAACTTTAGGGAAACTTGGTGGTGGAGGGAGGAGGTCCAAGCGGTAATAAAGGCAAAAAAAAAGAGAGCTTTAAAAAGTGACAGAATTATAGAACTAAGAAAAACCTTAAGTGCTACAAATTGGCCAATAAAGAGGTCAAAAAAGTAGTGAGGGAGACTAAGTTTATAGTGATTCCGATTTTGACCCGACTCTTGTTGTATCTCGGACTCGGGCTTAATGGTTTTATATTGTGGGTCATACCTTGCTTTCCTTGTAATTGTTTAAATTTGGCTATTAGGTTGTTGTGGTTGTGTTTGGGACAGGTTGGTTGCTTATTTTCCAAACTTTTGTTGCCTAGAATTTTGCTCCTCCGCTCAAGCGGCACTTCTTGCGCTTGAGCGGGCTTTGTAAACTCTCAGTACTTTTGCAGGTCTGCAAAACTATTAGGAGGGTGTATTCTACGCTCGAGCGGTGCCTTTTACGCTCAAGCGGGCTCAGTTTGAGCGACCTTTCTTGCGCTTAAGCGTTGGCCTGTTGTCTGCAAAACTACTAGGAGTGTGCATTCTGCGCTCGAGCGTCGTTTCTTGTACTCAAGCGGAACAACTTATTGTGCTTGACGCTCGAGCGCCAACTCTTGCGCTCGAGCGGACTATGCGTATATCAGTTCGCAGCAGCACCTTTATACATCACTTTTTCACATCTTTTTCACTCTAAACCCTAGATTGGGACCCTCTCTCTCTAAAACTCACTCACTCTCTACATTTTTACCTAGATCCGTTGGTTTTCCTACCCTAGTGTCTTGGGGAAAAAGGTAAAGCATCTCAAGAGCTTCGTTTTGATCTGAATAGATCTTGATTTTGGTGTCTTTGAAGTTCTTTCACTTCTTCCTCGGTCTTCTAAGCTTGAGGTAGGGATTTGATACACTCTCCTATGATTTTTAACTTAGCTATTTGTTATCGTGTAAACAATATTGGGATTTGGAGGATTTTAGACAAACCTAGGGTTTTAAAATCAAAATAGAGGTTTTCAAATGAAAGTATTGAAAATGATTACGGGTGTAGATATGAGATTGTGTTGTGCTAAATTGATTGATTTTGACACGTGGATTGGATTTTGGAAGGAAATAAAGTTTTGCCCTAAAATGTTTAAAGTAATTATTTTGTATAAATAATGAAATTGATATTGGAAATCCAAAATTAGATGAATGTTTATATCAATGGTGGAGTTGAATGTGCATTATCTTTCACCTATGAAAATTTGGACAATTTATCTGTCGTGGAGATTGTATATCTGTTTAGAAATATTTGTTTTGGGCTATTGGTGGAGGATAGCTATGATTGTTGTAGAAATTGCATGAGGATTAGGTGAATTGAAACTAATCTCTTAATTGTTGTCATTGAATATGACCGTATTTTAATACATTGTATATGTATGATACTTGGGAGGAGAAAGGGGATGTACTCCATGTTTGGGAGGAGAAAGGGGATGGACTCCAGTGAATTAAGTTGGCTTGTGTGTCCAGGGTGAAATTCCCGAAAACTACTTGTATACATGGGTGTCGATCCTGCGGACAAAATTTTCGTAAAATGGCAAATGAATGTGTTTGTATGATAACTATATTGATTTGAGACTCGATGAGTTGTATTCTTAGTATTGGGTGATTGAACGAAATGGATATGAACAATGAAATGAGATATAAAACTTGGCATACTATGATCTTATAAATTATGAATGGTTTTATTGTAGGCATTATATATGCACATCATACTTATATCTTTGTTAAGATTCATACATTGTGCTAGATTGTTTCTACTGGGCTTTGGCTTGCCCTACTTGGGGAAAAACATTTTTAGGTGTTTGTGATATACCTTCGCCAAGAACTTAGCTTGGGAGGATTGTGGGGCTGAAAGCTCAGTTTCTGTCAATTTTGTATTTTCTTTTTTACAAGCCTAGGGCTTTATTTGTATTGAGCTTATGACTCATTTTGTTGTAACCAAGCACAATCTTGGAAAGATGTAAGCCATTAGAGCAAATGAACATCTGTTTAACTTGCATTCCTTATTACGCCTTGTAACACATGTTGTAGATTCAGGATGAACAATTTATAAATGTATATCGCACATGTCACATTTTGTATATTAACTCTGATTAATGAAAGCTTCTTATTGTATCTATATCACTTTGTACTGGTGTTTGGAATTGGATTATTGTAATTATTTTAGGGGTGTTACAAAGTTGAAAGCCTATGATGTTACACTAGACTAGATAGTAAGGAGGGAGAGAAGAGGATATATAAACTTGCTAAAATAAGAGAGAAAAATAAGAGATTTTAATCAGGTTAAGTGCATCAAAGGTGAGGACTTCAAAGTGTTGGTGAAGGATGAAGAGATTAAGGAGAGGTGGAAGAACAATTTTGAGAAGTTGTTAAATGAGGAATATAGAGGTAGGTCAAAACAGGAGGAAGTAGGCAGTCATACGAAAAACCAAAATTATAGGTTCTATCATAGGATTAGAGACTTTAAAGTGGAGTCTGTACTTAAGAAGATGAAATTGAATAAGGCTTTAGGACTCAATGATATACCTATTGAAATGTCAAAATGGTTGGGTAAGAAGGGGGTTGTTTGGGTGACTAGATTATTTGGCAAGATTTTGTTGACTAGAAAAATGCCAGATGAGTGGAGGAAGAGTATTTTAGTGTCAATATATAAGAATAAAGGAGATGTCCAGAATTGCAACAACTATAGAGGAATCAAGTTAATGTGTCACACAATGAAAATATAGAGAGAGTGATAGAACGTCGATTACGAGATATAACAGAGGTGTCAGAGAATCAATTTGGGTTTATGTCTGGTAGATCAACAATGGAAGCTCTTTATCTTTTGAGGAGAGTAATAAAAAAGTATAGAGAAAAGAAAATAAACATTCATATGGTTTTTATCAATCTTGAGAAAGTATATAATAGAATGCCTCGGGATATAATCTTGTAGGTGTTAGAGAATAAAGGGTGGCAAAAAATTACATTGATATGATTAGGGATATGTATGAAGGTATGATGACCACTATTAGATTGCTTGTTGGAAAGACGAGTGAATTTTCAATTACAGTAGGGTTACACCAAGGATCAACCTTAAGTCTTTATCTTTTTGCTTTAATTATAGATGAGTTAACGCGCAATATTCAAGATGATGTGCCATGATGTATTTTTTTGCAGATGATATCGTGTTAGTGGATGAGACTAGAGAAGGAGTTAACACTAAGTTGGAGAATTGGAGAAAAACACTTGAATCTAAAGGATTTAGGATAAACAGAATTAAGATAGAGTATATGGAGTGTAATTTTAGTAATAGTCACAATGGACGCAGAGGAGAAGTGAACATTGAGAACCATGAACTACCTAATAGTGAACATTTTCATTATTTAGGATCGATTAGTACAACGACTGGGGAGATTGGAGCGGATGTAGTCCACAGAATTAATGCAGGGTGGCTTAAGTGGAGGAGTACTCTAGAGTACTGTGCGATAAACAAGTACCCATTAGACTAAAATGGAAGTTCTATAAAGCGGCTATTAGACCAGCGATATTGTATGTGATGGAATGTTCGACAACTAAGAAATAACATGTGGATAAGATGAGTGTTATTGAGATGAAGATACTAAGGTGGATGTGTGGTAACACTAGAAAAGACAGAGTTAGGAATGAGTCTATTCAAGAATGGGTAGAAGTAGTTCTGATAGAAGACAAGTTGAGAGAGAATAGATTGAGATAGTTTGGTCACATACAACGGAGACCAACAGAGACAGTAGTGAAGAGATGCGATATAATGACGGTAGATGGTAGTGTTAGGGGAAGGGGCAAACCTAGATTGACATGAATTAGTGTAATAAATAGAGATATAAATCTTCTTAATTTGACTAATGAAATGGTCTTGGATAGAGTCGAGTAGAGAAGAAAGATTCATATAACCGATCCTATTTGATGGGACTTAAGGCTTGATTTGGTTTGATATAACCAAACTAAACCAAACTAATTTTCATATCGGTTCTAATCCAGTTACATAGGTTAACAATTTGATTATGGTTTAATTTTTTTGAGTAGTAGAGACCAATTCAATTTCTAATTAATTCTAAACAATTATTCCTGGTAGCTCGAAAGATTGAGCCACAATTTGGCTCAAATCTTAGTTGGACATCCACCTCATCAAAGCAAAGCCACCTTAGCAATCCTTGTCATCAACAACTTTCATAAAATTATAATTTGACCCAAAAAATAATAATAATAAAAAAATAAAAAATTGGAACTTAGAATTAGTAATTTTATGCTTTTAATAACAACACTTAGAGCTCAAATAAAAGATAGTTTAGATTATATTTCCGAATTAGAGAGTGAGTTAAATAGATTAAATTCTCTTTTGACTATTGCATATGGACAATCTATAATAAATTATAGCCAAAGAATTCCTAGTATAAAAAATAAAATATCTTTAGAAAAGGAAAGTGTAAATTGTCAACGAAAATTATTACAGGAGTTAATATTAAATTAGATCCAACAAAAAAGCAAAAAAGCAAAAAATTGGTATCAGAGCCCGGTTTCTCGGCCTTGCCAATAACTCTTGCATGAGTATTAAATATAGTGAAGAAGTAGAATTTGATAATTTAAATAACAATGCTTCTTTACAAATAATAATAGAACAAAATAATACCTTAATTAGGCTATTAAAATAAATCAATGAAAAACTTAGAATTAATTAATTAGAAATAATAAATGAAATTAGACATTTTGTACAAGATCCGAAAAAACAAGTAGCCTTTTTCGAAGAAAAACAAAAAGAATTAGACTTATATCCCCCCATCCATATAAAGGAAATAATCCGGAAGAGCCCTTTGAATTAATCTCACCTGCAAAACAAAAAGATAATGGAGTTAAGTAACTATAGCTTAAAATAGTTAGAAGAAGTGGTTGAAAAAGAATATGATAATGAGATAAAATACAAAATAATATTACAAATAACTGAATTATTAGATATGGTAGATGAAGAAATAATAGAAGAAGTAAATAATGAAAGAATAGAATTAGAAGAAGATATTTATAAACAATTAGGATTAATTAGTTTGGGAGAAATAGAACACATTCCTCTTGAAGAATTAGAACAAGTAATGGGAAATAATGACGCAGAAAAAGAAAAAGAAAATAATGTACTAGAAAATTTTGAAGACATAGAAAAAGATAATGCCTTAGAAGAAGAAACTAATAACGTTAATGATATGGATATGACAGTAGTAAAACAAGTAATAAAACAATGGAAGAGAGGTATGCACCATGTTTTAAATATCTATAGCAACAATTGGAGCACGCAAAGTTTTCTAAATTATATTGAACATAGCCTTACGGGTATAGTAGCAAGCTCGTAGACAATCTAAGAGAAAGTGACAAAGAAAAATTAACAATAGAAACTACCCTGCAAGGTATGTTAAACATATTGAAGAAGAATTCGTAGGAAAAGAGTGGGATGAGGATAAAAGAAAAAGAGAATCGGTCAGGAAATTAAGTAATATAGAAATATGTAATATGAAATATATAAAAAATTATATATGTGAATACTCCTATTATTATTATCAAATAGGTATAAATAAAATTCATTTAACCATGTTTTTTTCATAAATTACCATATCCTATAAATGTTAATATAGAAGAAAAATATAAAAAATGGTTAAAAGAATTAGGATATGCCACAAGTGACACCTTGGATCATAGAATTAAGAAAAATGCTTGGGACCTCTAATTAGAGGTATCACTAATGATGTGGCAGTGGGTCCCACCCACTATCACTGTCAGTCTTGTGTCTTGATTTTTTTTTTTTTTTCCCTTTTCCACCTCATTAGAGGTGTGTTTAGAGGTGTAGTTTTAGAGGTCTCTAGCATTGTTGTAGAATTAAATATCTAAGAGAATGGGTAGACCAAGAATACATGACAATGAAGCAAAGAAGAAAAATGAAAAAACAATATTTACATTGCTGGCAAACATCTAATTCATGGGGATGTGAGCCTTCAAGAAGAAAAACATATAATAAGAAAAAGCAAAAACATTTTATAAAAGAAAAAGTTTTAATAAATAAAGAGGAAAAAAATATAAAAGATAATATTATAAAAAAAAAACTCTATAATTTCAACAAAAGAAGAAGGTTTTTTTTAAAAAATAATTATTATCCAGAAGGAAAAAAGACCTATAAATGTTGGGCATGTAGAGAAATAGGCCACTTTGCTAATCAATGTAGAAATAAAAAGAATAATAAAATAATTGAAGCCTAGGAAGTTTGGATTATGTGGAATTAGAAGAAGAAGAAGTTTTAAATTAGCTTTAGGGAATAATAACGGAATAATAGAATTAATTGAAGAAGAAATAGAAATAGAAATAGAAGTAGAAGGCGAAGGCTATGGCTATAACGACACCGAGGAAGAGTCAAATTTTATGATGACAAAAGAAACAAGTATAAAAAATTTGAGAGGAGAATAATTTGTCATAGAAAATTCTCAAGAAAAAGAAATAGAAAAAGATTGGATATTAACAATAATACGAAAGGACTAAATATATCAGAAATCAATATTCAAATTAAAAAGTAAATATATATGTGAAAGGATGGAAGAAGATATTGAGATTAAGGATTGTGAATATGAGGTAGGAGAAATAAATTTAATAAATTATGAAAATATATTAAAGAATAGCAAAGATAATAAATATAAATATATGCATATAGGGAGTGTATAAATACAAATAACACTGTTATTTGACAAAGGACAAGATATAGATATATATGCATTTTTGTGTAATATTAGACAACGAAATTTTGGAAGATTCATAATTAGTTGAATAAAAAGTAATCTATGTAGAGGACCATTAGGTTTTAATTGCACACTAGGATATTATATTAGCTTAAAAGATGGATTCATAAATAAATTTTTAAGTATAAAAATAAAAACCGTAGGAATCGATATGCATGAAACCACCTATCCATTAAGGATATTTTGGAAAATAATATACAGAAAATAATTAGAGTAAAACAAATGGTATATACTTATAATGATATAGAGGAATTCAAAAAAGAAATAGAAGATCTAAGACGAAAATGATTAATTAGAGATAGTGAAAGTCCAAATAGTAGTCCAGCATTTATGGTCAAAAATCATGCTGAGGTTAAAAGAGGAAAGGTTAGAATGGTAATAAATTACAAAAAATTAAATGATAATAGTAAAAGAGATGGTTATTTTATTCCAAATAAGCAAGTCCTTCTTAACAAAATACAGGGCGCCTTCTGGTTCTCCAAAATAAATTGTAAAAGTGGATACTGGCAAATAAAAATGGATAAAGACAGCATCCCACTAACAGCTTTTAGTGCACCACAAGGACATTATGAATGGTTTGTAATGCCATTCAGGTTAAAAAATCCACAAATATTTCAAAGAAGAATGGATAACATCTTTAAAGAATTGAATAATATTTGTCTTGTATATATAAATGATATTTTAATTTTTTCAAGATCCATAGAACAACATAGAATAGATATTAAAATAATAACAGAAAAATGTGAAAAACATGGAATAATATTAGGTGAAAAGAAATTCCTGTATGCACAAAAAGAAATAGAATTTTTAGGACTTGAAATCAAAGGAGGAACAATAAAAATGCAAAGTCATATTCTCGAAAAAATTAATAAATTTTTTGATAAAATCACGAATAGACAACAATTAGAAAGATTTTTAGGATGTTTAACATATGCCTGAGATTTTATAAAAGACTTAGCCAAAATAAGAAAACCTTTACAAAAGAAACTAAAAAAGGATGAGAGTTGGACTTGGAACTCAGCCGACTCCACCTTAGTAAAATTCTTAAAAGAAAAATGTAAAGATTTACCTACCCTAACTCTTCCTAATGAAAATGATGCGCTAGTACTAGAAACTGATGCAAGTAACAATCACTGGAACACAGTTTTAAAAATAAAAGAAAATAATCAATTATGTAGATATTATAGTGGAAGTTTTAATCAAGCTGAATGGAACTATTCTACCATGGAAATAGAATTATTAGCCATAGTAAAAGGAATAGAAATTTTTTAAATATTTTTGGCACCAAAATTGTTTTTAATAAACACTGACTGCAAAGGCCTACTGGGTTTCATAAATAAGAATTTATCTAACACGTAGGAGCAAGGGAGGGCTTTACGATGACAACTTTGGTTAAAACAATTTACTTTTGATATAGAACATATTAATGGTAATAAAAATAGTTTAGCAGATACTCTAATTCGAGAACTTGCAGCTAACATCCACATCCACAAGGCTTACACCGCCAGAAAAGGAAATACTCTTGGCAGAAACTCAAGAAGTGCTGGACTTGGTGACAGAAAATAGTGCTGAAATTATCAGAAAAATGTAGGTTGCAGGAAAGAGTCATTCTGTGAACAAGCTTATTAGAACGACCCATTTAGTAGAAAAAAACCTTTTTACGATTAGAAGTATTATATTCATTTCTTCAACTCCCCACAGACCTCCAAGAAAAAATAAAAAAAATGTACGTTTCTTAAGTTATTTTTGAAATGGTATGAAGAATGTGTCACTTATCTGGGAACTCAATGGTGCTACTTCAACGGACGAACTGGATTGTATAGTTATAGTATGTTAAAAGTTTCATTCAATCTAGACAAGGTCATCAGCCCAAAAGATCCTTTTGTTCAAATGTGGAAATTGGGAATAATCAATACATTTGACATTCCACCTTACCCACAAAGTAGGAATTATGATCTTAGTAATATCATGGGTAATAAAGGGGTGTGGAATCTAGACAATGCAATGGGTTGACAAAACCATGGGCAGTTTGGCAAACCATGGGCTAAAGACTACATTTTCATGTGACTACCTCACCAGGTGTCTCTTGTTAATAAATAAATCAGCATGTAGCCATGCCACCTGCTTGCTTGTTTCTTGTTTGTCTTCTAGTAATAATAAAATATAATATATAAAATATTGTATAGAATAGGTTAAAATCCGGATTTAGAAGTCCACAAGGTGCCTATATGAAGGCCTTAAGGGAGAGAAAAAGGGGACAGATTACTTAAGAGTATACTTGACACTAAGAAAGAAGTCTGATTCTCAGGCTTTCTTAGAACAAATAATATTCTAGCAATCCAGCAGTTTACAGACATCCATTTCCTTGTAAATCTTTATTCAATAAATAAAAAAGTTTTTCATTTTTAGAAGAGCTTGTATTATTACTGTATATCAAGTTGTTGATCTTAGGTCTTCTGCATAACCAAAGATGCAGTTTCTGTAGTTATAGTCTAAGGTAGAAAACGAAACAGATCTGTGCTGAGCTTGATCTAAAGAAGGAAAGGTTGAGGGTAGCTACCTCTGTAAACTGGAAGCTTACCAATGCCAGAGCCCTACGCCGACTACGTTCAAGTAACGATCAAAATCTTTAGATACTGTTCTTATTTTGGAAGCATAGTGGGCCTATAATCAAAACAATTAAAACTTTTTGCTTTTTATGAGTTTTTATCACTATTTTTATATCCAAGACCTGTTGCTAGATTGTAATCAAATAATAATATTAATAGCAAATTGTCACCAATGTCGTAAATTTTTATAAAATCAACTAAGTACTGATACTGCTAAAGACACATAAATTACTAAAAAAAAAGAGTTGATAAAATATCTGAAGAAAACGTATAATTATAAAAAACAACTAGATTTAATATAAAAATAAATAAATTTTAACAATAACAATTTTTCACATCACCACCACATCATCAAGTCACATCATTTAAGCCAAGTTAAGCCACAAAAATTAAGACCAGCTAGTATCACTCAATTCTAAAATGTAACCGATCACTAAGTTTGTCATATTGTCAAGGGAGAAATGCCCTAGGCTGAGCTGTACTGGTTGTCCAAAGTGCCAAACTCCTTTCCATCAACAAATAGATAACCATTAACACCATGAAAAAGTTAGAAGTGATGTTTAGGTACTCGATAAAGCATTGACCATGCGTGATATTTACGCTATGTTTGGTTAAAAAATTTGAGGAATAATTTAAAAATAATAAAAAAAATAGTGTAAAATAAAATGAAATATAAATATATTTTCTTCATATTTCATTTATCTTTCTCTTTTCATTTCCAAATTTATTTCTAAATCTTCTAATCAAACACAACGTTAAATAATTTAATTTTTGATACAAATTTAAAATCTAAATACAGTCTTAAAATAGCTGTATGGATGGAACCCTACCTTATTTTGTTGTCAAGGGGGTGATGAACTTATATTCAATGTGAATTTGCAGGACTCAAGAATGGATCAGTGGGACTCGTTATGATTAATGGGTGAAAGAGAGATATTATTGCACACCTCTATGATCTAATCTATTTTTGTGGCCACAACATGACCCACTTCCATAGCTATATCTTGTTTGGAAGGTAAGGAATATTTATCAAGAAAGAAAACAGATATATGTCATAGAAAGGGCTGTATCTAGGTTAGATACAATCTGAATGGAGAATATCTAAGGGATGAGTCACCCAAGAGCCAAAACCCATATAAAAATCAATTGTGTGGTTCAGATTGAGTTAATTAATTGTGAATTAATGAATTAAATGAATTTGAACCACATATTGATAATTCTAAATAAATTTTTGGATAAAATTTTGGGTATGTAATATTATTATATGGAAAAATATATGAAAATAATAAAAGATAACAGTAATAAGGCTACTACTAAATGTCCTATATACGAAGCTGAAAACTAACCTATATACAAAGCTGAAAACTAATATCTACCGAAGACTCCAAATGGTTTATTCACTCCTTTTAAAGTGATTAAAGAATTAACATTTAATTTAAAATATTTCACTTTTTTTTAATGGACCATTTTGCTCTTGAAATGAATAATTGTGCCACCAAACAATGCCCATTTCTTCTCTCTCTGGGCCAATTTTTTGAAGCCAACTTAAGCCAAACTTTGAAAACTATCCAAAAAAAAAAAACCACAGAGGCCCAATCTAAAAGCTGTAGTACAAGAGGACAGTTTGAGGAGCAGGGTGCTTGGGCTCTGATAGTTGGTTTGGGCTGTTCTAAACTAAATGGGTTGGGTATTGGTTTGATATAGCTTGAACAGAAAGCGTGGTGTCACAATTGGCCCATTCAATCCATTTTTTTTGCAGCGCAAGGACCTTTTTTTGTGTGCGCGTGTTAGGGCCATTATTGTCATTTTCTTTAAGTTTTCTTTCACTGTTAGGCCCACTCAGTCAATGGGCTTGTCCATTAGGCTCATATGGTTAATAGATTGGGCTTGATGCATTTCATTCCTGGGCAAATTATCCATAAGTCATTTTTGAAAAGTGTGTATTCTATTTAATCTTAAAACTTTTTAGATAGACTCAAAAATCCTATAACCATTTATCTTCTCTTATTTCCCTGCACCTTACTTCTTTTCTTTATCTCTCTTTCTCTGATATTGGCAATGATGACGACCACCATGACCACGCCTTTCTTATTTTCTTTCTCTTTTTAATTTGTAGTCACCAGTGACTAGTGACTACCATTGATTGGGATTCACGGGCAACCATTGAGCACCAACTCCTTTGCTTCGTGCTCATTGACGGAGAAAAATATGAGTTTTCGACAAAGAATATGAATAGATCAACTCAAATCTAATGTAGATCTACTCAAATTTACATCAAATTTGAGTAGATCTATGTTAGATCCAGCTAGATCTAAACCAAAAAGTAGTTGTCGTAGTACAAACATCTCTCTATATCTGTCTCTTTCCTTTAATCTCTCAGTTTTAATACTTTTTCTGTACTGTACACTTCTATTTTCCTATTATAATGGAAAAAAATTCAAATTCTGAACAAATTGTTTTTGAATTTTAATTACAGGCGATGAAAATTGTATAATTTTATAGTTTTAGTTTTTTTTTTTGCTAAAATGAATCATTCTTTAGAACTGTAAAATTTTGCAGTTTCATTACTTTATTTAGAATTGTAAAATTTTACAATTTCATAACATGTTTTTCAGTTTGATTAATAAGAATAAATACTTAATAAAATCATACTTTGAAACTGGAACATTTTAGAATTTTAAAACTTGTTTTTTAGTTTGATTAATATTGGAAATTCTTTGTTTGTTCTTAGGTATTTTTTCTTCTTTTAGTTTATCAATATTTAGCACATTTTGTTATATTTTTTCACTTTAATTTCTTAATTTATTCTTTTTTTTTTTGGGGTAATATTTTAGATATTCTGGCGAGTTTCCGATGATATTCTTAAGGTCTACCGAACATTCTAGATATTTTGACGACTTCCGGTGACGTTCAGATCTAGCGAATTTCTGATAATATTCTTGTGAGTTTTCGGTGACGTTGAACATTCCGATGATCATCTGCGAGAAGTCTAGTAATGGTGGGATAGTGTTTTTAAATTTCAAAAAAAAAAAAAAAAAAGAATTTTTTGATAATAATTAAAAATATATAGAATTAATTGATGCGAGTGTTTTATTTTAAGAATAGATAAATTTTATATTTTGTGTATGAAACTTATCAGCAAGTCCTTCGTGCTTCTCATTTTCTGTAGTTGTCGTCCAGGGTTAGGCCCCAACCCAGTCAATGGGCTTGTCCATGGCTTTTACACGGAGTCATTAACTAAAGTAAAGGGGTAATTACAACCCAGTGTAATTTAAAAAACAAACAATTACATATAGGTTAAAAAAAATTATGATTCTAGTTATTAATATTTATAAAATTTAGTATTAATTTGTAATTATTTTTTTGATAATACAACTGATTTGATATTCCCACTAAAGTAAATAAGCTTCTTCTGCTTTTTTGTTTTTATTTTTTTATTATCTATTGGCTGGATTCGAAAAGTAAGAAAATGAATGGATATTTATTAAGAAAATATTATTTTTTATTTAATAAATCATAAGAAAATAAATATGTACAAGTAATTTTATTCTTCTTTCATTTCATCTCTTTTTCCCTTGATAAATTCAATTAACATAACAACATAAATTTGTGGGAAAAAAACACTAAATTTATTTCTTTTATTTCTCTTTCGTTTTTCTTTCAAAACCAAATACACACTATATCAATAAATTAAAACATCATATGACTTTTAACTTTGCATCTCTTATGAAAAAATTACAAGTAGTGTATAGTTCAAAACACTGGCACATGTTTAAAATGCTTTATTGCATGGCACACATATAAATAACTTCCTATATATATATATATATATTTGATTACGGCGTCGTATTTTCAGGGTGATCGGTGATGACAGAGCAAGCACAATAGCAACATGGGGGTGGAGGCTCAACCTTGCAACAGTTGCAAGCTGGACAATAAGGTCTGTTAATTGGCTCTGCAAAAAACACAAAACATAAAAATGTTAATTAAAATTGAAATCGAACCCGTAATAGGATGACAACAGAGCAGGACAGGTTTATAGTTTCCTATTTTAAATAATGTCGGAAGGTGATGTGAATTGGGAAAGTGATAGGGACAATGAGTTAGAATATGATATATTTTTAATATTAGGAATGATGGTATTGATAAAGTGAGAGATAATATGATATATTACGGATAATAATTGATAAGTGATGAGAGTTAAAAAGAGGTAGATAAGAAGTAAAGAAATAAAAGTAATATTATATATCTAGAATTTTTACTCATAATTTTACTCAAGTCTTGATTTTTTTCTATACACAAACCTCACAAAACACCAATTAAATCTTAACATTGTTTACTCCAACAAAAATAAGTGTTTTAATTTTAATCTTATTATGTACATATATTATATACAAAAAAAAATAAATAAATATTAATGTGGTGGGATTAGGATGAGAGAAGAATTGTCGTCTCTAATCTTGAAGGGTAAAAATATAAATGGTGGTGCTAACATATGGTATGATACTCTCACTTTAAAATTATGATTCTATCCATTATACAAATTATAAAGACTAAAACCTCTAGAATTATGTCATAATATCTGTTAGTACACTAATTAATATACCAATTGGTACATATAGCATTATTCAAATGTAAAAGAATACTTATATCATTAATTGATGCATCTTTATTAAACCAACCTTGGGTATTGCAACATGAAATGAAATATGCTGAAAAATCTAGGGTGGTTGTTAAGATTTTTACCTTTGGCTGCATCACATGGTAAGTATGGAGATAGAACAATGGCGAAGATGAAAAAAGTAGCTAGAACAGACTTTGCAGAGTAAGAAATTGCCATTAAAGCTTATAATATTTTAATTTCTCTAATATATTTTTCTTGCTTTGGTAGATAATAAACACATACATATTCAGCAATATTTATACTGGTTGGTTGGTTGGTTGGTTGGTTGGTTGAGAGAGAGAGAGAGAGAGAGAGAGAAGGGTGCTTCGTCATCAATTCAGCTTACGCGTTGTTTGAATATTGGAGTCATTGAATTCCACTGTCTGGATAGAGACACAAATCGCTTTCAGATTATTTTTAGGATAAATTATAAATATATCCCTGAGATTTATTTAAATTATAAATTAATCTTTATAATTATAAAAATTACATTATGTTCCCAAGGTTTCTAATTTCATAATAAATAGGTCATTTTATAAATAAATTATCAAGTTAATTAACAGTTTTTAATAATTTTAAAATTTTATTTCAATTAATAATTTAGATAATTTTATTATTATATAGATGAACAGTTAAAAATTTTACTTTTTTAATTAATTCTGTTAAATAAAAAATTCTAACAGAGAGATATTTGTAATTTTTCAAACTACATAAGACAATTCGTATTTTAAACAAATTTTAAAGGGTGTATTTGTAATTTATCTTTATTTTTATTTTTAAAAATTTGATATTTGCTTTGTAAAGCCGCCCAACCATAGGTAATTGACCAGAAGAGTTTTCAATTTATTTTGACGTGAAATATTTTTGTTAAAATATTTTACTTATTTTTTGTTATTTAATTGAATAAAAATAAGTAAAATATTTTTGTACCATTTTTTAAAAAATGACTTACTTTTAAGTTAATTTTTATAAAGTTGGACTTTTATTCACTACCTTTTTAACACATTTAATTTTTTCAAATAAATATCTTAACTTACTAAAAGTCATAAATGACATTTTACTGAATTAAAATTTCTCTTTTAGATAATAAAATATTTTTATTTCAAGTGTCAATCAAACATTGAAAACAAAAACAAAAATATTTTTTTTATGTAAAATATTTTACGTCGAGACAAATGGAACCTTATCCTCTTTCATTTTACTGAATTTTGTTTTTGTTAGGCCATTGTTTTTAGTTTGATAATTACTATTTGTTTGGGTCAAATCAGTAGGAGAAAAATTATAAATAGAATAAATTACACTAACTTGTATTCAAATTTAGAGAAAATACATTGAATTTCATAAATTTGATATAATTTCATTAGATTTTATAAGTTGTATTTAGATAATAGATTTGGGTAATAATTTGGATAAGTATTAGGGAAAAGCTTTGTATACTATCTATGTTTATCTCTATGGACTATTTTGGGAAGATAGTTATAATCAGCTTTTTGGTGAAAAACTGCTTATAAACAGCTTTTTTGTGAGAGAGGAAGTGGGTTATAATCTGGGTAGCGGATTATAACCCACTTCCCAAAATAGGCCTATGTTTATAAATTTTTTTTTTGGTCAACTGATAGGAGAGTAATTAAAAATATAAAAAATATTTACATCATTAAATAAGACCACTAGCCACAATAATAATAGTTAGACAGTCAACAGAACCTTACAACCAATAAACCAAGCCTAAGCCCAAGCCCAACATAACCGCTACTAATTAGATACAAGTCACATAATGATGGAAAACTAAACTACTGCAAAGGGTATTAAATTTCTCTTCATAGCAGTTGAACCCACAACCTCACACAATGAAAGCGTGTTACACAACCAAATGCCATGGTTATCTATATGTTTATAATCATCTATATTAATTCCGACTATTTTGGCCTTATTAAAAGAGAAATCAAGAATAATTTATCCTTATGCCAAACTTTTCTTCTCTTAAGATATTTTTAGTTAGGATTTGATCGAGGGATCAATTGACTCTGAAAAATAAAGCAACAAGACTAGAACCTTGTGTGAACTATTGTATGTTCTCTAAACCCTAAAGATAGTTGGTATAATTTATCCTTATAAATATTACTAGAATTACATTAAATTGAATATTTAACTATGAAATAAGTTTAACACATAATCACAATCGTATAACAAAAATAATAACTATAAAAATTTCTAAACAACTATAAGGAGCAAATACCCACATGACAGTAAGGAGAATTAAAATCCCTAACCTCCTGGTGAGATTATAGAGATTCTTAACCAACAAGTTAACGTGTGTTAGTTCAATGGCAATGGATAATAAGGGAGCTGTAGGATAAAAGGATAGGGGTGTTTGGGAAGAAAATTAAAAGTCAGTTTTTAACTTTTTATCTATTTTGAATCACATCACTTATTATATTTTTTACTAATAAAAAGACAAAATAAATTAAAAAAATTAACTTTTTACCAATTTCTCAAAACACTCCATAGTTGTTACCCTCCCAACTATAAATAATAGAAATTAGTACAACAATATATAAATGCAGAAACATTAAAATATCCTTGCATCAAAATTTGAAATCGAGTGGTCTGTGATAAATATTTATTGGAGTAGTTGCACACAAAATTTTAATTTGTCAACTTATACTCCATTAAAGCTTAATTAAGGGTTCGTTTGGCGTGAAAGTTTGGGTTGGGTTGAGGCTATTTTAACATAAAAAGACAAAATAAGTTTTTTTTAGACCAATAAGATAAAATATCACATTCAAACCATAATCATTTCATTTTTTTCTCTCATAAAAATAAAAAAAAATTCATCCCAAACAAGGCTTTTTAGCCCCAGGCTAAAATAGCCAAAAACCTAAAAAAACTAAAAAGCTAACCCACATTCCAAACGAAAGTTAAGATTTTTTAGATCTTCAAATCTAATTTAATTTTTAATAATCGAAATTGCCCTTCAAATAACAAATATTCATTATTTATAAAGGAATATGATGATTTGATATTTATTTTGATTTTCAAAATTTTAAAATATCAACTTTCAAATTGAAAAAACTAAAAAAAAAAAAAAATTTATTTGCAAAAAAAAAAAAAAACTTTTTTTTTAAAACAAATTGAAAAAACTAAATTATTTTTTTGTGCAAAACTAAAAATTTTGTCTCTATAAAGGAGTATGATGATGAAACATTGATGTGCAAACTGAAAAAAAAAACTTTAAAAATAAAAAAACTGATAATATCCTCAGGCATGGTTTGGGAAGTGGCTCATTGGGCTTTTTTGGCTCAATGAGCCACAAAAGACAAAATAGTAATTTTGAGCCACAAAAGACAAAAAATCACATCCAACCCATAATCATTACACTCTTCTCTCACAAAAAAAATCAAAAAAGCCAAAAAACCAAAAAGCCCTTCCTAAACCAAGCTTTTGAGCCCAGGCTCATATAGCCAAAAGAGCCAAAAAGCCAAAGAGCCAACCCACTTCCCAAACGGAGGCTCAGTTTTAAAACTAGAAAAAAGCTAATAATGTTTTCAATTTTATTAGATAGTTGAATCAAATCAATAAGTAGAAGGGCAAAAACATTTAATCCCATACTCTGTTTGTTCTCATCAGTAAGTGAAACAATTATTTAGAACATTACTATGCAAAATAGATAATGTTCTTAATTTTAAAAATTGATATAAACTGATAATATTCTCAATTTTATTAAATAGGACTTATTGATTTAAAAAATCTTAGATATAATCTGAATTGCCATAACATTTATAAATAATTAACTCATATTTATTAGAATCCTCGCTACTCCTAACAAGTCAGATCATCTAATTTGAAGAAAGACCCAACGTATGGAGTTAGGCCAAGTTTGGGTACTTTGAAATAATCTAAAAAGTCAAAAAGTTACTCAAAAAGTTAAAAAGTTAACACTATTCACCAAAAGTCAACAATTACGGCTGCACAACTCCCAATTCAAATTTTTCTCTAAAAATCAATTTTCACAATTTTTTATTACACATTTTTCCATAAAAAGTCAAAAAATTAACCCAAACATCCATATTTTCAACTTCAATTTTTTTGTCCAAAAAGACAAAAAGTGCACTTATTTAGTCTTCCCAAACAAGGCCTATTGAATATAAAAGTAATATCACGCAACAAAATCGATAGTAAATTTTACATCGTGATAGTAAGGTTATGTTTGGCATGATTTTTTTTTTTGGTGACTATTTTAATCATAACAAGACAAAATAAGTTAAAAAGTTAATAAGATAAAATGACACATTCAAACTATAATAATTTTATTTTTTCTCTTATAAAAGTCAAAAAAATCAAAAAAGTCCTCGTTTGGCAAGTTGTGATTTTAGCCAAAACGCTAAAAAGTCAATAAAAAAATAAAAAAGTCAACAACCTATACCAAAAAGTCAAAGATTCTATTTTCTCTCTACTTTTTGTATATCTTTTCGTAAAAAAATCAAAAAGTTATCCCAAATATATATATATATATATATTTTTACATCATATTTTAGCCAGAAAGTTAAAGAATTACTAAAAAAATTTATTCTTAAACGAGGCCTTTTAGTCCCCAACTAAAAAAGTTAAAAAAAACTAAAAAGCTAATTCAAATTCTAAAGAAAGGTTGAGAATTATATAAATGAAATAATAAGAGATAAGTGTCGATGTAATTTTCTTGACTAATATGATAAGTGTTAAACATGTATCTATTCAAGACGTGTGATGCGCGCCAAAGAAACTATAATTAAAAAAATATTTAAGAGGTTTCATATTCTCATTTGTAACAAATTCATTGACCTGAAGTCAACGGAAATCAAAGATGAAAATTTCAAATTAAATTGGCTAGACGCTCTGTCTTTTCTTGGTGATAGCACAAGTGTTCTATTTATTTATTTTTGACTTCAAAGCTGTAGCTCGTCATTGACAACTTCTCACAAGGACGGCTCAATACAAGTAAGTCTAGGCGTACCCAAGGGGCGGAACAAAATTCAGTATTCTTCATTTTGCAGTGACTTGTAAGCCGACCACTGAAAAAAAAAACAAAGAGTTACAAATATAAAGACTACCAAAGCATGTTTGGTATGAAAGAGAAGTTCATTAGTGAATTTATTGAAAAATCTTAAATATACAAAATTCGATAATAGAATTATATGCAACCAACCCTCTTACATAGATTTAAGTTTAGACTACTTTTCTTAATTTTTTTGTGCCGTTGGATACATTGCATTGGCAACTTCTCACAACAATAGGTGTTCTGGGAAAAAAAAAGAAAAAAAAACTTTCTCACAACAATAACAGTCAATTATTTATTTATTTGGCCAATAAGGCGTGTAACGTCTTCTCATATCATTGTTTAGAATTATGAGACGAATACATCAAACTTCTTGTCTTTGTTTTAAAAGCTAATACATCAAGTTTATGCTCGAATTTTAAATTTATAAAAAAAAATTATTGAAGAGAAATGAAAAGAGAAGAAAAAAATAATGGTGTAGAAGCTAAGTTTTTTAAAAGTAAATGAATCTACAAATTTAAGATTCAAACATAATTAAAGTGAATTTAGAAATGTAACAAGATTAGGAGTCCACTTTCAGCGTGTGTTTGGGAAGGGCTTTTCAGACTATAAGAGCCACATAAGGACAAAAATGGCTTATTTAGCCAAAAAAGGACAAAAGATGCACAGGAAATAGGCAACAACACTGGACAAGCAAAATTTACGATACTACCCCCATGATAGAGGGGCATGCGTCCTTTCACACAAAAAGTTTAAAAAAAAAAAAAAAAAAAAGTTTAAATTTGGTTTCAAGTTATGTGTTTTAAAAATAAATTATTACTTGCGTTTTATTTTATGTGTTTGGTAACGATTTGAGTATAGAGTTGTTTTTAAATTTAAAATATTAACATTTTTAATAATTTAAATTAATTGAATATTTACATTATTTTTTTTTTGTTAAAATAATGTTTTTGAATATTTAAATTATAAAAATTTTTACGATTTAAATTTTTTGAATATTTATTTTAATTTTTTACTTATTACATTTTTTAGATTATTTACATTATTTAAATATTTAAAATAAAATTAAAAGTAAAATAAATATTAAAATGCAAATTAAAATAAAAAGGGCAGTTTGGTAATTTAACAGGATGACACCTCACCAAAAAGCCAAAAAGCCAAAAAAACCAAAAAGTTCTTCTCAAACTAGCCTTTTGAGCCCCAGGCTCATATAGTCAAAAAAGTTAAAAAGCCAAAAAGTCAACCCATTTTCCAAATGGAGGCTCAATATGGTTCAAAGGACTAAGATTTCATGGAATTTTTTCTTAATTATTATGTTTTTCAAATAGTAAAATGATGTAGGGTAGTACTTAAGCCTTGTTTGGCAAGTTAACATTTTAGTTAAAAAGTCAAAAAGTTATTAAAAAATTCAAAAAGTCTGTCAAAGTTTCACTTTTCTCTCTACTTTTTGCAGATTTTTTCATAAAAAGTCAAAAAGTTATCCCAAATATAATTTTTTTTACCTTATATTTTAGTCAAAAAATTAAAAAATTACTAAAATAGCCTGCTCCCAAACGAAAGTTAGTTGAGTTGAATTACCACAACAGATCGATGCCACTTTAATATTTTTTTCATATGTGATTATAGTAGTTTTTTTTTCTTTTAATAATTTTTTTTTTTTTTTGAGTCAAGAATCTACATAGCGAGATACATCATTACGTTGGCTTAGAAAAGGAGTCAAGAATACAATTTTCAAAGAACAAACATGCCTCGTTTGGGAACAGGCTAATTTAGTAATTTTTTGGCTATTTGGCTAAAAAGATAGCTAAAAAAAACTTGTATGTTTGGGATAACTTTTTGGCTAATTACGAAAAGATGTGCAAAAAGTAGAGAGAAAAGAGAATCTTTGACTTTTTGATATGGGTTGTTGGCTTTTTGACTAATTTAGTAACTTTTTGACTTTTTAACTAAAAAGGTAAGTTCCCAAACAGGGCTAGTGGGAAGAAAAACTAGGGCAACGAGTCTTCCATTTGGGAAGAGGAAGGAAAGAAAAGGAAAAAGAATAGACAAGAGAAAGGAAAAAAGGAATTCAGCATGATGAGATCTATTTTTGATTAAAATAATATGAATAAGAGCAATTGATATAATATTTTTAGGGTGAATCTCATTATCTTGATATGTATATTTTATATATATATATATATATATTTTTATGATTTAATTTTATATACATAGACTCAGTCTATTAAAAGGTAAATTGATATTTTGTCTTTTAATTTGTTGTTTCTTTTTTTTGTTTATTGTTTTTATATTATTGCTAACGTGGGAAATTGGGGAATTGGTTTTTTTTTTTTTTTTTTTTTTGATTCAAAAAAAAGTTTAGGAGGAGAGGAGGTTATCCCATTCCAGGGACAGGGAAAACGTTACGCAATATCGCTCCACCAACAAAGGACTACCAGCAGCGGGACTCGAACCTAAACCAAATGAACGAAAAGGACGATCCTTGCCAACTAGAATTGGTCATTCAATTTTCGGAAGGACTTGACTAAAAATAAATAAATAAATAAAATAAAGTTTGAGGACTAAGACTCCAAATGTTAAAAAAGAACTCATAATTAGTCTTGGGAAGACACAAGATGCCATTGATTAGAAAGAAAATGACTACGGAAAGTGGAAATGATAAATTTTATAATAAAAAAAAATGTAGAGGGAAAGAAAGAAGATTTTGTTTTGTTTTTTCATTTTTTAAAACGACTGAAAATTTTAATTTTATAGTTTTAAAAGCATGGAAATTATATATATATATATATAGGGTAATGCTATATATATAAAAAAAAAAACCTCTTGTATTTTACTTAATTGTTCTTATTTTTGTTAAACAAGTGGACAGAACCATGGACAAATTTCAGTGTCAAACCAGCATAGCAGCCACTATTGTGTGGCGGATGAAACTCATTTCAAGATTTATTTTTTTATAATATATCGAGTAAAATATAATTATAAAAATTAAGTTAATAGAATATTAATAGCCTTTTTATCAAATTGCTTTGTATCTAAATAATTGGAAATATAAAACTGTATATAAATACAAATCGATGAAAAAGTTATTGATATCTGATTAACTTGATTTTTTACAATCACATTCTTCTCGATATATTCTAAAAAGTGAACAGTTTGAATTATCGAAATGGGTCTCAAAATGAGACCCATTAGCTGCGTAACAGAGGCTGCCGTGAGCCATCCCAATTCCGTTCCATACTTTCATGAGGAAAATAAAAATATATTCGAACATATTTTGTGAGAAACTAAAATCTAAATTTGAGATTGTGTTTAAATCATAAATTTGGATAGAAATTTGGAAATGAAAAAAAATAAGGTAAATGAAATGTGAATGAAATCTAACTAAATTTTAACTACATTTCATCAACCTTTTTTTCTTTTCTTTTTTAAATTCATGATCCAAACACAACCTAACATTGTGTTTGGTCAATAGATTTGAGTAGGGATTTGAAAAAGAAAAAAAAAATTGTAAAAGAAATATGAATAAAATATAATTATATTTTACCTATATTTCACATATATTTTTCATTTTCATTTTCAAATTCCTTTCAAAATCCATAAACAAAATACGACTTAAAAGAATTATATAGAAATTTTCGCTTGTTAAGACGGTTAATAGTGACATCTACGGTTGGTAGCCTTATGAGCTTCCACTGAGTTTAGTGAACAAGTGACTCTGAATTGGAGTCTCTATGGGAGACTCTCTCCTAATTTTTGCTTATTAAGACTCTAGAGAGAATGGATCAACTTATGATTTAAGGTCGTCTCAAGATAGTATTTGTAGTTCTTTGGTTTTATCGTGCTTGTCTAAGCATATTTTGTCCGCCTTTCTAGAAAGAACTCTTTTAATCACGCTTAAAAATTATTATTTTAATTAGTTGCCGTTATTTACTCTATTGGGTAAATTACAAACACATTCCTTAAAATTTACTTAAATTATAAATTATTCTTTGTGGTTCTAGAAATTACATTATGCCTCCTAAGGTTTTTAATTTCATCACAAATAAGTCATTTTATTAATATATCATCAAGTTAATTAACAATTTTTAATAATGTTAAAATTTTATTTCAATTAATAATTCAGATAATTTTATTATTGTATAGGTAAACAGTTAGAAATTTCACTTTTTCAATTAATTCTGTTAAATAAATTTTTTTTGACAAGGAGGTAATTGTAATTTTTCAAACCACAAGAAACAATTTATATTTTAAGAAAATCTCAGAAGTATATTGGTAATTTATCCTACTCTATTTATTTTTATCTTTTTAAGAAGGCTCTGGCTTTGGTCCAGTCCTTAATCGAATTGGACGGTGCTGTTGGGCCCGTGTGGGCCCACCACGGGTCCCGTTTTGAAAATCTGAACCGTTCAATGTGTAGAACTCGTCGAGTACTATATGCCTGTGAAAAATCACGTTGATCGGATTTCGATAGCTATGTGATCAAATCAGTTTTTTTATCAACCGTTAATTTATTCACTGTCAATTTTTTTTTATACAAAACTGATTTGATCACATAGCTATCGATATCCAATCAACGTGATTTTTCACAGCCATATAGTACTCGACGAGTTCTACACATTCAACGGTTCAGATTTTCAAAACGGAACCCGTGATGAGCCCCCACGGGCCCAACAGCACCGTCCAGTCCGATTAAGGACTGGACCAAAACCAGGCCCTTTAAGAAAAGGAAAAAAGGTGCACCGGTGCATTTCCTATTTCTGAATCTTTTGGGTTGTTCATACTTGCACCAACAACTTCTCGCACACATAGCGGTCAATTGATAGGCAACATATTAGTATTATGGAGTGAAACCTATGGGATTACTTTTAGGTTTCTCCCATATTTATATATTAATATAAGAGAATTTGAGTTTGTGGAGCTCATCATAGGTCATGTTTTGATAATTCAAGCCGTTCATTTTTTAAGATTTGTTGAATAGAATATTAATGTAAAAAAATCAAGATGATCAGCGATCAATAGTTATATGATTGAATTAAATTTGTATTACAAAAAATAAATAGTTATTTTTAAAATTATTTTTGTCGTCCACTTTTTAAAAACATATCATTCAAAACACTTAGTTACCGATGTTCAATAATTTTGATTTTTTGCATGAATATTCTACTTAATGTGTCTAAAAAAGTGAACGGTTTCGATCATCAAATTAGTTCCAAATTGGGCTTGTCAAGTCCAAACGCTCTCTTAACTTAAGATGACAATTTGATAGAAGCCAAACTCTAATGAAAATTAATTTCACATACTTTTTTTTTCTCCAATTCACGCCATTAGTCAAATTTTTATTACAATTTTATCATAAAAAGACTATCATAAGAAACCAAAAATTTTACTTGAAGGGGACGACACATTATGAATCTTTTTCTTCATAAATGTTTTTGATATATACTTCCTCAAAGATTTTATTATGTTGCCACATACATTTTATTATGATATATTTTTTCTAATTATATAACGGTTGCTAACTTATGATATCCACATATTCTTTAGAAAAAAAATAGAATTTTATCATTATTTTTTATTAATTTTTTGTAATTATGTAATGTCCAAAAAAATAAACATAAAATCAGCCTGGCCTCGACTTGGCCATAGCCTTGTGTCACTAATTGACAAATTTTGAAGCTGTCTCTCAATAAGAAAGCCTTGGAAGGTTTTGGAGATTGCTGGAAGATTCTAGAACTCCCTAACGCTTTGTAGAGAATTGTACATAATTCTAGAAGCTTGTACATAATACTTGTACATTCTGGAATAGTCTATTAGATGTAGTAGGAAGAAGTGTCTAGAACACTCTTCATCCTTGTACTTCTAGAATATTCATTGTAGCCTATAAAAGGGAGAGGGCCTCATTTGCCCAAACCACCCAAGAGTTGCAAAGCATCCAAAGCAATACAATACAATACAAGTATTCTCCAATAGCTCTCTCTCTAAGTTTCTCTTGTGTGTGCAATCTTCTCCTAGCTCTCTTCCAAAGAGGGCTTACTGTCACGACCCAAACCCGGCCCTATGGGTTTAGCACCGTAACTGGCCAGTAATCCGAGATTACCGAAGGCCTGCTGAACAGTAATACAGTAAAACAGAGTACAGGGCCTGGCGGAAGCCATTACAGTAAATAACTAGTGTCCATTGAGCTGTGAAAATCTGTATGCCAAAAACATTTTTCATGCATTCATTCAGTTCAAACAGTACAGTCTATATACAATCATATACAACATTCAGTACGGGAATCAAATCCCTCGATAACAGTACAGTAAACAGTAGACGGTCTATACAGTAGGGGACACAAAACACCCCAAGCCATAGCATGGCAACACGGAACCTCGCGGTGAGGCACATAGGCTGGCTTGACAAAACTGGGGGACTAACCCACGCTCCTAGCTCCGGTCTGGCTGCTGAGAACCTACATATATATATAAACAGTGAGCTAAAGCCCAGTGAATAACAATAAGTGTAAAGAGGTTATGAATGAATGTCCTTACAATAATGAAAACAGTTCATTAAACAGCATTTCAGTCTTTCAGTATTTCAGTCAATCAATCATATGTGGTACATCCATTAGCCTATAAACAGTAGGTCCAAAAGGACCGGGCCTCAACAGACCCAACAGTAGTGATGGCCATCAGTCAGTAAACAGTATGGTTCCACGAGGGAACCGACAGAGCTCTGTAACGGTAACAGTCAATGCTAAGGATGCCACAATACAGTTCACAATACAGGACATACATTCATTCAATAAACAATATCAGTTCAGTAAACAATTCAGTTCAGTATTCAAAAGATAACCATTTTGAACATATCTTTACACAATCTGTTACTCACAGAGATTGGGCTACAGTATGCTAGAGCGCGTCCCCGAGTGCCAACCCTAAACAGTAAACAAATCGAACACACTCTAAGTTTAACAGTTGGGGAAGTACAATAATTAACTTCCTATTATGCCTCGGTGTGTTCTACATCTAAATCCTCATTAAGATGTCTTAAACTAGGCCTAAGAATGCTTAGGATGGAATGAGGATGCGAAAATGTATACAGAAAACATTTGCAGAATTTTCAGTCAAACAGAGCCCCGCTCGAGCTCAGGTTTCCCCGCTCGAGCGTACAGGCAAACAAAGGTCCCCGCTCGAGCGTACATTCCCCCGCTCGAGCGGACCAAAAAGTACTGGATAGGTGAAATCTCCGCTCGACGCCCGCTCGAGCGCATCACCCAGTCCTCCGCTCGAGCGGACTGATGCACAATGCAAGATGCTGGGAGCTCGACTTCTCCGCTCGAGCGCTACTTCCTCCGCTCGAGCGGACAACAGAAATCTGGAAATCCCAGATTTGAGTCCCAAGCTCAAAACCAAGTTCAAAAGCAATGTTTTCGATCCTCTTGGGCTATTTTCTGGAAAAACTCTTTTAAACACATAGAATAACATGTTTCAAAACTCAATTTAAGAAATCGAAGCCCAAGGGTGTTTAATCAAACTCATATCAAACCATTTTCTCCAAGAACAATATGTAACCATGCAATGCATGAGTTTTAAACCAAATTCAAGCTTCAATTCTTGCTCTAAAGAGCTCAATAGTTGGAAAACATTTTGAAAACATGGATTATAATATAAACATGGACATGCATGTACAATTCTCCAAGAATTTAACTCAAAACTCATCAATTCAACATGCATGCATGAATTCAAACATAATTCAACCTCTATGCACTAAAACATGGCTTGATTCTACAATGGAGCCTAGAACATGCAAGATGAAGCTCAAGACAACAAGAAGAGGATGAATTCACTTACCTAGAGTGTTGATTACAAGTCTAGAAGTCCAATCTAGCAACCTATGTTATGAATCTCCAAGTTCTTCTAGCAATTCTTCAAGAGTTCAAGCCAAATCAACAAGAGCAAACCTCTCTCTCTCTAACTCTCTTCTTGGACGGTAGGGACAAGAAAAGGGCTGATCAAAAGCTTTGATTCAATGTATGCAAGGCTCAAATAATATTAAACAATGGGTCCACTATGGGTGGCAATGTGGTAAATAAGTCAATCTCGGTAATTAACTCGTTTTAATCTAATTTAATCATTCCTAATCAGTTTTCAGATAAATATACCATAAAATCACAAATATTCTACTGATTCCAAAACACTAAACGGTTCCTAATTCGGCCGCCGATAAGGCCTTCAATTAATAGTTCAAACATATGAATTCAAACAGATATTCAATCAATCAAACAGATACAATATGCAATTCAATAGATAACTTATTCAATTTCAGTTCCGATTTCAATCAGTTCATTCAGTACTTCAGTTAATCCAATTATCAGTCATTATCAGTTCGGTTTAACAGAAATCAGTACGTAATTCAGTAATCAGTATGAGGGTTGTTACAGTCTCCCCTCCTTATAAGGAGTTTAGTCCTCTAAACTCGAGTTACCTTCAGTCTGGAAGAAAACAGGGTTCAGTGGAAACAGTTCTGGGTATCTTTTAGCCATGTCATCTTCCCTTTCCCAAGTGGCATACACACCACCATGGTTCTGCCAATCAACTTTCACTAGCGGGATCTCTTTGTTTCTCAGTTTCTTGATCCGTCGGTTTACAATCTGTATAGGCCTCTCCTCGTAAGTGTAGTCATCACTCAACACTATCCGAGTAGGCTCAATCACATGGAATGGATCCCGGAGATAATCTCTCAACATCGAAATGTGGAAGACGTTATGCATATGCTCCATTTCAGGAGGAAGTGCAACTTGATACGCCACCGGATTGATTTTCTCAACAATCTCATAAGGTCCAACGTATCTCGGCGCTAACTTGCCTTTGACTCCGAAACGAGTCTGGCCTTTCATTGGTGTCACTTTTACAAAAACGTGATCACCCACTTCATACTCTCGGTCTCGTCTTCTAACATCTGCATAACTCTTCTGTCTACTCTGTGCAGTTTTCAATCTTTGCTGTATTAGTTTTACCTTTTCAGTCGTTTCATAAACAATTTCGGGCCCAAGCAACGGCCCATCTCCAACTTCTGCCCAGCAAATTGGAGATCTACACTTTCTGCCGTACAATGCCTCGAAAGGCGCCATACCAATACTCGAATGGTAGCTGTTGTTGTAGGCGAATTCAGCCAATGGCAAATGACTTTCCCAGTTTCCCTGAAAATCAAGGACACACATTCTCAATAGATCCTCCAGAGTCTGGATGGTCCTTTCTGACTGTCCATCTGTCTGAGGATGATAGGCACTACTCAGCCTCAATTCAGTACCCAATGCAGTCTGTAGGCTTTGCCAGAACCTCGATGTAAACTTCGAATCCCTGTCAGAAACAATAGACACAGGCACTCCGTGCAGTCTAACAATTTCATCAATATAGATAACAGCCAATTTGTCCGCATTATAAATTGTCTTGACAGGTAAGAAGTGAGCAGATTTAGTCAGTCTATCAACAATAACCCAAATTAAATCCATACCCTTTTCTGGAGCGAGGTAACCCAACGATAAAATCCATCGTGATATGCTCCCATTTCCATTCTGGTATGGGTAAGGGTTGCAATAATCCAGCGGGTCGTTGATGTTCCGCTTTGACTTGTTGGCAATGAAGACATTTGGATACAAAGTCGGCAATTTCTTTCTTCATTCCCGGCCACCAGAAATTCAATTTCAAGTCTTGATACATTTTCGTATTCCCCGGATGGATAGCAAATTTTGAATTGTGGCCCTCTTGCAGAATTCTCCTTTTCAGTTCAGTGTCATTCGGCACACACAGTCTTTCTTGAAATTTCAGTACATTGTTCTCAAATTTGTATCCCGGTCTCGGTTTTGAATCTCTTTTTTCAATAATCTTCTTTAAGAAATCATCCAGTTGCTGTTTCTCTTTAATCTCTTCAATCAAGGCTGGTTGAGCAGAAATAGCAGCTAAGGTTCCACCTTGTTCCTTCAAAACAATTTCAATTTCAGACTTTTCAAGATCACAAAGCAACTCTTTCTGTCCAGTCAGCAAACAGGCTAAGTTCCCAATCGATTTTCGGCTCAAAGCATCGGCAACGGTGTTGGCTTTTCCCGGATGATACAGTATCTGTAAGTCATAGTCTTTAATCAGTTCAAGCCATCTCCGCTGTCTCATATTCAGTTCTTTCTGTGTGAAGAAATATTTCAAACTCTTGTGGTCGGTATACACTTCACATGTCGCTCCATACAAATAGTGATGCCAAATTTTCAATGCAAATACCACTGCAGCAAGTTCTAAGTCATGGGTCGGGTAGTTCTTTTCATGTGGTCTCAACTGTCGGGAAGCATAAGCAATAACTCTCCCATTCTGCATTAAAACACACCCCAAACCCTTATGAGAAGCATCACTAAATACAGTATAACCATCCGTACCTGAAGGTAGAGTCAGAATTGGTGCAGTCACAAGTCTAGTTTTCAACTCCTGAAATGCTGATTCCCGTTGGTCAGTCCAGTCAAATGATATCCCTTTCTGTGTCAACTGAGTCAATGGTAGGGCAATTTTGGAGAAATCTTTGACAAATCTTCTGTAATATCCAGCCAATCCCAAAAAGCTTCGGACTTCAGTCACATTGGTTGGTCTAGGCCAGTTCACTACAGCTTCAATTTTCTGCGGATCAACAGAAATTCCATCTTTGCTAACAACATGCCCCAAAAACATAACATGATCAAGCCAAAACTCACACTTAGACAGTTTACCATACAGTTTCTGTTCTCTTAAGGTTTGCAGGGCAAGTCTCAGATGATGTTCATGTTCTTCTACAGTCTTAGAATAAATCAATATGTCATCAATAAATACCACAATAAAATCATCAAGGTACGGTTTAAAAATCCTGTTCATGAGGTCCATAAATGCAGCTGGGGCATTTGTGACTCCGAACGGCATAACTAAAAATTCATAGTGGCCATACCTTGTTCTAAAAGCAGTTTTATCAATGTCTTCCGGTTTAACTTTCAGTTGATGGTATCCCGATCTGAGATCAATCTTGGAAAACACTTGTGCACTCTGTAACTGGTCAAATAAATCATCAATACGCGGTAGTGGATATTTGTTCTTTACAGTTACCTTGTTCAATTCGCGGTAATCAATGCACAGTCTCAGTGAGCCATCTTTCTTCTTTACAAACAAAACAGGTGCACCCCACGGTGAAGTACTGGGTCTGATAAACTTCTTGTCTAACAGTTCCTGTAATTGTACTTTCAATTCTTTCAGTTCAGTTGGAGCCATTCTGTAGGGAGCTTTAGACACTGGCTGTGTACCCGGAATTACATCAACGGTGAATTCAATCTCCCTATCAATCAAATCCCCTGGCAAATCATCTGGAAATACATCTGGGAATTCTCTGACTATAGGAATACAATTCACATCAGTTTTAACACAATCATCAGTAGATACAGTCAGCACGGAACACAAATATCCTTTACACCCCTTCCTAATCAGTTTAACAGCCTTCACAGAAGAAATCAAATACGGAGGAGGTACTACTCCACTCCCATTAAACACAAATTCAGGCAAACCAGGTGGACGGAAAACTACTTGTTTTGTTACACAATCTATAGTGGCATGATATTTTTGTAGCCAATCCATCCCCAATATCACATCAAAATGATCTATGTTCAACGGTAGTAAGTCAATAAACAGATGCATATCCCCAACAATAATTTCACAAGCAGGATACATATATGCACATGTCATGGATCCTCCAACAGGTGATGATACAGCTAACAAGTAATTCATAGGTTCTAAGGGTCTATTCAATTTCCGTGAAAAAGCATGCGACACATAAGAATGTGTAGACCCCGAATCAATCAATACATATGCATTTTGAGCACAAATAGAGAGGATACCTGACACAACGGTCTCAGTATTCTGAACATCTCCCGGTACTAGGGCAAATACTCGGCCCTGCCTCACAGGCTCTTTCCCGGTAGCTTTGGGGTTAGGCTTTGGCGCTGCATTTGATGCTGCTGCGCTCGGTGTAGCTTTACTACTAACTGGTGGAGCAGAAGGGCAGTCTTTAATTCTGTGGCCCACCTTGCCACATCTGAAACAAGCTCCAGAAATCTGGTAGCAAACTCCCTTGTGCTTGTTGCCACATACGGAGCAGGGTGGAATGAATCCACTCCCTTGGCTGGGGCTAGTAGTTGACCCCGTATTCTGTTTCTTGTTCAACTGATTGTGCTTGCCTTTCTTAAATTTGAAACCCTGTCTTTTACCATGCCATTCCGTTGTTAGTGTTTCAGATTGTTTCACTGCTGCAATATTTGATTCGGCCATCAAGGCCCGATCAAGAACACCCACAAAAGTTGGCATTTTCAAAACATTTATTCGGTCCTGTATAACAGCACTAAGGCCTCCTTCAAACCTTCTGGCCTTCTTATATTCGGTATCCACCATATGTGGTGCATACCTGGCAAATTCGGTGAATTTCTTCTCGTACTCGGCAACAGACATATTGCCCTGTCTCAGCTGTTCAAACTCAGTCACTTTTCTGTCCCTGATGCACTGGGGAAAATACTTTTCAAAGAAGGACTCCTTGAACTGAGTCCAAGTCACAATAGTATTCGCATCACGGGTCAACATCCACCATCTTCTTGCTTCTTCCTGAAGGGTGAAGGTTGCTAACAGTACTTTGTTGGCTTCGGAGCACGGAAACATTTCAAACAATTTCTCAGTCTCAAGAACCCAAGCTTCAGCCTTTAACGGTTCTAAGCCCCCCTGAAAGGACGGCGGTTTCATCTTGCTGAATTTATGAGTCAGTGCGATAATGTCCACCTCATTAACATTCATATTCTGTACATTTTGTTCCGGTTGCACCGGAGGAGGAGGAGGTGGGGGCTGTTGGTTCTGTTGTTGATCTAGTCTTTCAATTACCAGTCCCATTAGTTGTTCAAGTCTGGCCATTCTGGCCTCAGAGGATGATGATTCAGGTTCATTTGCATTATCCATTCCGCTATAAGCAGTTATAACAGTTATCATTATAAGCAGTTGTACACTTAAACAGTTCAACACTTTAACATATATTCAGTCAATCATAAGCACACACTTTTCAAGTTCATGAGATGCCCTAATCACTTTTCTAGGACACCCTATAGCTCGTTTGGACACGTGTGTGCGGTATAACTCGTGGTAAGTATCGCTCTGATACCACTCTGTCACGACCCAAACCCGGCCCTATGGGTTTAGCACCGTAACTGGCCAGTAATCCGAGATTACCGAAGGCCTGCTGAACAGTAATACAGTAAAACAGAGTACAGGGCCTGGCGGAAGCCATTACAGTAAATAACTAGTGTCCATTGAGCTGTGAAAATCTGTATGCCAAAAACATTTTTCATGCATTCATTCAGTTCAAACAGTACAGTCTATATACAATCATATACAACATTCAGTACGGGAATCAAATCCCTCGATAACAGTACAGTAAACAGTAGACGGTCTATACAGTAGGGGACACAAAACACCCCAAGCCATAGCATGGCAACACAGAACCTCGCGGTGAGGCACATAGGCTGGCTTGACAAAACTGGGGGACTAACCCACGCTCCTAGCTCCGGTCTGGCTGCTGAGAACCTACATATATATATAAACAGTGAGCTAAAGCCCAGTGAATAACAATAAGTGTAAAGAGGTTATGAATGAATGTCCTTACAATAATGAAAACAGTTCATTAAACAGTATTTCAGTCTTTCAGTATTTCAGTCAATCAATCATATGTGGTACATCCATTAGCCTATAAACAGTAGGTCCAAAAGGACCGGGCCTCAACAGACCCAACAGTAGTGATGGCCATCAGTCAGTAAACAGTATGGTTTCACGAGGGAACCGACAGAGCTCTGTAACGGTAACAGTCAATGCTAAGGATGCCACAATACAGTTCACAATACAGGACATACATTCATTCAATAAACAATATCAGTTCAGTAAACAATTCAGTTCAGTATTCAAAAGATAACCATTTTGAACATATCTTTACACAATCTGTTACTTACAGAGATTGGGCTACAGTATGCTAGAGCGCGTCCCCGAGTGCCAACCCTAAACAGTAAACAAATCGAACACACTCTAAGTTTAACAGTTGGGGAAGTACAATAATTAACTTCCTATTATGCCTCGGTATGTTCTACATCTAAATCCTCATTAAGATGTCTTAAACTAGGCCTAAGAATGCCTAGGATGGAATGAGGATGCGAAAATGTATACAGAAAACATTTGCAGAATTTTCAGTCAAACAGAGCCCCGCTCGAGCTCAGGTTTCCCCGCTCGAGCGTACAGGCAAACAAAGGTCCCCGCTCGAGCGTACATTCCCCCGCTCGAGCGGACCAAAAAGTACTGGATAGGTGAAATCTCCGCTCGACGCCCGCTCGAGCGCATCACCCAGTCCTCCGCTCGAGCGCCCAATTCTCCGCTCGAGCGGACTGATGCACAATGCAAGATGCTGGGAGCTCGACTTCTCCGCTCGAGCGCTACTTCCTCCGCTCGAGCGGACAACAGAAATCTGGAAACCCCAGATTTGAGTCCCAAGCTCAAAACCAAGTTCAAAAGCAATGTTTTCGATCCTCTTGGGCTATTTTCTGGAAAAAATCTTTTAAACACATAGAATAACATGTTTCAAAACTCAATTTAAGAAATCGAAGCCCAAGGGTGTTTAATCAAACTCATATCAAACCATTTTCTCCAAGAACAATATGTAACCATGCAATGCATGAGTTTTAAACCAAATTCAAGCTTCAATTCTTGCTCTAAAGAGCTCAATAGTTGGAAAACATTTTGAAAACATGGATTATAATATAAACATGGACATGCATGTACAATTCTCCAAGAATTTAACTCAAAACTCATCAATTCAACATGCATGCATGAATTCAAACATAATTCAACCTCTATGCACTAAAACATGGCTTGATTCTACAATGGAGCCTAGAACATGCAAGATGAAGCTCAAGACAACAAGAAGAGGATGAATTCACTTACCTAGAGTGTTGATTACAAGTCTAGAAGTCCAATCTAGCAACCTATGTTATGAATCTCCAAGTTCTTCTAGCAATTCTTCAAGAGTTCAAGCCAAATCAACAAGAGCAAACCTCTCTCTCTCTAACTCTCTTCTTGGACGGTAGGGACAAGAAAAGGGCTGATCAAAAGCTTTGATTCAATGTATGCAAGGCTCAAATAATATTAAACAATGGGTCCACCATGGGTGGCAATGTGGTAAATAAGTCAATCTCGGTAATTAACTCGTTTTAATCTAATTTAATCATTCCTAATCAGTTTTCAGATAAATATACCATAAAATCACAAATATTCTACTGATTCCAAAACACTAAACGGTTCCTAATTCGGCCGCCGATAAGGCCTTCAATTAATAGTTCAAACATATGAATTCAAACAGATATTCAATCAATCAAACAGATACAATATGCAATTCAATAGATAACTTATTCAATTTCAGTTCCGATTTCAATCAGTTCATTCAGTACTTCAGTTAATCCAATTATCAGTCATTATCAGTTCGGTTTAACAGAAATTAGTACGTAATTCAGTAATCAGTACGAGGGTTGTTACACTTACTTAGTTGCAAACAAGGTGTGCATAAGCATCTAAGGCCACACGGTTGGCTTGGAAAAACTAAGGCCGTGACAGTTGGTATCAGAGCCAAGTTATGAAGGCATCGTGACTAAGGAAGGAAAGAGCACTATGTCAGAAGTAGTCCACACTGAGGAGAACCACGGAAGGGAGACTGCTGCTAATTTGGGCAAGAAGGCCAAAGACAAGTCACGTGACGTTATGAGTGCCATGGAGACTCGAGTGGTCAAGGTGGAAGTGGCCGTGGCCGATGTCAATGAGCGACTAGATCGGTTGGAACAAGGGATGGAGCAACTTGATAGCAATGTGGAAAGCCAAGTTGAGGAATTACTTGAGTCCGTGCGGGACACCATCCGGACCAACCATGAGACCCTCAAGCAAGAAAGCTATGACTTCGAGGAACGGATCTTGAAGGCAATCTCTTAACTCCAAGACCAAGTCCAAGAGCTGAAGGAAGGTTATGAGGAGACACAGGCAGAGTAGGCTATATGTAAGCGAGCTGTAGCCAGTGGTGGCGTTGCCACTAATACGGGATTCACTCCAAGGCTTGAGGCACCAAAGCCTAAGGAGTTTGATAGCAAGAGGGATGCTAAGAAGCTAGACGACTACATTTGGCACTTAGAGCGGTACTTTGAAGCCTTAAACTTAAACGATGAAATGGCTAAGGTACGCACTGCTTCTCTCTACCTCACTAAACTTGCTGGCATTGTAAGCATGCTGAAATTGAAAAAGGCACTTGCACTATCTCTTCATGCGAGGAATTGAAGAATGAGCTAATGAGGCAATTCTACCCTGAAAATGTGGCACATAAAGCTCAATTGAAAATGAAGGAGTTGAAGCACACCCGCTCTATCTGAGACTATGTCCAAGAATTCTTCGGGTTAATGCTTCAAATTTCTAATATGAGTGATGATGACTTGATTTTCAACTTCACAGCTGGTCTTAAACAGTGGGCACAATTGGAGCTATAATGAAGGGGTGTCAAAGACATTTCCACTGCACTCACCGTGACTGAGACATTGGTGGAGTACACAAAGCCATAATCTTCTAACTCAAAGTCCACCAAGGATGGTCAAGGCAAGGGTGGGGGAGCAAAGTGGGCCAAAGAGTTTAAGGATTCTAAAGCTCCAAGGAACAAAGAAGGTGAAGGCAAGCCACCATCGGGCAAGGATTGGAAGAAAGATGCCAAGAAAGACATCAAGCCCAGGGACAACTGCTTCATTTACAATGGGCCACATTGGGCACGAGATTGTCCTAAGAGGAAGAACCTTAGTGCAATGCTTGAGAAGCAAGAGATGGAAGAGCAAGTGCACATAGGGTGTCTATAACTACTCAATGCACTCAAGGCTAATCCAGTCCCAACAAACAACAAAGACCGATCCCTGATGCATGTGGATGCTAACATCAATGGGAAGGCTACCCAAGTGATGGTGGATACGGGAGCATCACACAATTTCATCAAGAATGCCGAAGCCAAGCGGTTGGGGTTGAAGTTTGACAAGGGTCAAGGATGGCTCAAGACGGTGAATGCGGAAGCCAAACCACTTGATGGCGTGGCTCGCGGGATAGAGCTACACTTGGGGACTTGGCAAGAGAATGTGGACTTTTCCGTCGCACCACTTGACGACTTCAACATTGTGCTAGGCATGGAGTTCTTGCGACAATTCAACATAGTGCCACTACTGCGCTACAACTCTATGTGCATTCTTGAGGGTGGTCCATGCATGGTCTCCACAGTGGCTAAGGCAAGTTTGGACAAGAAGGTACTCTCTGCAATGCAAGTCAAGAAGGGCTTCAAGAAGGGAGAGATCACCTATCTAGCTACGCTACGAGGCGAAGGGGGAGAGAAGGAAGTCGCTCCAACGGAGCCATCGAAGGAGATTGCTAAGGTGGTAATGGAGTACCAAAACATCATGCCATCTAAGTTGCCTAAGAGACTTCCACCTAGGAGGGAGGTGGACCACAAGATTGAGATGGAGCTAGGTGCCAAGCCACTAGCAATGGCACCATACTGAATGTCCCCACCGGAGCTACAGGAGCTAAGGAGATAATTGAAAGACTTGCTGGATGCGGGCTTCATCCAACCATCAAAGGTACCTTATGGAGCACCGGTGTTGTTTTAGAAGAAGCACGATGGATCATTGCGGCTATGCATCGACTATCGGGCTTTCAATAAGGTAACCATCAAAAACAAATATCCTATTCCTTTGATAGCTGATTTATTTGATCAATTAGGGCACGCAAAGTTCTTCTCTAAGCTTGACCTAAGGTCGGGGTACTATCAAGTGCAGATTGCGGAAGGTGATGAGCCAAAGACTGCTTGTGTAACTCGCTATGGTTCTTATGAATTCTTAGTAATGCCCTTTGGCCTCACCAACACACTCGCTACCTTTTGCAGATTGATGAACAAGACTTTTCCATCCTTGCTTGGACCGGTTCGTAGTGGTCTATCTAGATGACATAGTCATCTATAGCACCAGTCTTAAGGAACATGTTGAACACCTACAGACCGTCTTCAAGACACCAAGGGAAAATGAGCTATATGTCAAGAAAGAAAAGTGCTCATTTGCCAAAGAAGTCTCATTCCTCGGCCATAAGATCAAGAGAGGCAAGCTTAGCATAGAAGAAGACAAAGTGAAGGCTATCAAAGAATGGGAGCCACCTACTAAAGTAACAGAGCTGCGGCCTTTTCTTGGGCTTGTCAATTATTATCGGCGGTTTGTCAAGAGCTACTCGGCAATAGCAGCCTCTCTCACTGACATGCAAAAGAAAGGCAAGGCATGGGAATGGATAGAAGAGTGTCAAAATGCCTTTGATATGCTAAAGGACGCGGTGACAGAAGAACCTATCATAGCTCTACCTTATTGCACCAAACCTAACGAAATCCACATGGATGCATCAAATTTTGCTATTGAAGGGGTTTTGATATAGGAAGGACATCCTATTGCCTATGAGAGCCGGAAACTCAATGACACAAAACGACGTTATACAGTCTAAGAAAAGGAGATGACAACCATCATCCACTGTCTAAGGACTTGGCGACATTACCTACTTGGTTCTAAGTTTGTGGTGAAGACTGACAATGTAACCACAAGCTACTTCCAAACTCAAATGAAGCTAAGCCCAAAGCAAGCACGATGGCAAGATTTCTTGGTCGAATTTGACTATGTCATGGAGAATAAGCCTAGCAAGGCAAATCTTGTAGCAGACGCATTAAGCAGGAAGGCTGAGTTAGCCGCCATTGTGAAGCTAAATGGGGAGTTGCTAACTCTAATCAAGGAAGGCATGGAGCACGACAACCTGGCTAAGAGCTTGGTAGCAATGGCCAAAGAGGGCAAGACTAAGCAGTTTTGGGAAGAAGATGGCATCCTTTACACGAGGGGGCGACGAGTTTATGTTCCAAAGTGGGGAAACCTACAGAGGAGCCTTATCAAAGAATGCCATGACACCCAATAGGTTGGCCACCCGGGAGAGAGACGTACTCGAGCATTGTTAAAGTCAACCTACTATTGGCCACAAATATGAGACGCAGTGGAGCAATATGTGAAGACTTGTCTTGTGTGCCAGCAAGACAAGGTAGAAAATCAAAGTCCAGCAGGATTGTTGGAGCCACTCTCTACACCAAGTAAACCTTGGGAGAGTATTAGCATGGACTTCATAGTGGCATTGCCGAAGTCCGATGGGTGCAAAAGTATTCTGGTGGTGGTAGACCGTTTCTCTAAGTATGCAACATTCATAGCTGCACCCAACGAATGCTCAGTCGAGGAGACGACCAAGCTGTTCTTTAAGCATGTGGTGAAGTACTGGGGCTTGTCACAGTCTATTATCAGTGATTGAGATTCGAGATTCATAGGCAAGTTTTGGACGGAGCTGTTTAAGCTAATGGGATCAGCCCTCCATTTCTCTACTAGTTTCCACCCCCAAACGGATGGACAAATCGAGAGGGTGAATGCATTGTTGGAGCTATACTTGAGGCATTTTGTAAATGCCAACCAACATGATTGGGCCAAGTTGCTTGATGTAGCCTAATTCTCCTACAATTTACAACGGAGTGAGGTAACTAATCGAAGTCCATTTGAGCTAACCATAGGACAACAACTATTCACTCCATACTCTTTGGTGACCAACTTAACAAAGAGTCCATTGGCCTACAAGGTTGCTAAGACATGGAACGAATAGGTGGACGTGGCACGATCCTACCTCGACAAGGCAACCAAGAAGATGAAAAAGTGGACGAATGAGAAGCGGCGGCACCAAAAATTTATTGTTGGTGACTTGGTGATGGTAAAGATCTCACCTAGCCAAAACAAGTTCACCCAAGGACTACACAAGGGACTTATACGCCGATATGATGGGCCATATCCAATAATCAAGAAGGTGAGTAAGGTTGCCTATAAACTTGACTTACCCCCACATCTCAAACTTCACCATTTCTTCCATGTAAGCTCCTTAAAGCCCTACTACGAAGACAAGGAAGACCCGGATAGGGGGCAAGTCAAAGAGGGCACCATTGGGCATCACGACAACTTATGACAAGAAGATAGAGTCCGTCTTGGCAGACCGGATAGTTCGACGACAAAACTTTGCCCCACGTCATGAGTACTTGGTGAAATGGAGGGGCTTGCTTGATTGCGAGGCGAGTTGGGAACCGGCAAAGGCATTGTGGCAATTCGAAGAAAAGATAAAAAGGTTCTATGAAGAAGACACAACGAGGGCATTGCCGCATTACGTGGGGGAGAATGTCATAGATTGACCAATTTTGAAGCTGTCCCTCAATAAGAAAGCCCTGGGAGGTTCTGGAGATTGTTGGAAGATTCTAAAACTCCTTAGAGCTTTGTAGAGAATTGTACATAATTCTAGAAACTTGTACATAATACTTGTATATTCTAGAATAGTCTATTAGATGTAGTAGGAGGAAGTGTCTAGAACACTCTCCATCCTTGTACTTCTAGAATGTTCATTGTAGCCTATAAAAGGGAGAGGGCCTCATTTGCCCAAACCACCCAAGAGTTGTAAAGCATCCAAAGCAATACAATACAAACATTCTCCAAGAGCTCTCTCTCAAAGTTTCTCTAAATTTCTCTTTTGTGTGCAATCTTCTCCTAGCTCTCTTCCAAATAAGGCTTACTTAGTTGCAAGCAAGGCGTGCATAAGCATCTAAGGCCGCACGGTTGGCTTGGAAAAACCAAGGTCGTGACACTTGGCACTCGAATTTTAACAAATATTGGGCCCCAAATAGTTTTAATATTAATAGAGTGTTATATATTATTTTCCATATTAATAGCCCAAACCTAAGGCCTAATTCAAGTCATTCCCAAACAAAAGGCTCAAACTAATTGGAGAGTCAATTTTGAATCACTTAGCGAACGGCTATGATCGCTATGGGTGTTGAATCAATGACAGTGGAGTCCCTTCTTTGTGCCATAAATCTAATTCTTGTGCCCTAATTATAATTATTGATTTCATTGATTTTTTTTTTTTAATTTTATTTGAGGGCTTTGCTTAATTTACTATTTCTGAAATAATTCTTAGTATTTGTAAGGATTAGTAGGGTTTTTTTTTTAAATTTTTTTTTACACGAGATTAACTTTTATTTTTTTTTTTTAAAAAATCTAGTTTTTGTGCCATAATTTGGATCAAATAATCTCTTTCATTGTCGGTGAATTTCTATGGGCATTCTATTTGATTGTGGGTTCAATTTCTATGGAATTTCATATTATTTATGATTTGACTTTCTCTTCAATTTGGATATATAATCTGTTTTTTTGATTTTTTTAAAACCAGATTTTATCCTTTATTTATAATCTTTTTGAGTTCTTATAAAGATTATTTTTCGTATCTTTTTCTATGCAAGTATATTTTAATAAATAATTTTAGTAATTATATATGCATGAAGATTTTGTGGGGATACTAGTAAATAAAAAAATTGTAGGCATATCGTTTTATTCACAATTTTAAAATAAAATTAAAAAAAAACAAACGTATGAAGCGCCTTGTTTTAAGAATCTTCTTAGCACCCAAAGAACCCAGAGTCGACCCTGTATGAAATGAATGTTTATTATGAAATCCTTATCTTCACTCTCACTTAAGAAGTGAAAGGTTTAGCTGTAATTTTTTTTTTCTCAATTTCTTAAAAAACAGACATAGATGTATATTTTACATAATAGTCAATTTAGGATGTGTGCTTTTAATAGCATTTTACTTCAATTTTAACTTGAACAGTCGGATTATATACTTTGTTGACATGTCTTCCTATGTTAAAAATTATAATAAGATCATTATACGAAAATTATAGTAGAGAAACTGAACTCGAAAATTTTTGGAATAATAAGTAAACAAATAGAACGAAATTTCAAAGAATAAAATAAAACAATTTAGATTATGAGAGAATTAAACCAAATATGGCCACTCTCTATCGCTGGCGTTGCTCTACCCTGCCCTGTCCTCCCCTCCCCTGCCCTCCTCTCTACCTCCTCCTTCTATCCATTCTCCTCTCCCATAGCCTCTTTCCCTTGCCTCCTCCCTTTCCCAATCCCCTTTCCATTCTTCTTCTTTTTGTCTTCCTAGATCTAAGGTTTCAAGGTGTGTCAAGATTGAGATATTCTTCCAAGATCTAGCATTTCAAGGTGTTGCAACTTGCAAGGGTTAGCAAAGATTGCACAAAGGTGGGGGAGAGGGTTGGGTCACAACTCACGAAGAGGGATGGTTAGGGTTAGAGTTTGAAGGTTAAAGAAGATGAAGATAGTTTTTATGAAAAACCAATTTACATTCAAACATCGGCCATGGATTATCTGTTTTAAATTCTCTAGACCGTTTGTTCTAATATACTCTCACACAAAATCATATGAAATCTCGAGGTATAATCTAATAACTAAAGATGCATTAGGATAGTACAATTTAGAGACAAAATCTAGTGTAAAACAATTGATCTTATTGAACTTTCGAAAACAACAAAAAGAAAAAAGAAAAAAGAAGAAGAAAGAAAGAAGTAGCTTTGCCTAATGGCTATGCATTTTCTGATTTTTTTAGGGAACAGCATAGTCATAACGGCAGCATGACGGCTGTGGACGAGTAGTGCAGCATACATAATTAGCACAGAGAGGTCCCTAAAGGAGTTTTGCAGCAACAAAAACACAAAAAACAGTAATAAAAAACAGTTCATGAATGTCTGAATGAAACATATGCAATTGGAATATATGCATATTGGTGGTGATGAAAAATCAAAATATATACCTCTGAATCAAGCTGCATCACATAGTAACAGACAATACAAAAGGATGGCAAAGATGATGAGTGTCACCAGAATAGACCTTGGAGAGTAATTTTTCATTATTGGATGATTATAATTAAACAATCTTATAGATTTCTGAATAGTTGGCTGATCAAATCATCTATACTTTGGGCATATTTATACAAGTATTATGGGTTGAATTTAATTTTGGTTTTTTTTTTTTTCCTTTAAATTTCTTTTAATTATATCATCAAGGAAAAGATATTGGTGATTATTAGTTAGAATTCACTCGAGTCAATGCTTCTCGCAGCTTATTTGGACTTTCTTTTAGTTTTTACATTTTTTTCAATAGTTCACCTAATACATGAACTTAAAGCTTGGTACTCATGTGATGGCAGATTCCACGGTAGCAGTAGTTGTAGCTTTACATTAGGAGCATGGGGGCTCTATCTATTTAAAGGAGGTATGGAGCGCCTTTACCAATAGGGATCCCCCATTCCGAAAGGTTACTGGGTGGGGCGGAGTTTAAGGCTTCTCAGCCGCACGAACAGGGAATGAATCCTTCAAAAAATGGAATGAGTTCGCAATTACTACTTGGAACCGAAGCTGACCTTTAGCTAGCCGACCATGTACCAGAAGTCCCCGAGATGCCAGAACCAAGCTCCAAGACTATAGTTTGCCGTTCTATGCTTTACATCAAATCTCTCTTTGTTCCTTGACCTATTAATTGTTCTAGTCAATTGCTAGATTCCAAGTCAAGTTGCAACAACGCCTATTTGTAGAGTGCGGTTTCAAAAATTAAATGAGAACAACTACATAATAGTATTTGTGGGAGCCGAATATTTCGGGGGCAATAAGGCCAAATACAGGCATGAGGACAGCCAAAGAAGGAATTTGTATTCAGCACTGATCCTAGTTGACCGCAGAGCCGAATAGGCTAATCGGCATTCCAACCAGCCGAACAAAGGCCGAATAAATAAACGTGCAATGGATCAAGGGTGGGCCCGAACCTAAGGCCCAAGGAAAAGAATATAAATAGAGGAGCATCAGCCAAAGAGAGGTAGGTGAGAAAAAGTCTAACTTGAGATATAAGCAACCAAGAGAGTATACACAGACTTATCCGTCGGAGTGCTAATCCCAGCACCCCCGACCGGAGTGTTCATTTCTTTTCAGGTGACTAGCTGAGGATCACGAGCGTCCTACAAGATCAAAGAGTATTTCCAAACCACATCCCCATAATTGGCGCCGTCTGTGGGAATACTCTAGCACATCCATGGCGGGCGTGATAAAAGATCTTCCGGTAGTCGCTGACGACCTTACGCCACGAGTTGATACCACTCCAAGCAACATGCTTGGGCCAGAGAACATTGCCGTACGATGGACCTTGAACTTCGACTCAGTCACCCAGACCTCACTCTCGACATTAGAACATGAGACAATGCAAGTGATTATGGATCAGGCAAAGCCAAATGAACAGAGGTTGGAAAACATGTTGGCTGAGAACGAGCGCCTTCGACAGGATTTGGCCTTGGAGGTGGCAAAATCGCAACAGGCCGCGCGCCAAGATACGGGACGACCTCTGAGAAAGGATGGTCGACGACCTCGAGTTCGGAGACAAGATAGTGGCAGTGATTTTGACTCATCATCCCCAGAATCCAAAAAGAAGGGGCGGGTCAAAGTCTCCAGTTCTTCCGAAGGGAGTCCGCATGCACGGAATAAGAGAAGAAGAAATGATTCAGACGAAGAGGACCAACATGACCCCTTTGTGTGACGGATTGCAAGGGCAGTACTACCCAAAAAGTTCAAAGCTCCATCGTTCACCCTGCACGACGGAAAATCGGATCCCACTGATTACATCCGTCATTATAAGCAAGCCTTGACGCTGCATGCAGACGACGAGGCTTTCATGTGCTGAATATTTTCGAGCATTTTGGGACCATTGACTGTCAGATGGTATTATAAATTGGAACCGGCATCAATTAAGAGCTTCCATCAACTTCAAAAATCCTTCAGGGCAAGGTTCATCACCAATGAGGTCCAGCCGAAGCAAGCCGATTCTCTATGGGCAATGCAAATCCAACCAGGGGAAACCTTACGTGCGTATTCGGCGCTATTGGGAATGCTTTAATCTCGTAGATGATGCCTGCAATGACTCCATGGCCATCATTGCCTTTAAAATGGGGTTGTATCCTGATAGTGCCCTCCGCAGTTCCTTGACCAGAAAGCCCCCCAAAACAGTCTGGTTGTTAAGGAAGAAAGTCGAGGAATACTGCAAAGTGGAAGATGACGCCCTGCGGGTCAAAGCTGGGCACAAGGCCAACAAGACGGGCCCATCTAAAATCATTCAGCCGATAAATTCTGTACCATCACGGAGCCCTGAACCACGGAATTGGGCTAAACGAGACAAAAGACGAGATTCGCGCTGATCAAATGACTAATGTTCCCACCGAGCTAATGAACAACTTCAAGTGGATAGTAGGCGCACAAGGCGCGCGGACAAGAAATATACGGAGTTGTCGGAGCCGATTAGCACGATTATGTCTAAAGTTCAACACCTTCCGTTCTTCAAGTGGCCACCTAAAATGATGGGACCTCCTGACACGAGGAGACAGGATAGGCGGTGCGAATATCACAAGGACCATGGTCATGATACCGATAGTTGCTATGCGTTGAAAGATCACCTTGAGGAGTTGGTGCAAAACGGTCGGCTTAAGCAACACGTCTGAAAGGACAACCTAACCAAAATAGTTACTTTACTGCAGGATTCACCTCCACTCAGCGTAATCCACGTGATATACAGCTTGTCGACGGCATCTGCGGTAAATACAATTCAGTTGCATTCTAACCCCTAAAAGCAAATCACACCAGCGAAACGACCCCATGAAGCTGCGAGTATTTCTTTTAATGATTCTGATTTGGTTGGCGTAACGCTCTCGTACATTGATCCCTTGGTCATCGAATTGCGCGTAAGCCGATTCACTGTTGAATGTGTTCTCATTGACCAGGGGAGTACTTCGGAAGTTATGTACTACAAGACCTTTATCAAACTCGATTTCACTCAGTTGGACCTGTCTCTGGCTCATTATCCGTTATTGTAACAACCCTCGTACTGATTACCGATAAACTACTGAATTAGCTACTGATTACTGCTAAACTGAACTGATAATGACTGATAATTGAATTAACTGAAGTACTGAATGGACTGATTGAAATCGAAACTGAAATTGAATAAGTATATCTATTGTATTGCATTTCTATCTGTTTGATTGATCATTTATCTGTTCGTGTTTTATGTTTAAACTGCTAATTGAAGACCTTATCGGCGGCTGAATTAGGAACTGTTTAGAGTTTTGGGATCAGTAGAATATTTGTGATTTAATGGTATATTTATTCGAAAATTGGTTAGGTATGATTAGATTAGATTAAATATTGGTTAAAAACTAAGTTTGGCTTATTTACCATTATGCCACACTTAGTGGCCCACTACTTGGACCTTCTTGAGCCTTGTATACACTTGAAACAAACCTCTTCCTCAGCCAATTTGAGAGCTCAACCGATCTTAGAGAGAGAGAGAAGGAAGAGAATTGATTTTCATCACATTTTGCTTGATTGTGCTTGAAACTTAAGAGAATTGAAGTGTTGACTCCATTATTGATCTCCTAGGCTCTCAATTGAAGACTTAGGTAAGTGAATCCATCTTCTTCTTGTTGTCTTTGAGTTCCATCTTGCATGTATCATGGTTATAGAGAAGTTAAGTCATGAATTTGCTCATATATGTTGAATTGGAACTCCATTGTTGCATGCATGCTTGAATTGGTGCATTTTGAAGTTGAATTCATGATAGATTGTACATGCAAGCTCATGTTTTCGTTCAAGCCCATGTTTTCATTTTGTCTTCCAAGTATTGAGCTCAATTGAGCTAGTATTGAAGCTTAAAATTGTTTAAAGTGCATGCATGTCATGTTTGCATGTTGTTCTTGAAAATTAGTTTGAAAATGAGTTTGATTGAACACCCTTGGGCTTTGATTTCTTAAATTGAGTTTTGAAACATGTTATTCTATGTGTTTAAAAGAGTTTTTCCAGAAAATAGCCCAAGAGGATCGAAAATGTTGCTTTTGAACTTGGTTTTGAGCTTGGGACTCAAATCTGGAATTTCCAGATTTTGGTTGTCCGCTCGAGCGGAGGAAGTAGCGCTCGAGCGGAGAAATCGAGCTCCCAGCATCTTGCACTGTGCATCAGTCCGCTCGAGCGGAGTATTGGGCGCTCGAGCGGAGGACTGGGTGACACGCTCGAGCGGGCGTCGAGCGGAGATTTCACCTATCCAGTACTTTTTGGTCCGCTCGAGCGGGGATGTTGCGCTCGAGCGGGGACCTTTGTTTGCTTGTCCGCTCGAGCGGGGAAACCTGCGCTCGAGCGGGACTCTGTTTCATTGAAAATTCTGCAATTGTGTTCCATGCGCATCTTTGCATCCTCATCCCATCCTAGGCATTCTTAGGCCTAGTTTAAGACATCTTAATGAGGATATAGATGTAGAACACACCGAGACATAATAGGAAGTTAATTATTGTACTTCCCCAACTGTTAAACTTAGAGTGTGTTCATTTTGTTAACTGTTTAGGGTTGGCACTTGGGGACGCGCTCTAGCATACTGTAACCCAATCTCTGTGAGTAACGATTGTGTAAAGATATGTTCAAATGGTTATCTTTTGAATACTGAACTGAACTGTTTATTGAACTGATATTATTTACTGAATGAATGTATGTCCTGTATTCTGAACTGTATTGTGGCATCCTTAGCACTTACTGTTTACCGTTACTGTTACAGAGCTCTGTCGGTTCCCTTGTGGAATCATACTGTTTACTGAATGACTGGCCATCATTACTGTTCGGTCCTTTTGGACCTACTGTTTACTGTTATGCTAATGGATGTACCACATATGACTGAATGACTGTTCTGACTGAAAGACTGAAATACTGTTTAATGAACTGTTTTCATTACTGTAAGGACATTACATTCTTAACCTCTTTATACATTATGTTATTCACTGGGCTTTAGCTCACTGCTCATATATATATATATATGTAGGTGTACAGGCACCGGATCAAAGCTAGAAGCGTCGGAGTAAGCTCCAGTTTTGTCAAGCCAACCAATGTGCCTCACCGCGAGGTTCCGAGTTGCCATGCTATGGCTTGGGGTGTTTTTGTGTCCCCCATCGGTCTCCTTACTGTTTTGTATTACTGTATAGACTGTCTACTGTTTTACTGTACTGTTATCGAGGGATTAAGTCCCCGTACTGAATGTTTGTATATGATGCTATATACTGTATATAGACTGTACTGTTCTGAACTGTATGAATGCATGAAAAATGTTTTTGGCATACAGATTTTCACAGCTCAATGGACACTAGTTACTTACTGTATTGGCTTCCGCAAGGCCCTGTACTCTGTTTAACTGTATTACTGATCAGCAGGCCTTCGGTAATCTCAGATTACTGGCCAGTTACGGTACTAAACCCATAGGGCCGGGTTTGGGTCGTGACAGTTATTCGACTTCAACGCTAATCCGGAATACCCGTTGGGCAAAATCACACTACCAGTTCGAGCGGGCTCCCGATCAGTGGATGTGGAATTTTTGGTTGTCAAGCTTCCTTCGCCGTATAATCTCATCATGGGATGAACTTGGTTGCATACCATGCAGGCCATGCCAAGCACCTATCATCAACTGCTCCGCTTCCCGACTGAACGCGGCATTGAACAAATCCGTGGTTCCCAGAAATCTGCACAAGCATGTTATCTTCTTATCGCAAAGACACCAAGAGAGTTGGAAGTGAATTCTATTGAGGTGTCGGATCAAGAGAACCTCGACGATGTTGGGCGGCTCCCAAGTGAAAAGGCTACGGAAGCCCTGGATCAAGTTGAAATTGACGGGAATCCTGACAGGTTCTTCATGGTCGGCGCCTCCCTGAATAAAGTCGACAGGCAGCAGCTAATTACTTTCTTACTCGGCAACCTTGATGTATTTGCATGGTCACCATATGAGATGCCGGGGGTGGATCCTTCTGTTTCTCAACACCGTTTAAACGTTGACCCTAAATGTAAGCCGATTATTTAGAAAAGCCGGCGGTTAGCCGCAGAACACACTGCTGCCATTATTGAAGAAGTTGACCAGTTGCTTGATGCTGGGGCAATCCTGGAAGTGACCTATCCTACATGGCTGTCGAATACTGGGGTTGTAAAGAAGAAAAATGGGACTTGGCATGTTTGTGTGGACTTCATGGACTTAAACAAAGCTTGTCACAAGGATTGGTTTTCCCTTTCTAGAATAGACCAACTCGTGGATGCCACGGCACATCATCAACGTATAAGCTTCTTAGATGCCTACAGGGGCTACCATCAAATTGCCATGCATCCGGAGGACCAAGACAAAACTGCATTCCCTACCCCAAGAAGAACCTATTGCTATAAGGTTATGCTTTTCGGGCTGAAGAATGCGGGGGCAACTTACCAAAGACTAGTCACTACCATCTTCAAAGAGCAACTCGGCCGTACTATGGAAGTGTACATTGACGATATGGTGGTCAAGTCCAAAGAAGAGCAAACTCATCTAGCCGATCTAGAAGAGACATTCGGCATTCTACGCAAGTACAAAATGAAACTGAACGCTTCCAAATGTGCATTTGGGATCAGATCCGACAAATTCCTTGGCTACATTGTTAACCACCTCAGAATTGAAGCCAACCTAAGGCAAATCACAGCAATTTTAGAACTCGGCTCTCTTCGGTCGGTCAAGGAGGTTCAAAAGCTGATGGGGATGGCTGCCGCACTCAACAAGTTCATCAGTCGTTCCACAGATCGTTGCCGACAATTCTTTCATACCCTTCGGCAGGGTAAAGCTTTTGAATGGACCTCCGAGTGCGAAGCCGCTTTCAACGGTCTAAAGACTTACCTCCGATCAGTTCCACTCTTAACAACACCTTCGGCAGGTGATTCGCTCATTTTATATCTGGTAGTTCCCGACCGGGCTGTTAGTGCCGTACTGTTAAAGGAAGAGCTTGGGAAGCAACGGCCAGTGTATTATGTGAGCAAAGCAATGGTTGACGCCGAAACACGTTACCTTCTATTGGAAAAAATCATCCTTGCTCTCGTCATGGCAGTAAGAAAACTGATGCATTATTTTCAGGGGCATACCATCGGGGTACTAACGGACTACCCCCTCCGGTTAGTACTTTGTAGTGCAGAAGCATCAGGGTGCGTTTCAAAGTGGGCTCTCGAACTTGGCCAGTATGTGTAGACACCCCATTTTTGACCATCCTCAAGACTTGGATGTCACCGCTTGAACACTCGGTGATTACCCATGTTTGTGTTTGTTTAGAGTTCTCGGAGTTCTCGGCTACGCGCCTTGCCTCAGGATCTCCGAACTCGACTGTTTTGTGTCTGGTTTTGCACCAAACACTTGTGTTTTGCCTTGGAGGGGCAGGGAATGCTTTGTGAGGCATCCCCACACACCACCGGCAGTGGCTAGAAGCCACCGGCTGGTGAGTGTTGCCATCGGCACTATATTGTGCCGGTCGGCACTATTTTGTGCCGGTCGGCACTCCTTTTGGCAAAATGACCATTTTGCCCTGCCGATCACTTTACAGCTGTTTTTGGAGATATTTTCAGACAGCTTTGTAGCACTTTCTTCCCCTCCATACACGTGTATGGAGGGATGAGCCTCTTGTCTTGCTTAGTTGCTAAGCTTACAAGATGGCCTCCTCTATAAGAGGAGGCCTTGTCTTCTTGGCTCAGGGTTGGCCATTGGAGAGACAAAAAACCAGAGCTCACATATCTCTCTCTCTCTATATTTTCCATCTCTCTCATCCTTGTGTGTGTGTTCTAAGCCTAAAAGGTGTGTTTTACCATACTTTTGCACCATTACACACACCATTACCCCTTAGCTCGAGATTGAGAGACTTAGAGGGTTGTTTGTTGAAGTTTTGGACTGACTTTGATCACTAGAGAGTGGCTGGACCACCTGTTCTTCAAGGGATCTTCAAGGGTAAACTCTTTACTTTAGTTTCCCCATTCTTGCAACTAGTTTCTACCCCTCTTGCTTTGTGATTTAAGCTTTGTGCATAACATAAAAAACTCTTGTTTTTAATTGCTCTTGAACCTTCATTAAGGTCATTTTGTGGTTTGAGTAAAGACTCACCCCTTTAGGCCTTGCTTGGCCTTTTTGGTGTCTTTTGGTAAGGCCTTGTTTACTTGGTGTTTTTAGCCTTCTCACCACTGAAAACCAGTGGGTTCTCAGTGGTGAGGAAGATGGTTTCAAGTCTCATATAGGGGAGGGACACCCCTCTCCCCTTTGTCCCTTGCTTGCCTTTGTTTTTGGGCTCAAATAATAGCATGTATGCATGGTTGGTTTTGGCTGCATTTCAGAGCATATTTGTGGTTCATATGACATGTTATGCGTCTGTTTTAGGTTGGTTTTATGGTCCTTAACATGCCTCTTATGTTTGCTTTGAAATGCTCTCTTATGCCTAGAAGTATGCCATGCTTTGAGGCCATGTTTTCTCGCATGTTTTAGCTTAGTTTCATGGAGATACTCACATCATTTTGCCGTGTATAAGGGCTGTGGGCCACTGTTTTGGTCATATTTAGCATGCTTGACATGGTTGTTTTGCATGATGGCTTGTAAGCCTTGGGTAGGTGATCCATGTACATGCATTGGTTAGTCTACTTAGATGATTTGGCATCATTTGACATGCTATTTCAGACCCTAATCCATGCTCATATGTTTGTACTTGTCATCTCTTTCATGCTTTAAAGGTGTGTCCTTTTATGCCCAAGAATAGGCCTTGTGTATGCTCCCATGATTAATGCATTTTGGGGGTGCCATGTGAGGGGATTTGGGTGTCATTTTGCATACTTAGAATCTGTTTTTGGTTGTTAGATTCATGCCATGAGTGGTTGTGTAAGTGGTAGTAAGATGCTCTTTTTGGTGCCTTGGGTTTAGGCCCATGAACTTGCATGTTTGTACAGCATTTTGGTCATCATTTAGGGCTTGTTTGGCCACTGTTTTGGGGTGGTTTGAAGGCTGCCCCATTGAAGTTAAGGCCACCATTGTATGTTCATTATATGCTTGATGCATGTTTGGTTCATCGAGTGTTGTAGTAGGTTGGTCCCATTGCTTGATCGGCCCATGTTTGCATGCCACTTATACCTTGCATGCTCTAACATTTTGCATGCCTATTGTGATAGTTGCATGACACTTGGTATGCCTCGCATCTTAGTCCCATTGTTGCATCATTTGAGCTATGTTGCATACATGCATTCCATGGCTTGGCTCGGGGATTGTCAAGCCAAGCATAGGGTTGAGAGGAGTTCACACTTCAAGTGGTGCAACTCGTCTCAATTCTTGATCACCAAGACCTTTGACTAATACATGATAAGGGCTTGGATTTCATTTGTTTGTTTGCATGCATTACCATTAAAATGCAACCTTGGTTCTTTAGGCCATCATACATCAAGATGCATAATTGATGGCCCAAGAACCAAGAGTCATGCCTCCTTGAGCCCCCAAGCATGATAGGAGGCATTGGCCATGCTTACATATGCTCAAAATCCATGCCATGCACTGCTGGTTTGCTGCTGCTGTCAAACTGTCCTCTGCAGGAACTTTCTGCCGACCGGCAGTATAATGTGCCGACCGGCACACTTTTTGTGCCGATAAACTTTACAATAAGCCGATGGCCAATTTAAGCAGCCGGTGGTCACTTCCTTCAGCCGGTGGGGTACTGCAGTTCATGAAAAAGGTATTCTGGGACTTTGGGAATTTTTGGAGAGGCAGGGCAGTAGAAACAGAAGCAACAGTGTCATGACACGGGTTTTCCGGGCAAGTCGGATCGAGCATGCATCATTCACGTATCCTGAGGCGGGCGGCTGTGGCCACCTTTCCTTTTGCATCCATTTCGTTAATATAAGTAGAAATTTCTGTAATAATTAATTTATTTATTATTCGGACTGTAATATTTATTCGGTCCCTCCGTGTGAGGGCGTATTTGTAATAAGTGTGTGTGGGTGTGTGCATGTCTTCCAACCCCCACTTCTTTCTTCCCTTTTATTTACCTGCTTATGATGGTAGATTAGGGCACGTTTATTTTAGCATACCTTATGCAATGCATGCGTGCATCCATGCATTTGTTTACATGCATCGGGCTCGGTACATCACGCTAACTGCATTGTATTCCAATTTCCAAATTGAATACGTGCTATTTGTAGCATTTCACATGCCATGCTTAGGATAGCCGAGCCTGTCTAGATTGCATCTTTGCATGTGTTGCATTAGCCATTTTTAACATGAACTAGGATCATGCATATGATTACTAACTGGTTTCTGTTTTGGCTTGGAGTACTAGGTAAGCTTTTATGCTTTAGCATATCGCATGCGTGTGAGTGTTGCCATAATAGCATGATTACCATGAGGCTAGCTGCTTATGTGATATAACTGCTTGAATGCTTGTGGGTGGAGGTTGGATTACTTGAGTTGGAAAAACTCGTTGAAATCCGTGTTTTAGCCTACTTGCGAGTAGCAAATTCTAAAGCGTTTTCAAAACCAACGGATATGCAATGCCTGTTTCCAAATTAGGCGATCTAGTCTATACTTGTTTGTTGTGCGCATAACATAGTAATTCTAGGCTAATAACTAGAATAAGAACGCATAAAGTTTTCAAACCTGGATATCACGGTTAGTAGAGGCCGGTCTTCGGACCGGGCGAAAGGGGGTGCTCATAGCTGACCTTCCCCGATCGTACCCAAGCTCCCGAGCCAAGACCACTTTGGTGATGACGGACACGTGGCCTTCGGCACCGAGTCAGGGTTTCCTAAATTTCCCATTTTAAAATATTTAGGTGGCGACTCTGTAATCTGGCAAAGCAGTCCATGTTTGGCACTACTTTTCAAAAATCTGTTTTCTCAAACGATTTGCCGGATTTGGACTCTTTGGTTCAGATTTAGAACCGTGACAACAAAAGGGAGTCCGAGCTGTAGCGCGAGGTCCCCCCGCGGACGTGTTACAGTTTCTGGCGACTCTGCTGGGGAGTTTAGAGAGCTTGACTCGAACTCGTGATACCCTGTTTTGACTACACTTATGCGTTTCTTTGCATTGCATGTGCATTGGTGCGCCTAGGACACCGTGTTGGCCATCTGCTATTCCTGAGCGGTTTGCTGGAGGCTTGTCTTGTCAAGGCATGTCCATAAGGCTGACCGGTTGCGGGCTCTGCCAGTATGGGAACACAAACCCCGGTTTTACCGGGGCACCCTTTTTGACCATTCGACCTAGTGCATATTCGGATCCATAGTGACCATTCCAAACTAGGACAGGTTGCTTACCCGATATAGGTTGTTTGAAACCGCTGCGTGCGTAGTGAAACCCTAGCTCCTGACAAAATAGGACAGGGAAACCCTACCCCAACATAGGGGTGTATTGGCTCTCATTTATCTGCTATGTGCTTTTAGAGTGTATCTCTACAGGAACACACATGTCAGTTTGCAAGATTGGGTATCAGGCCTGAGGGCACCAGTAACAGTATTTTGGGGAATCAGTTATCTGTGGGTACCAGGTTCAGACTTGGGGGCAATGATTCAGAAACAGTGATCAGTATTTGAGGAACAGTGTATCGAGATCAGCGTGTTATCCAACCGTGTGTTGTATGTTTATTTTATGTCGTTATGTTGTCCGATTTTCTGTTATTTATACGCTTTATTTATCTTTTTACTAGGTAGTTGAGCACTATTGCTTCTGACCCAGTAGATATTCCCCAAGCACTCTGGATCAGAGGTCGTCGACTCCATCGATCTGAGGATCTGGTAGACGGACAACTAGTGTACTACTCTCTACCCCCGGTTACTAGACGGAGGATATCAATACAGCGATCAGCCCAGAGGGCCTTGTCTACCTCACCTGTGTTCAGTAGGGATCAGGATTCCGTGTCACCAACGGAGAGGGAATATATACCGGTAATTCAACCAGAGCAGGATAGCATGGCTAGTTTGGAGGAGATGGTGCGCCACCTTCAAGAGAGCATGAAAGCGATGCAGCAGGATGCCGTCCGACAGGCAGAATTCGCCAAGCAACAGGCCACAGTCGTGAGGGAACAGGCAGAGACAATTGCCAGACTAGAGCCGCAAACCGGAGCATCTGCTTCGCATCAAGTTCCTCCCCCACCAGGAATTCCAAACCTTGGGGAGACAGCCAATGTTCAGAATGATACAGAACCGCCCACAGGACCACCCCCACCTCCAACTCTACCTCAAATCCAACCTCAGATGTCAAAAACACCCACTAACCTACTGGACTCTCCCTCTGAGTTCGAGACTGATCCTACCGCACTAAAGTTGAGCAAGCTTGAAAAGTTGTTCAAAAGATCCCAAGGGGTCAAGACCATCCCCGACATTGAAGATGGATACACCGACGCAGCTGTGATGCTGCCCGACAGATTCAAGATGCCCCATATTGATCGGTTTGACGGGTCCGGGGACCCCATGGTGCACTTAGACTGTTTTTAGATATCCTAAGGCCAATGGGCCTCAGCAGGCTTCAGAAGTTGTCTTTATTTGGCCGGACCTTGTCAGGTGTGGCATCCGCATGGTATGCCAAGCTAGAAGATGACGTCAAGAGAAATTGGGACGAAATGGCTGAGGCCTTTATCGCACAGTACTCATACAACACACAGATTGAGATTACGATCCATGATCTCGAGACAACTAGGCAAGAGCCTAAGGAGAGTTTTTCAGAGTTCGTAACCAGATGGAGGGCCAAGGCTTCGATGATGACCTTGAGGCCCACGGACAAAGACCAGATTCGGATGATTGTGCGCAATCTACAACTGAAATTGATGCAAAAGATGATAGTAGTCCCCTTTCCTACTTTTTCTGACCTACATGAAATGGGGGTGCAGATTGAAGATGCCTTGAAGCAAGGCTGGATTGATAATGATCGGGAGCAACCCCGAAGGACCTTCAACCGCAACACTAATGCAGGCCCGAGTGGCACATCTGCTACAAGAGCCTCCGAAGTGAGCATGGTCACCACTAACCCCTCACAAAGAAATACGGCAGCTTCGCCATTCTCCGGTGCGTCCGGAAGCAACCCGCAAACAACTAAATACCCACCCAGAAACACCAGAACTTTCGCTCCACTCTATATGCCCCTATCCAAAACTCTGGGGGTTTTGATCAAGAAAGGGCATCTGAAGCCCCTGGAGCCGGGGCCCCTACCAGAAAAACTTCCTCCTACCCATAACCCAGCCAAGTATTGTTCATACCACCAACAGCACGGTCACGACACCGATCAGTGCTTCCGGTTACGTCATGAGATTCAAGATCTCATTGATAATGGGGTGATTCTGCCTCCTGAGAAACCCAATGTTACTACAAATCCCCTCCCCGCACATAACCAAGCTCCACCACCCAAAAGACTCAATTTCATCCATACTGGGACCGTGTCCTACGACCCTAGTATCTATATCACACCTACCCACCTGCCTAAACCAGAGGTGTTCCTCCCCGATTGCACCGACTTGTGCATGATGGACATCTCTATGACCCAATCCAAGCCAGTGGTGGTGACCGCCAAGAACAGGGGGAGGGGGATTCTAAAGGAGAAACAGGTTGTTGAGTCAGAGTCTGCAGAATCTGGGAGTTACGTTGGGAAGATATATAGTCCGAGTGACTACATTTCATCAAAAGGCCAAGATAGGCCCGAAGTAGAATTGCCAACAGGGAGAGAGTTGTGCGTGATCCAAGGAGATAGTCTGGGACAGGGAACAAATGATGTAACAGCTGTAGGGAAGGACCTGGCCGATCTCCGATTTTACAGTGACCAATACCCAGAGGACGCGGCAGTTGCGTGGTTCGATTATGAGGATTCAGCGGAAGTTACCGGGTGGTTGGACGATCAGCCCGACGTGGTAGGAGAGTCTCAGGCAGAGCAGATTTCAACAGGAATGAGAATGTTAGCGACGGCCGGAAGGGTCGAAGAGCAGAACACATCGCCGGGGGGCGCCGGTGTCCAGAATTTCGCTCGAGATTGGAACATTTTGAGTACGGAGATGATTGAACAGTCAGTCATGTCAGAACAAGCAAGTTTTGAAGATTCCGAGAGAATCAGGAAAGCAAAGGCCCATGTGGGAGTTGAGACTGCTGCGTGCACAGAAATCGAGAACGCTGTGGGCATGTGGATAGGAGATGCTGCGAGCGTAAAAACAGTCATGCCAGAGCCGGACAGATGTTTATCAGCTGCTGATGGTATGTGGTGGGAGGATGAAGATTTATGCCTCGCCCATACAAACAAAGATTGGGGAAACAACCAACCTGATAACACCTGGTACCTTGGAGAGGTCGACCACATGACACGGAGTGGGCGGTATTTCAAACCTCCACACCTGGATCAACCAGAGGCCTCGGGGAAGGATAGAGAGGCGGAGAAGCAAAAAGAGAAGCAACTTGAGGAGGAGGCCGTACTCAAGCAGCTAAAAAAGATACAAGCAGATATCTCCATCTGGGGACTGCTCATGGCTTCTCGAGTACACAGGCAGGCTGTCCTTTCGGCCATGGACAAAGCCAAGCTTTCAATAGAAACCACGCCAGAGCAACTGGTAGGATTGGTCTTTCCAGGGGGAGCTACCCCGACGCTGACATTTTCCGACAAGGAATTGCCACCCGAGGGGACAGAGCATAACAACCCCCTCTACATTTCTGTGGAATGTAGGGATAAATGGATACCGGTGGTACTTGTTGATACCGGGTCCGCCATTAACGTCTGCCCGGCAAGGACAGCGTATGCAATCGGTCTGAAAACCGCAGATTTTGTACCAACAGCCCAGGTCATCCGGGCGTACGACAACACGAGTAGGGAAGTGATGGGAACAGTAAAAGTCCGGACTAAAGTGGGGCCGGGACAGCATGAGATAGACTTTCATGTCTTGGAAGTGCCTGCAACTTTCAACTTGCTTTTGGGACGGCCGTGGCTGCATCAAGTGAAGGCAGTGTCATCTACTTTACATCAAATGGTGAAATACCCCTACGGGAAGGGAGTAGCCATTGTCTTTGGGAATTCATCAATCCACCCGCCACCGGAGGTATCTACGCCTGTTCTAGAAATTGAGCATGGCATGGAAGATGTGTTCATATCAGGTTTTACCCTAGCCGAGGCTCAGATTGTACAGAATATCATGGCTGCTAACGATGGGGTATATGTCAGTGCCCAAGCAGTGTATCTCATGAACAAACTCCAATACATCCCCGGGATGGGATTAGGAAGGAGCGGCCGCAAGGGCATCGCAACATTGGCCGAAGTGCCGCACAACCCTCATACCTTTGGCTTGGGTTATCTGCCCACCAAGGAAGATTGGGTAAGGAAAGGAAAAGAGATGGCTGGAAGAGCCAAAGCGAAACAGATGGGGAAACCTTTTGAATTGATGCATCGGCCCATTCGCGGTACCCTAAACGGACGCTTCGTCCGGGAAGGGGAGGATTTTCCGTTCTGTGGATTTCCAGAACCGTGGCTGAACACCGAGAAGAAGCGCGTGCCGGGCTTCGAAATCTTCTTTGACTTACAGATACTTGGGGATGATGTTGCTGAAGAGCAGACAGACCCGATAGTTAAGGTTGAGCAGAGCAGGGAAATGGAGTCTGAGGACGCCAAACTTGAAATGGGGGCAGCACTGGCATGTCTACTTTCAGATCCTTCGATCGACCAGTTGTGCTTGGGGGATAACTCCTCGGTGTCCATGATCGGAGATGAAATGGCTGCGGGCCTACAATCCGCTATTTTGAATGCATCCATTGCACCCTCCCTCACCTGGCAGTACGAGGAGGGATTCTTATCTAGCAGCACCGGGTCAGGTAGTGAGCCGGACTCTGATTCCACCGAGTCTTGTGAGTCGGAATCAGGATCCAGCTTGTCTGAGTCTGAGTCCGGTATTCCTGGGAGTGATAACCCGGATGCCACAGTCCTGTCCAGGTCGTCTTTTTCTTTCTCTTTTGAGTCTGTTGTAACAGAAGAATTGGACGGTTTGGAGGTACATAATGAGAATGAGGTGACTGTGGTTTCCGAGTACTTTTCTGTGCCTTTGGTTTATTGCTTAAATCAGGACTTTCAAAATTTTGATGAAAACGACGAGGACGAAATTCCTCCGGTTTTGCAACGACTAATTGAACAAGAGCAGGAGAGGTTTGTTAAACCCTTAATGGATGAAATCACTACCGTGAACGTTGGTACTGAGAAGGACCCGCGGCTGGTCCAGATCGGGTCCACGTTGTCTTCAGAGGAACGCGAGCGCTTAGTCGCTTTATTAAAAGATTTCAAAGATGTTTTCGCGTGGTCCTACGAAGACATGCTTGGAATCGATCCTGAGATTGTACAGCACCGGATCCCTCTTGACCCCGAGGCCCGACCTGTCAAACAGAAACTCAGGAGGATCCGTCCTGACTGGGCCATTAAGATCAAGGAAGAGGTCACCAAGCAGATTGACGCAGGCTTCCTGCTGGTATCCGAATACCCGACTTGGTTGGCCAACATTGTTCCAGTGCCGAAGAAGGATGGCAGAATCCGGGTATGTGTGGACTTCAGGGATTTGAACAGAGCCAGTCCGAAGGATGACTTTCCCTTGCCACATATCGACGAGTTGGTAGATTTCACAGCGGGGCATGCTTTGCTCTCGTTCATGGATGGCTTTTCAGGCTATAATCAGATAGTAATGGCACCCGAAGACCGGGAGAAGACTGCTTTTACCACCCCGTGGGGTACGTATTGCTACAGAGTAATGCCGTTTGGGCTGAAGAATGCTGGGGCTACATATCAACGGGCTGCAACCACAATATTACATGACATGATCCATAAAGAGGTCGAGGTGTACGTGGACGACATGATTGTCAAGTCCAAAGAAAGAGAGGGCCACTACACCGCCTTGCAAAAGTTTTTCCAAAGGATCAGGGAATTTAGGCTGCGGCTGAATCCTCAAAAGTGTACGTTTGGTGTTACAGCGGGAAAAATGCTGGGATTTCTGATTACACAAAGGGGCATCGAAGTTGACCCTTCCAAAATCAAGGCCATCTTAGAAATGCCACCACCAATGACTGAAAAGGAAGTGCGAGGCTTTCTGGGTAAAGTGCAATTCATAAGGCGGTTTATCTCAAAACTAACCTTGACTTGTGAACCACTTTTTGGTCTTCTAAAGAAAGGAAAGAAGTTCCATTGGGACGGCCGATGCCAAGCTGCATTTGAACAGATTAAAGAGTATCTACAGAACTCGCCCGTGTTGTCACCACCAAAGCCAGGGAAGCCGTTGATATTGTATCTGTCAGTAACCGAGACCACAATGGGCTGCATGCTCGCACAAGAATCGGAAGATAAAGTGGAAAGGGCCATCTACTATCTGAGCAAGAAGATGCTGGATTACGAGACCCGCTACACTCCGCTCGAGAAGGCTTGTTTGGCCTTGGTATGGGCTACCAGGAAGCTGCGGCACTACCTGTTAGCTCACTCTGTAATGTTGGTTTCACGACTTGATCCCATCAAATATCTTTTCGAGAAACCAGCACTTACGGGTAGGCTAGCTCGTTGGCTGCTGTTGCTCTCCGAATTTGATCTCAAGTATGTGACGCGCAAGTCCGTAAAAGGGAGAGCGGTGGCAGAGTTCCTTGCCGACCACCCGGTTGAAGGGGATGAAGTGGTTGAGTACCTATTCCCAGATGAAGCTATTCTGCACATCGAAGATGAAACTTGGACAATGTACTTTGACGGAGCGTCAAATCAATACGGGTATGGGATAGGGGTGTTGCTGATAGCGCCTGACGGTTCCCGCATCCCTTTAGCATTCAAGCTTCGGTTCAAAGTCTCGAACAATGAGGCAGAGTATGAGGCATGTATTGCCGGTCTAGAAGCTGCCCTAGAACTAGGGGCAAGACGATTGGACGCCATTGGAGATTCGAACCTTGTTATGTCTCAAGCTAAAGGAGACTGGAAAGTCAAGGAGGAAAAGATGATAATTTACCACCAGACCTTGGATTTGTTAATTCCTCGGTTTGAAAAGCTAAATTTCACTCACCTAGTAAGAGAGAACAACAGGTTTGCAGATTCGCTAGCAACTCTATCCTCCATGATAGACATCCCATCTGGGGTCCGGATGCGTCCAGTCATTATTGACCAGAAATTTGCACCTGCCTACGAGTCAATCTCTGCCATAGATGAAGTGCAAGATAACAACCCTTGGTATTACGACATATGGAACTTCTTGGAGAAGGAGGCATATCCACCAGGGGCAAACGCCAAGGACAAGAGGGCAATTAGAAGAATGGCTGTTCAGTTTATCATCTGCGGGGGTAAGTTGTACAAAAGAGGTCATCTGGGAATGCACAAGCTGTGTGTGGAAGCCAAAGAGTCAAAGCGCCTGATGGAGGCCATCCATAGAGGAGAATGTGGGGCACATATGAATGGGGTGATGCTGGCACGAAAGATCCTCAGACAAGGCTACTACTGGTCTACCATGGAGGAGGATTGTATCGGCTTTGTTCGGCGATGCCACAAATGCCAGATCCATGCGAACCGTATGAACATCCCGCCATCAAAGCTGTACAGCATGACATCGCCATGGCTGTTCTCAGTTTGGGGGATCGATGTGATTGGAGCTGTTACCCCGAAGGGGTCGAATGGGCATGAGTTTATCTTGGTAGCAATAGATTACTTTACGAAGTGGGTCGAGGCCCAATCTTATGCCGTGTTGAAGGCTTCGCATGTCGCAAAGTTTATCAGAAACAACATTATCTGCCGTTATGGAGTCCCGAATGAGATCATTTCAGACAATGGTTCTCACTTCAAGAAGGAGGTGATTGATTTGTTGAAGAAATATAATGTGGCTTTTCATAAGTCATCCACGTATTGGCCGCAGACCAACGGAGCAGTTGAGGCCGCCAACAAAAACATCAAACACATACTGCAGAAGATGGTGGAAACCTATCGGGACTGGCCAGATAAGTTGCCGTTTGCTCTGTGGGGCTACCGAACTTCAATTAGAACTTCTACCGGGGCGACTCCGTATTCTTTGGTATATGGGATGGAGGCCGTTCTACCTATAGAGATTGAGGTTCCGTCTCTACGAGTATTAGCTGAGTGTCAGATAGCCGAGGTAGATTGGCAGCAAAGCAGGTTCGAGGAACTCATGCTCTTCGATGAAAAGAGATTAAAAGCATTGTACCATGTCCAGGGGTATCAACGCAGAATCGCCCGGGCTTTTAACAAGAAGGTTAAGTCCAGGAATTTGAAGGAAGGAGATTTGGTACTCAAAGACAACCGAGCTCCCATCCATGACCCAAGGGGCAAGTTCAGACCTAATTGGACTGGTCCCTATATCATCAAGTCTATCTGGTCAGGTGGAGCTGTGGTACTGATGGACCTAGATGGCCTAGAGTTCTCCCAACCGATCAACATGGACAAGTTGAAGAAATATTACCCCTGAGAGGCTCGCTAGGCCGAAAACCCGAAAGGGCGACCTAGGCAAAATCCAGAGCACAAAAAAAATTAGAAAGTATAAAAACTGAGCTCGCAAGGTTGAAAACCCGCAAAGGGCGGCCTTAGCAAAAGTTAGAGCGCAAAAGGAGAGTGAAAATACTTGAGTGAACCCAAGCCTGAACTACGTAAGGCTTGATTCCCATCTTTGGGATACGTAGGCAGCTTCATCTTGAAGTTCAGCCATAAACTTTTCCCCGATCAACTTTGTCCATTTGATCATCTTGGTCATCCTTGCCCATCAGTATTTATCGCAATCTCCGGTACAGTGCTATTCAGACTAGGGGCAACTTTCCGTTGCCGTACAGTGCCGTGGTACCATTCAGACAAGGGGCAACTTTCCAGTTGCTAGGATCCGGGTTTGTACATCTCAGTGACAGATCTCAGGCGTGTCCAGTTCTGATCCATATCGAAAATACTTTTGAAAAGTTTTAATGAAGATGACTTTGTTCAAATAAATCTTTTTACAACTAAGACCATTTTTGGACCAAAACGGAAAATTTTCAGTACCACAACCTTCAATTTCATTGATTTCAAATAGAGTTCTCTTGCTCTTGCATACAATTGAAGTCGCTTTTTATTACATTCATAAAGAAAACTTGAAAGTACTAATAAAGCAATAAATCCGGGGCATGGTCAAGTCAAATGTCCCTGCGCCCCCTCCCAGAGCTGGTCGAAGCCTCTGATGCCAAAGTTGGCCCCTCCCGTGCCTCTTCATTAAGCCAATCCAAGCACTCATCAGACAAAGTGCAACTGAAAGCGGGAGCGGGGGCCAGGAGTTCTCTCGTCCTCCACGCTGTGGCATACCGGGCCAGCTGTGCGCCTCGAATCGGGAATGTAACCGGGTACTCTGTCTCTTCCAGCGGACAAGTCTGATTATGACCAAACTGGCGCAGAATACGGAATGGAAAGTAGAAGACACAGTGAGTCAAACCAATCAATTGGATCCCGGGTTGACGGGTCATGCTGTAACTCATCATTGGGAGATTAAGCCAAGGGCACCGCCAAGCAATGCGGTCCGCGGACAAACTGCACATCCATTCAAACCACCAACCCTCATCAAGGGCGTCAACTAGGCGTTGCCTGAAGAAGTAGCCACGAGCTGAATATGCTGGGCAAGAGTCCACAACCTTCAGTTTATCCATCAACCACACCTGGGGAGGGATGAAAAATGAGAGAATAAAGAATAGAGAGATGTATGATGAGAGCAAAAGTGAGAAAAGGTTTTTTTTTTTTTTGTGAGAGAAAAACCGAGCCTGAGGGCCGAGTGATGTGAGCAAACATAAAATGTGAGATTGGATGGGAAACATTACCTGCAGTAATAGTGGACTCCCTGCCAATCTGATCGTCTCTCGACGATAAAAGGCGTCTAAGCCCAGCAATGTCTCAGCCAGAATCATGGCGATGCAACTTTTGCTCTCCTTCAAGCCTTGGGCAACCTCAATCAACCGGACACTAGGCCCTCCGGAACCGGGGACGAACAGAAAATGAGATAGCATGCATAGACAAAGGGCGTGTTGCTGGAAGCCTTGCCAGTAATGGTTGCCGCGATCACCAGTCTCAGAAAAACGGCAAACCAAGCTTGGAACATCTAGTATCCCATCACAAATCAGAGAACGAGCATCGGGCATTGAGAGCCCACACATTTGTCTTAAGGTTTGAGCATAGCCAAAATGAAGTTAGGGTAGGATCTCCTCATTGCGCCCGGACTCCATTAGAGCTTGGAAATCTTCGAAAGTGGGACACACCTCTTGCCCGCTAAAGCTAAAGACATGTGTTACCGGGTTCCAAAACCTTGCCGCGGCATGGAGGAATGGAAAATGCAGCGGGGTACGGCGCAAAGTGAATAGTGCGTTTATGCTGAAAGCCCGGAAATTCAGCTTTTCCGAGCCATCCAAGTTGTTAATCCAAGTTGCGAGATTTTGGGCAAGAAATTCTTCCATTTGGAGCAAATCAGTGTGGAAATGAAGAGAACTACGAAGTTGAGACCCTTTTGAAGAAGATAAGGTTGAATAAAGGACAGATGTCAACATTCTGCTGGTGCTGACATTTAAGTGCCGACCGGCCAACTATAGTGCCGACCGGCCATCTGTTTTGGCCGGTGGATCATTTTTTCGGCCGATGGCCATTCCTCAAGGCCGGTAGCCTTTATGCACAGTCGGTGGTTCTCTCCTTTGCCCTCTGAGCTGTTTATGCTAGGAATTCTGAAAATCCCACCACTTCCAATACCCTCCAGTGATCAATTCTTATGAGGACGCGCCCATTTGCTTATCGAGTTGTTGCATATTTGCTTATCGAGTTGTATTTCACTCTCTTTAAGTCTTTGTAATGTTTATCAAGGTGTACTCGCATTTGGCTAGTTTGCTGAGTCCCCCTGTTTTGCTTATCGAGTTGTAATTGGTTTACTACCTGATTATTACGATGCGATGCTTTGTTTCCAAAACACAGTTTCAATTTCAGTCACGGTGTTGTGTGATGCCTTGCGATGCGATGCATAGAACACGCAAATGTAACACCTTTTGAACAAACAGCTGTTTCGTTTCCATCATATTTTCTTTTTTTTTTACAAAAAACACACGCTTTTGAGAAATAAAACCTGCCCGAGGTAGTGCAATGTGCTTAAACTCCTAGTAAAAAGGAAAGTAAAGCAGAAGAATAGCAGGGTAGTAGAGTGCTGGGTTTGACGCCGGTAACCTCCCCCTTCCGATCATCGTACCTCTTGCGCCCTTGTTCGGGTCAATCGTGTGATTTGGCACCCTTATCACTCAAGGCAGTCCAAGAAATCGCGCATTCAGAACATAAATGGAGCTTCGATTTGACCTCGTGCCACAACTTTCGTGAGCAATGCTCGGGACATGCGAAGGATGTCCCTTCCCGTATCCTTTTATATCTTGTGAATTCCTTAAATCATTTCAATCATACTGAGTTGCAGTACGTGGCATTCCAGCATCATGTTTGCCATGATCAATTTCAAGTTCTTTTCTATACACATTGCATTGTATGCGTGCTTTGCTTTACTGATATGTGTTCAAGTTTCCTTTTATACACATTGCATTGTATGCGTGCATTGCTTTACTGATATGTGTTCAAGTTCTTTTCTATACACATTGCATTGTATGCGTGCTTTGCTTTACTGATATGTGTTCAAGTTTCCTTTTATACACATTGCATTGTATGCGTGCATTGCTTTACTGATATGTGTTCAAGTTCTTTTCTATACACATTGCATTGTATGCGTGCTTTGCTTTACTGATATGTGTTCAAGTTTCCTTTTATACACATTGCATTGTATGCGTGCATTGCTTTACTAATATGTGTTCAAGTTTCTCTATACACATTGCATTGTATGCGTGCTTTGCTTTACTGATATGTGTTCAAGTTCTTTTCTATACACATTGCATTGTATGCGTGCATTGCTTTACTAATATGTGTTCAAACTTCTCTATATACACATTGCATTGTATGCGTGCTTTGCTTTACTGATATGTGTTCAAGTTTCTCTATATACACATTGCATTGTATGCGTGCATTGCTTTACTAATATATGTTCAAATTCCTGCCCATACACATTGCACTGTATGCGTGCATTGCTTTACTGATATGTGTCCAATTTCCTTTATATATACACATTGTGTGCACATCTGCATTGCTTTACTCACATGTGTTCAAGTTCTCTTTCCATACACATCGCGTGCATACGTGCATTGCTTTACTCACATGTGTTCAATCCTACTATCTCGCTGCACACATTGCATGCATTGTCACGCACTTTCGACTGCCTTGTCATGCATGTTGCTAACAATATTGTACCTGTTAAGTTTGCTTTCTTTGCAGGCACGATATTGTATGTACGGCTCATTTGAGGCCGACGCAACCGGACGAGCCGCACAAGTATTGTATCCTCCGAGTGAGACGTTTGAGAATTGCATAATTCTCTTACATCCTTTCTGCGTTGTAGTGTAGATTGGCATATGCTAGCTTACAACTGTTGCATGCGTGCTTCATTACAGCTTTCTTTGCATGATCATAAGTTATGCTCGGCTTCTTGCATCGTCTTGCATTTTGCCCCTGCCTTCGGGCGCATACCTTGCTTTGTCTTGCATGTTTGTCCAAGTCTTCGGCCTTGTCGAAAATGGGTCGTCTCTGGACTTTGACATTCACTCCCGTCATTGTTATGACTTCCGAGTTCTGTCAAAGAGGGGCAACTGTAGACAAACCATTTTTGACCGTCCTCAAGACTTGGACGTCACCGCTTGAACACTCGGTGATTACCCATGTTTGTGTTTGTTTAGAGTTCCCGGAGTTCTCGGCTACGCGCCTTGCCTCAGGATCTCCGAACTCGACTGTTTTGTGTCTGGTTTTGCACCAAACACTTGTGTTTTGCCTTGGAGGGGCAGGGAATGCTTTGTGAGGCATCCCCACACACCACCGGCAGTGGCTAGAAGCCACCGGCTGGTGAGTGTTGCCATCGGCACTATATTGTGCCGGTCGGCACTATTTTGTGCCGGTCGGCACTCCTTTTGGCAAAATGACCATTTTGCCCTGCCGATCACTTTACAGCTGTTTTTGGAGATATTTTCAGACAGCTTTGTAGCACTTTCTTCCCCTCCATACACGTGTATGGAGGGATGAGCCTCTTGTCTTGCTTAGTTGCTAAGCTTACAAGATGGCCTCCTCTATAAGAGGAGGCCTTGTCTTCTTGGCTCAGGGTTGGCCATTGGAGAGACAAAAAACCAGAGCTCACATATCTCTCTCTCTATATTTTCCATCTCTCTCATCCTTGTGTGTGTGTTCTAAGCCTAAAAGGTGTGTTTTACCATACTTTTGCACCATTACACACACCATTACCCCTTAGCTCGAGATTGAGAGACTTAGAGGGTTGTTTGTTGAAGTTTTGGACTGACTTTGATCACTAGAGAGTGGCTGGACCACCTGTTCTTCAAGGGATCTTCAAGGGTAAACTCTTTACTTTAGTTTCCCCATTCTTGCAACTAGTTTCTACCCCTCTTGCTTTGTGATTTAAGCTTTGTGCATAACATAAAAAACTCTTGTTTTTAATTGCTCTTGAACCTTCATTAAGGTCATTTTGTGGTTTGAGTAAAGACTCACCCCTTTAGGCCTTGCTTGGCCTTTTTGGTGTCTTTTGGTAAGGCCTTGTTTACTTGGTGTTTTTAGCCTTCTCACCACTGAAAACCAGTGGGTTCTCAGTGGTGAGGAAGATGGTTTCAAGTCTCATATAGGGGAGGGACACCCCTCTCCCCTTTGTCCCTTGCTTGCCTTTGTTTTTGGGCTCAAATAATAGCATGTATGCATGGTTGGTTTTGGCTGCATTTCAGAGCATATTTGTGGTTCATATGACATGTTATGCGTCTGTTTTAGGTTGGTTTTATGGTCCTTAACATGCCTCTTATGTTTGCTTTGAAATGCTCTCTTATGCCTAGAAGTATGCCATGCTTTGAGGCCATGTTTTCTCGCATGTTTTAGCTTAGTTTCATGGAGATACTCACATCATTTTGCCGTGTATAAGGGCTGTGGGCCACTGTTTTGGTCATATTTAGCATGCTTGACATGGTTGTTTTGCATGATGGCTTGTAAGCCTTGGGTAGGTGATCCATGTACATGCATTGGTTAGTCTACTTAGATGATTTGGCATCATTTGACATGCTATTTCAGACCCTAATCCATGCTCATATGTTTGTACTTGTCATCTCTTTCATGCTTTAAAGGTGTGTCCTTTTATGCCCAAGAATAGGCCTTGTGTATGCTCCCATGATTAATGCATTTTGGGGGTGCCATGTGAGGGGATTTGGGTGTCATTTTGCATACTTAGAATCTGTTTTTGGTTGTTAGATTCATGCCATGAGTGGTTGTGTAAGTGGTAGTAAGATGCTCTTTTTGGTGCCTTGGGTTTAGGCCCATGAACTTGCATGTTTGTACAGCATTTTGGTCATCATTTAGGGCTTGTTTGGCCACTGTTTTGGGGTGGTTTGAAGGCTGCCCCATTGAAGTTAAGGCCACCATTGTATGTTCATTATATGCTTGATGCATGTTTGGTTCATCGAGTGTTGTAGTAGGTTGGTCCCATTGCTTGATCGGCCCATGTTTGCATGCCACTTATACCTTGCATGCTCTAACATTTTGCATGCCTATTGTGATAGTTGCATGACACTTGGTATGCCTCGCATCTTAGTCCCATTGTTGCATCATTTGAGCTATGTTGCATACATGCATTCCATGGCTTGGCTCGGGGATTGTCAAGCCAAGCATAGGGTTGAGAGGAGTTCACACTTCAAGTGGTGCAACTCGTCTCAATTCTTGATCACCAAGACCTTTGACTAATACATGATAAGGGCTTGGATTTCATTTGTTTGTTTGCATGCATTACCATTAAAATGCAACCTTGGTTCTTTAGGCCATCATACATCAAGATGCATAATTGATGGCCCAAGAACCAAGAGTCATGCCTCCTTGAGCCCCCAAGCATGATAGGAGGCATTGGCCATGCTTACATATGCTCAAAATCCATGCCATGCACTGCTGGTTTGCTGCTGCTGTCAAACTGTCCTCTGCAGGAACTTTCTGCCGACCGGCAGTATAATGTGCCGACCGGCACACTTTTTGTGCCGATAAACTTTACAATAAGCCGATGGCCAATTTAAGCAGCCGGTGGTCACTTCCTTCAGCCGGTGGGGTACTGCAGTTCATGAAAAAGGTATTCTGGGACTTTGGGAATTTTTGGAGAGGCAGGGCAGTAGAAACAGAAGCAACAGTGTCATGACACGGGTTTTCCGGGCAAGTCGGATCGAGCATGCATTATTCACGTATCCCGAGGCGGGCGGCTGTGGCCACCTTTCCTTTTGCATCCATTTCGTTAATATAAGTAGAAATTTCTGTAATAATTAATTTATTTATTATTCGGACTGTAATATTTATTCGGTCCCTCCGTGTGAGGGCGTATTTGTAATAAGTGTGTGTGGGTGTGTGCATGTCTTCCAACCCCCACTTCTTTCTTCCCTTTTATTTACCTGCTTATGATGGTAGATTAGGGCACGTTTATTTTAGCATACCTTATGCAATGCATGCGTGCATCCATGCATTTGTTTACATGCATCGGGCTCGGTACATCACGCTAACTGCATTGTATTCCAATTTCCAAATTGAATACGTGCTATTTGTAGCATTTCACATGCCATGCTTAGGATAGCCGAGCCTGTCTAGATTGCATCTTTGCATGTGTTGCATTAGCCATTTTTAACATGAACTAGGATCATGCATATGATTACTAACTGGTTTCTGTTTTGGCTTGGAGTACTAGGTAAGCTTTTATGCTTTAGCATATCGCATGCGTGTGAGTGTTGCCATAATAGCATGATTACCATGAGGCTAGCTGCTTATGTGATATAACTGCTTGAATGCTTGTGGGTGGAGGTTGGATTACTTGAGTTGGAAAAACTCGTTGAAATCCGTGTTTTAGCCTACTTGCGAGTAGCAAATTCCAAAGCGTTTTCAAAACCAACGGATATGCAATGCCTGTTTCCAAATTAGGCGATCTAGTCTATACTTGTTTGTTGTGCGCATAACATAGTAATTCTAGGCTAATAACTGGAATAAGAACGCATAAAGTTTTCAAACCTGGATATCACGGTTAGTAGAGGCCGGTCTTCGGACCGGGCGAAAGGGGGTGCTCATAGCTGACCTTCCCCGATCGTACCCAAGCTCCCGAGCCAAGACCACTTTGGTGATGACGGACACGTGGCCTTCGGCACCGAGTCAGGGTTTCCTAAATTTCCCATTTTAAAATATTTAGGTGGCGACTCTGTAATCTGGCAAAGCAGTCCATGTTTGGCACTACTTTTCAAAAATCTGTTTTCTCAAACGATTTGCCGGATTTGGACTCTTTGGTTCAGATTTAGAACCGTGACAACAAAAGGGAGTCCGAGCTATAGCGCGAGGTCCCCCCGCGGACGTGTTACAGTATGATATTCAATTTTTGTCTAGGACCTCAATCAAGGGGCAAGTGCTCACCAACTTTGTGGCCGAATTCACTGGAGGCCTCGCCGACTTTAAGTCTGATCAAATTCAACCTAAGCCGAACTGGAGAATTTATGTTGGGGACATTTGGCAGTTGTACTGTGATGGATCATCTAACCAACGCGGTAGTGGGGCGGGCATAGTGATCATGGCTCCCGACGAGGCAATAATCAAGCAGACTGTCAAACTGGGCTTCGAAGTATCGAACAATGAGACCGAATACGAAGCACTGTTAACTGGCTTACGGAATGCACATCTCATTGGTGCTCGACGATTGCTTATCTTCTGTGACTCAAAGCTAGTCACCAACCAATTGAAAGGGGAATACGCAGCCAAAAATGACCCTATGGCAGCTTACATGAAAATGGCGAATTCTTTGCTGGCAAAATTCGACCATCATGAACTAAATCAAATAACCTGGGATCAGAACACGCACACCGACGCCCTGGCTTGCTTAGCCTCCGCCATCAACTCAGAAATTAAATGAAAAATTGAAGTAGGATTCATCCCTAAGCCGAGCATTGCACCGTCAGAGTCAAGTCAGATCAATATCATAGAATCAGGTCCAAGTTGGATGGACCCTATCACTGCATTTCTTTCTTCCAAACAGCTCCCGACGGACTAGAAAGAAGCCCACAAACTACGAAATAAAACCCTGCGATATTACCTATATCCGCACGCAAAGCTCTACAAGAAATCCTTTTCTGGTCCATACCTAGAATGCGTTCATCTAGCTAAAGTCAAAGAACTCTTGACTGAAATACACGAAGGTAGTTACGGTGCCCATTCTAGTGGGCGTTCTTTGGCTCATCGAGCTGTAACACAGGGGTACTATTGGTCGACCATAAGAGCTAATGCCGAGTGTTATGTCAAGAAATGCGAACAGTGCCAGAAGTTTTCCCCTTTAACCCATTTGCCTGCTGAGGAGTTGAGCTCAATCACCAGCTCCTGGCCGTTTGCTCAATGGGGGCTTGATATCATTGGGCCATTGCCATGGGCCCTAGGGAACAAGCGATTCTTGATAGTTGCAACAGATTACTTCACAAAATGGGTCGAAACAGAGGCACTAACACACATTCGAGATACTGATGTTAGGTGTTTTGTATGGAAGAATATCATAACGTGATTCGGCATTCCAAGTGCACTCATTTTAGACAACGGCACCCAGTTTGATGGTGGAGTCTACCGAGAATTATGCAGCACGTATGGTATTCGGTCCTATTTCTCTACCCCAGCTTATCCACAGAACAACGGTCAAGCTGAACCCTCCAATAAAACCATCTTGGATGGCATCAAGAAGAGGCTGGAGAAAGCTAAAGGCAGATGGGTCGAAGAATTACCGAGTGTATTGTGGGCTTATCGTACCACTCTGAAGCAATCCAATAAGGAAACGGCATTTGCTTTATGCTTTAGAACCCAGGTATAGACACCCCATTTTTGACCGACCTTAAAACTCAGATGTCATCGATTGAGCACTCGGTGATAGTGCATGTTGTGCTCGTTTCGAGCTTCGGAGTTTTGGCTGAGAGCCTTGCCTCCAGGTCTCCGAACTCTTTGTGCTTTGGCTCGGTTTGTGGACCGAACCTTGTTTGCTCTTCCCGGAGGGAGGGAGAGGTCTTGTAGAGCATCTCTTTGTGGTCGTAGACCACTTTTTCCCGTTTGGAGATCAGTTCCCGGTTTTCGGAGCCTTCGGCCGTGCGCCTTGTCTTGGGACCGCTTAACGTTCTCCGTTTGGCATGGTTTTTGAACCACACCTTGTTTCCTCTATCTAGAAGGACACTGTGGTCCGGGAGACTACTTTTGTGGTCATATACCACTTTTGGTGCTCAACAGCTGGGTTTCAAGGCTCCCGGTTGCGCGCTTTGCCTCCCGAACTCTCGTTTTGCATCCGTGTTGGTTTGTTTTTGGTACAAATCTTGTTTTTCTTGCTCGGAAGGTGGTACGAGGGTGGTAGACCAGTTTTTCCCCTTTGAGACCACTTTCCTTCTCGCCAGCCAATTTTCTGGTCGGGAAACTGGTTTTCTTGGTCTTTGGGCCACCTTTTCTGGTCTCCCACCCCACCATTGGCTTTCTTTCAGTGTGGAGACCACCAATTCCCCCTGTTGACCGCTTTTTTTCCTAGGAGACCACTTTAAGTGGTCGGCAGCTTTCTTCCTGTTTTGGCAGACTGTGTGGATGCCAACTGTGCCAGTTGGAGGGCACAGACTGTATCCTCCACACACGTGTATGGAGGGATTGTATCCAAGTTTTAGCTTCTCTAAGAAGCTTGAACCTTTGTTTTTCTATAAGAGAGGCTCTCCCTCTCCATGGCAGAGGTTCTGAAATTTTCCAAAGGCATAAGCATATATCTCTCTATATCTCTATATTTGGTACCTAAAGAGTGTGTTGTTCTTCACTTTTGCACCACAACCCTTAACCATACACCCCCATCATTGAACTGAGGTTCTTGGAGGACATTTTTGGAGGTTAAAAAGCTGATTCTTGGCTGAGAAATCTATTGGTTTTGCAGTGCCTCAAGGGTAACCTCTTTTCTCCCTTTTAAGCTTTGTTTTGGTTGCTCTCTTGGTCTCATTTGCATGCTTATTTAGGCCTTACTTTCAACTGGAAAAAGTTTTGTATTTAAGTGTTTTTGATGTTTGTTTAAGGCCTCTTGGGTGTTGAGGGTCTTTTACCCTCTTGCATGCCTTGTTTGGCCTTGTTTTGTGCCATGGTTTAAGGCCTTTGAGCTAGTCCTTGCTTGCCCTTCTAGCCACTGAAATCTAGTGGATTTTCAGTGGTAGGCATGTGATTTTGAGGCCTCAAATCAGAGGGGAGTGATCCCATCTCTTCTTGTTTTGTTTGCTTGCATTTTTTGCCTATCAAAGGAGCATACATCTTCATACTTTCAAGGCTTGGTTTAGGCACTTTTTCATGACTTTTAGGGCTTGCCTTAGCTCTGTCTAGGGTTGGTTTGGCCACCTTGTGTTTGCTTCTTGTATATGTAGTGTATTCCCATTTGTGGCTCATCAAAGTAGCATGTCTTTCTAGCATGTATTGGCTCCATTTCAGTAGATTTTTGGCTATAATTTGACATTTCATGACTCTGTTTTTGGCTAGTTTGGTAGCCTCTTGCATGCTCCATATGCTTGTAGTGTAAATCTTGTTTACTAGCTTTGTGTGCATGATGTTTTGGCTCATTATCCTAGCATATTTTGGCTATGCTCTAGCATGATTTTGTCCTTATTTTGGGCTGTCTTAGCTTTGTTTTGAGGCTTCTTGGTCGAATGAGGCTTGTCTTGCATGCCTCTAGTGTAATACACTTCACTAGTTTTGACGCTTGAGCCTTTCAACATGCATTACATGGGTTGTTGGCATGATTCTAAGTCATTTTGCATGCCATTTCAATGCTGGAACATATGCCATTGTACCCCATGTTTCATCTTTTCAATGCTTTTGGAGAGCTGTGTTTTGAGCCTTAAGTTTGGGCCGATATGCATGCATGTTTGTATAGCATTTTGAGTTTCTATCTTAGCATGTATGGCTACTGATTTGGACATGGCTGAGGCCTATCCATTTTGGTTTAGGTCCATTGTGCATTGAGTATGCCATGTGGTTCATAGCATTGAGAATGCTATGTTGTTGCATGATTGATTATTGCATTTGTGCATGCCATGTCCATTGCCTAGCGTATGCTAGTTACCATGTGCATTGTGTATACTAGTTGTTATGAGCATTGTGTATGCCATGTAATTCATAGCATTGTGTATGCTAGTATGTTAGTTGCATGTTTTCATGCTTGTCCTTTGCATCGTATTCATATGCTTGTTTCATTGCATTGAATGTTTGCATGCTTGAGCCGCATTGTGTATGCCATGCCATGTTATTTGTTGCATTGCGTTTGGAATAGGAGTTAGTCCAAACACGGGAAACGAGGGACGTTTCATACTCGAAGTGATGAAACGTGCCTCAATTCTCGATCGCCAACACTATTGACTATACATGATGGAGTTTTAGGCTTTATGTGTTCGTGTGTGCATTCATTTCATATTAAGTTGCGCAATTTGGCTCCTCGGCCATCATACATCGAGATGAGTGATTGGTGGCTCGAGGGTCAAGAACCACACCCCCTTGAGCTTATGTAATGAGAGGGAGGGTGGTTACGTATACCTGTGTTGCAAATACTTTGCCATGCCCCTTTCTTGCTCTCTGTTACAGCAAACTGAAGTCTGGCAACAGAAACTGGTCGGTTGACCAGATAAAGTGGCTGGCCGACCACTTTTTCTGGTTTTCAGCACAGAAAGTGGTCGGCAAGTGGTCTCCAATGCCAACAACTGGTCGGCAGCCCTCGTACAGATTCCCATGATGAAGTTTCAGCCTTCTGGAGCTTTTTGCAGTGTTTTGAGACCAGTTGCAAACAGAGGCAAATCGGGGCATTGCGATGGATTTTCGCACGAGGTGACCGGGCACACATCCTTCGTCATCCAAGGCAGAGTTGAGGCAGCCTATTTCATATAGTTTACATACTTATTCAATTGCTAACTTAGTTAATTTGTTAATTAGTTAGAGTTGTGTAATAATTAGCTGTAGCTTGTTATTCATTCTGTTGTGTAATAACTAGTTTAATTAGATTAGCTTAGATTAGCTAGTTGGTTCTGTATTATTCATTCGGACCCTCCGTCGGGAGGGCACAACTGTTGTAAATAAGTGTGCGTGTGTGTGATGCATGTCTTCCAACCCCCATTTCTTTCTCCCTCTTATTTATCAGCTTACGATGGTTAGTTTTAGGGCATGTTTCAATTAGCATCCTTATGCTCGCATGTTTGCATCCATTCATCTGTCTTGCATGCACCGGGCTCGGCGCATCATACTAACTGCATTGTATTTCAATTCCTGTTTGAATACATGTATCAAATTGCATTTCACATGACATTTTAGAATAGCCGAGCCTATCTTAGTTACATTTTGTATGTGTTGCATTAGGCATTCTTGACATAGCTAGGATCATGCATTGATTTCTAACATAGCTTTTGTTTTGACTCGGAGTACTTGGTAAGCGTTTATGTTTCAGCATCCTTGCATGTGTGTGAGTGACTGCCATGATAGCATGCTTACCATGAGGCTAACTGCTTATGTGATATAACTGCCTGGATGCCTGTGGGTGAAGGTTGGATTACTTGAATTGGAACAATTCATTGATTGCGAGTTTTAAGCCCACTTCAGAGTGGCAAATCGCCATGTTTTCTAAGCCCACTTAAGGGTGGCAAAATCTGCATTTTAGCCTACTTGCGAGTAGCAAACCGCTTTCAAAAACAAACATGAGATGCTTTGTTCCAACTTAGGCGATCCAGTCTATATTTGTGTGCTGTACGCATCACATAGTAATTCTAGGTTAATAACCAGAATAAGAGCACATGTGTTTTTCAAAAACAAGATATCATGTTAGTAAAGGCCGATTTTTAATCGGGCGAGCGGGGGTGCTCATTGCATGACTTTCCCCTCTCGTACCCAAGTTCCCGAGCCGAGGCAACTTTGGTAATGACGGACACGTGGCCTTAGGCACGAGTCAGGATTTCCTAAATTTCTCAAAAATAAAATATTTAGGTGGCAACTCTGTATCTGGCAAAGCAGTCTATGTTTGGCACTTCTTTCTAAAAATCAGTTTTTCAAAACGATTTGTCGGATTTGGACTCTTTGGTGATTTATCAATCTCGCATTGCACTTTGCAAGATCAGATTAAGAACCGTGACAATGAGTCCAAACTGTAGTGAGCCCAATGAACAAAACGGGATTTTCCCGGGACGTTTGGGCGCGTCTACACCAGGCAATCATCCCCTTGGAGATCAGTCTCCCAACCTTGAAATCGAAAGTTTTTGACATGGGTCGAAATGACATGATGTTGGCCTTGGATTTGACTCTGATTGAAGAACGACGAGACCGTGCCCTTGCATCCATGGCACGGTACCAGCAACAACTTGCCAAGTCGTATAATCAACGTGTTCATCTACGCCATTATGCCCCCAGGAGAATTAGTCCTTAAAAAAGTACTGCCAACTGCCAGGAATCCAGTTGACAGAAAATTGGGTCCTAACTGGGACGGCCCCTATCAGATAGATTTAATCGTGGGAACAGGGGCATATTGGCTCAAAGACATGTTTGGGAGAAGTCTGTCGCGTCCTTGGAATTCCGCACATTTGCGTAAATTCTATCATTAACCCGACTTGTGGGTCATGATAACTCGTTTTGAATGTTCGTCGTGTATAAACTTTCATTGTTATAATGCAAGAATACTTCTCTCACTATATGAAGTTTTAGTTTGAAGTTAAAAGCCTTCGAATTCGAAGCCTCATCAGTGAATGACACTTTTGGGCCGAGTAAGCCTCCGGATGCGGAGCGCCCTTCGTGGAATTCACAATTGGCCAAGTTAAAAGCCTCCAAATTCGGAGCCCCATCAATGAATGACACTTTTGGGCCAAGTAAGCCTCCGGATTCAGAGCGCCCTTTGTGATTCACGATTGGCCAAGTTAAAAGCCTCCAAATTCGGAACCCCATCAGTGAATGACACTTTTGGGCCGAGTAAGTCTCCGGATTCGGAGCGTCCTTCGTGGAATTCATGATTGGCCAAGTTAAAAGCCTTCGAATTCGGAGCCCCATCAGTGAATGACACTTTTGGGTCGAGTAAGCCTCCGGATTCGGAGTGCCCTTCGTGATTCACGATTGGCCAAGTTATAAGCCTTCGAATTCGGAGCCCCATCAGTAAATGACACTTTTGGGCCGAGTAAGTCTCCGGATTCGGAGTGCCCTTCGTGATTCACGATTGGCCAAGTTAAAATCCTCTGAATTTGGAGCCCCATTAACAAATGACACTTTTGGACCGAGTAAGCCTCCGGATTCGGAGCGCCCTTCATGGAATTCACGATTGGCCAAGTTAAAAGCCTTCGAATTCGGAGCCCCAACAATGAATGACACTTTTGGGCCGAGTAAGCGTCCGGATTCAGAGCGCCCTTCGTAGAATTCACGATTGGCCAAGTTAAAAGCCTCCGAATTCGGAGCCCCAACAGTGAACGACACTTTTGGGCCGAGTAAGCCTCCGGATTCGGAGCACCCTTCGTGGAATTCACGATTGGCTAATTTAAAAGCCTCCGAATTCGGAGCTCCATCCGTGAATGACACTTTTGGGTCGAGTAAGCCTCCGAATTCGAAGCTCCTTCCAGGCGCCCTTCACCAAAAACCACATTTGGTCGAGGCAAAACGCCTCCCAATATGAATAACAAGCATAAGCGCAGTTGACAAAAAATGGAGGAAGATCGATAATATGTTTTATCTTCAGTTTTATTCGGCGTTATTGCCCACGAATTATACTAGAAACTAAACAAGCATACAAATTATGCAAGAGAAAAAAATCATTCTGATTTAATTCAACCATTCCGGTACAATTATGAATTCAAAAAACCCACCATCTCATATATAAATTTATTAAATTACACATGAGTTTAAAATCAGGGGATCATATATGCAACAGTAAGTAGCAGCATGTAATTCAAGAATATGTTTGGCACACCAAATATATAAATTGAGAGAAATTGAAACAACATGCAAACATTTAAAATAATATGTTTTATTGAATTAATCGCTAATACATAATTCGCTCCCAATCTACGTTAGAGCGGTACAATATGTTTTATCTTCAGTTTTATTCGGCATCTCCCTTGTCGTCGCTCTTCTCGACTTCGAAAGCCGCAAAGGGAAAATAATAACTCTGATATAACGGCGACGCCAAATCCACGCCCACTGCCTGAAAAGTCTCTGCGGCCTGGAGAGCCTTGACCTACTCGTGCTTAAATCCATGGTTTTTACATCGGCAGACCTCTTTGGCGAGCTTTTCCTTAGTCCTCTGTATCCTGACTTTCCGGCCATCGTGGAAGCCTTGTTCATAAGACCTAGTCTTGCGGCCTCTATTGGAAACATGCTTGCCGTATCATGATCGGCAATCGCATGACTGATAAGCCGTTGGGTAACCCTTTCTTCCACGATCGGGTTAGCTTGTCTGGCCGATTGTGTCTCTGTGGTTTTGACCTTTCTTAGTTCGCGCTCAGCCTTCTTCGCACGAGGTTCCAAGCTTCGAATGCGTTCATCCTTCTGCTCTATCTCCCGCCGTATGGCGTGAAGACGCATGCCAATTTCATAGGCGGTATACAGCCCTTTCACAGCTCCATGGATTCCCTCCCGAAACACTTCGAAATCAGGTAGACTGACCACCGACTGCTGGACTTCTGGTGGAAAAATTTGTCGAGCAAACTTGATTGCCACATTTAGGTCGTACACAATTGAATCCGCTTCCGTCATCGGTTTGTTCCTTATAAAACCGCAAAACTCAACGGGCGCGGAGTCGCACTAGTTTCTCCTCTCGAACGTGGTTGAGAAGAGCTGCCCCATTGCTATTTTTCCCTTATGGGTGACCTACTTTGACGACGCGAGGACTGGCATTTTTCACGTTCCCTCGACGTCCTGCTCCCCGTGCGCGTCGGCTCGCCACCTCGATTCATCTCTGCGTCCAACTCTGCGAGTGTCCTCGCTTCTCCTCTGCTGTTGAAGAATACTCTTCTTGCCATCCACAACAGTCGTCCAGCTTGGTTCGACGCAATGCTTTTTCCCTCTCACAATTTATTGGATTTGAACGCAAAAATGGCACCTACGCGCACGCAGCCTCCACCCCATTTATTAATTACGAGTACAGCATCCCTGAGGTGACCTCATCAATGCTAAATTTCAAAACCTGGTGTCGATCATCTCATGTGCCCCAGCCCCGCTATGACCTAATGTCATTTGGCGTCCCAGTTCATGCACCCGCTGGAGTAAGGGCAGATTCATTAATCTAATCGTCAAATGTCCAGACATGGTGCCGATCATCTCATGTGCCCCAGTCGCTCCATGACCTAATGTCATTCGGCGTCCCAGTTCATGCACCAGCTAGGGCAATGGTAGATTAATTAATCCAATTGGCAAATGTCCAAACCTGGTAACGATCATCTCATGTGCCCCAGCCGCTCCATAAGCTAATATCATTCGGCCTTCCAGTTCGTGCACCAGCTGGGGCAAGGGCAAATTCTTTAATTTAATTGGCAAATGTCCAGACATGGTGCTGATCATCTCATGTGCCCCAGCCGCTCCATGACCTAATGTCATTCGGCATCCCAGTTCATGCACCAGCTAGGGCAATGGCAGATTGATTAATCCAATCGACAAATATCCAGACCTGGTGCTGATCATCTCATGTGCCCCAGCCGCTCCATAAGCTAATATCATTCGGCCTTCCAGTTCATGTACTAGCTGGGGCAAAGACAGATTCTTTAATCTAATCGGCAAATGTCCAGACATGGTGCCGATCATCTCATATGCCCCAGCCGCTCCATGACCTAATGTCATTCGGCGTCCCAATTTATGCACCAGCTGGGGCAAGGGCAGATTCTCTAATCTAATCGGCAAATGTCCAGACCTGGTGCCGATCATCTCAAATGTGCCCCAGCCGCTTCATGACCTAATATCATTCGACCTTCCAGTTCATACATCAGCTGAGGCAAGGGCAGATTCATTAATCTAATCGGCAAATGTACAGACCTGGTGCCAATCATCTCATGTGCCCCAGCCGATCAATAAGCTAATATCATTTGGCCTTCCAGTTGGGCAAGGGCAGATTCATTAAGCTAATCGGCCAGACGTCGGGGCCTTGAGCCGTTTTACTTGTTAGTTTATCGAATATTCATGCCTTTCCAAGTTGTTAACTGCCGATTATTTTAGTTATTCGGTTAAATAATAAAGAGGCAAAGGATGCTTAACTGATTCGGTTAATTTATTGGATGTTTAATTTACTCATGTAGCAAACAGAAAAGCATAAGGAATTGTCATTAATAAATTAAAGACAGATGACAAATAGTATATGCAGTAAACTGGAAAACACATAAAATTTTCATTAATAAATTGAGCGTAAATAACAGTCATTTTACACATGAAAATTAGCTTACATTTAAAGAAATGAAATTCTACTAACAAAAACCTACCAAAGCTATGCATCTAAGATGCCTACCAAAAACAAAAATATCTTCTAATCAATCTTCAAGGTCAGACGCCAGCGGCTCAACATGTCACACCTCAAATTTAGGCATGACCGGTCGTGGCCCACAGGGACTCAGCCCAAGGCACACGTAAGCCTAACCACTAATCCATAATCACATTGAGCAACTATACAAAATTCCAGTAATAAATAACCAAACTCAATCCAGTGACATGCCACAATTATAAATGGCAAAATCAACCGTAATCAAAACCATCCAAACTTATGCAATATAAACAGTCCACATATCAAAATAATCCTAAATGAACGCCAATAAAAATTTAAAAAAATAAATATGCACAAACTTGACATAACACTCTAAAATAAGTGAATGTCCTAGAGGTCCATGCAATCGAGTCCCCACTATGCCATGAGTCCACTCTAAGTCTTTCTAACACCTGGAAATGGTAAACCACAAAGTCAGCTGATAGCTCAGTGAGTAGCAACATGGAGAGTATATACAGTTTTGAAAACATGGATCAATTCCAAAATAAGACATATATCACAGAAACTAGATTGGCATACAGTTTGGTAAAGAGAATCTGTTTCAAAAAGAAGGTTCCACAGTTCAACAGTTAAAATACTCATGTCTCTCAAGAACATGATAAATGACATTTTCCACTTAAAACAGATTACAATATGAACACCAATAATTTTCTGGGTACCAAGAAATATCAAATAATATGTCACACAGTTCTCAAGGCTATAAGCCCTGTTGGATCCAATACCGAACTAAGAGTCATCCTCAGGGTGGCAACCTAGGCCTTTTCTCTAAGACGATCCGATTGAAGGTCACCCAGCTTAACCTAGGTCTTTTCCTTACAATCGTTGAGCACTAGAGTCATCACGGCCCAACCCGGATCTGTTCCCTAGTGGCCAGAGTCACCACACATAGTGGAATAATTTTCCTGGACTAAATACACATATGGTCCCAATAATCAATACACATCAGTTTCGCAAAAACATGGTAGTTCATTATTATAAACATGAGACCAAAACAAATAGTTTACAGTATGCCAAGTTCACACATGTTTCAGAAATAATTTGATTCCATTGATAATATAATAATTTATCAAAACAGTTTAGTCCTAAAACAATAATTTAATTTTCCAACAGTTCAGGGTAGGGAAACATTTATAAAAATATGTAGCATGAAACTACTCACCTGAAAACAAAATAATATAATCCTCGAATAGAGTATGAAAGTCCAACTAGTGCCCTGAACAAAGTATTAAAACTATATGTTACTACTAATTCAAATATACTAAAAGGAATGATAAACTAAGTACCTCTAAACTAAAACGCACTAACACAGCTTAACCTAACTCACCGTTACTCTTAAATATTACCTAAGTTCATGTTCTTCAAGGTCTAAAATCACCCAAGACATGGGTTCAAATCGAAACTTAATGAAAAGTAACTTTAAGATAAAACAGAATTTTAAACAAATTTTCCCAATCTATTCGCTAACTTTGAAAATTATAAAACCCACTCCACGCTGTTCGAAAACTTTGAAAATTATAAAATCCAATCTATTTGCTAACTTTGAAAATCAAAATACATACATCTACAACCTCTCCATCAATGAATTAAATAACAATAGAATAAGGATAAAGAACAAAGAAAGAAGAGAAGAAAGCCTAAAAGGTCACAAGGCACAACACACACAAAGCTCTCCTTCTTGGCTACAACAATAATGTTGATGATTGAATCACCCCTCACCTTTCTTCATAAATCCACGGTTGGCTGCTAGGACTGCTAGTGTTGTGAACAAATAAGGGGGTAGGGTTTGTGTTTATTTTATTTTATACTAGTGGTGGGCACATATAGATCAAATAAATAGATAAATATACAAAATATATATATAAGTTATATGCAACTCAAATGGTAAGAGTCTTATTTATTAACTTTATGGTCTAGAGTTTAAGTCACACCCTTCTCTCTACATGTATATATTTTTTAAATAATAACTCTTAATTAAAGACTTTCACCATAAATTTATTTTAGGTTTAAAATTCATTAAAAGACCTTCCAAATATTTAATTTGCGCTTTAGGATTCAACATCAAAATATTTGAAATTGTAAAATTATTATTATTTAATTATTTACTTGATTTGTATATTTGGGTTCTCACACAATGTCCACCTGCTCGTATGGAATTGGCTGTGCCAATGTCACATTTGCAGCAGCTAGGGCTTTGAGCCAGCCGTGTTTGAAGCCCCGATTCTCAAACTTGGGCATTTCTTCCACATAGTTGTCCAAGGCGGCGTCCTTCCCAGCTTGGAACGCTTTGAAAATCTCGGAGTCGGCTACTTCCTTTGCCTTCCTCGATTCTTCCAAGTTGGCTTCTAGCTTGGCGATCACCTCCTTGGCTAACTTCAGCGCATCTTCGCTCGTTTTTTCCCTCTCTATGGCGGCAAACCTTAATTAGTCGGAATTCCTCGCTCGCTCGGCCTCGGAGTCGGCTCTCGTACGTTCCTCCGCCACTTGCGATGCCTCGGAATCGGCCCTTTGAGAGGCTACCACAGCCTTGTTCTTTTCATTGTCAATTTTGGCTTTCAAGAAGCCGATCTGTTCTATGGCGTCATGTTGACGGCGGCCGATTTCGGCTATCCTGCCCACCGTTTGCAAAACAAGGAAATAGAGTTGCAACAAACAAATAATAAGAAAAATATATATATGTATTTAGCCGGAAGACTGTAGATAAGGCAAGTGATGTACCAATAAGGCCGATTGAGTGGCTAAAGCAATTAGCATTAGGTCTGGCTCCGCCCAAAATGCGGCTTTGTCAACCGGCAAGGATATTGAGAAGGCCATACTCAAGGCCACAGCCGGGTCCTTCAAAGTCGACGCATCAGAGGCAATCGGCATATTCCTTATCCTTGGTTGAATAGTGAACGGAACAACCAAGTCCGGTTCTTCAATGCGTGGCCATTTGTCGCTTTGGTCCTCATCCTGGACGGCTTCTTGCTCGGTAGGGCCCTTTTTCCCTCTATGCTCAGCCTCCTTATCCCCTTGTTCTGCCTGCTCCGTCGCGGCCGTTTCGGTCTGAGCCGTTTCTCTTCCACAATAATAGGCAGAGAGGATTCAGCGACCGCGGCGGGTGGAGTTTCTGATCGGGCGGCCTCGATTCTCCTCCGAGCGGCCATCCTTTCGGCGTTTTTTCTCCTAGCAAGTTGCGTGAGCAACTCCCCAGCCATTTCTCAGGATAGGCGCCGGGAAGGTCTCTTAAGTTTGTAAAAATGTCTTCGAATGAGACGTTCCCTCGGCCTGATGTGGATGGAGGGTCGGATGAATTGAGTCCGGCTTCCTCAAAGGCCGAGTTAAGAGCCTCGTCTACCTCGGCTTCCAACTGTTCGGGTCTTCGGTGACCTCTTCGGCAGCTTGTTCTTCCACGTGCTCCGAATCGGAGTCTTCCAAACCAATCTACCTTAGGTTTTTGAAGTTAGGAAAGATAAGGGCCGTAAGATGCTCTTCGCCTCTGGGAATTAGAATGTGGTCTGCCGCCGAAAACGTTGCATAAGTCGGCTCGTACCGTAGGAGAATGTGGGCCGCCCTCCCTTGTTTCTAAAGGCTTGGACGGCCAACGAACTGTAGTGCGATTTTAATTTTTGTAAGCACAGCATCGTCGGCTGAAACCAACACTTTCTTCAAATCGTTGCCAGCATAAACAAAACGGTTAGTACATGGAAGGAAAGTTGAATACATATATGATAATAAAAAACAGAAAAATAACGAAAATGAGCTACATGGCCACCTGGTTCGCCTTTTCGCCTCGGCATAGGATCTAGGCGATCTTCACCCTCGCCGAATTCCCAATTGTCTCGGACAACGACCATTACATCGTCAACCCGCTTGCCAGAGCTGGCAAGCATAGTCACTAAGTGATGATCGGTATCCTTGACCTTGAGAAAATAGCGTCCCAGCTGGTCAGTAGACTTGGCTAAGGCATAACAATGCCAAATAGCATGTATACCTAGGTTAATCCTAAGGCGTCGATTCAACTCTATAATCCCCATTATGATTTGGAAAAAATTTACGTTAGGCTGGGAAGGGATTAGACCCCAGTGTCGAAGGATGGCTCTTAAAAATGGGTGAAGGGGAAAATGGACTCTGCCCTCAGCAATCGATAGGAGAGGAAAGATGATTGTACACTCATCAGTCCTCTCCATATCAGTGGTGTTGTCTGCCACGAGTGACAGATGGACGTCGTCGGGGATGGAATAATGGCGTCGGAAGCAGGAAATTCGGTCCACAAAAAGGAGTTCTTTCAAATGTTTTGCCATCCTAGCCAGCCTAAGGAATATACGAAGCTAAAAATAAACGAGGAAATGAGATTCGAAATGAAAGAGAAGAAAACTTACAAGAGGCAGAAGAGATAATGAGAGACAGGAGGAAGTTGCAGAGGTCGGGAAATAGAGGTATATCGAAAGGCAAACCAGAAGCATTGAGTATTCAAAAAGAACTTACACACGAAGGGACAACATAGTTTCAAATCGCATTAAATGAAGAAAGTGTACGAAGAGGCGGGAAGATGTAATAATACCTAAAAAACGTATGCTCTGACATACATTGGGATGAGGTTAGCCGCCGTTCTTTCTTTGACTTCTCAAATTCGAAAGTAAACATGCCGTTTGAAACCAAACATGCCGAATAACTGGAGTTAATAGGATGTTTGGGGGGCAATTGTGGGAGTCGAATATTCTGGGGGCAATAAGGCCAAATACAGGCATGAGGACTGCCAAGGGAGGAATTTGTATTCGGCACTGATCCTAGTCGACCACAGAGCCGAATAGGCTAATTGGCATTCCAACCAGCCGAACAAAGGCCGAATAAATAAACGTGCAATGGATCAAGGGTGGGCCCGAACCTAAGGCCCAAGGAAAAGAATATAAATAGAGGAGTATTAGCCAAAGAGAGATAGGTGAGAAAAAGTCTAACTTGAGATATAAGCAACCAAGAGAGTATACACTGACTTATCCGTCGGAGTGCTAATCCCGACACCCCCGACCGGAGTGTTCATTCCTTTTCAGGTGACTAGCTGAGGATCACGAGCGTCCTACAGGATCAAAGAGTATTTCCAAACCACATCCTCACAGTATTAATTACATTTAACATCTATACACTTTTAGCAACATCTCACTTCAATCACTCTACTTCCGGTCTTGGCATTCCTATACTATATAGTAAATTTACTTTAGTCCTAAAGTTAGTTTTCGAAACTGCTTTATAAGACTAGACTCAATCATAATTTGACACAAAATTTAAAGAGTTGATTGCAATAATTAAAAAGTTATGAGGTAAGGTGACATTGAATATAAAGTACAGTTGTACAAAGTAAAAAAATTGGAAGTGGGCAAGATGGAATCAAACCCTTAAATCTTTTGATGATATATGAGGTGTTCAGGTCTGAATATTAAATTTTTGATGATTTATGTTCATCTTATACGACCAAAATTATTCATGTAAAAAATTAAATTGGTCTAATATCGATTGTCATATTATCAAATTATTTTTATCTGTACGACATACGTATTTTTAAGAATATGCCATTTATTTATTATAATATATATGTAATTTGATCATATAATTATTTATGTCTGAGTAACTTAATTTTCTACATTCATATTACTTATTTATTTTTATTTTTTTTCATCTTATCATATAAGATGAACAATTTAAATAATTGTGATGGGTATAGATTGATTCCACAATATGTGTAAACTTCACCTATAAAATTGAGATTTTCAATTTTAATAAATTCAAACTCTAAATGTTGAGCCTGAATCTTACTAATGAATCAAAAGTTAAATTCACATTGAATCTTTACCTAAATCGCCGTCAACGAGCTAGTCCCAATTAGTGCAAGGTCGCAAGGCAAAAAATATATATATATATATTTAAATTTTTTTATTTATTCCATTAATGTTGGAGTTTCTCTTATTTGAATTAAAAAGGTTGAATTTCATGGTTGGGTATTAATGGAAACTATTAAGGATATGTTTGAAACTTTTTCCGACCTCATAAGTATCCTTTTCCTTCTTATCATAGTTAGGGCTGCAAATGAATAGAATCGTTCGTGAATAGACTCGAGCTTAGGTCGGTAACAGCTCGTTTAAACTCGGTTCGTTAATTTTTTTTTACGTTCGAGCTCGAACTCGTTAAATTTTTAATAAACAAACTCAAATATTCTAAAACTCGGCTCGTTAGCTGGATCATTTAATATTTATTATTTATATATTAAATAATATAAAAATATGTATAAAAAATAAGAGAAATATGCTATTTATATATTTAAAAAATATAAATATAAATAATAATTAACTATAGATAGTATATTTATATAATAGTGGTAGTAGATATTATTATTTTAGTAAAATATAGACTTTTTTTTAGTATGTTTATATATATTGTATATATAATTGTATAATCAAAATTTTAATTGTAACTTTAGTTTCACATGCAAGCATGAATTTATAATTTTTTGGACTCGTTAAGGCTCGTGAACAGGTTCGAACTCGAGTCAACCCTAAGTTAACTCGGCTCGAGCTCGGTTCATTAATTTTTTATTCAGCTCAAGCTCGAGTTTAAGATCGAACTTGTTAAAATCTTAATAAATAAATCCAAATATACTAAAACTCAGCTCGGCTCGTTTGGAGACAACCATTCATCAACGTTGAATTTTGGCTTTGACTCAATTGTTTCTACAAAGAAAAATGATGGATCTTATCTTAGACTATGCAACTTGAAAATATATAAAAATAAGTAAAATATGTGTTGAAATTGTAATTTTTTTTGTGATATTATTTGATTATTAATGATTAACGGGATTCAAGATGTATTTGTATGGCATGACGTAGGTGGGAGTTGGTCGTCCAGTATTGGGAAACCCAAAGCAACTGATGCAAGCCAAAATTTAAAATTAATTAGGGTGATCATTGTTGGTAATGATTATAAAATTTTGGATAAAATTAGAATTTTTTTTTAAATTTGGTCCAACTTTTAGGTGAGTCCCGTGCATCGATTTACACGGGTTAAAGTGGTAACGCGCTCTATGCCGCGTTGTGATTCATGCGGTATGTTTGGTTGTTCAAAACTATTACCGAGTGAATGAGAAATTGAAACCAAACTATGCTCCATAGAAATGGAGTTTTAGTGGAAATTCCTTAAAATGTTTGAATAAAGCTTGTCCCACATTGATTTGGTGGGAGGTTTTGAAAGGGTTTATAAGGCATGGGTTTGGTACTTGGGGTGTGTCAGGTTTATAAGGTATGGGTTTTGAAAGGTGATGCAGTGTCTCAGTTAAAATACTTCCAAATCATTGGAAGCTTAATGTACCTAATGAATTGTACTCGTCCTGATATAGCTTACGCTATCAGTAAATTGAGTAGGCACACTAGTAACCTTGGAGAAGACCATTAGAAAGTAGGTACACTAGTAGTAGGTACACTAGTAACCTTGGAGAAGACCATTAGAAAGTAGGTACACTAGTAACCTTAGAGAAGACCATTAGAAAGCGATCATTCGAGTTCTTAGATATCTAAGATTTACTCGTGATCATGGTTTGAACTTTACTCGATATCCAGCAAATCATTGGAAGCCTAATGTACCTTAGATATCTAAGATTTACTCGTGATCATGGTTTGAACTTTACTCGATATCCAGTAAATCATTGGAAGCCTAATGTACCTAATGAATTGTACTCGTCCTGATATAGCTTACGCTATCAGTAAATTGAGTAGGTACACTAGTAACCTTGGAGAAGACCATTGGAAAGCGATCATTCGAGTTCTTAGATATCTAAGATTTACTCGTGATCATGGTTTGAACTTTACTCGATATCCAGCAGTACTCGAAGGTTATTGTGATGCCAATTGGATATCGGATACTAAAGATTCAAAATCCACTAGTGGATATGTCTTTACTCTAGGAGGCGCTGCTGTTTCTTGGAAGTCCACGAAACAAACTTGCATCGCACGATCCACAATGGAATCCGAGTTCATTGCTTTAGATAAAGCAGGTGAAGAAGCAGAATGGCTTCGTCACTTCTTAGAAGACATTCCAATGTGGCCAAAACCCGTGCCAGCTATTTGCATTCATTGTGATAGTCAATCTGTAATAGGCAGGGCACAGAATCACATGTATAACGGTAAGTCACGACATATTCGTCGTTGACATAATACCGTAAGGCAATTGTTGTCAAACGGAATAATCTCAATAGATTATATAAAATCTAAAGAGAATATTGCAGATCCGTTAACAAAAGATTTGACAAAAGAGCTAGTGTATAGTTCATCGAAGGGGATGGGATTAAAGCCTATTACATAAGAGTCGTCATAATGGTAACTGTACGGGAAAGAGATTCACCTTCACGTATAATCCTGTTGATCAAGCCTATGTTCCTCTGCACGTCGTCGTTCTAACACCTGAAAACACAAAGTGAGCTGGCCGGCGGGTGTGTGCCGGAAACCTCTCCGATGCCTAAGTCAATAAGCAAGAAATAGGCAAAAGCTCAATGTAGTCAGGGAGCAAAAGTTGCATTACCTCTTCTTAGGTGATATTGGCGAGCTTTTATAGGCTTCGAGTGGCACAATCCTAGTAGGACTCTTACTCCTCCATGTAGAGTCCTCCTAGGACTCATACTCCTGGAAGATAATGCTTATCCTCCAACACCCCCCTCACTGCTTAAACCAAGTGAGATGGTTTTACCATGGTCGGATTACCATACGACCGATCTAACTGTTACTTCGGCTATTACTTCCTTTCTCTTACCTCGGCCTTCACATGCTACGACCGAACTATCCATAAGAGAGTTGAGCCGAACTAATTCTGGCACTAAGTACTTAAGAAAGCTCAGCATACCTCGGTTCCATACACCACGACCGAACTAACTTTTAGCAAGGTTTTAGACCGAACTAACCGTACTGTGCCATGACCATGCTAAAGCCACAGAGTAGACCGAGCTCCACACCTCGGTTCTTCCTTTCATTGCGTGTACCTTGATTTGACACACTCCAACTTGGTACCTCAGTTGGGTCCTTTGAGACCGGGCTAACCGGAGTAAGCTTCCACCGCGCTATCCAGAGCGAAGTCCACAAAGAGAAGCCATCATACCTCGGCTGCGAATGCCATGGCCGAGCTAACTATGGCGCGCTACGACCGTGGTGACCGTCGTTACATTTGGACCGAGCTACCACTCTCCAAGCGCCTTTACACTTGGACCGGACTAATACTTGGACCGCAGAAAACTTGCTAAGCCCTTTCCACCGTGGCCCACATCCGTTTAGTCCTTAGACCGAAGTACATCTATTCTTACCTCGGTTCGTCGCACGGCCCAATTTCCAAAGAAGTCTCCTCCTTAGCTCGACCCAATTTAGATATAAATTACCCTCTCAGTAACCCTACTTATATGACTGGAGATCCCAAGAACTAAGTTCAAAGGGACAACTAAGTTATGTATGGCTCGCCAGAAATCACCAAGGGATTAAAATTCCCTACCCATTCCTATGGTGAGAGTGATATCTGCAACATATGTTGTCTGCAGGGGCATAAGGATAAGCTTTACTTTTAATGATTACTTATATCTTGATTAAGGCATAAAATCAAGACGAGTATAAGAAGATACTCACAATAAGAATCACCTATATGAGTGTTGAACTGGGGCCGGTTCTATGAGAATGAAAGAGGCTACATTCTCTAGAAACACTCATGAAAACCAGGAGCGTTCAAGGCCAAAATGAACACAACAGTGAGAACCACGATGTGTTAGAAGATATTTTGTGTGAAATCTATTGTCTTGGCTTACACAAACGGCTGAACAATTCAAGGCATCGCATCCATTGGTTAGCCAGTAAGTCCGATAGGTTATCACTAGGGAAGGTTCAAGACCGAAAACTGCCTATCCTGATGCAAGATATTTTCGACTTATACTCTTTCGTTAAGTCTGCATTTTGTTGCATTTCCGTTGTCATCAAATTCCATTCATGTGGGGGATTGTTGGAAATGGTTATAAAATTCTGGGTAAAATCAGAATTTTTTCCTAAGTTTGGTCTAATTTTTAGGTGGGCTCCGTGCATCGATTTACACGGGTCAAAGTGGTAACGCGTTCTATGCCGCGTTGTGATTCACGCGGTATATTTGGTTGCTCAAAACCATTACCGAGTGAATGGGAAATTGAAGCCAAAGTATGCTCCATGGAAATTGAGTTTTGGTGGAAATTCCTTAAAAGGTTTGAATAAGGCTTGTCCCACATTGATTTGGTGAGAGGTTTTGAAATGGTTTATAAGGCATGGGTTTGGTACTTGGGGTGTGCCCCAAGGGGTACCCAAGTGTTTTAGAGGGAGAGGTTATGGGCAAAATGGGCTAGACCCATTGGACCCAAAAATCACCACACGCGCGCGCCGCGGCCGTCCGAGTCTCTTCAAATGTACCTAACCTTGAAATTTTTTGTTAAACTAGTTATTGTAATAACTAGAGTGACTAAAATATGATAATGATAACTATAATAACTAACATGTCCCATTTAAATAGTCTATTAGAGACACTCTTATATATTATATAACGAAGTCTGTTTGCATTGCTTTTTTTTTTCCTTCCCTTTTGTCCATCATCAAACCAGTGACAGTTTAAACAATATTGTGACAATTTATTGCATACTAGGATCTCCATGTAAACTGCATCATTTCATTATAACATATCAGACATTTCAGGGATACATTAAAATTTAAAAAAAAAAAAAAAAAAAAAATCAAAACAAGCTATTACAATTTTTTCTCCCAAGAGTTCCAATGTTTCAGTGGAATTTAATTATTTATTACAAAATTTCAGCCGATAGAGTGGCATTGTTTTTACAACAAACAATCCATAATTATTGTTTATTTTTGTGGAGAAATGCCTGAAATTTGAGAATTAGGGTGTTTCTTCTTCTTGTATTCTATGGGGTTTCGTTTCCAGAAGTCTGAATAGGAGTAGCACAACATGGACAACATGAGTTTGGCGGTGGAGGTTCACAACATACACATGCTGGGCATATTGGCCCTGCAAGTTCTGCATCACGAAAAAACCAAACACACAAATTAAAAAATCTGAAACCCGATTGAAAAATGAATTTATTTAGGCAGAAAGTATTTTTTAATTATAAAATGTATATGGAAAATATTTTTCAAATTAAAGCATTATCAATGGTACTACCGCCACTGCACCACCACAATGAGTCGGGAAAGCACTTCCAATGAAATTGACTCATTAATGTTGTGTTTGGTTGGAATATTTGAGGAGGAATTTAGAAAGAGAAATGAAAAAAGTAAGTGAAATGTGAATAAAATATATCTATATTTTATCTAATTTCGCACACCTTTTCTCTTTTTCTCTCTCTTTCCCTTTCCAAATCTTTTCCCAAATCTCTCAACCAAACACAACGCTAAGTTGAACTATTTTAATGATTTAAATAGTTCATCTTATATAATAAATATAAAAAAAAGAAATTATCTGTGCAAAAATTCAAATTCATCCAACATCGATTGTCGTACTATCAGTTTATTTTTATCTATACTGTATATATGTTTTTAAGAATAAACCTTTCATTTATTATAATATATATGTAATTTGATTATTTGATTACTTTTGTGTAAACAACCTATTTTTTTTCTTTCTTTCATGTATGCATGCTTTTCTTAGTTTGTCATACGAGATAAATGTTTCATATCGTTAAAATGAGTACAAATTAATTTTATAATATGCTAACTTTATCTATAAAGTTGAGAGATCTTCAACTTAAGAAATCTAAACTCCACCACCACCATTATCACAATCACTACTACATCAGTTTTATAGAAAATATTTTTTATTGGAACAAAGCGTGGAGTAGAGTTTTAATTTTGGAAGGATTTTAGAGAATTCTGAAATTCTCTCTCTCTGTAATTGCTAGATTCAAACACAATGAGAACAAATTAAAGTGCATGAATGTAAGCAGAAAAAAATGAGGATTACCGCGATGAGGGATTCGAGCAGCTTCTAATTCCAACATCAATGGAGATGACACCATGGCAAAGATGATTATTAGGCTCACCATAACAACTCTTGTGGAGCTACTTGCCATTGTTGAGTACTGTTAAAACAAGCTTTGCTAGCTAAATTAATAGTTGATGATCATCTTTGAGGGCCTTTGGACATTTATATAGCCGTTGAGAGGCCAGTTTGGTCAAGAAAGTACTATTATAATTACCATTTATTTTTATTATATAGCGCCTGTTTGGTAACCATTCCGTTTTTAATTTTCAGCTTATATTTATAAAAAATTAAAAAATAATTATAAAAACTTGTTTGATAATTTTTTTGGTTTATAAATGGTTGTCTCAATTTATAAATTTGAGGAAAAAAAGTAAACTCAAAAAATGAGTTTACATTTTCAGTTTTTAATTTTTTTTCAATTAATTTTTTTTCAATTAATTTTTTTTTTCCCAATTAAATTTTTTTTCAATTATTTTTTTAATTAATTTTTTTCAAATAATTTTTTTTTCGAATAATTTTTTTTTCAATTAATTTTTTAATTAATTTTTTTCATTTTTTTTCAAATAATTTTTTTTCAAATAATTTTTTTTTCAATTATTTTTTTTATTATAATGTGTGTGATTCCATTGTCATAAATAATAGAAATAAATATAAATATTTTAGGCCTGAACAAACATATTTTTTAGTTTATGTTTTTAAATTTTTTAAAATATTTTGTTCAAATCAAACACGTTTGTAATTTATATTTTTTTAAAAATAAACAAAAATCAATTTATAAAATTTTTATAAACATAAACAAAAAACGTAAACGTTACCAAACACTACCATAATATTCCAATTTAATTATCAATACTGTGTTATAAATACATATGAATAGTGAGACTTATTACATCAATATTGGGTTGAGAAGTGAGAATAGAAATGTTGTAAGTGCAGCATGAGAATGACTTGTCTAGAGTCTAGTCATTAGCTAGGACATCGCTGTGGAGCCTATTAGGAGTGTCATTTTGATTATTCAAATTGTTTATTTTTTAAGTCAATTTGTGTAAATCATATACAAAAAAATTAAGTCAATCCAATATATATAGATACATAATTTTATCATATTTATTTTCAACAAATATACAATTTATTTTTAAAATTATTCATGTCTATAAATGCTTTACACAAAATAATAATAATAATTCAAATGATGAAAATGAGATCTGTAATATGGTGCCATTTGAGAACAAAAGAAAAAAGCAACGCTTTGCAGATTGGGCCAAAAAAGTCAAATGGCTTTTTTGGCCATCAAATCATTTGGGAAGGTAGCTAAAAATTATCTGTGAAATTACAGTTATACTTTTTATGTTGTTTAAATAAGTCATATGGGTGAAAGTAGTTATTTTTTAAAATGAATGGGAATATTTTAGTCATTTAATTATAATGTGACAGTATAAATAAATATTAAATCAAAAAGTCAAAAAATAATTTTTTATCAACTTTTAAAATGACTTTATGAAAAAATCAAAAAACTTAATTAAAAATCAAAAGTCAACTATTCATTATGCTTTCAAAACACTCCTCCATCCCACCAACAACACCATCTAACTTAATAAATAAAGTGGAGTGGAGACCAGCCCTCCATATCTTATTGCATGTGGATGATCAGCCGAGTTATTTGAATTTAATGGTTGAATTCCATGGTTGTTTATTAATGGAAATTCATTTGAGCATATGTTTGAAATTTAGTTATACTGCCAACTTTTCAAAAATCTGATTGCATCATGATTGAATTCCATGGTTGTTTATTAATGGAAATTCTTTCTGATTGCATCATGATTGGATTTTTGCTTCGACTGCATAGTTTTTATTTGACTAGGATTTTCTTCAATATTTTTTTTTGAAAAATGCCTCATACACCCACTGGGGGTCGACCCCCAGTGAGGTGGCACTCCATAATTGGACAAAAAAAAAAACTGTTTTTTTTTTTTTTTTTTTTTTTTTTTTTGGATTTCAGCTAGTGGGGGCGCGACACCTCACTGGTGGTGCGACCCCCACTGGGGGTATGCAACAGTGTTGTTTTTTTTTTGGGTACAAATTTATGCAATAATTTTTGATGAAATTTATTACATAAAAATTGTTATTGATAATCCAAACCCCTTTATCTTAAGATATAGTATTCAACACTACACACTTAGGAAAAGTCTTTCAAAACTAGAATACATGAATTAAATTAATTTTAAATTTAAATTATATTACATTAAATTTAAATTTATACCATATAATTCAATTTAAAATATTTTTAAAAATATACAACTTTATCTAGTGAGTTATTAGAGCATCCACACCAACCTCGTCAAACTCATTTCTAAACCGAAATCAAAAGCAGGAAAATCAACTTTCAGGAGCTTCCATCAGCCTCGTTACATATTAATAAAATTTGTGATTGTTACAGGACATCACTTGATGTAGCGTTGTACTATTCACAAGTTATAAACTATTTTATTATTTTTTCACCAAGTGGTCGACCAGACCAAAGGCAAAACTAATCAGCTTCCTTGGTTAGGTTTTTCAAAAAATAATTTTCAGAAAATTCTACTTTCTTGTTTTTTATGTTTTTTTTTTTAATTTTTACTGAATTTTTTAAATATTTTAAGCAATTTTTTTTTTACTTTTTAGACATAGCTAATATAAATATATCTAAAAAATAAAAAATTTATGAAAAAAATCTTTTAAAAATTCACTAAATATCAAAAATACAAAAAAAGAGAATTCAGTACATTTTTTTATATTTTTATGTATTTTTTAATTTTGTAAAATATTTTTTCATAAATTTTTTACTTTTTAGATACATCTAAGTAAGGTGCATATAAAAAAGTAAAAAAAAAATGTTTAAAATTTTAAAAATATTCACTAAAAATAAAAAAATACGAAAACTAAAAATCTCAATTTTTAAAAAAATTAATCTAAAAAACTCAAACCAAACACACTGAATAATTTTCATCAGGTGGTCGACCACCTGGATATTTATCCGGTCAACTACAAATTTTTTTTTTTTTGGTATTTTGAAAAATATGAAACCAATATATATGCAATACAAATTCTATCACTCTAGATTTAATACTCTTTTTTTTTTTTTTTTTTTTTTTTTTTTTTTTTGAGGAACATTAAGATGAGATAAGCAAACTGCTTGACACAATTATTACTTTTTAAATTTTTTTTTTTTAAAAGAATATGACACGGCATATATGTAGATAAATAATACAAAATTAGTAACTTCTCCGACAGCTTTTTAATAATAAAAAATCTGATGTAGGTATACAAATAAAAAATATAAAATAAAATAAAACTTTTTGAAGTAAGTTTAATTCAAATTTTGCTGAGCGATGTTCTTAGGCCAAGTTTGGGAAGACTAAATAAGTGTACTTTTTGTCTTTTTTGACTAAAAAATTGAGGTTGAAAATATGAATGTTTGGGTTAACTTTTTGACTTTTTATGGAAAAATATGTAATAAAAAATTGTGAAAATTGGTTTTTAGAGGAAAATTTGAATTGGGAGTTGTGCAGCCGTAATTGTTGACTTTTGATGAATAGTGTTAACTTTTTAACTTTTTAAATAACTTTTTGACTTTTTAGATTATTTAGGAGTACCCAAACGAAGCCTTAATTTACTTTGCTGGCATAAAATAACTATCCTCCTTTCCCACCGCAGGTCCGCCGGCTCACCTACCTATGAAAAGGTCAGCAAAGCGTTGGCTTTAGGCCCTACATTTTTAAAAGCCTATCAATTGTAGTTAAACTTCTCTTCTTTTTCTTTTTCTTTTTTTCTTTTTTCTTTTAAATATATATTTTTGGGTAATGAAGGCCCAATCCAAATGAAAAATGTTTGTCAGAAAAGACAATTTTACTTTATTTGAAAACCCATATATTACAATGTTTAGAGTATGAATTTGAATAATAATTTTAAAAAGAAAAAAATATTTAAAATGTAAGTTAAATATAATATAATTATATATATATATTTTCTTTACAAATCTCTATTCCATGAACCAAATACCTCATATAGTTTTTACATATTTTATTCCATTTAAAAAAAAAAAAAATGAGCACTTGATCCGAAGTCCAATTTTAAATTTTCTTTGGTTAAAGATCTAAATTACCTTGGTCATAAGGACAAATCCATACAAAATGATCAAACTACCTCCAGGTATAATATTCTATTATACACGGTTAAACATGGGGGTGTTCGCAGTTCGGTTGCGGCTAGAGAACCTCCAATCTGCCATCTGTTCGCCGGATTGGCGGATTAGAAAAAATCAATCTGCATCCGTCTACCGGATTGACGGATGCATATTGAGCGGATTAGTAGATTGGCGGATGGATGAGAATCGGTTTGACGGTTTAAACTTTTATAAATTTTGAATATAATACAACTTGTCAACATTTTTTTTTGAATAACAATCCAACTCAACATAACCAAAAGATTATCAAATAAATTGTCAAATACCAATAATAAATGCATATAAGAAAATCATATATTATCAAAACTATTTTATTATTTTTTTTATTCAAAAACTATTTAATTTGATTTTTTAAAAAAATGACAAGATTAAACCTTATATTTCCACAAAAATACCAAATATCAACACTTGCTATTTGATAAAAGGATTTTCAAATTGAAAACAAATTGAAAACATAACAAAATATCTAAACTCTTTTTCAATTAAAAAAAAAACATAATATATAAACAAATTGAAAACACAAAATTTTACAAATTATTAGGGTGCTCGCGGTTTAACGGTTCGGTAATGACCAAATGAACCTCAAATCTGCCAACTAGGCAGATTGGAAAAAATCAATCCACAACTGTCCGCTCATCAATACGCATTCGTCCAAAATGCAATGAATAGGTTCGGTTTGATCGGTTTGGACGGATCGGAATATTCGTTGCTTATCCCTAGTTAAGCGTCATCAAATCTCTCTCTTTCTCTGTCTAGGGCTTCCTTAGCTAATCTCTCAAACTACTTCATCTTCGGTTGACCGACGCCTTAATTTTCTATAAAATTCTCACCATGGATACTCCGATGCCGGTGTTGACTACCATTGAATGACCACCACCTCCGTCGTCGACGACGAAAGTGGAGAGAGAGATCAAAAGAGGAGAGAGAGAAACCCTAGAGAGAATTAGAGATGAACACAGATTCCACACAGATGGATGTCACAACTTCAAGCACTTGAATATGAATTTCAAACTAATCACCGATGCGGAAACGGAAAAGATGTTGAAGATCGATGCTTGGTTCAGATCTCTCTCTCTTTTTCTCTGTCTCTCTCTCTTCCTTTCCTTTTCTCTTGCGCCAATCTTCATCTTCCGTCGTCATCGTCTCACTCGTCTATGTTTCTCTAACAGAAAGGTCACTGGTTTAATGAGCCCGTCGACGATTTCACCTTCAAATCCCGTTAATCTAAAGCTTTCAAGGTTTTGGCAAAGGACTATTTGAGGAGATTCAAGATCTAGGATTTTCATAACGCAAATCATGACTCCCTGTCGGTCAAATTGAAGTTGGAGGCCTGGTTAAACCGGCAGATCCCGACAGTTGGGGTGCAAGGAGCGAGGAAGGCGGTGTGTAGGTATACACAGAAGTGCAATGAATTTTTTTTCAGTTCAAAGCCACACACAGAGAGAGAATATAGACAAACATACACAGTGGTTGCTCAAATTTGAGAATATATATATATATATTGTTGAAAATATCTAAGGAGAAGTTGAGAGAGAGTGGAGAGAGTAGCTCAAATCTTTTTGTGTGTGTGTGTGTGTGTAGTTATTGCTTGTTATAGTTGATTTGGTGGTGGCGGTGGTGATGATGAAGATGATCAAACATATAAATTTTTGTTTTTGTTTTTGTTTTTGTGTTAAACAGATAAGGATGAGAGAGGTAGAGAGAGAAACATTTGAACAAATGAGGATAAGAGCATTGCTCAGATCTTTTTTTTTTTTTAGTTGTTGCTTGTTGTAGTTGATCTGCTGGTGGTATTGTTGTTGTTGATGTTGGTGTTAATGAAGTTATTGTTGATGATGATGAAAATGAAAGAGATGGAAGAGAGATGTTTGAACAGATAGAAATAATAATAAATTTTTATCAGTTATGTTTGGTTTGGCATGGTATTGCAATAGATAACTCTCTAATCTCTCTAGCAATTGCAACAGATACATACAAAACTTCAACAGATTAAAAAATAGATAGGAACAAAATTTGAACTGCAAAGATAAAAAAAAATTGAACAGATAGAGGGAAAATTGAATAGATAAAAAAAAAATTAGATAGGTAGAATTTTATTTGGACAAATATTTAAACAGATAAGAGAAATTTGAATTGAAAAGATTAAAAAATTAAACAAATAGGGTAAAAAATTTGAACAAATAGGAAAAAATGAAATAGATAGGAAAAAAATTTAAACAAGTAGATAAAAATTTGAATAAATAGTCAACGAAAAAGTCAACAGATAAATAAAGGGTACAATTGGAAACAAAATATTCTTTTAGACTTTTTACCAAATTATTTCACAAAAGTTGCTAACCAAAAAAATCTATTGAACCTATTGCCTTAAACAATTATTAGAGTGAATTTTTCACCAATTTTCTCAAAAAAAAAAAAAAAAAAGCCAACTTGTTTGTTTGTTTGTTTTTTTGTTTTTTGCTTTTTGGTGACAATCATGCTAGAAGTCAATGGTCTTGTTTGGTGTAATTGTTAAAACAGATTATAGATTATACCTTAACAGATTATAGATTGTGACTTTAATCAGAAGCTGTTAATCTATTTGGTATAGCCGTTGGATTATAAATTTAAATTGCTGAGTAGTGTTTGTTAAATAAGTTGTGAAGTAACTCTTTCAATTAATTTTTATTTTTTTATTATTTACTATTTGCCTACATTTCTTATAAAAAATAATAATAATATTTTATAGTCTATTTGGGTCTTTTTCTATTTTTAAAAAAATAAAAAATAAAAAAATCTAAGAGTATAACCATGAATTAACATGTCCACAGCAGAAGCTGATAATCAGAAGTAAGGGGTGAGCAGCTTCTTAGAATCAGTTTCAGAAGTAAGAGGTGAGCAGCTTCTTAGAATCAGTTTTTTTGACTTAAAATAAGTTATTAGAATCAGAAACTGTTTGAAATAAGTTTAACCAAACAGTTCAAAATAACTTGTTGAAAGCCAAAAGCCATAAGTTGGCTAAAAAAAACCCCACCAAACACCCTCAATCTCGCCTGCTTGCCAGCTCATGAATTATTCAGAGCAGGGGATTAAAAATATTGCAGTAGTTTTCCGTTTTATCAATACAACTGTGGCTCTATTTGATTTGATAAAAATAAAAATAAAAAACACTTATTATTTTTATATAATTTTATTTTTTTTAAAGTAAAAATAATTTAAAATTTTAAAATATCCTTTTAATATTTATTTTAGTCAAACTAATTTCTACTTTTAGAAAAAAAATTCTAAAAAAATTTCTGAAAATCAAATCAAACTCTCTCTTTAAATATCTTCAATTTTGAATGCATGACCAACTCTTAGATCAGGTTATAAATGCGGTGGTTTCATACATGGGCTCTGTTTGGTGAAACTCTGGAAAGTGAGTTCCAGAATTTCATTTGAACATAATATTTATTTAGAATTTTTAAAAATTAATTTTACATTCACTTTTGAAAACGCGGTTGGAGGCGAGAAAAATTTGGACTACCGACAGTCCGGCCGGTTGATCGGAACAGTGTAATATATATATATATATATATTTTTACAATTGACACGTGTTAATTTTTATATATTCAATAAAAAAATATTTTCCGAATTTTTAATTTTTTTTATGAGTTTTAATAGAATTTTAAGTTGTGTGTTTGGTTATGATTTGTAAGTTTTTGTATCAAATATCATATGTCACATTAAAAATTCCCAACTCAATTTAAAACTCTTTCACCAAACAAATTTTCTATACTCAAATCATAATTCTAAAACTCACAAACTCAAAATACAACTTAGTTTTTCTAATCATATTTAGAAAACTCTACAAACACAACTTAGGATACCTCAATCAGGACTGAGCATCGTGTCATGTTAAGTACTTAAATTTAACAATTATCTTTATTTTTGCAATTGTTAGGTTTGAATTTGAATTTCTCTATTTTAAAAATAGTAAAATTATTTGACTTTGGTAAAATTTAACTGACCTTGTTTGGAGACTATATGTTTTAGCTAAAAAGTCAAAAGCCACTATAAGTTGTCAAATTACTCTATTTACTTTTCTGGAAAATGTTTGGGATCCCCACAAAAGAGGACCCCCATTGATGTATTGATTATTGATGTGTTAAATTTTTTTTTTCTATCTCTGACAATGACATAAATGGTTCAAATCATGTTGGGGGTTGTAGGAGTTGTGTTTTGTGAGAGTCTCTATCATTACTGCTACTTTTCTATATATCTTTTCGTAAAAAAATTTAAAAAGTCAAAAAACTATTTTTCTGCAATGACTTTTAATAGCCTTTTCAATGAAAATGAAAATTTGTCTTTTTTCTCTTTTTAGAATTTTATATTTAACATTAATATTGTTGGATAGATCTCAATAAGAGACTTCTAAAAATACAAACTATATGAAAAATCAAAAAGTCCTTGCAATTTAAAGTTTTGTAATATATTCAAATTACGATCTATCAACCAGCCTAGTTCCCCCAGTAGATGAGAAGGGCCTTAATTATGGGGGATTCAATATGTATCTTGTATTTATTTTTTTTCATTGGATTAAATGTCTGGAAAAGACTATTTTTAATGAATTCAATGTTTGGTTGGACGGACTGGATATGATAAATGAACAAAAGGCTATTTTATCATTTTTTAATTGTTTACTAAGTAATAGTAATATTAAACATATCTTTAATATTTTAATTATTTTTAGCTAGATTAAATAAAAATTTATTTTATTTTATTTTTTACACAATTAAATAAATTTAGTTTTTAAAATAAAATGAATAAAATATCAATAAAAATATATGTTATTTTTTAATTAAAATTTTAAATAAATTTGTTTTTAAAAATAATAATAATTAAACAATGAAATTAAATAAAACATCTATTAAATTTAAATAATGAAATTAAATAAAATATAAACAAAATTTTAAAATAAAACATCAATAAAATATCTATAAAAAATTATTTTAAAAAAATTAAATAAATAAAACATCAATAAAAAGTTAAATAAAATTATTTTATTTTTAAATTGAGACATTTAAATTTTATTGAATTTTATTAAATATAATACATAATTAAATAGTAAAAGATCAAAATGGTCATTTTACCACTTAATCCCAATTGTGGATAGTCCCCAAAAAATTGTCTCATACCCTCCCCTCTCCAGGATACAATAGTCCCCATATGGGAGATTGTTGGCTAAAGAGTCCGGCCGGACTCCATGTCCGGCGGACTAAAAAAAAAACAAACGGCGAATAAAGAGCTATCAATGGATTACAATCCAAATAGTGGATTGTCCCCTCCCCTAATCCGGCGAATCAAACACGCCCTTTGTGTTTAATCCCATGTGTTTCTAACATTGCTAATAAAGATTAGCCTATAATTCTTTTTTGTTAGTCTTTAAACGGATTTAACCAAAAAAATTGACTTGTTTCCACATAAATGAAATTTTAGGATAAATATAGGTTTCTAGAATTACTAAAATAGCAATAGATAGCAGGAAATACTTTCTTAGAAATTTCAGGCAACATAACATAACAAAGAGGAAATATATTTCAAACAAGTAGGTGCATATTTTTTATTGGGAAATTACATAAATAGAACCAACATACTGGGCATTGTGTAAATAAAAGTCAAGTCTCAAGAAAGTAGTATTTTTATTTTACCACAACAGAACCCATAATTATTATGGTTCGTTTTTTAATTTATTTGTTTTTTGTGCATTTTACTTGACTCTGGGGATCCATTTTGAGGTCGAGTCTGAATACTGGGAGTGAGTGGAGTGGCACAGCAACGGCGACATGACTTCGGTGGTGGCCTTTCACAACATTCACACGCTGGACAAATGGGCCCATTAGCAAGTTCTACATCACCTAAAAAAATAAAATAAAAATAAAAATAAAAATAATTAGATATTTTTTTTTTTTTGGTTGCGATACCGATGGACACGCAGGAGGGCCCAACCCACGGATCAGGGCCCAGTCCACATCTTAGCGATCAAAGCCTAATAACTCTGAGAAATCAACATTAGGCCAGGACCAATAACATTCAAACACTTGCCAAACAGAGGCCTAGACACGTAAACAGACAAAGATCCTGTAAAGTTATTGCACCACACATCAGCCATTAATAAAACTCTCACAGCATTAAATACTACAACCCCTTCACGTCGGAGGAGACAGACTCACCATGAACAATGCGAGCTAGAATATAGACTTTCGGTCAATACGACAGTCCGAAGTGAACAAGGAAATGATGAACAAAGGATATAAGGAAGTTTTCAAGACGCATTAAAGGTTAAGTTCTTCATTTTCTCCCTCTTCTTTTCTCTACGCAGTCAATCTCTCCTATTCTAACTCGATCGTCGGAGGGTCCACCGAGGGATTACCTCCCCCTTTGGATCTTTTTGCAGGAACGTTCTGTGGGCATTAAGACCAGCAAAAGCCATTAGAAGTGTGGATCAGTTTGACCCATCTTCCATTAGAATCCGTTCATCATCAGTTGGCGCCGTCTGTGGGAACTTCCATTCCAAAACGACAGTTGTGCTCATTGTCGTCGGAAAGAACCCTGTAACCATCCATCCGCTGCATTAGAGTGGATGGTCATGACTAGATCCATGGCTTCCCAACACAATGTTGGTAACCTCAAAGTTGAGCCCTCTAACCCAAACAACCCACCTCTATATTTCGCAGAACTCACCAACAGTATCAACCGATTGACCGAGTAGAACCAAGCCTTGATCAATGCTTTCCTCCAGCGTGACCTGCCTAACCTGCCTCCACCATAGCCAATAGTTCCCCCGCACCCAGAACAAGCCCACCATCACCATCAATTCCCACCACATGTGCCTCAATAAACATTTCCACCCTTCGCCCGCAGCTTTAACTGTCGAATCTTGACTGTCTGCATCATCCCCTGTCAGGCTCGTAGCCTTGTCAAGATATGCCACCACCTTCCCATAACCACTCCTTACCACACCATACAGTCGTCCATAAAGGTGAGGCTAGCAGTGTTCAACCCCCGATCCCTATTTGTGAGGATAATGCTCTCGTTTGGGATGAAGAACTGCGGGCCATGAAACTCCAACTATAGGGGGTCATGCAGAACATGCAGCACAAGACTTCCTCCACCGTCAACTCTCCTTTTACCGCCTTCATTTGGGATAAAGCTCTCCCCCCCCCAAATTCAAGATGCCATCGATTGACACCTTCAATGGTACCACCGATCCCGTCGACCATGTAGAACCATATCAAACACTCATGATCTTACATGCCTTTCCAGACGAAATCACGCGTCGCACCTTCCCTGTCACGTTGAAGGGGTCAGCGCACCTTTGGTTCAGTCAGCTCCCTCCAAACTCAGTTAGTTCATTTCGCAAGCTCAGCAAATCCTTCTTAAGCCATTTCATTGGTGCTCAGCGACAACGACATCCAGCCACCTAACTGCTAAACATCCGGCAGACAGAAGGGGAGTCGTTACGTAGCTATGTCACCTGCTTCAACATTGAAGCCCTACAAATGGAGAAAAACAATGACAAGGTCATTCTCACAGTCTTCATGGTTGGTTTGCGCCCGTCTGATTTCCTTTTCTTCCTTTCCAAAAATACCCCGACCACTATGGCCTCCCTTCTTGCCAAAGCCCAAAAATACATGAACACCGAAGACTCTCTGGCAGCTCGCCAAGACTCCACATCTAAAGCCTCGCCCTCCAAGGATAAAAGAAAAGAGCTTGAGCCCCAACCCACACAATATACATACCGACCCCTATCACACCCAGATTGGCCTACATGCTCGGACCGACCGACCCCAACCTGTCCACCTGGTCGGTTTGAGCGGTACACCCCCCTCAATTCACCCATGGAGCAAGTTCTGAACCAAATTTAACGAGACTATAACCTGAAATGGCCTCAACCATCTAGATCTCCCTCTAACCGACGGGATCCATCCAAGTATTGTTGTTTTCATCAAGACCACGGCCACAACATTGATGAATGTGTTAACCTCAAAGACCAGGTCGAGGATTTGGTCCGGCAGGGACGCCTCAGCTGATTCACAGCAGCTCGTCCCCTGCATAGGCCTAGAATTGGCCCTCCAAACCATAACCGCCAACACACTCCCCCCCGACGACCAGCACTACCCGAGCGGAATGATGACCGGCCTCAACACCAACCCCGAGCTCACGGTGACCCTCTTCCCCCAGCTAGGTGAAATAAGGGTCATTGTCGGCGGCTTCGCGTGCGGCAGACTGTCGCGGTCAGCACAGTGAGCTGAGCTCCGAAAAATTTGACAAGGATCTGATAGAGAAGTAGCCATGGTGGACCGACCCTACAAACAACCCAAGCAATGGTCCAAGCCGATCACCTTTACAGCGACAAACTGTACAGGTGTTTGCTATCCTCATGATGACCCCCTGGTCATCTCTGCTCTTTTATCAAACTACAAAGTCAGGAGAGTTTTGGTCGACAATGGTAGCTCCTCAGACATCATTTTCCTCAACGCCTACCGTCAACTAAAGGTCGGGGAAGAGAAGTTGTCACCTCTACAAACCCTATTGGTGGGCTTCACCAGCCATCAGGTCACATCCATGGGCTCCATCGACCTCCCCATCACCATCAGAGAGTATCCACGGCAGTCCATCAAACTTCTTGCTTTCCTCGTCGTCGACTGTCCTTCTGCTTACAACATCATATTAGGGTGCACCGCCCTTAATGCCCTTTAAGTCGTAACCTCCACGTACCATCTGGCCATGAAGTTTTCCATTGACCAGGGGGTCAGCACTATGAGGGGTGAACAGACGGTAGCCCGGGAGTGCTATGTTGCCTCATTAAAAGAAGTCAAAATGAAAGAAGCTATGATCATTGAAGGCCTTAATGTTAGAGATGAGGAAGAGTTAGTTAGAGGGAAACCAGTGGAGGAAATTGTCGAAGTACCTGTCGATCCTACCGATTCAACAAAAATAGCAAAGATTGGTAGCCAGCTGTTTTCTCAGGCCAAGGCTGATCTCACGGCTCTCTTAGCCGAGCACAATGATGTCTTTGCTTGGACCCATTCAGACATGCGAGGTATCGACCCTTCTTTTATTACCCATCGTCTCAACATTGAACCCCAATTCCAACTATTCTGCCAAAAGTAACGTATTTTTCATCCGGAACGTAACAGCCTCATCGCCACTGAGGTTGACAAGCTGCTGAAGGCACAGTTCATCAGAAATGTGGACTATCCCAGATGCTTGTCCAACGTGGTCTTGGTTGGCAAAAACAACGGCAAATGGTGACTTTGTGTCGACTATTCTAACCTCAATCGAGCCTGCCCCAAAGACAGCTACCCCTTTCCCAGGATAGATCTATTGGTCGACGCAACTGCGAGACATTAGAAGCTTAGCTTCATGGATGCTTTCTCCAGCTATAATCAGATCTTAATGTATGCAGCCGACTAGGAGCACACCTCTTTCATCACTGACAGGGGGACTTATCACTACCGTGTTATGCCATTTGGTTTGAAAAATGCTGGAGCCACTTACTAACGCCTGGTTAATGTCGTCTTCCAACACCAGATAGGTCAGAACATGGAAGTCTACGTCGACGACATGTTCGTCAAGAGCAAACTCTCCTCCGACCACTTGGCAGACCTGCGCGAGACTTTCCAAACCTTGTGCAAGTATCAGATGAAATTGAATCCGGAAAAGTGTGCCTTCGGCGTTGGGTCTGGTAAGTTTTTGGGGTTCATGGTCAGCCAAAGAGGCATTGAGGCCAACCCAGAAAAGGTCAAGGCCCTAATAGAAATGTGGTATCCCAGGACGGTCAAGAAGGTTCAATGACTTACAAGTAGAGTTGCCGCCCTCAACCGTTTCATTTCGCGAGCGACTAACAAATGCCTTCCATTCTTCAAAGTCCTTCGGCAGGCCTTCGAATGGAACACCAAGTTTGAGGCGGCCTTCCAACAACTGAAACAGTGCATGGCCAACCCCCCTCTTATCTCTCAAGCACTGTTAGGTGAAACCCTCTTCCTCTACTTAGCTGTGTCCAATATTGATGTCAATGCTGCCCTCATTAGGGAAGACAACTCAGTATAGCACCTAGTTTACTATATCAACCGCACACTCAGGGGAGCCGAACAGAATTACCCTCTATTAGAAAAAATGGCTCCAGACCTGGTTATCGCCTCCGACTCTATTTCCAAGCACATTCCATATTGATTCTCACCGATAAGACTTTGAAAAAGATCATGCAACAACCAGAATCATTAGGCAGGCTCATGCAATGGTCCGTTAAACTAAGTCAGTATGACATCTCTTACTGACCATGAACAACCATGAAAGGCTAAGCTGTCATCGACTTTATCTTGGAATTCACAAATCTTATCTTGCACCCGCCTCCTCCACCAGCTCACGGCCCCATTGAGGAGGAAGACCCCTATTCCTGGACTCTTTGTGTCGACGGTTCATCCCACAAAGAGGGCAGCGAAGCCGGTTTAATCCTTACCACCCTAGAAGGAGAATACTTCAAATGCGCCCTTTGATTCCTATTTGTAGCAAGTAACAACCAGGCCGAATACGAAGCTCTCATAACAGGTCTCTGACTGGCTAAAGATATCAGAGTCGATCATCTCCAAGTGTTTAGCGATTCTCAATTGGTCATCGGCCAGATAACGGGCGAGTTTGATGCCAAGGAAGAAGCCATGCGATCATACAGGGACATTGCTCTTCCTCTGACCCGCCTCTTTAATAGCTTTCGTATCCGACATATCCTTAGGTTAGAAAACTCCTAAGCAGATGAAATGGCACAGTTAGCCTTAGCAGACCAATCAAACCTTTGTTATGGCGTCCGGGTTGAGTACCTGACCTATCCAGCAGTTTCACCAGATCAACGAGTAATTCACCTGCTCTAGGACAAGCCCATCCCATGGGCCCAGGACATCATCGTATTCCTCAAGCGGGGAACACTTCCAGCAGACAAACTTGAAGCCGCCAAAGTGTGGACTCAGTCATCGAATTACATCATTATCAGTGGCACCTTATATAAAAGGGAATTCTCACGACCATATCTTAGATGCCTCAATAATGACCAAGCAACCTATGTAACGAAAGACATACATGAGGGAGTTTGTGGGAATCACTCTGGGAGATGATCTTTGGTTCATAAAATTCTTTGCACGAGTTACTTTTGGCCCACACTTAGTCAGGACGCCGCTGATTTTGTGATCAAATACGACAAATGCCAACGCTTCGCTAACATCCCCCATGCCTCTCCAACGGAGTTGATCATGCTTAGCAGCCTTTGCCCCTTCGCTAAATGGGGAATTGATCTCGTGGGTCCCTTACCGACTGGCAGGGGCTAAGTAAAATTTGTCGTAATAGCCATCGATTACTTCACCAAGTGGGTCGAAGCGAAACCTCTTGCCAAGATCACTGAGCGGAATACCACTTAGTTTATCTAGTAGTCTATTGTGTGTCGTTTTGGGGTTCCCTAAGCCATTGTCTCTAACAACGACAAACAGTTCGACAATGCCAAATTTAGAGAATTTTGCGCTGAACTCAACATCAAAACTTGTTTCTCCTTCCCAGGCCATCCTCAAGCCAACGGTCAAGTGGAGGTTACTAACCACTCCCTGCTGAAAATCATTAAGACCAAGCTGGAAGCCGCCAAGGGCCTCTAGGAAGAGGAATTGCCAAACGTCCTTTGGGCTTATCGGACGACTACCTGAACTCCAACTGGGGAGACTCCATTTCGTCTGACATACAGCGTCGAGCCGTCATCCTTGTGGAAATTGGCCTACTGACGCCTAGAGTCATCCACCTCAATCCACACCTGAACGAAGACCTTCGGAGGGCCGACTTGGACCTCATCGAGGAACTTCGGGAAATGGCCGTCGTCCGACTAGCCGTATACCAATAGAAAGCAAGGCAGCACACATGATTCATTTTGTTCACTTTTAAGTCTCCTTAGCCACATTACCTTATACAATATTTAAAAAGAGCAACAAGAAAAACTATCATTAAGGTAGAAACGAACTAAAACTTCACAAACTTGAGTCTTAACTTCATTATATCTAAAAAACCATCATACTCAAATTCCACACATTTTTTACAAGGGGCTCTTTCTCAAAAAACAAAAAAAAAAAACAAAAAAAAAAAACAAAAACAAAAACAAAAACAAAAAACAAAAAACAAAACAAAACAAAACAAAAACAAAAACAACCCTAAAGTCTAATTTCTACACTACTCCACCTTCACCCCCATCTCCTTTCTCTCCCCTAGACATTAGCTCTTCTTCATCAATGCCCTGGTCCAACGGGGTCTGAGCGATGTCCTCATCCCCTGGCCTTAGGAGCCTAATGTCAATCTCTGGGAAGATCTTTGCGGCCCTCCGCTGGCAACTCACACATCCACTATCCAGTATTGGCTCATTTCATGCTTATAATAGTCTAACTGCTAGAAGTTCTGGATTATTTCTCTCTTGGTTAGCCCCTCCACCAGTTCAGCAGCTGCTACGCTCGAAGGTCCTGCCCTATCTTCCCCTTCTCTCACCAAACCCCTCGCCACTGCTGTGTCCACTGCTATTTGGAACTCAGATAATAGCTTAAACTCTTCCACCGCAGCAACGCACAGATCTGGATAGACAGCTCTCTCCGATGCCATCATCTTGGTCAGCTCTGCGTTTTTGGCCCTTTCCTCTGCTAAGGCCTTCATTAACTCTTCTGTCCGTGCCTCCGCTTCTTCCTTCTCCCTCAGAGATGATTCACGCAGCTCTTCATCATTGACCAGGGTTTCTTCCAACCTTTTCTTTGCGGTCTTACACGCTAACCTTTCTCTCGCTAACTGCACCTTGGCCTCATCCAACTCACCATTGGTGCGCTCGGCCACGAAGCCCTGCACCACTGCCAACACCTCCATTTTCTTAGCCTTTTGTGTATGCTTCAACCTTTGGTAACACGCACTTTGTGTCGCTGAGCACCAATGTGCCTGCTCTGCGTTTGCTTTCCCCAGCTCTGCCTAGGCTTTCTCTAGTTGCGCTTTCAGTGGGCCATCTCCATCTTGGCCCCCACACTCTTCCCCACTAACGCTGCTGCTAAGGTCAGCGATTCCATTTGGGCTGAGCAGAATGCCCTTATTAGGTCAGCATCGCCAAATTTGGACACATCCCTAACTGTTGCATCATCTACTGCTCCCAACAAGCGCTCTACTGTCATCTGCGCATTACTTAGTACATTGGCAGACTCTTCTTCAGTTAGTGAGAGACCAACTATTGCTCTTAAATGGCGTGCATCCATCCCCTTGGCGCCCATCGCTATGCCTGTTGGGGCAGCCCTTGCCTCACCCACCTTTCCCTCTGCTAAGCTCTCTTTCTCCCTTCTTTCTTCTGGCACTTGCCCATCGCTACTCTTCTCCTTAACCCGTCCTTCCTTTGTCTCCCTTAACTCTACCATCTCCGCAATTGGGAGCTCGCCCCCTTCCTTAACAGCCATCCCTAGCCTGGGTCCCACCTGCACTTCGTTGCTCTCTATTAGCCCTTTTGTTTTTTCTGAGTTGTCTTTCTCTCATTCCTTTCGGTCGCCCTTTTCTTGCTCTTCCCTAAAACCCTTTCCACCTCCGCCTTACTCCTCTCTTTCAAAGGGTCCACTAGCGCTTTTAGCGGCACAAACGTGCTCAAGTCCTTCTCTGCTAGTGGTTTGGGCCTTGGACGAGTCTCCAGCCTCACACTCACCTTTGGCATCCCTCCCTTCCTTTTCCTTGTATTTTTTTGTCGCCGCCATGATTTGCTTATTTTCAACCTCTTGGGCTTTCCTCCTAGCCTCAAGTTCCTCAACTGAAGGATCACTTTGCATAGGTTCAGGCCCTAAACCAAAAGCGAACAATGCCGACGGCTTTACCAGGTCGTCCCATTTCCACCCCTCCTTATCCTTCCATGCCCTCACCTGTTTCACCCTGTCCTCCGCTACTGCGTCTAATTTTGGTTCGAACGACTTCGTGGGGACTTTCCACATCATCTGCACCCCTTTTCCATCGTTCTCCGATACGAATAACCACTTTGATCGCTAGCCTTTCACGGACGAAGGCAATCCGGCGACCAACCCCCTCTCTACCGCTACTTGCAACGTCACCCAAGTCTCCTGCTGGCCTGACGCTTTGTAACAGGAAAAAAACTCCTCCACCGCCATCGCTTTCCCATCGGTCGCCTGTGGCCAGGAAATTGCACACGCCAACAAGATTTTCCATGCGTTCAGCATCAACTGACCAAGTGCCACCTCTAACCAATTCAACACCTCCACCATGATTTGCAGAATAGGCAGTCTCAAACCCCCTTGAAGCGCCTCTTTATAGAACGTGAACTCCATGGGCCTCACGTCTGATGCCCTCTCTTTTGCCGACGACAATTTCAACTTTACCTCCGCCAGAATCTGATACTTCACTCGCAACTCTTTTAGGTCTTCCAGCGTCAACGTTGATTTATCTGCTTTGGTGTGCCAGTGGTCGGGGGCCATTTAGCTCATAGGTTGTGCAGTCGATATCATCGTTGTTGATGAGGGTCGTGATGGTCCATTTTCTAATTTTTCTCTCAAACTCCCTACTCTATATTCCTCCGCCAGGGCAATACCATCATCATCCCCTAGTGCGTCTGGCGTCAGTATAGGGGCCTTCTCTTTCATTATTTCACTCACATTCCTATAAATCACTTCGGTTGCGGGGGTAAGAAAACTCGCAACGTGTAACAATGGTTGTAGAAGCATATTTTTGTGAATGACAACACGTGGCTAAGGTGACACCTAAGTGTCAGCCAAGGTACCACGTGTCTTGGTCATGGTGCCGAGGTGATCTCGGTTAGGCCGAGGTTATCTGCGGAGATACTAGAATCCGAGATGAACGGATAAGGGGCAAGAGTCCTAGAATTGGAAAGGACCTCAGTCTGGATAAAGATAAAGCTCTTAGGGAGTTTATCTCTATCTGGTTGAGAGTCCAAGATAAGCATTGAGCCGGAGTCCATTGAAGCTAGGCTTCTATAGGGATCAAGTCAGTGCTGGCTATAAAAGTAAGGCACCATCGTGGGTCTAAAGTACATTTTTTTGTATTCTGGCTAGTGAGTTAAACACAAATTTCTATCTTTGAGAGAAAACTGAGTACTGACTTGATTGTTGGAGTGCCCCCGGGTGGACGAACCACAGTCGGAGTCTTATCTTTCTGTGACAGGTTGTTCAGGCACGATCTATTCTGCCTGTGCTCTCCTGTTGAGTTCTTGTTTGGTAGTGTGCTAAAAAATCAACACCCACAATTTGGCGCCGTTTGTGGGAATCATAAGAAGAATAGATGGCCAACGACGGGCAGAAAGAAAGAATTGGGGGCAACATCCTTAGTGGGAGTGGTAAAAATGCCGAGCCTAACGTAGAGGAGGACAACTGTAATGAAGAATCTCGAGATAAGAATCCTGGAGAAAAAAACGTCAGCCAAGAAGGAGACATACCGAAGAAAGCATGTTAGGGCGGGTATTACAACGAAAGCAACCTCCAAGTATGGAAATATAGATGCCTAAGAAGGGATGACCAGATGAAGGGGATGGCAAAAAAATTGGCAGACCTGCAATTGGTTGTTAATTTCATGATGCAGAACAACGTCATGCAGCCATTGTTCCTATTGGAGGACACACCGATTCCAGCGGCGAAGAACGATGCCCAGAAAGGGGTGCGAAAAGCAATCCCCACAGTCCCTCAGCATGACAGGGCGAGAGAGCATTCGCATCGGCCTTCACGAGAAGTTAGGCGAGGAGAATCAATGAGATGAGAGTCTCAGAAGACACATCGTGCCAAAGAAACCTACACCAAAGAACATCGGCATGTTCAAGAGAAAGAGCTTTGCTTTGACACGAAGAATGGAGGGAGGTCCAAGAGGACTCATGACGACACTGAGAGTAACGCACCAAAAAGACTAAAATCCGTTGACAGCCGAGCTCCCAAACGGACTAAGGAGGATTTGAGAGACTACCTCCAGATGAAGTGACAAGATGCCGAGGTCACGTCTCTGATCAAGCCGAAAACACTGTTCTCAATAGAATTGGACAAGTTTGAGGCCCCAAAGAGGTTCTACATGCCGAGATTCCAAATATATAACGATAAGTCTGATCCTAATTTTCACGTCGGCTTGTATTTGAACTTAATGGCACTGTATACCGGGAACGAGCCGTTACTCTGCAAGGTGTTCCCTTCATTCTTTGAGAAAATCGCATCAGATTGGTTTCACAAGTTGCCAAAAAGAACTGTGAAAAGTTGGGAAGGCCTAGCCGAGATGTTTGTGGCCAGGTTTGTTGCAAACAAACTGCAGCCGTTGAGGGTAGACTCCCTACTGGCTTTGAGAATTGGCAAGGATGAAAGCCTTAAGGCTTATGCCAAGAGGTATTATGAGTTGTTTAACTGAATACTAGGGTGCAACCAAGAGGTGGCGGTTGTGTCTTTTAAGAACGGCCTGAACAATGACTGTCTGCTCGAAAGTCACTAGCAAAGACATTGCTAAAAAGTATGGAGAAACTTATGGCCAACATCGAGAAATATACGAGAGCAGAGGAAGACACGCCAGGGATAAAGACGTCAAAGCAAGAGAAGAGGAACGGCTCGCCGAAGCGAGGCCGAGATAATACAAATTTCAATAGACAAGAAACAGGATTAAGGGTTGCACAGGCAGTCACCATAGTGTTCTGGATCCCTGTTTACAGAGTCCTGGAAAGGATAAGGAATCAGCCTTACTATAGAGTTCCAGAGAAGATCCCTGGCAAATTCATGGGAAGAAGCCTGGGGAAGTACTGTGCCTACCACAATGAGGATGGGCACCTGAGTCAGGGATACAGAGCCCTAAAGACACATCTGGAAGACTTGGTAAGACAGGGTCACTTGAGGGACCTGGTAGATGATGCCAAAACAAGGGAAGAGCAAGCAAGGCTTCTCCAGGCACTGGAAGCACCACATTCACCAGCATCACAACCGCAAGCAGACGGACCTCGAGTGATCAATGTGATTCATTCGAAGGTCAATGAGAATGAAGTACGTGGGGAGACACAGAGGGTGAAACACTTACAACCTGTGTATCAGGTCCAACAAAAGAGGCCAAGGGCAGACGAGTACCAAGGACTAATGGTGTCCTTTACTAAAGTCGATATAGACATGGTGCAGCATCCACACAACGATGCTCTGGTGATATCCTTCAAGCTTGGAGAATGCCAAGTAAGGCATATTCTGGTTGACCAAGGCCGCTCTTGTGACATCATGTATGTCAGGTGTTACAAGGAGCTCGACCTTCACCAAGATGATCTGGAGCAGTCACACAGTCCAATGGTCAAGTTCAATGGAACACCGACATGGCCCCTGGGAGCAATAAGTTTGGAGGTGCAAGCAGACACTAAAAAGGTAAGCACAAAGTTTATAGTAATTGACACCCCCTCCCCATACAATGTTATCCTGGGAAGGCCATGGTCGCACGCCATGAGGGCTGTTCCCTCAATACTACACCAGCTGTTGTGGTTTCCAACAAAGCATGGAATTGAGGAAGTCAGAGGGGATCAAGTGCAGGCAAAGAATTACTCCATGGCAATAATGAAATCTACCTGCAACGTACGAGAGCCAGGGATAGTAGAGGTTGAGGACAAGGACATGGAGGTCCTGGATGACGTTGGCAAAGAGCCTGCCGACAAAAGCAAGGAAGCCTTGAAGAAAATTCTGGTCCAGCAAGAGGATGAAGAGCGCTTCTTCCTCCTCGGCTCAGGCTTGGACGAGAAAAAGGAAAGGGAGTTAGAAGCGTTCTTACGAACAAACATAAAGGTGTTTGCCTGGACGCCATACAAGATATCTGGCATTGACCCCGAGGTTACATGCCACAAACTGAACATAGACAAGTCGGCAAAACCCGTCATCCAGCGAGCAAGGAGGTTGACGTTGGTTCATGTGGAGGCAGTAGAGGAAGAAGTGGACAAATTATTAGAGACCAGAGCCATCGGAGAGGTAAACTACCCTACTTGGCTGTCCAACACTGTGGTTGTGAAAAAAAAGAATGGGAAGTGGAGGGTCTGCATAGACTTTACTAGCCTGAATAAGGCTTGTCCCAAAGACAGCTTCCCACTCCCCAAGATCGACTAATTAGTGGATGCCACTTCAGGACATGGAAGGATGAGCTTCCTAGACGCTTATAGAGGGTACCATCAGATAGCAATGTACCCTTCAGATAAAGAGAAGACTGCATTTATCACCCCAAAAGGGCTGTATTGTTATAAAGTGATGCCTTTTGGGTTGAAAAATGCAGGAGCAGCGTACCAGAGGTTGGTGACCAAGATGTTCAGACATCAGATTGGCAAAACAGTGGAGGTATACATTGACGACATGGTCGTGAAGACCAAAGAACCTGAGGATCATCTAGCTGACTTGAAGGTAATCTTTGATATCCTAAAAACATATCGGCTCCGACTCAATGCTTCAAAATGTGCATTTGGAGTTGGGTCTGGTAAGTTCTTGGGATACTTGGTTACCAAAAGAGGCATTGAGGCAAGCCCAGATCAAATCAAGGCCATCTTGGATTTGAAGAGCCTAGAGTTAGCAAAACAAGTGTAGATGTTGACTGGAAGGGCTGCAGCCCTGAACAGATTCATAAGCAGAAGTTCGGATAAGTGTAAACCATTTTTTAGCCTGTTGAAAAGGGCACCGACTTCTTGTGGACAGAGGAATGTGAAGTCACCTTGGCCGACTTGAAAAGATATCTGACCACAGCTCCAGTTCTCTCGAATCCAGTACCTGAAAATGAGCTATTCTTGTACTTGGTAGTTTCAAAGCATGCAGTAAGTGTAGTGATAATTAGAGAAGAGAAGGGAAAACAAAGAGCAGTATACTATGTAAGTAAAACCCTAGCAGGTGTAGAGATCAGGTATTTACCCCTGGAGAAATTAACATTGGCCTTAATGATGGCCTCCAAGAAATTGAACCATTATTTCCAGGCCTACAAGATTGTGGTATTGACTGAACACCCTTTGAAATCCCTACTACAGCAAGGAGATCTAACAGATAGGGTGGCCGGATGGGCAATGGTATTGGGCCAATACGATTTAGAGTTCAGACCCAGAACAACAATTAAAGGCCAGGTTCTGGCCGACTTTATGGCCGAGTTCACACCTGGTGCCATCCCACATCGGGCTTCGGTAAGTCGCGGCTTAGGATGTCCAGGTGAACAAGAAGAGACCCAACTGGGGATGAAAAACCCCATAACAGAGAAGAAGAAAGAAGAGAAACTCAAGCCCTGCGATATTTACATCGGCGACTCCTTCCGCCTGTTTGTTGATGGGAGTTCAAATCGACAAGGAGCGGGGGTAGGAGTAGTGCTAGTATCGCCGGATGGGCGGATGCTAGAACAATCTATTCGACTAGGGTTTAAAGCCTCAAACAATGAAGCAGAATATGAAGCACTGATCACGGGATTGAAGTTGGCAGCAGCAATAGAAGCCGACGAGGTAGTGGTCTTCTATGACTCCCAGCTTATTGTGAACCAAGTAACATGCGAGTATGTAGCCCGAGATGAAAGAATGATAGCCTACGTTAAGGAGGTTGTTAGACTACTAGCCCTGTTTCAGGACTGCTGACTACAGCAAGTTAGCCGAGATGACAACAGCCATGCCGATGCCTTGGCTAACCTGGCTAGTGCAATGAAATCAGGGGAGGCAAGAGCAATAATGGATGACTATTTGTCAGGCCCAAGTGTGGAACCAATGATCACAGAGCATGAAGCAATGTACGTGGAGATGGGACCAAGTTGGATGGATACAATAGTAATATTCCTTAAAGATGGGAAGCTGCCAAATGATCGCAAAGAAGCACACAAGACCAGACTGAAGTCGGCGAGGTTCAGTCTGACAGCAGAAGGACATCTCTACAGAAGGTCTTTTACTGGTCCCCTTTTAAGATGTGTGCATCCTTCATAAGTTGAAGACTTCTTGTATGAGATACATGAAGGAGTATGTAGAAGCCATGCTGGGGGCAGATCACTTGCTTACAGGGCCATTACTTAGGGGTATTGGTGGCCCTACATGCAGAAGGATGTTGAAGCCTATGTCAGAAAGTGTAAGAAGTGTCAGAGGTTCGCACCTTTGATACATCAACCAGCAGCAGATTTGAACCCAGTATCCACCCCTTGGCCATTTGCCCAGTGGGGCATGGATCTTGTTGGATAACTACCCCAAGCAACTGGACAAAGGAAGTTTTTGCTGGTATCAACTGACTATTTCACAAAGTGGGTAGAAGCTAAACCCCTTGCAAAGATTCGGGACATTGATGTGAAAAACTTCATATGGAAGAACATCATTACCAGGTTTGGGATCCCAAGGGCAATAGTAGCAGACAATGGTACACAATTTGACAGTAAGCTAAAGCTTCTGTGCAAAGTACAATATCAAGAACTATTACTCCACTCCATGTTTCCTTCAGAATAATGGTTAGGCAGAAGCATCCAATAAGACTATCTTGGATAAGATCAAGAAGTGGCTGGAAGCAGCTAAGGGAAAATGGGTGGAAGAATTGCCCAATGTACTCTAGGCATATCGAACTACGCCGAGAAGATCAACTAGGAAATCCCCATGGCACAGAATCAGTTATCCCATTAGAAGTCGGCATTTCTAGGATCAGAACCTAGGGAGTAAAGAATAGGACTAACGAGGCATTCTTGGCCCGAGATCTGTACCTACTAGAAGAAAGAAGGGAGAGAGCAGCAATTCGGCTGGGGGCTTACCAGTAGCAGCTCGCTAGGGCTTACAATAAGAAGGTCAACCCAAGAGAGTTTCAAGTTGGGGACCTCGTCTTAAGAAAGGTCGTCGGCAACAAGAAGGATCCCATTGAAGGAAAGCTGGGCCCAAATTGGGAGGGGCCTTATAGAATCATCTCAGTCGCCGGCAATGGGGCATATCAGCTTGAGGATAGTGAAGGCAAAGAGTTGCCAAGACTCTGGAATACTTGCAACTTAAAGTTTTTCTATCATTAGACTCTTTTGTTTTTCGAAATTTATGTCATAATTTTCTCAGCTGAGGTAGTAATAAAATTTTTGGCCTGATTTTTTAAGAATATGAAAATTTGTATGATTGGACTGACCAGTCCTTTGGCGATATTTCTGATTGAAACATGATGAATAACTTAGACTTATTATATGACAGAGTTGAATTATATTTGCATATAATAGAGTTGAACAAAGTTGACGATGTTTCTAATTGAAACATGACGAATAACTTAGACTTATTATATGGCAGAGTTGAATTATACTTGCATATAATAGAGTTGAACTAAGTTGGCGATGTTTCTAATTGAAACATGACGAATAACTTAAACTTATTATATGGCAGAGTTGAATTATACTTGCATATAATGGAGTTGAACTAAGTTGGCAATGTTTCTAATTGAAACATGACGAATAACTTAGACTCATTATATGGCAGAGATGAAATTAGACTTGCATATAATGGAGTTGAACTAAGTTGGTTTAGCATAGCCTTACCATGTCGGCAGAATTAAGCTTAGAATGAAACTAAGTACATTTCAATTAGATTAACAAAGAAACCAGGGTTGAGAACCTTGGCTAGTCTTTTGTTTTAATCTGACTTCGGCAAAAACTACATGTACTTAATGTGGACATAAATGAAACTTAAGTTCACATTAAGGGACAAGGAGCTGAAGAATGATAAGTAAAAGTTTAAAGTGCTTGGGAGTTGGAATTTTATAGAGAAATTTATAAGCTAGAGTTGGCTTAACATTTGTTGAAATTTTCAGAAAAATTTATAAGTTGAAGTTAAGCTGAGGTAATATTACAAGAAGTACATACGTACTTGTCGAGATGTCCAGGTTGCCAAACTTGGGAAGTATATAAGACATAAGTCTTGATAAGTGAGAGTGAAGTGGCAAGTTTAAAACAACACTTGTGAAAATATTTTTATAATGTTTTCAAGTGTTAAGCCAAGGCTGAGATAAACAATTAAAAGTTATGTTCGAGGTATTTTACTCTGAAGAGGTTATACAGATAAAGGTATATTGTGAAGACATGCAAAATTATTCTAAGTATGAAAGTGATAAACATACATAAAAGAAAAGAAGACATTCAAACACTTAGAAGAAAGGAGGAAACTTGCTTTCAGAGAAAGATTACTTGTTCAGATTACAAGAGCGGCACATCAGCCAAATATGAAACTAAGACATTGTTCAGGCAAAACAAAATACAAACAAAGGAAGAAAAAGAATACAGGGAAAAGATGAAATATCCTAAGTACTAGGATTAGCTTGATCGGCTGGTGGTGTTGCACTCTTGTCTGCCTCTATTTCAGCATCTATTTCTTGCAATGTCTGATCTAGACTCCTTCCAACGAACTATACCTCGGCCTCAGATGTGGATGGTTTGGGGGAGACGCCCTTGGAAGCCAAGTCATCCTCCTTATCCTGAGTCAGGTCTATTTGCTCATTGAGGGTGGGAGACTTGGCATCAGTGGCCGCCTCCTCCTTCACTTCATCGGCTTCATCATCTTCGGCGTCATCTTCGGGTTTTGGTGGGAAGGGCACCTTAAGCTGGTTGATGTCTCGAAGGTCGGAGTCCATGGAAACAGCCAATTTGTTGAGTGTCGCCGTCTAACCAAGGTAATAACCTCAGTTGCAAGCCAAGTTGACTTGTTGTTTATATTGATCACGGACGGCGGCCTATCCCTCTTTGAATGCTTTTTCGTCAGCCGCCTTTACCTCGGCCTCCTTGGAGGCAAGGGCCTTATGAAGCTTGGCCTCCAAGTCAGCTGCCTTAGCCTTGACAGCTTTAAGATCGGCTCTTGCTGCCTTGACTTCGTTATTGGCCGTTTTGGCCTTTTCCTCGGCCAAACTTTGAGCAGCTTTCGCATTCTTGGCCTGGTCTATTAGAGCACGATTGCTGGCCTCGGCCTTGTTGAGTGAGGATAGGAATTTGGCTGCTTCTTTGGTCTTTTTCACCAACTCCTTCCTCATTATCTCGGTTTTTACAGCATATGAATGAGCATGCTGAATAGCCTGCAAGAAGTAAAACGGATTAGTAAGATTTTTTCTAAGTATAGAAAGAACTGTGAAGAGATGAGTATAAGAGGATTACCAAAACTGAGTGTTGCATCATGAGAGCAAAGTTCTCATACTCATGTAACTCGGCCATGCGGTTTATGTCTTCGGGCAGAAGAATAGCCATGGACAGGGCCGCGTCGACTTCAAGATTTGCCGCACTCTCGCCGACAGTAAGAGGTCTGTTGTCGAGCATGATGTCGGGCGCCCAGGTCATGCTTCGGGGGTAGCTACTGCCTTCTTGGTGGTCGAACGTCGGCTTTTTGGCCGGTGGGGCATCAAATACTGGGGCCTCAGCTGGACGTTTATCAGCGAAAGGGGAGCTCTTCTTAGCCTCGGCTAGTTTTGAGATAGGCACAGTGTCCTCAGAATTGATCTGAGTCACTGTGGCCTTTGCTTTGGCCTTCTTCATTCGTTTTGGTTTTGGAGTTGGTTAGGAAGGGGAGGATGAGGATTGAACTGTCATCACTCTAGGGATATTAGCGAGCAAGTCTTCAACAACTGCTGGTTTGCGCCCCATCTCTTTAGCAGTGGCGGCTATAATTACTCTGGTGCCAAGGCGGATAGCTGGAAGTGCAGTAGGTGGGTTTTCTAGGTCATAGGACGATGACTCAGAAAGTCGGCGTTTTCAGCTGCGGGTTCTGCTGGCAGGGGCAGAAATTGGAACTCGGCGACGACGTTGACGTTGGGTAGGAGGAATCAGTTGTGGAGCAGATGTTGATAGCTGCTTTGTTGGATCAGAAGTTAAGGCTTGGTCAAGCCATGGTGATAAAGTAGTAAGGGGAGTTATTGCTGAAGGAGGAGACTTGCTTTTCTTAGGGACGTCATGCAGCTCGGATTTGTAGGTTGGAATGTAGTTGAGTAGCAGAGGGGCTTTGCACTGGTGAACTGGCAAACCCAGTAGCTTCTTAAAGTCCTTGCTGGGGTAGAAGGTTTTGCGGAAGTCTTTTGATGGCTGAGGAAGAGCTGCAAGAACAAAAATTAGACATTAGAACATATAAAGGGAATAAAGTGATAAGACTTAAAAACATGAAAAGTGACACTTGGTTCTTACCATTACCTTCTTTAAACACTCTTCGGCTCAAAGGGTAGAGGTGTAGGTCGTCATCAGGTGAGAACTCCCAGTTGCTCGAGACGATGAAATAATTATCTCCAGCACCTTTGTTGGAGTCTGGGAGATCGGTTATGAGTTTGTACTCAGTGGATCTCGGCTTGAGGTAATAGACGTAGCCTTTTTCAGATTTTAGGCCACACATGGTATAACAGTATTGGATGTCGGCTAGTGTTATCCTAGCATTTTCTCGGCTAGCTAGGACAATTATACCGTTAATGACTCTGTAAGAGTTAATAGCCAGCTGCATTGGGTTAAGTTTGTAATAATGAAGGACTTGTCGGAAGAGGATGTTTAGAGGAAACCTAAGCCCACACTCTATGAAAGCGACTACGGGGAATGGCATGGAGTCTCCATCAAGCATGATGGAATCCTCCTCCCCTGCCAGCCTAAGGTGAACATCGATTGGGATGGAGAACTCTTTCCTAAAGTACTCTAGCTTGGAAAGGGTGTCGACTCTCCACCTAAACATACCCATGACATCGGCTTATGAAGATTAAGGCAAAATTTTAGAAAAGAATGCTTGGTGTGACAACCCTCACCACTGTTTACTGATAATACCACTGATTACTGCTAAACTGAGACTGAACATGATTAAGTAACTGATTTGACTGACATTTTGAACTGATTGATTGAGTGTATTAGTTTAAACGCATTTCTATCTGTTTGTCTGTTAATTGATCTGTTCATGTTTTAAGTTTGAACTGTAAATTGAAGGCCTTATCGGCGGTCGAATCTGAAATCGATTAGTGTTTTGTGTTAATTAGAATTAATGTGATTTTATGGTAAATTTAGTTGAAATGTGATTTGGTATGATTAAATTGGATTAAATAAGCTAAATTACATTAGTTGCATTATTTACCTTTTTGCCACATTAGTGGGCCGCTTCATGAGACCTCTTGAGGCTTGAACTACACACTTAGACATAACATTTCCTCAAGCCTTTTCTTGAGCCTAAACCATGTGAGAGGAAGAGTGAGAGAAATTGGTTTCAACTAGGAATTCTTGCTTGAACTTGGAACAATTGTAGAAGAATTGCATAATTGAGCCTCCATACTTGGAATTGAAGACCTAAGGTAGGAGAATCATCTTCTCGAACTTGTATTTAAGTTGTATCTTGCATGTTTCATGGAAGTTTGGTGATTAGAGTCTAGAATTGGTTCAAATGGTTGAATTGAAGCTTGAATCATGCATGCATGTACACATTGGTGAGTTTTGAGGTTGTTTTCATGGAAATTCTTACATGTATGTCTACACTCTAGTTGTAGCTCATGAATTCATCATGTTTTTGAAAGGATTGACTCATTTGTTCTTGTATTAGAGGCTTTGAAGTTGATTAAATTCATGCATGTTGCATGTACCTCATGTTCTTGAAGTTTTGTTTGAAAATGGGTTCAATTGAACTACCTTTGGGCTTTGATTTTGCAAATTGATCTTTGAAACATGTCATATTATGAGTTTTAAATTGTTTTCCAGAAAATTAGCCCAAAGGGATCGAATTTGATACTTTAAATGTTGAGTTTCATGCTTGGAGACAAATCTGGAAATTCCAGATTTTGGATTCACCGCTCGAGCGGGGAACTCCATGCTCAAGCGTACACTCTGAGTTCATGCAGTCCGCTTGAGCAGGGAAATTAACGCTCGAGCGTGAAATGCGTGTATCCAGTACTTTGCATGTGTTTACAGTCTGCTCGAGCGAGGGAATGCACGCTCGAGCGAGGACTTGTGTCTCACGCTCGAGCGGGGGTCGAGCGCTCGTCGAGCGTGAATTTCATGCATCCAGTACTTTTGCAGTCTGCTCGAGCGAGGAAAGTCACGCTCGAGCGTAGCTCTTTTGTCTGCATGTCCGCTCGAGCGGAGAAATCCACGCTCGAGCGGGACTCCTGTTTCAGCAAAAATTTGAAAAGTGTTTTAAAGTGCATCTTTGCATCCTCATTCCATCCTAGGCATTCCTAGGCCTAGTTTAAGGCATCTTAATGAGGATAATGCTATAGAACCACACCGAGTCAAGATAGGGACTAAGTTATTGTTTCCCAAATGTGCAACTTAGTGTGTGTTCATCCTGTAACTATGTAGGGTTGGCGTCCGAGGATGCTCACTAGCCTATCTGTAGCCCAGAACTCTGTGAGTAAAAATGTTGTAAAGATATGTTCAATCATGAATATTTTCTGAATGATCTACTGTACTGCTTTCTGAAATGATATTTCTTACTGAATGAATGATGTCCTATTGATGAACTGTACTCGTGGTATCCATAGCAACTTACTGTTACTGTACTGCTACTGTTACAGAGATCTCTGTCGGTTCCCATGTTGGAACCACTACTGTTTACTGATATGATGGCCATCTACTGTACTGTTTTGCTACGAGATGTACCACATATGACTGCTATGACTGAATCACTGATATACTGTTATAACTGACTGTTTTAAATATTGAAAGGATATTCATTCTTAACCTCTTTACGCATATGTTATTCACTGGGCTTTAGCTCACTATTTATATATATATATATAGGTGTCCAGGCACCGGATTTAAGCTAGGAGCGTTGGGTTTAACTCCCTTTTTGTCAAACCAACCACTGTGCCTCACTGAGAGGTTCCAAGTCCTTCTAGCTAGGGCTTTTGGGGTGTTTTAGATTCATTCTTTTTGTCTCTGTTTTTGTATAGACTGACTGTACCTATACTGTACTGTTCTAATAGGGATTAGGTCCCTGTCTTGGATGATTGTGTATATATGTATATACTGTTCTGGTTCTGAATGTGAATATGTATGAAAAGTCTTTATTTTTGCATACAGACTGTCACAGCTCATTGGACATCTTTTATTACTATTTTGGCTTCCGCCAGCCCCTGTACTCTGTATTACTGTTGTTACTGTTAAGCAGGCCTTCGGTAATCACGGATTACTGGCCGGTTACGGTGCTAAACCCATAAGGGCGGGTTTGGGTCGTGACACTTGGTGTGGGTTTAAGAACCTCGGCTAACCCTAGAGAGCACTAGAGTAAAGGTTTCTGAGAATCTGAGGGGGGTTTTGGTTGTGGTTTTCCTAAAAAATGGTGTTCTAGGTCAAATAGAAAATAGAAAAGAACAATGGTTCAGACTCAAGAAAACAAATAGAAATTCAAGAACATTGAATAAAATGTGTGCAGACATGCAAAAGCCATGGACAGTGGCAAATTACAAAATTAACAAGTGTATGAGCAGTATGTGTGTGCTTATATAGACCCAGATACAGGTTGGACAAACACGAAACCGCAAACAAACATGCTCAACACGTGAATGACGAAATTTGAAACATAGGCAAAGATTGAAGAACACGAACATGGCAACAAACAAACGCAACAGAGTTTGAAATAAATCAAAAACTGAAAAGAGGGAAAAAGTGACTTACCAAGAAAAATGATGCCAGATGAATATCGCCGGAGTCAGACGACGTGAGTGGTCGCAAATAGACGGTGAAAAGTTCACTGGAAGAGGTGATCGACGAAGTTGCAGAAAGCTTTTGAAGGAACGAAAATAGAGGTTTTTTGCAGAGAGAAAAAAACTTTAAGAGAGTGGAGAAATGCAAAGTAAAGAGACAGAGAGAGGGAAAGTATTTTTGTTAAAACACGAAAAGGCAGCAAAACCATAATGAATGTGCCTTAGGCGACGTGTCTGTTAGGCGGCGCACGCAGGAGCAACGTGACCTGATGGCACGTGTCAGGTACGGATTAATGAAAAAAGGATGCGTGGATAAAACAGTTGAGAAATCGTGTATGACAGCTCATGCGCAGATAGAACTCTTGGAGTTCTTGGTTTAATGGAGTGAGAACCTCGGTTGTAGGGACGATCCCGGTTAAAGAACTTGAAGAACTTGCTTCTTGGTTCTTGGTCATTGATAAAGTAGACCGCAGAGTCTTGGACATGTGAAGCCGACGTATGATGATTACGGTTATAAATGATGGAGTAAGTTTTAGCCGACGTGCTATATGGACAAACGATATAGGTTCCATCACCTCATGATGCTGAGGTAATAGAACCTAGGGGGCAGTTGTGGGGACATATTTTTGTGAATGACAACACGTGGCTAAGGTGACACCGAAGTGTTAGCCGAGGTACCACGTGTCTTAGTCATGGTGCCGTGGTGATCTCGGCTAGGCCGAGATTATCTGCGGAGATACTAGAATCCGAGATGAAAGGATAAGGGGCAAAAGTCCTAGAATGGGGAAGGACCTCAAGCTGGATAAAGATAAAGCTCTTAGGGAGTTTATCTCTATCTGGCTAAGAGTCCAAGATGAGCATTGAGCCGAAGTCTATTGAAGCTAGGCTTCTATAGGGATCAGGTCAGTGCTGGCTATAAAAGTAAGGCACCCTCGTGGGTCTAAGGTACGTTTTTTTGTATTATGGCTAGTAAGTTAAGCATTAATTGCTATCTTTGAGAGATAACTGAGTATTGACTTGATCGTCAGAGTGCCCCCGGGTAGACGAACCACCACCGGAGTCTTATCTTTCTATGACAGGTTGTTCGGGCGCGATGTATTCTGCCTGTGCTCTCCTACTGAGTTCCTGTTTGGCAGTGTGGTTGGAAATCAGCACTCACAATGGTGAATCACATGACATGAACGAGCTCAAGTCTGGGATTCATCGGTTTCTCGCGATTAGGTAAGTAAATTGTACAAGTCCAAAAGCCTAAGGCTTGCCTGTGTTCCACGGGTCATAATTGAACTTTGCCAATTCCCAAACAAAGCCAAAACCACGATAACACCCCCGTCTTTTGCAATCCCCCACTATAAATGACCTTTACCCTTTCCCATATTTTCATTGGCGGTCCTGATCCCCCCCACTCACGCACACGCACCACGCTGTAGAAGCCCCATTTTTGATCGTCCTCAAGACTTGGACGTCACTGTTTGAACACTCGGTGATCATTCATGTTCGTGTTCGTCTTGAGTTCTCGGAGGTTTCGGTCGCGCGTCTTGCCTCAAGACCTCTTGACTTGTTTGCTTTGTGCTTGGTTATGTACCAAACACTTGTGTTTTTGCTTCTGAGGGCAGGGAATGGCTTGTTGGCCATCCCCACACCTCACCGGCCTTGGCTTGAGGCCACCGGCCTTGTTGTCTTTCTACCGGCCAAAGGTGTTGGCCGGTCGGCAATGGTTTTGGTCGGCCGGCCATTTTTTTTGGTCAATCGGCCATATTTTCCAGCCGATCCCTTTCCATCTGCTTTTGGCAGATATTTTATGCCAGCTGTCACAGCTGGCATCCACATTACACCCCCTCCATACACGTGTATGGAGGGATTTACTCCCTTATGTTAGCTTCTCCAAGAAGCTTAGGAATTGAATTCCTATAAAAGGGGAGGCCCTCCTCCCTTCTCAGAGGTTCTAAAAATTAGGATTAGTAAGTTTGTATCTATCTATCTCTATAGTTCCCTCTCTTTACCTTTGTGTGTGTATTTTGTGCTCTAAAGTGACTTTTGTTCACACTATTGCACACAAACACCTAACATTACACCATCCTTGGTTGCTGAGGCTCTAAGGAGTTGCTTTCGGAGTTCTTGGGCTGGTTTTGATCCAAGGAAGGTGCTGGAGTGGTGTTCTTGAAGAGGTTCTTCAAAGGTGAGAAACTACCCTCTTTATTTCCCATTTTTGCACAAGCTTTTAGCCTATCTTGCATCTTTTTTTAAGCTTAACTTATAACTGATAAAAGTTCTATTTTTAAGTGCTTAAGATAGTTGTTTAAGATCACTTTGGTGTTTGGGATTGTTTACCCCCTCTTAGGCCTTGTTTGGCCTCTTTTTGTGCCCTTCTTTGTGAGCTCCGGGACCACCTTGTATTGGCCTTCTCACCACTGAAATCCAGAGGGATTTCAGTGGTGGGGATGGTGTTTTGAGGTCCTAAGAAGGAGAGGGCCATCCCCTCTCCTTGTTGTCTTCAATACTTGTCATATTTGCCTCATATGTAAGCACCTTTGTTAAGTTCATGTTGACCATGTCTTAGCTGGTATTTGTGGTTGTTTTTCCATGATACAAATCTGTTTTGAGTTGGTTTAGACATGCCATGTATGCTTCATACACTTGTCTTGTAATCCCATGTTTTGGCCTTAACATGCATCATGTTATAACATGTCTTTCTAGCATGATTTTGGCTCGACTTCAAGAAACTTTTATCCATGTTTTGGTATGCTTGAGGTCTGATTTTGGTTGTTTGGGTCATCTATGACTTGCTTTGTATAGCTACCATGTAATCTAGCTTGTAGGCTTTGAGTGTTGAATCCTCTAGCATGCTCTACTTGCATCATTTCAGTGGTTTGGCATCACCTAGAATGTCATTTCAGTCCATATAGTATGCTTGAATACTTGCATTTATCACCTATTCCATGCCTTGGATAGTTTATGTTTTATGCCTCATGAATGTGTCATTGCGTATGCCATCATGCTTAGGTCATTGGGATGCCATCTAAGTGGGTTTTTGGGCTCATTTTGGTATGCCATAACTCTGTTTTGGGTCGCTTAAATCATGCCATGTTTGGTTGTATTAGGTGTAGTGTAACACCTCTTTGATGGCCTTGCATGCCTCATGATTTTGCCCCTTTGTTTTAGCTTGTTTTGGCTTTGGTCATTGCATGTTTTAGGCGCACTTTGCCATGATTTAGGACTATTTTGGGTTATACTTGCCATATGCTCTTTGTTTAGTATAGCCTTTGTTCAAGTCACTTGCCTAGTTTTAAGCCTTAAGCCTTAATCATGCATGCTTGATTTGTTCATGTGATTTGGCATCACTCATAGTATCATTTCAAAGCATGTACTGTTGTCACATTTGCATGCATTCCATTCCTTTTAAGCGTTTTTAAAAGTTGCTCCTTGATGCTTAAGTGTTGAGGCCAATTAGCATGCATGTTTGTATGTGATTTTGTCCCTTATCTCTTAGCATATTGGCCACTGTTTCGGACCTATTAGAGAGTTGTCCATCTTCGTGTAAGTCTATCCTTTGCATGTTGTTACATGCTTGCCTTGTGTGTTGTTGCATACTCGGCTTCTTAACATGTTGTTGCATGTTTAAGTGGTATTGCATTTGGCATGCATCTCTTGTTAAGTTGCCTAACATGTTGTCACATGTTTGCCTCACATGTTATTACATGCTTGAATGTTGTCACATGTTTGCATGTTTGTTCACATGCTCATGTTGCATTGGTTTGCTTGCATGTTTAGGTTGCATAGCATTGTGCATGTTTGCATCCCTTGCCTTTTGATAAGTCATGATAGAGGTTGGGGCTCTCCTAGGTATTTGTGTGCATTTCATTTGACATCAAAATGCACATTTGGCACCTTGGGTCGTCATGCATTGGAATGCGTGATTGATGGCCCAAGGGTCGAGAACCATCCTCCTTTGAGTCTCAAACATGATAAGGAGGGTGGTTGTGCAAACATTGCTTTGAAAATGCATTGCCATGCCTTGTCTGTCCTCTGTTGCAGCAAAATAGGATTCTGTAGGAAGATATGGCCGGTCGGCCATCTTCAGTGCCGGTCAGCCATTAATTGTTAGCCGAGATTACTACAAATGGTCGATGACCAGTTTCCCATGGCCGGTGGCCGCACCTCTTGGTCAGTGACCTCCCACAACCCTCATAAGGTGATTCAGAAGTACCCTTAAGACTTGTGAAGTTTTCAGAGGTGCAGAGCAATGTAAACAGAGGCAACATGAGTATGGTGATGGATTTCCGAGCGGAGTCGAGCATGCATGCATTTGCCCCTCTTCCCGAGGCGTCTTTACTGCTTTAGTAGCTTAGTTAATTTGTTTAATTAATTAAGTATTGTGTAATATTTAATTAGCTTGTTAGTTAATTAATTTGTATTATTCTTTCGGTTCCTCCCTCGAGAAGGCGCAATTGTGTAATAAGTGTGCGTGTGTGCGATGCATGCCTTCCAACCTCCACTTCTTTCTCCCTTTTACGTAACCACTGACGATGGTTAGTTCTAGGTCATTTTCAATTAGCATCCTTATGCTATGCATGTTTACATCATTCATCTGTATTGCATGCACGGGGCTCGGCGCATCATGCTAATTGCATAGTATTTCAATTCCAACTTGAATACGTGTATCGAGTTGTCGCATTTCACATGCCATTCTTAGATTAGCCGAGCCTATTCTAGTTGCATTTTGCTTGTGATGCATTAGCCATTTTAACATGGACTTGGATCATACATTTGATTACTAACATGTTCTTTGTTTTGGCTTGGAGTACACTGTGAATATTTATGCTTTAGCATCTTGCATGTGTCTAAGTGTCAACATAATAGCATACTTACCATGAGGCTAATTGCTTATGTGATATAACTGCCTGAATGCCTATGGGTGAAGGTTGGGTTGCTTGAATTGGGACAATTCATTGAAATCCGTAATTTAGCCTACTTACGAGTAGCAAACCTTAAACCGTTTTCCAAACAAACGAATATGCGATGCTTTGTTCAAAAATTAGGCGATCTAATTTATACTTGTTTGCTGTGCGTATAACATAGTAAGATTAGCTAATTAAATCAGATTAAGAGCACATATGTTTTCAAAAACAAGATATCACGTTTAGTAGTGGCCGATCTTTGATCGGGTGAGCGGGGGTGCTCATAGCTGACCTTCCCCAATCGTACCCAAGTTCCCGAGCCGGGGTAACTTTGGTGATGACGGACACGTGGCCTTAGGCACGAGTCAGAGTTTCCTAAATTTCCCCAAAATAAAATATTTAGGTGGCGACTCTATATCTGGCAAAGCAGTCCATGTTTGGCACTTCTTTCTAAAAAATCTGTTTTTCAAAATGATTTGTCGGATTTGGACTCTTTGGTGATTTATCGGTCTCGCATTGCACTTTGCGAGATTAGATTCAGAACCGTGACATTTGAGTCTGAACTGTAGTGAGCCCCAAATGAACAAAACAGGATTCCCTCCCGGGACGTTCGGGGACGTCTACAGTTTCTGGCGACTCCGCTGGGGAGTTAGAGAACTTGACTCGAACTCATGATATCTTGTTTTGATTACACTTATGTGTTTCTTTGTATTGCATTTGCATTGGTGCGCCTAGGACACTGTGTTTGCCATCTGCTATTCCTGAACGGTTTGCCGGAGGCTCGCTTTGAGAAACGTGCCATAAGGCTGACCGGTTACGGGCTCTGCCACGATGGGAACACAAACCCCGGTTGTTACCGGGGCACCCCTTTTGACCATTCGACCTAGTGCATATTCGGAATCCGCAGTGACCATTCCAAACTAGGACAGGTTGCTCACCCGATTATAGGTTGTTTGAAACCGCTGCATGCGTAGTGAAACCCTAGCTCCTGACAAAATAGGACAGGGAAACCCTACCCCAACATAGGGGCGTTTTTGGCTCTCATTTGCTTGTTATGTGCTTTTAGAGTTGTGCCTCTACAGGAATGCATATATTAGTTTGCAAGTTTGGGTATCAGGCCTGCGAGCATCAGTATCTGTATTTCGAGAATCAATTATATCCGTGGGTATCAGATTCAGTTTTTGAGCAGTGATTTTGGGGAACAGTGATCAGTAGTAGAGTACAGTTATTCAGCTATGCCTATATTAGTTTTGATGAAATTTGGGCTGAGATGCTGCCTGTTTTCTCTTTCAGGGGGGGAGTTTCAGAGATTCAGTACAGAATAGTCAGTATTCTCCTTTGTTGAGGCAAGACCAGTCAAGGCTTACCAATTCATCTGATCCGTTAGTCACCAGTTACATCATCTCCGTTCAGTTCAGTGGACTTATGATGGCACAAAATTCAGAGGAAATTATGGTTATGGCAGCCGCATTGGACCAAGGAATCCTCTTGCAGGATGAGACCAATGTTGAAATACCACATCTGTCTAGGTCGCCTGCCGCGGGCTCAATCTGGGAATCCCAGTTGTTTCAAGCTCGTGAACCTACCACATTTGAGTTAATGGGAATGATTGGCGACCTTCAAAGATCTGTGGCTGATCTAGTCTACGAAATGTCAGCCCCACCACCAATTGCATCGTATGCCGGGAACTTTGTGCCGCAGGAGCCCCCGCTACTAGGGTGAATTGTAATTGAGCTCAGCCAACCTGAAGCTGTCTCAAACTCCAGCAATGATATGCCAGCGACAACGGGGCTTCATACTGAAGCAGCAACCCAAACCACCCACCAAGCTGAGGCTAGTGGAAAGAACGAGATGAAAGTGGATGCAGATCCCTATGCACAACTCCAGCAAGCTATTGAGGCTCTGAAAGCCGGAGGGTTGAATAAGCAGCAAGTATTCGCAGCTGTGGCTAAGACTGTGGATGATATTTTTCCCGTTCAGACTGAGAGCAGTTCAAGCCAAAGGGAAAATCGGGATAAGGACTGTCGTGCCAAAACAGTTCCTTCCAATCCTGACCCTGCACCTGGGAAAGATCAGAGAGCCAAGGCAGCACCTGCTGATCCTTTTGCTAGTGCGTCCAGCAAAGGTCCACAGACTTCTAAGTATCTGCCTCGAGGGCGCAGGGTCTTTCATGCCCTCTACATGCCTTTGTCTAAGGCTCTTCGAATCCTCACTGAGAAGGGTCATCTCAAACCCCTCGAGCCTCGACCTCTCTCGAGCAATCTCCCTCTCTCACATGATGCTACCCAGTACTGTGCATACCATCAACAAGCTGGTCACACAACTAACAATTGCTTTCGTCTTTGCCACGAAGTGCAAGACTTGATCGACAATGAGGTCATCCTCCCGCTAAGCTCAGCAAAGTCTGTTACCACTGAGTTGTTGGACTTCGAAGATAATTCAAGTATGTGATCAGGGGTCGGACCACCTGCGTGCAGTGCTCAGTTTGCTTCAAAATTGGCGTGTGGCACGCACTGTCTTGAGCATTTGCGAATGCTAGTTTTTTTTGTAGTTTCTGACTTGGGTGTTGAGTCAGTTTCGTGTTGTTTTGAGTCTGTCTCTTTATTTTGAGTCAGTCTTTTTGTTTGGGGTCTGTCTTGTTGTATCGAGTTAGTCCTGTTGTACAGGAGTCGAGTGATTCCGGGGATGTTACCTCGGATGTCACTATTTTGTTTTGTGCTTGTCTTTTTGCTTTCTTTTGGGTCTGTTTCTACCACGGAGCCAGTTACACCAGAAGATCTGAATAAAACAGCTGCGGCTTTCATGTTTTTGTGCTTATTGCTACTTTGAGCCTGTTATGCCAGCAAGTTTAGAATGAAACGACAGTGCATTCCACCTGCTCTTTTGTGCCTTTTAAGTCATTGCATCGACCCAAGTTTTTCAAAACCTTTTTGAACATTGTAATGAAAACGAAGAGGAAGGAATTCCTCAGGTTTTGTAAAATTTGATCAATTGAGAGAAAGAGAGGCGTGCTAAGCCCTTAATGATTGAGATCATGCTTGTTAGTGTGAGTACTGAGAAGGATCCTGGCTTGATCCAGATTGGTTCTGCATTGTCATCAGCGCGAGCAATTAGTCGCTTTCTTAAAAGATTTCAAAAAATGTTTTGCGCGATCTTGCAAAGACCTGTGTGGAATCGCTCTTGAGATTATGTAGCCTAGGATCGCTCTCAACCTCGAGATTCAACCCTTTTGCTCTCAAAACCTTGAATTTGGGTTCAGAATGTTCAAAACTCAACCACAATGTGAGGCTTGTATGGCCAGATCATAAGCACCCCTCGAACTAGAGGCAAAAATGTCCGTTGCGCTTGAAGAGCCAAAGATGGACCATTCAGCAAATCAATGAAGACTAGCAAGAAAGCCAAATCCCAGAAGGGAAGAAAGAAGAAAGTTTTATTAAAGAACAACCGAGTTCCTATCCACAACACTAGGGGCAAAGTCAGCCCCCATTGGATGGACTTCTACATCATCAGCAGACAGCAACCATTCTCCTGGATTCGGATGGCTTCGAGACCCTAAAACCATTTGGCATGGACAAAGCTACACTTTTACCCTTGAGAGGCTCGCTAGGCCGAAAACCCAAAAGGGCGGCCCAGGCAAAAGTTAGAGCAAGAAATAAAAAAGAAAAAAGAAAAAGAAAAAAAGAAAAGACAAAAAAAGAATGAAAAAAGAGATCAAAAGAAATAAAAAGAATAAAAAGAAAAGAAAAACAAAGCTCGCAAGGTTGAAAACCCGGAAGGGCGGCCTTGGCAAAAGTTAGAGCGCAAAATGAGAGGTTAAATACCCGAGTGTACCTTAACCAGAACTACGTAAGGCTTGATTCCCATGTTTGGGATACATAGGCAACTCTATTTCGAAGTCCAGCCACAAACACTTCCAAATTGAGTGTGTCCATGTAATGGTTTCGATTGTCTTTGCCTTCTCTGTATCCGAGAGTTCGGTTGTAACCGTCACTTTGAGGACTGTTTACTGTATGTTGCGACGCTATTCAGACAAGGGGCAACTTTCCGTTGCCACAAGTCGCCGTTCAAACAAGGGGCAACTTTCCGTTGCCATGCAGTGTTCTTCAGATAAGGGGCAGTTTTCCATTGTTGTGGATCCGAGGTTGTGCATCTCAAGGGTAGGTTCCGTGCTTGTTGAGCAGTGGACGTTTGCAAAAATAGTTTTTGAGAATTTTTACTGAGATAGACTAGTTTTCTCGAAAATTATTCCATTTTTCCAAAACCGGACCATTTCTTGGATCCAAAAAAGGAAAATTTTCAGTGCTCATAGCCTAACTTGCATGATTTTGAATCAGAAAAGTTGAACAAGCATGTTAATCAAACTTTTATATTGATTGAAATTGTTTTAGTAAAAAACCAAAAAATGGTCAAAATGATGAACTAGGGGCACAGTTAAGTTAGGTGTTCTGTCTTTTCCCCATTATCAACGTTCTTGCCAGAAAGGGCACCATATTCGCCAGAAAGGGCACGACTGAGGTTAACAACAAAGGGCTGAAAGCTCTGAACCCATGATTTCCCGTTCATCCATCAACCACCCAAGGGAGGGATTGAAAAATGAGAGATTGAAGAATAGAGAGATGTGTGATGAGAGAAAAAGTGAGAAAAGGGCTTTTCAGAAAAATAAAGATTGAGTGCCAGAGTGATGTGAGAATCACAAATGAGAAAGGGTGGAAAACAATACCCGAAGAAACTGGCTCCTCATGACCAGGAGGTCTCTTCTCTTTGTAACATGTCTGTGTGTCGTGTCTTTTGTTTCGTTTGTCTCGATTCTTGTCTTGAGTCATTTCGAGTGTTTCTCGATGTGTCTAAATTGTTTACCTTTTGTTAGTCTTTGTTGAGTCGTTTTGACTGTGGTCAGTTGTAGGCTCAATACCCGGTTGGGAACCCTTTTCTCATTACAATTTCAAAAATAAATCGTTTTGTGCTCAGAGTGCTGTGTCATTCTCCATATTTGTGCAAAACAGAATTTGTTCTTTCAAAAACTGCAGGGTTCAACCCAGGTCACACGAAAGCAGTAAACATATGGGCTCCAGATTGCGACTGAGGGTGTTTCAACTTCCGCCAATTCCATCTTTGCATCCCGTCTGTTCAAATTGAACTATTGGTTCGAAGTGCGCTGTGTGCCGAATAAACCAAGCATTGTGTTATGGGCTGTATGTTTAGAATGAGCAGTGCGTTATATGAGCTGTGTGTGTGCCCTGTGTGCCGAATAAACCGAGCGTTGTGTTATAAGCCGTATGTTCAGGATAAGCAATATGTTGTATGAGTTGTTTTGTCGTTAGCCAGTTCGCTACACGGTTATTACTATACAAATGCTTAATTTTCAGACAAAAGGTCAATCTCATTTGCGTTGTTGTATAATGTAATGTGATGCGATGCGGTGCATAGAATGTACAAATGTAACACTTTTTTTAGCAAAAGCTTGTTTCATTCCATCATCTTTTCAAGTACAAAGTTTTAAAGAAAACAAAACCTGCCTACGGCAGTACAAGGTGCTCAAGTTACAAGCAACAAGAAGGAAAATAAAACAAAAAGGAGAAAAAAAATAAAGTGTCTGAACAAGGCAAGCAAAAAGGAAAGCAGCAAGGTGTCTGGATCAGCATCAAATGGCCTCAGGCATGGAAGCCGGTCCTGGTCCTCTTCCTGGACGAGGGTCCAGGATCACCGCCACCATCTCCGGAGTCCAAATCTGAGTCATCTCCGGCCTCGCCCTGGGACGACTCCGCCTCCTCGTCAGAATCATCAGCGGAGGGCTCTCGAGAACTGCTCTTAGCTTGGGTGCGCCCATGTCTGCCTCACCTGTGGAATGTCATCCTCGGCCTGGCTCTCCCTCCTCCTCTAGCAGGAACAGATAGTCCAGTTAGAGCACCTCCCGCGGCCGATATCTGGAATGGGGCCTGAAAAGACAAATGGTAAATAGATCAGTAATGCTATGCAAAACAGAGTATGAATACCGAGTACAGTGTACGGGTACAGGGTATGAGTACAGTGTATGAATGTGATGAACAGTGTATCAGTACAGAATGCAGTGTATGAGTACAGTGTATAAATGCTATGAGCAGTGTATTAGTACAGAATACAGTAATTGAGTGCAGTATATGAATGTTATGAGTAATGCTGTGAGCAGTCTGTGGGTTACAGTGTATCAATGCCGCGAGGGCCGTGCAACAAGTGTTGTGTTGATAGTGCGATGCATCAGATTATGTAGAGTTTGGGATTGTGGTTGGAAGAGCTTACTGGGATACTATAAACAGCCAGCAGGTCGAGACTCCGCTGTAGCATCCCCATCACGGAGGCAGTCAACTCCAGAGACTGACGAGTGTACTCAGCGAAAGCCTGCAAAAGTGTTAGAAGTTTCAGTATTCTGCGGAATATCAAGAGAAATGAAATAAAATGACTGTACAGGATGCAAAGTGTAGTAATACATACCGGAGGCAAACCGTGGAATCCGACTAGCTCGTGATCAGCCGGAGGGGGAGCGATGGGGATCTGGTAAGTCTCCGCACCCTGCCCTCGGCATGTCATCATAGTAGGCAGCTCGGGTCACCCAACTCTCTGCCCTCTCCGGGGCCCACTCCTACCTCGAGCCTGAGGTGCCCTCGATGCCCCCGCTCCTGCTGCTGATGCCGCTAGCCTCTCTCACTCAGCTCGACGAGCACCAGTTAAAGGCCGCATGATGTAAGCCTAAATGTACTCGGCATAATCGCTCTCGTCTCTAAAGCCCTCCGAGTCCCAACTGATCGTATAATCCACCATCTCCTCGAAGGTGTATCTCTCAGTATGCCTCATATGGGTAGGAGGCGGCCTCGGGACTACCTGCTCCGGTAAGCCAAGGGTCTGCCGCAAGAAGCGTTCACCCAAGTACCAAGCACGGCAGACTGGGCCCTCTAGTAAGACTCTAAACCGGGCAGTCTCTCGAGAACCGGCATACCGCTCCCGAACTGCGATAGGCAACGAAGCCCACGGCTGCTAGGTGATCTGTAAATGGCAGGATATACAGTTTGTTATCCGCTATTTAAAGTACATTGCAAAGCAAAGCCAATAAACCAAAATGTTTGACATACCTCGACTGCGGTGATGGTGTCAAAGTAGCGGCGGAAGAACATGAAGGGCTCCCGCAGCCTCCGCTCACACCTCACGTCAAAGCGATGGGAAAAAGGGATCATGGGGGGCATCTCCTCGTCTGGTACTGGGGCAAGCCTCGGGAAGTAGGCATACACCCACAACTGTATAGTGTGATAGAACAGATACGAGCATGCTTATCAGATAAAGCAGTATGCAGATAAAGTAGAAAGCGGTATATGTAGTGTATTGTGCAGTATGTGCAGTGTACAACCAGTGTAAAGCAGATTACATGTGTGCAATGTATAGAGTACAAATAATGTAAAGCGGAAATGTAAAGCAGAGAAAGAAGGTGTACCTCCCAGGCTCACCAGTAGCCTCCAAGCAACTGCCCGCTGAGGCGGGAGGATGAACTCATATATCCGTAAAGGGTGGCCAAGCCCGTGCCACCCCAGTCATAGCGGCGGATCTGGGTCACATCCACAAGTGCGCTCAGCAAGTAGAGGGCGACGGTGTTCGCCCTGTCGGCGAAAAGCGTGGTCCCCAGCAAAAACATAATGAAACCACGAGCGTACTGCTCCTCCTCCTCCCCGGTAGTAGGCACCTGGATCCGGAAGTGATCCTCGAACCATGAGTATCGCACAAACCCTACTCGAGCGAGATGTGGCTGAGCGCCGAGCAAGTATAGCTGAGCGGCGTCCCACTCGTCCATGTCTGTATCAAAGGGGATCGGATCACCCCCCACTCCGATGCCTGTGTGCATGGAGAAGTCGAAGGGAGTCATCGTCATCTCCCCGGTGGCAGAAAGGTGGAAGGAATCGGTGGTATCCCACCACCTCTCCACCAGAGCAGCAAGAAGGGGCCTGCTCGCAGTGAGGCGCGAGAGTCCCATGCAGAAGGTCCCAAAGCTGGCTCGGTCAACAATGCGACGAACTGCGTCAGGTAGCTCCATGTACCAACCTTGGGCGACCGTGTTCCCATACCTCCGGAAGGCATAGGAATCTCCCTGTGATCAAAATAAACAAGTTGTGAAGCAGCGTTACAAATACAGTGTTGAATGTGCTCAGAATCAGTGAGAATACAACGGGTGTACACGTATTCAGATTCAAACAGATATCGGGTGCAAGTGTGCTCGCAATGAACTACAACGTATGATGTATCAGTGTATTTTAGTGGTTCAATGAGAATACAGCATGTGTACACGTGTTTAGATTCAAACAGCTATCGGGTGCGGGTGTGCTCGCAGTGAACTACAGCGTGTGATGTATCAGTCTATTTTAGTGGTTTAGTGAAAATACAGCGTGTGTACATGTGTTCAGATTCAAACAGATGTCAGGTATGGATGTGTTCACAGTGAATCACAGCATGTGATGTATTAGTGTGCCTGAGTTAAGTAGTTAAATAACATAATCGACTATTGCAATTATATGTTCTACTTTGCAGAAAAAGAAACATGGAAGAGTGTACCTCAGAAGCACCATAGGACAGATGTGACTCTGGCTCGGCAGTAGAAGCTCTAGTGGGGCGCCTCGTGCATAGCTCCGAAAATGACGGAGGCTGTCAGGAGGAAGCACATGTATCGCCGGCCTATAGGTCGCCGGATCGAACGGCCGGATGTGAAGTGGCAGGAGCTTGGCCTCAGGGTCCATGTCCAACTCTAGGGGAGCCCCACCGCCTGGGATGTCGTTTTCCATGTCAAGAATAGTGTGAAAATGGCCGAAAATGCGAAAATCGGGCAAGAATGTGAAAAGTCAACCCTAAGGTCAACCCCGAGAGGGTGAAAAATGGGCGAAAAGGTCAGAGTCCAAAAAAGGCACGAGAATCGAGGTAAACTTGGGGAAAACAAACCCCAAGTGGTGGAAATCGAGAAAGAGACACCGAAACTAAATTTGTTCTGCTCAAAACGTGCGAAACGAGGAGGTTTTCGCGAATTGAACGACGAAAAAGTGACAAAAACAAGAGAAAAGTGTGGATTGAGGGTTGGAAAATAACCTAGAGAGAGAGGGGAGAGATTTTCGACCAAGAGAGAAGTGGAAATATAGGGTTTGAGGCCCTATATTTAAAGACCCGTGGCCAATTGACAAAATTGCCCCGACACAGCAATTTTTGGCAGGTCGGCCAAATTGTTAGCCGGTCGGCCAAATATTTGGCCGGTGACCTTATTTCTTGGCCGGTAGATGGCCGGTGGTCTTTCCTTGAGGCCGGTGAGCCTCCCACACCCTTGGTTGGGTCATTTATGGGGTTTTGAACCTTCATTTCTCGAGGCAGTGCAAGGAAATGCACTTTTGAACTTCAATCGGCCTTCGTGTTGACCTCGAACCGTGTTTCCAGTATGCGATGCTCAATACGCACAAGGTGTATCCTTTTCATATCCTTTGGTATCTTGTAAGGTTCAATAACCACTTTAAATGCATTGCATTGCATGTTTTGTCTTGCTTATGATAAACATGCATAGGTTGCATTGTTATGCACTGTTCACGTGCGTTGTCACGCGTTTGAGCTCATTTGCATTGTCATGCATTTCAATACTGTGCATTCTCATGCACGTTTCAATTTGCATTGTTATGCGTTCCCTTGTCATGCATTGTCATGTATGTTTCTCATTTCGCATTGTCATGCATCTCTCTATCGTGTATTGTCATGCATTTTCTCATTTGCATTGTCATGCATTTCAGTACTGTGCATTGTCATGCACGTTTCAATTTGCATTATTATGCGTTCCTTTATCATGCATTGTCATGCATGTTTCTCATTTCGCATTGTCATGCATCTCTCTATCGTGTATTGTCGTGCATGTTTCTCATTTGCATTCATTGCATATAGAATATATATTGCATTGTAGTTTGCATGCATTCACTGCATCATCCATCTGTGGCTTGCGCCTTTCCATGTTGAGCTTGGTCTGGTATGTGCCCATACTTTTCACGTTGAAGCATTGTTATGTTATTATGTGTGCGCGCCTAGTGTTGAGGGTGACGGCACCATTTCCGTGTTAGACGTGGTTTGTTTGTGTCCATGCCTTTCCTAGGAAAGATACGGTTTGGACGCGCGCCTTATCCGCTTCATTCATTGCATATAGAATATATATTGTATTGTAGTTTGCATGCATTCACTGCATCATCCATCTATGGCTTGCGCCTTTCCATGTTGAGCTTGGTCTGGTATGTGCCCATACTTTTCACGTTAAAACATGGTTATGTTATTATGTGTACACGCCTAGTGTTGAGGGTGACGACACCATTTCCATGTTAAACGTGGTTTGTTTGTGTCCATGCCTTTCTTAGGCATGATGTGGTTTGGCCGCGTGCCTTATTCAATTCATCCATTGCATTCGTTGCATTGTAGTGTGTTGCATCCAGCATTTAGGATCATAATCTTTCCTCAGCAGATCATTCCTTACTTAGATCATGCCACCCGATTACTTGTATTTTGTGTTCCGTCTACAAGCACATAGTTCTGCATGTGTACGCGCCTATTCCACTAAAGGGATTGTGGTTTGAGGGTGTCGACACCTTTTCTATGGTAGACGTAGTTTGATTTTGCATCTCCATCCCTTTATGATATTTGTGAGGTTTTGTACTGCTTGTGGTTTGATCATCTCAAATACATTGCATATCATTTGCATTGTTTCAATACATTATATATTATTACATTGTTTTGTAATATTGCATATCACCTTGCATTGTTATGTACTTCTCATTTCATTGTTCCTATACACATTGCTTGCGTTAATTGCGCATGCTTTACTTACATGTGTATATATATTTTCAGGTGGTTACACATTGTACACGTTTCCGCGTGTGCTTTACTTACATGTGTTCATACCTTGCTTGCTTTACACATTACATGCGTTTCCGCGTGTGCTTTACTTACATGTGTTCATGCATATTTCAGGAGGTTACACATTGCATGCATTTCCGCGTGTGCTTTACTTACATGTGTTCATTCCTGCTATACACATTGCTTGCGTTAATTGCGCATGCTTTACTTACATATGTATATATATTTTCAAGTGGTTACACATTGTACACATTTTCAAGTGTGCTTTACTTACATGTGTTCATACCTTGCTTGTTTTACACATTGCATGCATTTTCGCATATGCTTTACTTACATGTGTTCATGTATATTTCAGGAGGTTACACATTGCATGCGTTTCCGCGTGTGCTTTACTTACATGTGTTTATTCCTGCTATACACATTGCCTGTGTTATTGCGCATGCTTTACTTACATGTATATATATTTTCAGGTGGTTACACATTGTACACGTTTCCGCGTGTGCTTTACTTACATGTGTTCATACCTTGCTTACTTTACACATTGCATGCGTTTCCGCGCATGCTTTACTTACATGTGTTCATGCATTTTCAGGAGGTTACACATTGCTTGCGTTAGCGCGCTTGCTTTACTTACATGTGTTCATTCCTGCTATACACATTGTCTGCGTTGTCACGTGTACTTTACTTACATGTGTTCAAGTTCCTTTTATTTCACACATTGTACATGTTGTCGCGTGTACTTTACTTACATGTGTTCTAGTTCCTTTTATTTCACACATTGTACACGTTGTCACGTGTACTTTACTTACATGTGTTCAAGTTCCTTTTATTTTCACACATTGTACACGTTGTTGCATGTGCTTTACTTATATGTGTTCAAGTTCCTATACACATTGTACACGTTGTCGCGTGTACTTTACTTACATGTGTTCGTCATTATCTTCACTTTCACACATTGTATGCATTGTCGCGTATGCTTTACTTATATGTGTTTGTGCCTACCTAGCATTGTTATGTTTGTTTCAAATCGCATTGTTATGCGTCCTACTCGGCTTGCGTTGTCGCACATGCTCTCCTTGCATTGTTTTGCGTCTAATCCGCATTGTTATGCGTCATACTTAAGTTGCATTGTCTTGCATCCCTTTACCTACGTTGTCTCGCACGTCACTTGCATTGTTATGCACACTTCACCTACGTTGTCACGCACTTCTCACTTGCATTGCTATGCATGTTTTCTAACGATGTTGTACTTGTTAAGTTTTCTTTCTTTTTCAGGCACGATATTGTATATATGGTTCATTTGAAGCTGGCACGACCAGACGAACCACACAGGTATTGTCTCCTCCGTGTGAGACGTAGCGAGAGTTGAATAATTCTCTTACATCCTCTTTGCATTGTAGTGTAGTTTGGTATATGCTAGCTTAAAACTGTCACATGTTATACTTCGTTACAGCTTTCTTCGCATGATCATGAGTTATGCTCGGCTTTGTGCATTGTTCTTGTATTCTACCCCTGCCTTCGAGCGTATATCTTTATCTGTATCTTGTATGCTATGTCTAAGTCTTCGGCCTTGTCAAAAATGGGTCGTCTCCGGGTTTTGACATTCACTCCCGTCATTGTTATGACTTTCGAGTTCTGTCAAAGAGGGGCAACTGTAGACACCCCATTTTTGACCGTCCTCAAGACTTGGATGTCACCGTTTGAACACTCGGTGATCATCCATGTTCGTGTTCGTCTTGAGTTCTCGGAGGTTTCGATCGCGCGCCTTGCCTCAAGACCTCTCGACTTGTTTGCTTTGTGCTTGGTTATGCACCAAACACTTGTGTTTTTGCTTCTGAGGGCGGGGGATGGCTTGTTGGCCATCCCCACACCTCATCGGCCTTGGCTTGAGGCCACCGGCCCTGTTTTCTTTCTACCGGCCAAAGGTGTTGGCCGGTCGGCAATGGTTTTGGTCGGCCGGCCATTTTTTTTGGTCAATCGGCCATATTTTCCAGCCGACCCCTTTCCATCTGCTTTTGGCAGATATTTTATGCTGGCTGTCACAGCTGGTATCCACATTACACCCCTTCCATACACGTGTATGGAGGGATTTGCTCCCTTATGTTAGCTTCTCCAAGAAGCTTAGGAATTGAATTCCTATAAAAGGGGAGGCCCTCCTCCCTTCTCAGAGGTTCTGAAAATTAGGGTTAGGAAGTTTGTATCTATCTATCTCTATAGTTCCCTCTCTTTGCCTTTGTGTGTGTATTTTGTGCTCTAAAGTGACTTTTGTTCACACTATTGCACACAAACACCTAGCATTACACCATCCTTGGTTGCTGAGGCTCTAAGGAGTTGTTTTCAGAGTTCTTGGGCTGGTTTTGATCTAAGGAAGGTGCTGGAGTGGTGTTCTTGAAGAGGTTCTTCAAAGGTGAGAAACTACCCTCTTTATTCTCCATTTTTGCACAAGCTTTTAGCCTATCTTGCATCTTTTTTTAAGCTTAACTTATAACTGATAAAAGTTCTATTTTTAAGTGCTTAAGATAGTTGTTTAAGATCACTTTGGTGTTTGGGGTTGTTTACCCCCTCTTAGGCCTTGTTTGGCCTCTTTTTGTGCCTTTCTTTGTGAGCTCCGGGACCACCTTGTATTGGCCTTCTCACCACTGAAATCCAGAGGGATTTCAATGGTGGGGATGGTGTTTTGAGGTCCTAAGAATGAGAGGGCCATCCCCTCTCCTTATTGTCTTCAATACTTGTCATATTTGCCTCATATGTAAGCACCTTTGTTAAGTTCATGTTGACCATGTCTTAGCTGGTATTTGTGGTTGTTTTTCCATGATACAACTCTGTTTTGAGTTGGTTTAGACATGCCATGTATGCTTCAAACACTTGTCTTGTAATCTCATGTTTTGGCCTTAACATGCATCATGTTGTAACATGTCTTTCTAGCATGATTTTGGCTCGACTTCAAGAAACTTTTATCCATGTTTTGGTATGCTTGAGGTCTGATTTTGGTTGTTTGGGTCATCTATGACTTGCTTTGTATAGCTACCATGTAATCTAGCTTGTAGGCTTTAAGTGTTGAATCCTCTAGCATGCTCTACTTGCATCATTTCAGTGGTTTGGCATCACCTAGAATGTCATTTCAGTCCATATAGTATGCTTGAATACTTGCATTTATCACCTATTCCATGCCTTGGATAGTTTGTGTTTCATGCCTCATGAATGTGTCATTGCGTATGCCATCATGCTTAGGTCATTGGGATGCCATCTAAGTGGGTTTTTGGGTTCATTTTGGTATGCCATAACTCTGTTTTGGGTCGCTTAAATCATGCCATGTTTGGTTGTATTAGGTGTAGTGTAACACCTCTTTGATGGCCTTGCATGCCTCATGATTTTGCCCCTTTGTTTTAGCTTGTTTTGGCTTTGGTCATTGCATGTTTTAGGCTCACTTTGCCATGATTTAGGACTGTTTTGGGTTATACTTGCCATATGCTCTTTGTTTAGTATAGCCTTTGTTCAAGTCACTTGCCTAGTTTTAAGCCTTAAGCCTTAATCATGCATGCTTGATTTGTTCATGTGATTTGGCATCACTCATAGTATCATTTCAGAGCATGTACTGTTGTCACATTTGCATGCATTCCATTCCTTTTAAGCGTTCTTAAAAGTTGCTCCTTGATGCTTAAGTGTTGAGGCCAATTACCATGCATGTTTGTATGTGATTTTGTCCCTTATCTCTTAGCATATTGGCCACTGTTACGGACCTATTAGAGAGTTGTCTATCTTGGTGTAAGTCCATCCTTTGCATGTTGTTGCATGCTTGCCTTGTGTGTTGTTGCATACTTGGCTTCTTAACATGTTGTTGCATGTTTAAGTGGTATTGTATTTGGCATGCATCGCTTGTTAAGTTGCCTAACATGTTGTCACATGTTTGCCTCACATGTTATTACATGCTTGAATGTTGTCACATGTTTGCATGTTTGTTCACATGCTCATGTTGCATTAGTTTGCTTGCATGTTTAGGTTGCATAGCATTGTGCATGTTTGCATCCCTTGCCTCTTGATAAGTCATGATAGAGGTTGGGGCTCTCCTAGGTATTTGTGTGCATTTCATTTGACATCAAAATGCACATTTGGCACCTTGGGTTGTCATGCATTGGAATGCGTGATTGATGGCCCAAGGGTCGAGAACCATCCTCTTTTGAGTCTCAAACATGATAAGAAGGGTGGTTGTGCAAACATTACTTTGAAAATGCATTGCCATGCCTTGTCTGTCCTCTGTTGCAGCAAAACAGGATTCTGTAGGAAGATATGGCCGGTCGGCCATCTTCAGTGCCGGTTAGCCATTAATTGTTAGCCGAGATTACTACAAATGGTCGATGACCAGTTTCCCATGGCCGGTGGCCTCACCTTTTGGTCGGTGACCTCCCACAACCCTCAGAAGGTGATTCAGAAGTACCCTTGAGACTTGTAAAGTTTTCAGAGGTGCAAAGCAATGTAAACAGAGGCAGCATGAGTATGGCGATGGATTTCCGAGCGAAGTCGAGCATGCATTCATTTGCCCCTCTTCCCGAGGCCTCTTTACTGCTTTAGTAGCTTAGTTAATTTCTTTAATTAATTAAGTATTGTGTAATATTTAATTAGCTTGTTAGTTAATTAATTTGTATTATTCTTTCGGTCCCTCCCTCGAGAAGGCGCAATTGTGTAATAAGCATGCGTGTGTGCGATGCATGCCTTCCAACCTCCACTTCTTTCTCTCTTTTACTTAACCGCTTACGATGGTTAGTTCTAGGTCATTTTCAGTTAACATCCTTATGCTATGCATGTTTGCATCATTCATCTGTATTGCATGCACCGGGCTCGGCGCATCATGCTAATTGCATAGTATTTCAATTCCAACTTGAATACGTGTATCGAGTTGTCGCATTTCACATGCCATTCTTAGATTAGCTGAGCCTATTCTAGTTGCATTTTGCTTGTGATGCATTAGCCATTTTAACATGGACTTGGATCATACATTTGATTACTAACATGCTCTTTGTTTTGGCTTGGAGTACACTGTGAGTGTTTATGCTTTAGTATCTTGCATGTGTGTAAGTGTCAACATAATAGCATGCTTACCATGAGGCTAATTGCTTAGGTGATATAACTGCCTAAATGTCTGTGGGTGAAGGTTGGGTTGCTTGAATTGAGACAATTCATTGAAATCCGTAATTTAGCGTACTTATGAGTAGCAAACCTTAAACCGTTTTCCAAACAAACGGATATGCGATGCTTTGTTCAAAATTAGGCGATCTAATCTATACTTGTTTGCTGTGCGTATAACATAATAAGATTAGCTAATTAAATCGGAATAAGAGCACATATGTTTTCAAAAACAAGATATCACGTTTAGTAGTGGCCGATCTTTGATCGGGCGAGCGAGGGTGCTCATAGCTGACCTTCCCCAATCGTACCCAAGTTCCCGAGCCGAGGTAACTTTGGTGATGACGGACACGTGGCCTTAGGCACGAGTCAGGGTTTCCAAAATTTTCCCAAAATAAAATATTTAGGTGGCAACTCTTTATCTGGCAAAGCAGTCCATGTTTGACACTTCTTTCTAAAAAATCTGTTTTTCAAAACGATTTGCCGGATTTGGACTCTTTGGTGATTTATCGGTCTCGCATTGCACTTTGCGGGATTAGATTCAGAACCGTGACATTTGAGTCCGAACTGTAGTGAGCCCCAAATGAACGAAATGGGTTTCCCTCCCGGGACGTTCGGGGACGTCTACAGTTTCTGGCGACTCCGCTGGGGAGTTAGAGAACTTGACTCGAACTCATGATATCTTGTTTTGATTACACTTATGTGTTTCCTATTCCCTTCGTTGGACTAAAGCTGCACTCGGGACTGAGGGACTACTGATACCGATGGTCACCCAAGAGGGCCCAACCCACGGATCAGGACCCAGTCCATGTCCCAGCAATCAAAGCCCCATAACTCTGAGAAATCAACACTAGGCCAGGACTAATAACATTTAAACACTTGCCAAACAGAGGCCTAGACATGTAAGCAGACAAAGATCTTGCAAAGTTATTACACCACACATCAACCATTAATGAAGCTCTCACAGCATTAAATACTATAACCCTTCACGTCAGAGGAGACAGACTCACCATGAACGATGCGAGCTAGAATATTGACTTTCAACCAACATGACAGTCCGAAGTGGATAAGGAAATGATGAGCAAATGATACAAGGAAGTTTCCAAGACACATTAAAGGTTAAGTTCTTCATTTTCTCCCTCTTCATTTCTTTACACAGTTAATCTCTCTTATTCTAACTCGATCGTTGGAGGGTCCGCTGGGGGATTACTGTAATAACCCTAATCTGCAATTAGCCACTAATCAATAATTAAGGATGTTAATTAAGTGGATAAAATAAATTATGGGTTTATTATGTAATTTGCATGATCTTTGGCTTCCTATCTGTTACTTGTAGAAATATCTGTCTGGAATTTCGCTTAATATGAAAATTGAAAGCCTTATCGGCATCTGAAATCGGAATTAGTTTCATTAATATGTCATTTGGAATTTTTAGAACACCATGGCAAATTTTATTAAAAATTGATTTAGTCTGATTCATTAAGTTGTGTTTGGTTAGCCTGATGTTCTAATTAATGTATTATAGCATCATAAATATAAATATGAGCCCCTTAAACTCATTTAAGCTGATCCTTGTCCATTTTGAGTGCAAAAAATCTGAGAATTTCTTTTAGAGAGAGAGAGTGTGTGCAATTCTAGAGAGAGAGAAGAAGAGATTGAAGAAGAATTGAAGATCTTGGCTAAGATACATCAAAACTAAGCTAGAGCTAGATTAGTTCAAGACTATAGGTATGAATTCAACCCCTAATTTATGAATCTAAGTTATCAACTTGAAGATTATGTGTTTAAATGTGTACATTGAGCTTAGGATAAGGAATTGGGCTACAATTCATGCATACATGCCCATGTAGGTGTTAATTCACCATGTTAGCTTTGAGTTTCATCAAGTTGGTAAGTCAATCCCATGTTTTTGAAGTCTTGAAAGAGAATTTGGATGAGAAATCCACATGCATGCATATTTATATGGAGTTTTGACATGTTGAGTTTGATTTTGAGCATTTTAATCGTTACCATAAGTTATTTGGTACATGCATGTTGGAATTACCATGTTTAATCACTTGAATACATGTTTTGGGAAGGAATTTCTTACATGCGTGGGGGTTTATGAGCTCAATTTGCTAGTTTCATGAGTTTTGAAGAAAAGAGTTTGAAAGATTTCACATGCATGTTTTGCTTCTTGAATTTCAAGATGAATTGTGAGCTTTTGGCAAACTCTTGGGCCATGATTTTATGAAATGATCCTTAATTCTTCATGTTTTACAAGTTTACTATGTTATCTCAAGTTTTGGGGCCCAAGAGATGTGTTTTAAAGAGTTGAATTCGAGTTTTGAGCCTGGTGACCAAATCTGGAAATTCCAGAATTTGCATCTACGCTCGAGCATAGGAGTTCACGCTCGAGCAACCACTCTAAGTGCGTGCACTTCCGCTCGAGCGACCAGAAGTACGCTCGAGCGTGAAATGCAAGCTCCCAGAAGTTTCCTATCTTTGCAGACCGCTCGAGCGAAGGAAGTCTCACCGATTGGAGCTAACTTGTGTCTTCAACTCCTTCACTATTCTTCTTCTGTTCCTCATGCTTTTCTCGTGTTCTTAAACTCTAACTCCCATAAACGAGTCTAGGGCATGATAACAGTAGCCACACAGTGTTGAAAATGAGGTTAGGCTAAGGTTTTTGTCCCATTTTGATTGACATAAAATGTCTTTGTCCCTTGCCTTCGACACTGTTCACTATTTTCTGTGATGAACATGTGAGAATCTGGGACAGACCGACTACAAACATCCGTTTGATCCAAAATCATAACTTAACCGAGCAAGTTCCTTGTTTGTAGAACTTAGGGGAAAAGCCGAGCTAATAAACGCGCTGGGCCGCTCGATCGAGCTAATAACTGGTTCGCTTGAGTGACCGAGTTGTTGAGCTTACCCATCGAGACCGAGGTGCTCTTGCGTCCAAAGTGATTGAGCTAAAGTCAAGCTTGTTTGCGCACCCGCGCTATCACTTACACTTGGTTTTTAACTGCAGAGTCCTAGGGGACCAGGCACACCAACACAAGGGCTCTCAAAGACTGAGCAGCCACCATGCAAAACTTTGCCAACTTAATACTGCTGTGCCGAACAAGCCAGCCTTCCATGGGGCGCTACCATTTCCTTGTTAACACACCGGGCACGATGACCACGTTCCAAGAAGAGTACGACGTTCCGGCCGATGTGCATTTAGAGCTCAGTGAGGAGGACATAAACCCATGGGGTAGGCTCGAGTCGTGTCCCTTCACCGTGCTAAGTATAGTTGAAGAAGGGTTGCACTTCCCAGTGCAGCCCGTAATGTGTGAGTTTTTGAGACGCACTGGGCTAGCCCCCACACAAGTGTCCACAAACACTTTTAGGATCATAAATGGAGTGGTCGAGCTAAACAACAGGCTATGACTACAATTGGGTCTGGCCGAGATACTGAGTCAATACAAACAAAAGACGGTTATAACTATTATTTGAAAATAAGACCGGGCCGAAAATGATAGCATGCTAGACAAGGACATGCATGATGACGATTTCTTTTGGGTGTCTGGTAACTATGAAACAGTTGACGAGTCCGATTCGTACATCAGCAAGGACTTCGGTTCTTCTTGTAAGCTGATCTTTTTGATTGGTTGATTTTGTTAATATCAATTATGCTGAGCTAATTGCCTTCCTTTTGTAGCTATCAAAAAGTTACAAGCCAATTATCAGTATCCGAACGAAGAGGCGATCAGGTCCGCGTTGAGATATAGGCATCGAGATTACCACGAGCTTCTCGGTTACGTACCGATCTACCATTATTCAGCTTCCCGCAAGAGCAAGGTCATAGACTTTCTATGGGTGCCTTTTCCACCTCCCAACCTAACACTTCCAAACGCTCCCCTCATCCGCTTGACCGAGGAGTAGGAAATCACAAAGAGAAGTCGAATTAAGAACCTCATCATTGCCACTTCAACCAAGCTACCGAGTATCTTTCCTCCTGCTCCATCTGTCAGCCAGAGTTCAGGGACCGTGATTGCCCTGGCCTCTATGGCCACTCTACATACTGAGTCTCGCCGTGCTGGTAAGCGGGCTCGGTCAGCTGACCCCTCAATTAAGTTAGAAGTCGAGCTCAACACCGAGCATGCTTCAATTAAGATCGAACCGATTTTGGCCTAGGAGTCGAAGTTGAAGTACCAGGGAAATCCCATCCCAGCGAATGCTTTGGTGAAGGTTGACAAGGAACACCTCCTCGCTTTTGATCTTTCAAAGTCCCTACTTCTGTCCGAAGACATGGTGGGGACCGAGCACGTGCCAAACACCCAGATAGTTAAGTCCACGGTGAAGTCAATAACCAGGGTAAGAGTTTTAAAAAGATTTTTCGAGTATTTGCTCGGTTTATTTCTTGCTTGGGCTAACCGTTCTTTGTTTTGTTACAGGCCATCCAAAAAACACATCTCGTCATGGGCCGCATTACTAACTTGCAGTAAAAGGTGACCGAGCTAAATGCTGCTAGGAAAAATGTCTCGGCTGAATTGGGCCAAGTTAAGGCTTCACTTGAGATCGCAAATGCTGATAACACGCGACTTCTTGGCCAGCTCAGTAGAGCGGAGCAAGAGAGAGACACCTTCAAGGCCGAGCTCGATGAGGTAAAAAAGGCGAAGAATAAGGCGGTTAATGAGGCCAACAACCTCGATTTCAATGAGGTCGAAGAGAGCTACACAAAGCAAGTCGAAACCACTAAGGACATCTTCTTCAAGTCCTGTTGGAAGACAACTTGTGAGAAGCTTGGTCAAGGACCCGAGACCGAGGTGTTCACCTCTCCACCCCCCGCCTTCCTCCCGAGCTACATAGAAGAAGGCGGTTAGAACCAGACCGGCCAAAGGGAGTGCGACGATGCAACCACCGTGGTGGACTTGGAGAAGGTTATTGCCGAAGCCGGGGATAAATTTGCTGATCTTTCCCCTCTCCCCTAGTTTAGATTTATGCTCTTTTTTGTTTTCTTTTGGAAGTCTTTTGTAACCGGGTTACTTGCTCCAACCTTGTACATGAATTCACAATCAATGAAAGTTTTTCAACTTTTGTGCCACTTGTACTCTTGTAATGTATGTTGTCTTCATTACAACCGTGCTATATACTTGAACAAAGCATCCATTCATGTAATTGGGTAAATCATCCCGGTCATAATAGAAGTTGAACAAAACAACATTCTCAGCCAGACAAAACAGTTCACTAAGTGCTAGCCGGGCAAAAGACCTCAGCTAAACACTTAAAATAGGACTAAACACTTGAAACTGACCAGGTCATCAACTAGTCTAGCCAGGTAAAACACCTTGGCTTAACATTAGGAGTTGAACAAAAGTTGGATAAAAGTTGAACAATTCACCAACGCTAATGACTAAGCAAAATCATCTCAGCTAAAAGCCTGGAGTTGAACAATTCATCAACTCGAAAGACCGACCAAAATCATCTCGGCTACAAGCCTAGGGTTGAACAATTCATCAACTCTAAAGACCGAGCAAAATCATTTTGGCTAAAAGCCTAGAGTTGAACAATTCATCAACTCTCTGATCTGGCAAAAATCACCTCGGCTAAATGTATAGAGTTAAACAATTCATCAACTCTGATGGCCGAGCAAAATCATCTCGGCTAAAAGCCCAGAGTTGAACAATTTATCAACTCTTTGATCCGGGCAAAATCACCTCAGCTAAAAGACAATTGCCCCTTATGCATTCCAAACCAGCAACGATGACAAAATTTCTATGTACAACAATTCATTTCCATCATATACATATTACCATAGTGATTAAAAGAATTACATTGGTAAATTGAGGGGAATGCCTGCCTTTCACAAAAATTACATTAAAAGTTAGAATTAAAAATAGTACAATTTCAAGTTGGCCGCGTTCCATGGTTGAGGTATGGCTTGGCCTTCTAAATCTTCCAGATGGTATGCCCCTTTGCTTGTCAGGCTGGTTATCTTGTAAGGCCCCTCCCAGTTTGCCCCTAGTTTTCCTTCGCCCAGCACTAGAGTGTTGCCCATTACCTTCTACAAAACCCAGTCTCCAACCTTGAATTGTCTAGAGTGCACTGTCTTATTATACTTCTTAGATAGTTCCTGCTGGTATGCCGCGACGTTGACCAGCGCTTTTTCTCTGCGTTCTTCAGCAAGGTCTAATTTAAGGGCGATAGCTTCGGTGTTCAAATCTGGCTCAAAATTTTCGCTTCGGATTGTGGGCATACCGATCTCTAATGGGATGACTGCCTCCATGCCATATGAAGGCGTCTCCTTCGTCGAGCGTCTTGGTGTTGTTTGATAAGCCCAGAGGACATTTAGAAGCTCCTCGGTCTACCTTCATTTGGCTTTCTCTAACCTTTTCTTCGGTCCATCTAAAATGGTCTTATTTGATGCTTCAGTTTGGCCATTAGACTGAGGGTAGGCCGGTGTAGAATTATAAAATTCTATCTTTAGTTCCTCGCAATATCCTCTGAACAACCGTCCATTAAATTGGGTGCCATTGTCGGAGATCAAAGCTTTGGGGACTCCAAGCCGCATTATCACATTCTGCCGGACAAACTTCTTCACATCCTTTTTTTTTTATTGTCGCAAAGGGCTCGGCTCCGACTCATTTGGTGAATTAGTCTATCGCCGCTATGAAGAACTTGCAGTTGCCCGGTGCGGTTGGAAGCGATCCCACTATGTCAAGCCCCCACATTGCGAAAGGCCAAGGACTTGTGAGAGGAAGGAGCTCTTTGGCCGGCTGATGAATTTGGTGGGCGAACTTCTGGCACTTCTTCCATTTCCTCACATATTTATGTGCATCTGTCTGCATGCACGACCACTAGTATCCTTACAAAATAGTGCGGTAGGCTAGAGATCTCCTGTCGATGTGGCTCTCACACATTCCTTCATGGATCTCGAAAAGAAAAGCATCGACTCTGTTTGGGTGAACGCACTTGAGGTATAGACCGGTGAATGACTTCTTATACAAAGCACCAGATGGAGAGAGCCAAAACCGCTCAGACCGCACCTGGACTTTATTGGCCTTTTTCTTGTCGGTCGATAGGATTCTTTCTTTAAGGAAAAGAATGATAGAGTCCATTCAAGAAGGACCTAGCTCAGTGCAGAGAACTTCCGTTTGCTCTGAGTCTTCATTGCTGGGTCTTGGAAGGAATTCAATCAGGAAATGGCTAGAAGTTGATTTGTCGGCTATAGAAGCCAGACCGGCCAACTCATCTGCCCGGCTATTGTCTTCTCGGCCTATTTGTTGGACTCGTATGGCTTGAAACTTCTTGATCTGCTCTCTCACCAGAGGTTGGTATTTGGCCATTCTGTCATCTTTGGCTTCATATTCTCCAGACACTTGGTTTACAACGAGTTGGGAGTCGCTGTAAACCATTAGCTCGGATACTTGCAATTAGAGCACGCTTTTCAGTCCTGCTAGCAGCGCTTTATACTCGGCCTCATTGTTTGACGCTGGAAACCCAAGCATGATGGAATGTTTAATGGTCAGTCTGTCTAGCGAGATCAAAACTACGCCTAGCCCGGCTTCATGTCTGTTTGCAGCGCCATCGACAAAAAGTTTCCACATTTCACCAATAAAAAGCTTCCAACATTCTGCGAGGTCTTGGGATTTTTGGAGGTTTAAGTGTTCTGAGTTGCTCGGCTGCTTAGCCATTTCCGCTCAGGCGTGCCACTGATGATTGCAACTTGCATGCCTTCATTCCTCCCTAGCGATACGGTGTTGGATCCAACAGGTTGTCCTGTTATTCCCAAATCCATCAGCACATTGCCAAGAGTGGTTATTTTTCGAGTGATGGGTCTCTGTTCGGGTGAACAATTTTCGCGTCGCCTTCCGTGCTGGGCTCGGTGGAAGTGTTTATTTGGACCGAAGTGGGAGATTGCTTTGCAATTTCCGCTATGCCTGCCCTCTTCAGCTTGATTGCATAGGTAAGGTCTATCAGGCATACCGGGTGAGTCCCAGGTGAAAATTCTGCGACGAAGTCTGCTAATGCTTGAGCTTTGATGGCGGTCCTCGATTGAAACTTGATGTCGAATTGCCTCAACTCAACTGCCCACTTCAAGATTCGACTGGAGAAGTCTGCCCGTTCAGACAAGGCTTTCAATGGAAATTCGGTCAGCACAACGATCGTATGTGCATGGAAGTAATGTGCCAACTTTCTAGAGGCCATCATTAGCGCTAAAGCGAGCTTCTCCAACGGCAAGTATCTTGACTCTGTAGGGAGCAAGGTTTTTCCCACATAAAAGATTGGCAGGTGCTGTATGCCTTCTGCTCTAACTAGCACCACGCAGACCGCATGTTAAAGAACGGCCAAATAGAGGTAAAAGTCTTCGCCTTGCTTCAGCGTGACTAAGAGTAAAGCGGAAGATAGGTACATCTTTAGCTCGGCTAAAGCTTTGTCACAATCTTCGTTCCATGAAAATTTCGATTTTAACACTTGGAAGAAAGGGCGGCAACGGTCTGATGACCGGCTTATAAATCGGTTAAGTGCGGCTGCCATCTCAGCTAGATGTTGCATGTCCTTCGCCAAATTGAGCTGCTTCAATTCTTGTATGGCCTTGATTTGAAAGGGATCCGCCTCAATGCCACGATTGGTAACCAGAAAACCCAAGAGTTTCCCAGAACCCATGCCGAAGGCACACCTTGAGGTGTTCAAACACAACTTATGTCATTTGAGAATGGCAAACATCTCTGCTAGGTTGGTTAAGTGGTCAGTTTTGCATTTGCTCTTCACGATCATGTTGTCGATATTTGCTTCCATCGTCTGGCTGAGCAAGGGAGCGAACATCTTCGTGACCATCCTCTAGAAGGTTGCTCCGGTGTTCTTTAGCCCGAAGGGCATAACCCTATAACAGAACAAGTCTCTTGGGGTCGTGAAAGAAGTGATCTCTTGGTCGGGCTCGTGCATAGCAATCTGGTGGTAGCCGCGATAGGTGTCCAGGAAACTGAGCTAGTTGTGCCCGGCCGTCAGGTCCACCAGTTGGTCAATCCTAGGCAAAGGAAAACTGTTTTTAGGACAAGCTCGGTTGCTAGTCTTGTAGTCGACACAAACTCTTCATTTTCCACTCTTCTTCAATACCAAGACCGTGTTGGAGACCCACCGGGGGTAGTGTACCTCCTGGATATCCCGCACTTCGAGCAAGTTCTTAACCTCCTCCGCCACTACCTCGGCGTGATAAAGCGCCAATCTCCGCGACCTTTGAACTACAGGCCGGGCATCCAGAAAGACGTTGAGTTGGTGGCAGATGAAGTTCGGATCGACGCCAAGCATATCGTAAGGCGTCCATGCGAACACTTCGATGTTTGTGATAAAAAAATCCACCATGTCCAACTGTTCTTGGGTGGTCAGGCTAGACCCCAATAGAAAGAACTTGTCAAGATCGTTTTTGTTAATCCATACCTCAACCAAATCCTCGACAGCCTTCTCCTTGGCTCGAGTGCCCACATCATCTAGGACACTTTGATCTTCCTATCCTTTGATCATCTGCACGAAGCCTTTGGCAGCCTGGCTCCCATTCACGGCCACAAAACACTGTTTGGCCATAACTTGATCACCCCAGATTTCTTCTATCATCCAGGTAGTAAATGAGAACCTCATGACTTGGTGGTAAGTCAACGCCACTACTTGCATGGCATGAAGCCATCTTTTGCCTAGGATGAGGTTGTAGGTGGAGGGCACCTTCAGTACCCAGAACTCGACTTGTTTTACTATGGACCCTGCCTTGATCAGAAGGATTATTTTCCTGACCGGCCATTCTGGTTGCGAGTTGAAGCCAGCCAACGGTAACGTTGTTGGGGCCAAATCCTTTTCTTCTAGCTTGAGCTGCTTGAAGGCATCGTAATACATTATTTTAACCGAGCTTCCTTGGTCGATAAGAATGCGCTTAACATCAAAGTCTCTGACGCGAAGCGTGACCACCAGCGCATCATTGTGCAGTGTTTGAGTGCGTTCAAGATCTCGGATTGAAAAGTTAAGAACATCCTTCATCTCGGTTTTGCCCTTTTTGACCGTATGTTGGACTGACAGAACTTCTTGTATGTGTTCCGCCTTCTTTATCATTCCTTAGAGCTCACAGACACGCACCGGCTCAACAATCCCATGGATCACGTTGATTACCCCTTGGGGGGGCGTATCTAAGGCGGCCAAACCGTTTGGTTTGGCTAGAGCCTGGGGCGCTGCCTTGATGCCTCCGTCAATGTAACGGTCCAAATGGCCAGCTGCCACCAACTTCTCCAGGTGTTGTTTTAGAGGCAGACAGTCCTCGGTATGGTGCCCTCGCTCATTATGAAAGGTGCAACGATACTGTAGATTGAAGCCCCTTTATGCGTCGCCCAACCTAGCTGGGAGCCAGACGTATGCCTCATTGTGGATTTCACTAAGGATGCGGTAGATTGGGATCTTGAAAACTGTGGTGACGCCTGTCTGGGCTTTCAATTTTCTCTTTCCATCTTCCGTGACATCATAGGGGTAGTTAGCTCGGTCATTGCAACGACCTTTATCCCGGTTGTTACAGTTTACACCGCGGTCTGATTCTTTTTCACAGCTGCTCGGACGGTTTGCCTCATGTCTGACCGCGCGAACCTTTCCGGCCACTCTTTTGTCTGTTGCCACAGGATTTGCCTTTGCGGTGGCCGCAGCAGCATCATCCTCTACTTGGATATGCTCGTTAATGCGTTGCATGAATAGCTCTATGGTCGTCAGTTGGTTCATGGTGAGCGAGTCTCTCAGTCTATGTCTGACTGGGAGACCACACTTGTATTGGGTGATTGCCAAGCTGGTTGGGAAATCTAGGATTTCATTAAAGGTCTCCCAATATTTGGCGTTGTACGTTTTGAGTGAGTCACCCAGTTCCATCTTGACGCTTATAAGGTAGTCAACTTCTTTGGGCATTTTGGTGTTGGTTTTGAATTGGGTCACGAACGGTTCCGCCAACTGCTGCCACCTTTCGATACTTTCCTCCGGCAGCCTCTCGAACCATTTCAGGCTCAACTCACCCAAACTTGACAGAAAAATAAGGCACATAAGTGCGTCGTTCTGCCTGCAGCCAACCATAACCTGCCGGAAGTGGCTCACGTGCATGTATAGATCGGTTTTTCCGTCGCAAAGTGTAAACTTGGGCTGGTGAAAGCCCGCAAGGAGTGGTGTGGTCTCTATCTCGAGGGAGAAATGGGTGGCGCTCAGCCTCGCCAAGTCTCTATCCAAAAGGACATGTACAGCTGGGTGTGGTGGTGGCATTACGACTTCTTCACTGGAGCAACCTCCATGGGATAACCGCTGCAGCACTGGCACCCTTTGCGCCTCCCGCCGATGTGCTCGTTCTTCCAAGACATCCCTCAGATCCTCCGAACAGACGAAGTAAGAATATCTCGACGTCATCGATGGACGTGAGGACGGTAACTTCTATCTCACGCGCAAGATTTTTCTACTGGTGGGTCAGAGTCACCTACCCCATAACTTTTGGTGATGGAGAGGAAAGGAGTCTGCTGCTAGTTCTGGTTGCCTACGCAACGAGGTTGGGTGCACTCACTATGGTTACCCACTCCAACAACACCCTTCTTTTTGACCTGCTGCTTTAGCGCCTCTATCTCCGCCGTCATTCTTTGAATGATGGCGTCTTGGTCTCTCAGCTTATGCTCTAGGCGCTGAGCGTGCTACTCTCTTTATCCCCAGTGCCCGTCAGGACTCTGTGAGTGGTCAATGCTCCTCGCACGTTTGTCTGCCCTCTAGGAGAGGTCTCCAGGCCAGCCTTGGTCGGGATGGCGGGAAGACCATCTTTATGTTTATAAATTTTTTTTTTTTTGGGTCAAGGAATAAGAGAGTAATTAAAAATATAAAAAAATATTTACATCATTAACCAAGACCACTAGCCACAATAACAATAGTTAGAAAGTCAATAAAACCTTGCAACCAATAAACCAAGCCCAAGCCCATCACAACCACTACTAATTAGATACAACTCACATAATGAGGGAAAAATAAAAGAGTATTAAATTTCTCTTCATAGCAGTTGAACCCACAACCTCACACCACAAAAGAGTGTTACACAACCAAATGCCCTGGTTATCTATATGTTTATAATCATCTATATTAATTATGATTATTTTAACCTTATTAAAAGAGAAGTCAAGTATAATTTATCCTTATGCCAAACTTGTGAAACTTATTTTTTCTCGTTTTTCTTCTCTTAAAATATTTCTAGTTAGGATTTGATTGAGGGATCGATTGACTCTGAAACATAATGTAACAAGACCAGAACCCTGTATGGACTATTGTATGTCACTACAAGAAATTAGCCTTTTAAGGACTAATATTTAAGGACGAATAAAATTTGGTCCCTAAAAATAAACTTTTAGGGACAAAAATAAACTTGTGATAATTTATATATAAAACTACCAAAATGACTCTTGATATTTCTTATTACGCTGTGTAACTTTTTGAGACCAATAATTTTGGTTGTCAACACATATTATTGGCATTTTTTAGGGACCAAATAATGAAAAATTACAAAACCTCACCATATGCAAATACACGCTGAAAACCGTGTCGAAGCTTCACGATGCGTAAAAACTTCTCTCTCTCTCTCTCTCTATATGTCAAGCTCTATCGCAAGCTTCATTGTAGGTCTTCGCTTTGTCCATCTCGAGCTCCGTTGCAGATCAGTTTGAGATCTACAAGCTTCATTTGATCTACCTTGTTCTTCACATTTTCTGTAGATTTGGTGCGTCCCTCTCTCTCTCTCTCTCTATATATATATATATAGATATATATCTCTGCCTGTACATACACACACATATATATATATATATATATTGTAGATCTATGAAAAACACAATAAGTAGTTCATATTTTTGTTCGATTGGCCTGCACATTGTCATGGATGCAGTTGTTCTATAGGTTGATTCTTCACCTGCTTCTTCATTTTTTGCAGATTTCTGCTACTTTGAAGACATCGATTGGTTAATTCACTCTCTATCAAGGTATTTCTCGATCCTTCAAGTAGTATTGAGTTTTTAATACAGATTGTAGCCAAAAATTAGTTTTAACGTTGAATTAATGAAATTAATTTAACTCATTCTGTTTGATTTTTGTTTACTTCATCCTTTTGATGTGAATTTTAATTATAGGTATTTCTTGATCCTTTTGATGTGAATTTTAATTTAACTCAGGTTTGTTAAAAGAACTAGACCATAAATGTTCCCTGTTCTGTGTTGGCCAGAACATCTTCGGGGAGAGGTGAAGATCCTTGACAAGGATCTGATTACCCCCAAATAAATAAATAAATAAAGGGAAGTGAATATCAAGGTTGTTATGTAAATTTTGTTACTTCTGTACTGCTATCTCTCTCCATAACAGAGAAAGAGAGAGGTTGCTGGGTAGTGACAATGCTGGAAGTGTCACAATGCATACACATGTTTTGTGTCTAAAAACATTATGTGAATTAGGGTGGATCTAAAGGGAAGTAGTTCTATAAATTGTCTAATTCAATCCTAGCAACTCAAAACTGTTGCTGATGTGTGATCCGAATTGGGGTTGATTGAATATCTTAAGAAAGTCCCACTCCGAAAATTGTAACTGATTTCAAATACATTATTTAAACTCCAAAGGCATTTAGTGCAGCATATTGTCCAACTGGTGTGAGTGATCATAAACAAGAAAGATTGACATTTTATTATAATTGGAAGTCAGGTTGAGCTCTACCAAAAATATAGATGAACTACCTAATAAAATAGTGATTTTTGGCCTATTAACAAGACCACAAAAGCATAAGAAACATATATTATCAAAATATTTATAATTTCAAGATACCGTTCACATATTTTAAACAGTCTAACAGTCATTTTTTAGATATGTTGGTGGAGACATACTAGAACTCCAATTTGCCATCAGAGAATTCTACAGTCAAGTCATATCGCACCAAGTGAATTGAAATTATCCCATGAATCCTGTATGGAAAACAGGAAAAAAAGCATGGGCCTTACAGGAGAGAGAGGACTGTGAAGTTCTCAGATTAGATTCCTGAAATCAGGAAAACTATTACTCTACTACTAAATTATATTCTATCTTTTGAATTCCCTCACCCTCTCCCCAAAGCTCCCCCATCTCCAATGTCTCGTGAACCCCTCTCTCTCTCCCCTCTCTCTCCATAGACATATATTCTCTCGGCGGCTCCCCCAATACATTCGCCATGTCCACTATCTCTATTTTTTTTTCTTTTATTTTAACTTCTAATTATTTATTTATTTTTTATTTGTTATGGCTGAGTTATAGAACTCTTTTGCCATCAAGATTAACTCTTAAATTATGCAGCTGAGACCTTCTAACTACATATATATGAAACAGGTAATTATTAAGGATAGGCTTCACTCCGGAAGCATTATCTCGTTCAGTTTGGCTCATCACGAGTTCTACTTTAAAACTTTAAGAATCTTTTTACCTTTTCACTAGAATTGACCTCTTTGAGGCAACAATTTTGATAATGAATTTGGCATGCAATTTAGTTATGTCTAAACTTGTAAAATGAGTTGGCAATTGAGATGTTTTGAGCAATGACAAATTAAATGTCAAACTCTTTTAATTTTATTATTTTGATGTAAGAACCTATACAAGAAAGTTTATCATTGTTTTATCATTGTTTAATTTTATTTAATTTTATCATTGTTTATTTTTATTTAATTTTACCATTGTTTCTTATCGTTGCAAATAGAAGAAAGTTTAAACAAAATCAAACAATAAATGAGAATAATATTGAAAACCGTTTTTTGAAACAATCCATGAAAGAGGGAGTAAGTATTCACATAAATATTAAGGTACAATTTTTCATTTTTATGTTTTTTTTTAACGTAAAAATAAATGTTCAACATGTTTAATGTCATTGTTGTTCGAACTTCAAATCCAAACAAAATCAACATGTTTGGATCTTAAAGTCCAAACCAAACAATATTGTTTGGCATTATAAGTCTGAACATAGTGACATTCTTCTGAAAGGTAATTTAGGAAAAATCATATTGTGTACTGCAAGTAATATCAAATCTTAAATAATTGAACAAAATGTACTAAAAATTTAAAAGTACTTAATGATTTTTTTTTTTTGGGTATAAATATAATTCTCCTTGTATATGTGTTAGTTTGAAAGCTTTCACTCTTTAATAAGTCCAAGGCTAACCAATCAACGGTTTGGGCTCTCACTCTAACGAGTTGGGCCTTGTTGTTGCCAATGTGTTTGCTAAGGGCTTCCTTCTGCCTAGCCCCTGTCTAATTATATTTATTTAATATAATATATAATATATATCCTATTTATTAAGTGTAAACATCACTAGTTGGAGAGACAATGAAAGCATGGGCCTTACAGGAGATATTGTAAACAATTAACAAATTTCTTAGTATCAATTTCCTATAAGAAGCACCAATCTTAGCATGCAGCTTCCTTTACAATTTTGTCTTTAGTATTTCAGTATTTTATTTATTTAGATTATTTATTTATTTTTTTTAAAGTAGGGATATGATTGTCAGTAAAGCATATTGCTAGGTTTGCTGCTCAATGCGATGAATTTACTAATCATGACTATATGAAACTAAGATTATTCCCAAATTCTCTAACTGGGTGAGCATTTGTATGGTACATCAACCTTACACCTGGCTCCATGCAAACTTGGCAACAAATGGAAGAGGCATTTCATGCCCAATTCTTCCAATCGGAGCCAGAGGTTTCCATGGCAGACTTAGCAAGACTGAGTCAAAGGCGTGAAGAAAAGGCTACTTAGTTTATTGCTAGATTTAAAAGGGCTCGAAATAAATGTAGAGTCATCTTGCTAGAGCCAGAATTCGTAAGATTGGCTCAAAATGGCTTAGAGTTTAGGCTTCGAAAGAAGTTTGACCCAACTGAATTCAGAGATTTGGTAGAACTAACCTATAAGGTGTCTAGGTATGAAGCATTACTAGAGGAGGAACAAGATCGAAATAATGCATCGTACAAGATATATTATAGAGATCCTAATTATGCGATCGATGCAGCAGAGATTGTGGGCAAAGAACCTGTGATCTGTGAGGCATTAATTCATAAGGATACAACAATTGACCAGCAGTTTAAAAAGAAAGACCTTCACAGAAAATACTCTTTCGATTTAACAAAAGCAGATGACATTTTTGATCATTTGCTTGCGGCCAACTTCCTTAAGTTACCTAAAGGAGTAAAACTGCCGCCTCTAGATGAACTTAAGGGAAAAGTATATTGTAAATGGCATAACTCTTGGTCTCACTCGACTAAAAACCGCATTGTTTTTCGAGACAGGATCCAAGAACAAATTCGGAAAGGAAGTTTGAAATTCCCAGCCAAAGCAGAAAAGGCCATGGGCATCGACAGTAATCCATTTCCAGAAGTTGGAGAGGTGGCAGCCAATGTCATTATGTCAGACTTCCAGAACTTGTCCTTGATAGAATTGGAAGAAGTCAATGTGCAGATGCATGTTGCTAACCAGACAACCATCAAAAAGGACACCAGAAATCTGCCAGTTATTGGACAAGGTTTCTCACACCAGAGGGAGCATTCTGATGAAGAATCACTGGATGATGATTCCTTAGAGGCAGCAGTAATGCAAAGGATGTGTCCCAGGTGCAGACTGAGTTATAAATGGTTGAAGGGGCTTCCAATTGATGGGAAGCAATACTACAGGGATGTGCAGAGATGCCCTAAACCAGCCAATGCTTATAACAAAAGGCCGTATCCGGCTAGTGTTAGGCAGCAGCCATTGGTAGTTGAACCAGCAGTCGATAGAATGCATGCTAAAGGCAAGAGGCCCTTGTATGAGTCTAGGCCACCTAACTATTACAGAATGGAGAGCAGTCATTCTGAAAGAAGACTGGAGAAGAGTTCAGGTTATGGGATCAAAGCCAGAGATTGGCCCCCTAGACCAACCTCACGCAGGACAGAAAGTGGCCACTTCATCGAAGGCCTGAATCAAGCTCGAAACATGAGGTCAGGACCAAGCAATTACCCTCACAGCCAGCTTCGAAGATGGCTTTGAAGGTAGAAAGAAGCAGTTCAACATCTGAGTCAGTAAGTTCGTGGGTACCTGGAGTTCCAGATTGGTTTGTGATGCAGAACAAACCTAGGAAAGTGCCTACTCAGAGAGATATTGGAAACCAAGGAAGGATGGTTAAACCTCCTTTGGTGGCTCTGAACAATTGGGTATTGCTTAAACACCCAAAGACGAAGGAACCAGTTATGGTCCCAGTCATTTCGAGATCACAAAGGAGAAAGATTCAGCGCAGGTACACTCAATACCAGAAAGATATGAAAGAAAATGAAGAGAGCTCTTCATTGGTCCAGACAGAAGGAAAGAAGACTCCAAAGTCAGACCATACTCCAAAGACAACTCTACAAAGCAAAGTGGGTTGTAGCAGAGAACAGTTGGCCAAGGTTCATTCTAAACTAAAAGCCAGAGAGAAATCTAGCTTAGCAGGATTGGAGAAAGCTCTGATGGAGAGTGGTAGCGAGACAGAAGAAGAAATTGGCATAAGCCAAAAGAAAGAAATGGTGAAGGAAGAAATGTTCGAAGCCTTCATGGCTGAGCAAACATTTTTGGTTGAAAAACCAGTTGAGAAAGATCCTTCGAAGGAATCAGTTAACAACGAAATGCCAGAGTGCAGCATGGAGGATGCTTCTGAAGTAACTGAACAAGTTGGCCAAGAGGGGAAACAGGTACAGCCAGCCATCCAATTTGGCTCATTTTCTCCAGTATCAGTCAATATGGTACACATACTGCCTCATAAGTTCCAAGCTGGAGATGAGGACCAAGATGGTCAAGAAATTGATCCTATTCCTGTCTCTAGTGAAGACTCACAAGTGAGTATGGTACAAGATGATTCTAGAATGGCTACCCCAATGGAAACTGAATATGAGAGTGAAGAAGAGGTGAGCATTAACATCTCATATCCTTTTGAGTATCCCTCAAATTCTATGACACAACATGTCAAGCCTTTGTACATTAAGGCTTTCTTCGATGGGATACAATTGAACCGAGTCCTGATAGATAATGGGGCAGTAGTGAATTTACTACCGAAATCTTCTTTGAAGAAATTAGGGAAAAAGAATCCTAGGTTAATCCCAACCAGCATAACCATCGCTGGCTTTGCTGGAGACAAACAGATGGCTCAGGGGATTCTACCCATCAACCTGAGTGTGGGAACCAGGGACTGCATGACAGCATTCTTCGTAATCGACAGTAATGCTAAATGCAATGCTTTACTTGGGAGAGATTGGATTCACACTAACAAATGTGTGCCTTCCTCTTTGCATCAGAAAATTATGATGGCCTTAGGCAATGGGGAGACAGAGGAAATTGATGCAGATCCTCAACCTTTCATAGCCTGTGCAGACTTCGCAGAGGCCAAACTGTATATTGAGGGAGTGGCACCACTCAGTATACTGAGGAAACCTGATGGCTCAGCCGAAGTGACGGCTGATAAAGAAGTGACACACCTGAAGCACTTAGTCCAGGAGAGTGTTGACGAGGAGGTTGTCATTAAGGATGACAATGATGCCTGGTTGTAGGCAAAGAAATGAAACACAAGAAGCCAAGTCTTTGGCTCTAATTAAATTCTCAACATTGGATGTAAAATCAATAGTCTAGAAAGTACAGGAGCAAGAGAGAGAAGCCATGATAATTGGCTGCAAGCAGAAGCAGCAACAGGTCAAAGTTTTGACCCTTGATAAATACTGTGCATTGGACATTGAAACAAAAGTCCAGGAGATACAGGAAGAGGAAGCCTTGTGGACAGACTTTGTCTATGAGGAGGAGGGCAAAGATGTTGAATTAAAGAACCTGGGAGCAGAACAAAGTAGGGAGATTGCTTCGAAGATAGAAGAAATCAAAGAAGAAGCTTCAGTAAGTTCTCAAACACATGACCCCTTAGAAGAAGTAAATTTGGGGGAAAATTCTATACAGCAGCCCACCTACAAAAGTGCTTGTCCGAATGTTCAGGACAGGGACCAGTTGTTGGTTGTTCTAAAGAAATATAAAGATTGCTTTGCATGGTCTTATAATGAACTACCAGGATTGGATAGGTTATTAGTGGAACATAGGCTCCCTATGAAACTTAACTTCAAGCCATAGAAGCAAAAACCAAGAAGAATGAGTCCAGAAGTAATTCAGAAAGTCAAGGAGGAGATTCTTAGACTACTCAAAGCAGGCTTTATTAGGACAGCCAGGTATATGGAATGGCTATCTAATATTGTGCATGTGGTTAAGAAGAACGGTAAAATGAGGGTATGCATTGATTTCAGAAACTTGAATTTAGCAACTCCAAAAGATGAGTACCCTATGCCTATAGTGGATCTGTTGGTAGACAGTTCAGCAGGGCATCAAGTTTTATCAATGATGGATGGGCACTCTGGTTATAACCAGATCTGCATTGCAGAGGAGGATGTCCACAAGACAACATTCAGATGTCCTGGAAATATTGGCACTTTCGAATGGGTTAAAATGCCATTTGTCCTGAAGAATGCTGGAGCTACATATCAGAGGGCTATGAACACTATCTTTCATGACCTCATTGGAGGGTATTTAGAATGTTATATTGATGACATTGTAGTGAAATCCCAGTCCATGGAGGAGCATCTGTTTCATTTAGAAGCAGCTTTTGAAAGAATGAGAAGGTTCAAGTTAAAACTCAATCCCCTTAAGTGTGTTTTTGGTGTGTCATCTGGAAACTTCTTGGGTTATGTAGTGCACAAGAAAGGAATATAGATTGATCAGAATAAAGCTAAAGCCATCATTGAAGCCAGGCCTCCATCAAGTAAGAAAGAATTACAAAGGTTCCTTGGACAGGTTAACTTTCTTCAAATGTTCATTTCTAACACTGCAAGGAAAACTAAAGTATTTTCTTCCTTGTTAAGGCTGAAAGATGAAGAGGAATTTGTGTGGACAGTAGAGCATCAAATTGCTTTCGAAGGTATCAAAGCCTACTTGGCCAACCCTCCAGTGCTGATGCCACCAAAGGGTGATAAGCCCTTGAAGTTGTACATAGCTGCAGCAGAAGATTCATTGGGAGCTTTCTTGGCCCAAGATAATGAAGAAGGCAAGGAGCAAGCTGTTTATTACCTTAGTAGGTTTTTAAATTCTTGTGAATGTAAATATTCAGCTGTTGAAAAGCTATGTCTTGCTTTGTATTTTGCTGCAATGAAATTAAGATACTATCTGTTACCTACAACTGTCTTGGTAATTGCAACCACAGATTTAGTTAAGTACATGTTATCTAGACCTATGTTGAGGGGAAGAATTGGCAAGTGGATACTAGCCTTATCAGAATTTCATCTAGAATATGTCCCTCAAAGGGCAGTAAAAGGGCAAGTTTTAGCTAATTTTCTGGCAGACCATCCATCTCAAACAGAGAGCCAAGAGATAATGGAACTTGGTATGGCTAGTGTTGAGCCATGGCAGATGTGGTTCGATGGGTCGAAAGCCAATGGCTTAACTGGAATTGGTATTGTGATTAGGTCTCCACAAGGGGTAGAGACCACACATGGTTTCAGAGTGGATGAAGCTACATGTTCTAATAACCAAGCTGAATATGAAGCCTTAACAGTGGGACTAGAAATTCTTATTGGATTACAAGTTCATGCAGTTGACATATTTGGAGATTCTCAATTGGTGGTTAACCAAGTGAAAAGGATTTTCAAGTGTCAAAGCATAAGCATTTTACCATACTATGTTGTTGCATTACATCTGCTTTCTCAATTTCAAATAGCAAATGTAACTCATGTTCCAAGATTCTTGAATAATAGAGCTAATGATGTGGCTCAGAAAGCTTCGAACTTCAAGAGAAGGGATAATGCCCAAAGGAACATAAGCCAAACAACATATCAGAAATTGATACCACCTTTGAATAAAAGGAATGTGGTTTTGGAAGTCAATCATAATGACTTACAAGAACAAGATTGGAGGCATCCAATAATGCAGTACTTGGCTGGTCCATCTTCGAAGGCCAGCAGAAAAATTAAATTGCAGTCTATGCAATATATGATATATGGTAATGCTTTCTACAAAAGGGGGGGAGACGGCTTATTGCTGGAATGTTTAGGCCCAAAAGAAGCATTAACAGCTATGGCTGAGGTTCATGAAGGCATCTGTGGTGCTCATCAGCCTAGTGTGAAAATGAGATGGTTGCTTCGAAGGCATTCCTACTATTGGCCAACTATCCTTAAAGACTGCATAGAGTATGCAAAGGGTTGCCAGGCATGCCAAAAGCATGGCATAATAAGGCATGTGCCCATAACTGACCTACATGTAGTAGTGAAGCCTTAGCCATTCAGAGGATGGGCTATGGATATGATGGAGAAAATACACCCACCTTCTTGGAAGCATCATTATTTCATTCTAGTGGCCACTAATTACTTCACTAAGTGGGTCGAAGCTAAGCCATACAAGGCTGTAGACCAAACTGAGGTTATTGGATTTATTAAGGACCTAATCCATAGATTTGGCATCCCACAAACTATAACGGTGGATAATGGGACTGTGTTTGATGGGAAGATGGTGAAGTCCTTTATAGCAGAATTTGGAATTAGTCTCGTTAATTCGACCCCATATTATGCACAAGCCAATGGTCAAGCTGAATCATCCAATAAATCCTTGAAAAAAGGAATACAAAAGGTTATGGAGGACAATCCCAGGGATTGACATAACTTATTGTTGGATGTGTTGTAAGCTTACAGAACTTCCCCAAGGTCAAGCACAGGAGTTACTCATTATGCCTTAGTGTATGGGCATGATGCAGTGTTACCTGTGGAAATTAATGTTAAATCTTTGAGGGTAAGATGCCAAGACCAGCTAAATCCTGAGCAATACCATCAGAGTATGTGCTTGGAATTAGAAGGCATAAATGAAGCCATAATTCTGGCATTAAACAGCATTCTCTTGCAAAAGAAGAAAACAGCCAAAAATTACAAAAAGAAGGTCAAATACATTGGCTTTGATGAAGGTGATTTGGTATGGAAGACAATACTACCAATAGGAATTAAAAGCCATAAGTTTGGTATATGGTCACCTAATTGGGAAGGACCATATCAAATTCATAGAGTCCTGCCTTTTGGGGCATACCATTTGAGAAATTTGAATGGATACATACATCCCAAAAAGATTAATGGCCGATATTTGAAGCCTTATTTTCCAACCATTTGGGAAACACAAGGAATAAAATAAACACCAAGTATAAGAACACAAGACTACTCAGATGATAGACAAGGATTTGTTTTTCATAAAGAGTTAAGTACATTTTGCCACAAATTGGCCCAAAAATCATTACAATGTCTTAATTGTTCTTTTACAACAGATTTCCTATTGCTAAGTGATGGAAATAGTTGAATAGCTGCAACCATTTCTTCTTTTCGATCGGCTAGTCCTTGGTTGGTGATTTGCAGTTTGGTATCAGTTCGGACTAAGGCCTGGTTCACTACAGATAGCTCCTCTTCAAGGTGAGCTTTCTTTTCTAGCAGCTGAACTCGAAAGTGAGAGGCAGAGGAGTGTTGTTCCTTGAGCTTTGAGACTTCAGTATGTACTTGGGAAACAAAACTCTAGTCTCTAGCCAATTTCTCCTCCGCAGCTTTGGCAGCATGGCAAATGTTGATGTAGAAGTCGATAGTAGCTGCTGCATGGGATAAGTGACTTGAGACATCCATGCCTGACTGTTCAGCAACTTTGCAGCACTGGAGGAACCCATCTCTTATTATAGGCCTTTGTAAAGCCTCAAAGGGGAGCCTCGAAAAGGAGATTAACAGTTCCAGGCAGGTGTCTAAGCCCATCAAAGGTGCAGAAAGTTTGCTACTGGAGAAAGGAGAGCTTTCAAGAATTTGTAGCAAGGAATCGGCCAAAACTAATGGCTTAGTTTCAAAATTGGTTATTGGAGAGGTAGAGGGCACATCGAAGAGACTGGCTAGCCTAGCTTCAAAGATGTCTACCTCATCCGTAGACATGAGAGGTGCAGAGAGAGTTGTGGTGGAAGGTATAAAGGACTGCATGAGAATAGGAGAAATGGATGGAGCATTTTTGGCAGTCTCTATGGTCTTAGCCACCAATGAATCAAGTGAAAAGGTGCTGGAAGTAGGCAAAGGTAATGAACTATGAGTTGTAGAACTTCCAGCACCCTCAATTGGGGAATCAGATACCTTCGAAGAAGAGGTAATGGTTGAAATTTCCTTAGAAGGAGAAGGAAGAGCAGGGCCCGAATGAGAAGTAAATTGAGACAGGTCAAAAGTCAAATAGGGAAGATATGGAGTCAGACCAAAAGAAAGAGTTGCAGGAATGCTAGGACTCAAAGGGGGTACATGGAATGTAGGCTTGGGAAGTGGGAGTATTATCTTAATGGCTTTCACATTCTGCATCTGATCAACTTCAACTGAAATTGAGGGAGTCCTTATTGGAAGTATAGCCTCAGTAGTTGTTGCTACAAAAAGGAAGAAATGTAATGTCAAGCTTCAATGTCAAAATTTGATAAGGAAAAACAGTAGAAGTATGAAAGAAATTACTTGTTTCAGAAATGTTGGCAGTGATGGGAGAGCTACGAAGGGAGTAATGTTTGGCAGTTTGTTGCCTTCTTGCAGTTTCCCTTTGTAATGCATTAGCAGCAGCAGCTTCATCTCTCAGAAATTATTGTTGCCGTCTCTTCTCAACCCTCTCGAAGACAATTATGGCCTTAGAATGCTCTTGTTCTACTGCCTTGGCAGCTGCCTCATGGATGGTATCTTCAACCAAGTAAGTAGCAGAAGTAGTCACTTTCTTTCTCTTTTCTATTGTCTGGGCAATTGTCTCGGAATCGGAGTCTTCTGTGAAATCAGAAGAAGAGACAGTCATCTTTCTTTTCTTTCTTCTCTGTATTGGTATTGTCTGCTCCTTCTCAATTTCCTTCTCAACTTCTTCAATCTGGGATCTAGATTCTGTAGAGATGAGCTCCTCTTCTACCTCTCTGGCAGTTATCTCATCTTGGACTAAGTCAGAAGTAGGGACGATCACTCTTTTCTTTCTTATTAAGGGCGACTCATGCTCTTGATCTATTTCTTCTTCTTCTTCTGCTTGCACCTCACTGTTTTCTTTTCAAGCTCAAGCAATCTCCTTTTCTTTTGTTGTGGGCTACCTTCACAAAAGAAGAACTAAGGATAAGACTACAACCATTATAGAGAAGGCCAAAGGAAAAGAAACAAAGGTGTATACCTTTCTTCGAAGCAGCCCGGGTGACTCTAGGAGGAGTTGAGGCAGCGGGAGTGGACGCAGGCACTGCAACTGAAACAGTGGAAGAAGTAACAGTTCTAGCTCCTTTGAGCTTGGGCAGATCCAATACCATTAGCAGGTTCTGAGGAGAAGTGGCCAAGTATACTTCCATGTTGGTCACCCACCAGTTCTGGTACCTCTTCAACAAGGAACCCTGAGGAAGGAAAGGGGTATACTCGAAATTGACCAAGTCATCTATAAATTTGGAAGTTGCTTCTTCTAGCCTGGACCTCCGAACCTTCAGATCCCTCTTAGTGAGACTTAGATTGGTATTGCTGCAGAGAGGTATTGGGACCCCTTGTGTGAAGCCAAATTGTCTAGCAAATTGAGCAGGACAATATGGCTCAGCTATGCATTTGTAGGCTCTGGGGTTCAAGGTCCCAATAAATAACTCTCTAGGGATAAGAATGGAAGCCCATATATCTTTGTGAGCAGGTGAGGCGCAGGACCTGTCACTTAGGAAATTCCTCAACCAAGATGGACCAATGGGGGGTTCAAAGGGACGGAAACGAAAAGCAGGAAGGGAAGCTAGAAGTTGGTGAAAGAAAGAGAAGTAAAAAGCAGAAGTGGAGGGATAAAGTGAAGCATTGGCCAGCCTTATGCCATGAGTAAGAGGGTTTCGCTCAGAAAATTTAAGGCATTTGGATTGTAACTCGGTGAAATAGGTAAAAAGCCAAAGTTAAAGGATCTAGAATGGCCCCCTTTGGTTAGCATCTAAGGGTTTCTCACAGAAGAGGGAACAGACTCTATATACATGGCCTAGAACATATGGGGCTAAGGCCACCCTTTTCTGTAAAACGAAGGCTTTGGCAAGAGAGGCAAATTCAAGCATGATTCTCTGAGAGGAGGTACAGAAGAGGAATTTGTAAAGCCAATACAATAAGAAAGAAAAGAATTCCCTATCAGTCACAAGGCCCTCTCTTTTATTCTCAGCCTTAGCGAAATCACTATAGGATGAGTTAAGAGAGGGGATGGAGAAAGGGACTGCTGAGTCAGGGTAATCTGGTCCAAAGGGGGTACCAATGGGGGATAATCCTAGTAGATGGCAAATGTTAAGAACAGTAGGGGCCATCATCCTACATCTAAATTGAAAGAAATTAAAGATAGGATTCCAAAAACACAAGGCAGCAGGAATTAGGAAAGGGTCCTCTGAGATAGTTACCCTGGATTGTCGGAGAGCATCGAGAAGGCAGAGCTCTTGAAGGTCCAGAGTTCTAGCAGGGACAACCCGGTCATACCATTCTTGCCACTCCGGTCTCGCCGTGGGCTAGCATCGGTGGGGGCGGTTTATTCTCCAGTTCCTCCAGTCAAGACCACCTTCGTAAAGAAGACATTGGTTTTCCAAACGAGGATATAGGGCTGGGAGCTCAGTAGGGATCTCCTTAAATATGGGCCCAAGCACGTAGTCTTGCTGCACATGGTGACGAGGGACGAAGATTCGTCCATCAATAGCGCTTTTCTCTCCAGCTTTGTACTTCTCATATTCTGCATCAATGATCCTCATCAGGGTTACAGATGGGCTCGCACGCTCTACGACTGGCACCGAAGAAGAAGCCATTGATAGTACGCGTTTCCAGAAGGTGAAGCTGAGAAAGGAAGTAGAGAGAAGTAGAGGATCGGCAGAGGTAAAAGGGTTTGTGTGTTGAGCGAGCAAATGATTTCAAAACACGAAATAAAAGGGTTTCAAAAGCCTTTGTGTTTGGGGGATATATAAACGTTTGGTTCGTTAAGCACTGAAAGTACGAATATGAAGAGTTTCCTTCAAATATTGATAGTATTTGGAGGGAAAAACACAGCCCAGATGCTGAGGCTAGCTTTGAAGTAAAATATTTGGCTTTGAAACCAGATTTTGGCGCCAAAAGCCAAAAAACAACGGCTTCCAAACAAAGAAGTTAGCTTCGAAGCACATTTCCGTACTTAAAAATGGAAGAATACTCAAGTATTTGTTTTACTTCAAAGGATTTAAAGACCTCTTTTAGGTTTCTTAATGAAAGTAATGTCCTTCGAGGCAAAACTCGAGACTCCTTAAGGATGGGAATTGGAGTTCGAAACATCAAAACTAATAGTTGGTTTATAAAAAAAGGGGGTTGTCTGTTGAATTAAAGCAGTATGAACTGTTGTTCGAAGAAAAAGATGGTCAATTTAAAAATAATCATACTAACCATGATCAGATGTTGGTTATGGTTGAGACAAGCTTTAAGTGTGAGTTTGCTAGATTCGAAGTACTGATTATAATTGAAAAAACAGCCAAAATTGTCAACTTTAGTCCATAAATTGGAAAACTTCATAATTGGTTCTTTGATTACATCGAATGACCCTGTTTGGGTACAAACTCAAGCTCATAAAAATAGGGAATGGAATAAATGACAAGATCATGAAATTTAGTCCAACTATGATCAATAAATTTCTGTTCTTTCTTTATTCTATCCTCTATTTCTTCTAACATTGGCTGCATGAGTTGATGTGCTCTCACTTTGTAGTAGAGCTCTTCAGCCTTTATTTCGAAAGCCACTTCTCTCAATCTTTGTTCCAATTTGTCTATATCCAAGTCATCCCAGTACGCAGAATCTTTATTCTTGAAATCATCGAATTCTTCAATAAAGTTCTCTGCTTCATACTGGGCATGAATTCGAAGGGACGAGAGTTGGTCTAAAGATTATATGGTGGCCATGGAGGTTCGACGCCAGTGGAGGAGCAACGGAAGTTGGTCCAAAAACATGTGAAGCTCTGCTTGGGCAAGGGGATTCAGGACATGACCTCGAGTCAAAAGGTCACAAGCCCATCAAAGGTTCTTGAGAGAGACTTCATCCTCAAAGACATTGAAGGGCAAGTGAGAGAAAGCCGCAAGCAGAAGTTGAGTTTGCTTCCGCTCAGCTGGAGTGGGGAAAGGCGGAGGCTTGTAGGAAAGACCTTGTCCATAGAGAGGGCAAACCTTAGTCTCTCTATCCAGCAAGGATTTGGCAAATGAGAAGACGTGGATGCTTCCATTTCAGGGAGTGGAGCAGGGGTAGAAGGAACAAAGGCATTAATATAATCAAGCCAGTCAGAAGAACAAATCTTCGCCTTCTGGGCTAAGAATGATGGATTGTACCCTTGTGCCTCTTCTGGGCGTCGGGTGGCGTGCACTATCCTTGTAGGCATGGAAGATGTGTACCATGCTACAAGTAGATTCGCCTCCAAACTACGTCGATGGTCAATGGGCACGTAGGGGTAGACCACTGAACTTCGAGCGTAGGAAGGAAACTCTAAAGGGTCAGTGAACTCAACAAAATGATGGTTGATTCGTTCCCTCAAATCACAGGTCTCAGGTGTTGACCAGCTTGTCCAGTTAGAAACCCCAGAAGAGGAAGAAGTCGCAGCTTTATCCCATGCAGAGGTGTGTGAAGAAGAGTTTCCCAAGTCCATATTTGCAACTTTCCAAATCAAAAGTTTGGGAGCAGTTTGTTCGAAGTACAAGGGTGAGTCAGAGGAAGAACTTCTTGTATCTATATTCGCAAGTTTCTGAATCGAAAGATTAAGGACAATGTGTTCGTAATCCAAAGGTCGATAATTTGCAAAGGCATCCATGACCTGAATATGGAAAGGTGGATAAAGGTGGCTAATTAATGCATGAGAATTCTTTCGAGGAGGAACAGCATCACCATATGACTCTTCATGTGCTCGATCAGTGGAGGAGAAAGTTGATTCGGCCATAAAAGAAGTATCAGTCTGTGCGAGTGCTAAGGTATTGGGGTGTTCAAAAGATTAAAAGAGAATTAATGCAAATGATCGTCAATAAGTGACGGTTGTGTTTCCAGAATATAGACCCCATGCACGTTCCAAAAAACGCGAGGAAAAGGGCTTTGATCCACTAATATCACCAAGTATTGGGTATATTAGTGCGGGGGGTAATGTTGGCTACATATTTTGTACAAGCCAGTTACAATTCAACACGTGGCAGAATAAGGGTAATATAGGAAGACTATTCAAGTCTTCGATCCTGATCGTACACGTGGCAGTTAGTATTGGTTCTCACGTAATCTGAGTAGCATTGGATCAATAAAGAGGTGCAAGGTGACGTGGCTTCAACGGTTACTCAGATTCAAATTCAAATATAAGAGGGAAGCCTAACTGCAAGTGATGGCGTAGTGGAACTACTTATAAGGCAACATGATCAGCGATCATGGAGGAGCAGTTCGACGGTTTGAAGTGCAGTTTGATGGTCATCCTTGAGAAGTATAAATAGCGGGGAAGACCCTAGAAAAAACCCCCAGACTCAGATCATACAAACTAGTCTTACTTTACATATTTTCTTTTCCAGTTTTACATTTCCAGTCTTTACATTTCATGTTCTTTAAATTCCTGCTCTTTACATTCCTGTACTTTAAATTCCTGCACTGCACTTCATTCATAGGAGTAGTTTCAAGTAGATCGTTGCTGTAAACCTCTACGAGGCTGAGTTTGGATCATTGTAAGTTTTCATTCTAATGAAATACTTCAATTGCTCTTCATTTAACTGTTATTTTGCTTAATTTCTCCTAAGTCAAGCCACCAGTAAAAATCCTCCTCATTGAGGCTGAAAGAACTAAAACACAATCGTCTGATAATTGGTTGGCAATTAACATTTCTGTAAGGACTGGTTGATCCTTGCTGGCACGCTCGCATTTACAAAAATACCCTTCGAAAGCCAAAAAGCCAACAAATTGTCATAACATTTATAAATAATTAACTCATATTTATTAGGATCCTCGCTGCTCCTAACAAGTTGATCGTCTAATTTGAAGAAAGACCCAACATCTGGAGTTAGTATTGAATATAAAAGTAATATCATGTAACGATATCGATAGTAAATTTTACATCGTGATAGTAAGGCTATGTTTGGCATGATTTTTTTGTGTGGCTATTTTAGTCATAATAAGACAAAATAAGTTAAAAAATCAATAGGACAAAATGTCACATCCAAATTATAATCATTTTATTTTTTTCTCTTATAAAAGTCAAAAAAACCAAGAAGTCCTCATTTGGCAAGTGGTGATTTTAGCCAAAAAGCTAAAAAGTCAATAAAAAAAAAAATCAAAAAGTCAACAACTTAGACCAAAAAGTCAAAAATTACCTTTTCTCTCTACTTTTTGCACATCTTTTCGTAAAAAAATCAAAAAGTCATCCCAAACATATTAGTTTTTTTTTTTATCATATTTTAGCCAGAAAGCTAAAGAGTTACTAAAAAAGTTTGTTCTTAAACGAGATATTTTAGCCCCAAACTAAAAAAGTTAAAAAAAACTAAAAAACTAATCCACATTCCAAACAAAGTTTAGAGCATCTCTAATGGTTCATCAGATTTTTCATCAAATCTGAGTACAGAAAAACAATTTCCTCTATTTGATATCACCTGCTCTAACGGAGAAATTTAGCTTTTCATCAAATTATCGGTCGACCGGGCGAACAACCAGTCAATGCAAAAAATGAAAAACTGAGAAAACAAAGAGGTGGTCGACCCCTAGTGTAAAATTTTCACAAAATTTTGCTTAAGGTGGTCATCCGGGAGAACGGCTGGCCGGTCGTCCGGTAGGACTCACTTCCAACGTAAACACACAGTGTTTTGATAAAATCCGCCCAGCTCCTTAATTTCATGAAATTTTTGGGCCATTTTCATTTTGATATCAGTTTGATAAAACTGTTGGAACCAAAAAAGTTTTTTTTTTCATCAAATTTAAATTTGGTGATAGTTTTGTTTAACCGTTAGAGATGGTCTTAAGAATTATATAAATGAAATAATAAGAGATAAGTGTCGGTGTAATTTTCTTGACTAATATGATAAGTGTTAAATATGTATCTATTCAAGACGTGTGATGCACGCCAAAGAAACTATAATTAAAAAAATATTTAAGAGGTTTCATATTCTCATTTGTAACAAACTCATTGACCTGAAGTCAACGGAAATCAAAGATGAAAAATTCAAATTAAATTGGCTAGACGCTATGTCTTTTTTTGGTGATAGCACAAGTGTTTTATTTATTTATTTTTGACTTTAAAGTTGTCGCTCTGCATTGGCAACTTCTCATAAGGACGGCTCAATACAAGTAAGTTTAGGCGTATCCAAGGGGGTACAAAATTCAACATTCTTCATTTCGCAGTGACTTGTAAGCCGACCACTGAAAAAAAGAAAAAAAAAAAAGGAAAAGGTCACAAATATAAAGACTACCAGAGCATGTTTGGTATGAAAGTGAAGTTCATTAGTGCATTTATTGAAAAATCTTAAATATACAAAATTCGATAGCAGAATCATCTACAACCAACCCTCTTGGATAGATTTGAGTTTAGACTACTTTTCTTAATTTTTTTTGTGTTGTTGGATACATTGCATTGGCAACTTCTCACAACAATAGGTATTCTGAAAAAAAATAAAAAATAAAATAAAATAAAAAAATCTCACAACAATAACAGTCAATTATTTATTTATTTGACCAATAGGGCGTGTAACGTCTTCTCATATCATTGTTTAGTATTATGAGACGAATACATCAAACTTATCTTTGTTTTAAAAGCTAATACATCAAGTTTACGCTGGAATTTTAAATTTATATAAAAAAAATTATGAAGAGAAATGAAAAAAGAAGAAAATAATAATGATGTAGAAGCTAAGTTTTTTAAAGGTAAATGAATCTACAAATTCAAGATTCAAACATAATTAAAGTGAATTTGGAAATGTAATAAGATTAAGAGTCCACTTCAATATGGTTCAAAGGACTAAGATTTCATGAAATTTTTTCTTAATTATTATTTTTTTTCAAATAGTAAAATGATAGTAGATTAGTACTTAGTTAAGTCGGATTGCCACAACAGACCAATGCCACTTACTTTAGTATTTTTTTCATATGTGATTATAGTAGTTTTTTTCTTTTGAATTTTTTTTTTTGGAGTCAAGAATCTACATATTGAGATACATCATTACGTTGGATTAGAAAAGGAGTCGAGAATACATTTTTCAAGGAACAAGCACACAGTGGGAAGAAAAACTGGGGCAACAAGTCTTCCATTTGGGAAGAGGAAAGAAAGGGAAAATGAATAGACAAGAGAAAGGAAAAAAAAGGAAATGAGCATGATGAGATCTATTTTTTATTAAAATAATATGAATAAGAGCAATTGAGAATATTTTAGGATGAATCTCATTATCTTGATATGTATGTTTTAAATATATATATATATATATTTTTGTGATTTAATTTAATATACATAGACTCAGTCTATTAAAAGGTAAATTGATATTTTGTCTTTTAATTTGTTGCTTCTTTTTGTTTATTTTTTTCTTTTTTCCTTTTTTTTTTGGTTTTTGTTTTTTGTTTTTATATTATTGCTAAGATTTCAATACGTGAGTTATGCCAAAATTCATGAGGTCATGCTAACGTGGGAAATTGGGGAATTGGTCATCCAATTTTAGGAAGGACTTGACTAAAAATAAATAAATAAAATAAAATTTGAGGGCTAAGACTCCAAATGTTAAAAAGAACTCATAATTAATCTTGGGGAAGACACAAGATGCCACTGATTACAAAGAAAATGCCTATGGAAAGTGGAAATGCTAAATTTTATAATAATAAAAAAAAAATGTAGAGGGAATGAAAGAAAATTTTGTTTTGTTTTTTCATTTTTAAAACGACTGAAAATTTTAATTTTATAGTTTTAAAAGCATGGGAGTTATATATATATATATATATAGGGTAATGCTACATGTGTGCAGTGGCGGAGCTAGAAATTTAATGTAGGAGGGGCACCTATTAATTATAATCTCAAAATTTTTATGTGACTTTGTTTTGTGGCAGAATAATTATAATTTTCTTCTTGAGGAAGAGATGATTCTAACTTTAATTTTCTTTTGAAATATTTCTCTATAACTGTTTTAAAAAATAAAAATTCATAATCAAAATCACAAATCCTCACAAATGAAAATCTCCAATTTTGATACAAATCAAAAAATTTGAATTTAGCGCAAATCACAACAAATAAAATTTCTAATATACCAATATTATAACAAATGAAAGTCCCTAATTTAAATAACAAATACTAGAAATTAATATTCCTTCCGTCCCAAAATAATGGTCCATTTTGGAGAATCCAATATTTTTTTGTAGTACAATTATTGCACTTTAAAAAAATTGATTTTCCAAAATTACCCTTCGATAGTTCATTTTTTGAGGAATGTCAATGTCATAATTGTATTTTTTATGTTATTAATGAATTTAAAAGAAGGGGAAAATAGAAAATTTATATTATTTTTGTACTTGATTTTTGAAAAGGAATTAATATTTTAGAACAATGGAAAATGGAATAAGAGACTAATATTTTGGAACGAACGGAGTATTTTTAATTGTAGCACAAATCAAATCCCTAATTTTAGCACAAACAACAACAAACCAAAATCCCTACTTTTACTATAAATCACCATCAATTAAGATTCATAATTTGAACATATCAAAATCTCTTATTTTAACATAAATAATAACAAATTAAAATTTTTTACAAATCAAAACTTAATAAATAACTATAAATTGATACTCATAATTTTTATTTAAAAATAAAAAAAAATCATAATTAAAGTTATCTGTAAATAATAAAGAGAAGATATCAAGATTGTAGTGTGATTCTAAATCTGTATTGTGTGATCCTAATGTGGTGAATCGTGAGTTGATAAATTATAAAGTAACAAAGAGAGATAAAAAATAAAAATAAATTAAAAAAAAAAAAACCCTTGCTACCGTTTTCCCATGAATCAAAAATAAATAAATAAATAAAAAATAATTAATTGAATTGAAGGTGTGTTTAGGTGTGTGTATGTGTTAGTTTGTTTAGAAATTAGGTGCATGTATGCGTGTGTCAGCAAGTGAAAGTGTGCTGGCAAATGGGTTGCTTTGTATTATGCATATAAGGGGGTGTAAGCTCAAAATATAAAAAAAATAAAAATTTGAAAAGTCAGGGGGCATGTGACCCCCCTGGTCTCCACATCCCTCCGCCCCTGCATGTGTGTGCTGTTTTCTGACCACACTGCCTACCAGATACTCAGCTGGAGAACACCGGCAGAATAGATTGCGCCCGAACGACCTGTAACAGAAAGATGAGACTCCGGCGGTAGTTCTTTCACCCGGGGGCACTCCGACAATCAAGTCAGTAAACAATATCTCTCAAAGATAACCAATTGTGCTTAACTCACAAGCCAGAATACCAAAAGCGTACCTTTAGACCCATGAGGGTGCCTCACTTTTATAGCTAGCACTAACCTGATCCCTGTAGAAGCCTAGCCTCAATGAACTTTGGCTTAATGCTCATCTTGGACTCCCGGCCAGATAGAGATAAACTCCCTAAAGGCTTTATCTTTATCCATGCTAAGATCGTCCCCAGTTCTAGGACTCCTGCCTCTTATCCGTTCATCTCAGATTCTGGTATCTTCGCAGATAATCTCGGCCTAGCCGAGATCACCTCGGCACCATGACCAAGATACGTGGCACCTCAATTGACACTTCGACGTCACCTTGGCCACATGTCGTCATTCACAAAATATGTCCCCACAACTACCCCCTAAGTTCTATTATCTCGGCATTCTAAGATGATAGAACTTATATCATTCGAACCCATAGCACGTCGGCTAAACTTGCTCTATCATTTGTTACCGAGGTCATCATTTGTCGGCTCCATGTGACCAAGACCTATAATATGTTTTCACCAATACCTTAGAACCAATAACCAAGTTTGTTCAAGTTATTTAGCCGACATCGTCCCCCTAGCCGAGGTCTTTGCTTCATTAAATCAAGAACTCTAAGAGTTTTAACACACGTATGAGCTGTCACGCACAGTATTTCAACCATTTTTGCCACGCGTCTCTCTCCCATTGAACTGTACCTAACACGCGCCATTGAGTCGCATCACACTTGCGTGCGCCGTCTGACAAGCACGTCGTCCTAGGCACACTAATTGCGATTTGCCGCCCTTTCGTGTTTTGACAAAATCACTTCCTCTCTCTTCGTCTTTTCACTTCACATTTTCTGATTTCTCTCTCTGTGCTTCAAGCTTTCTCTCTCTCTAAACCGTCATTGTCATCTTCTCAAAGCTTTCTCCAACCGTTTCTGTTCATCTCCACTGGCGAAGTATCCACCGCCTTGCTACTCGTTCCACCGTCATTTCAACTTTGGCATACATTACACCGGCGTCACTCTTCCTGGTAAGCTGCTGCTTCCATTTTTTCCGATTTTTTGATTTTATTTCAAACTTTCCTATACTCGTTTACTGCCATTGCAACCCTGTTCATGCTTTTGAATGGTTCACTTGTGTGTTGAATTCCATCATTCATGTATTGAACATTTTTGCTTCATGATTTTGCTTCTGGGTATACACACACATATGCACTTGACATTCTTGCTTGGCGTTCTTGATAGCTTAACACTGTTCTTTATTTTTCTGTTACCTTCTTTAATCTGAATTGTACTATTTGCCTTGTTTTCTTGTTGCTTTTTTTAGATTCTTGCTCCTTATTTCTGTTTCAATAGCTCTAGGTTTGGGATTTGTTGTAGAACTCACAAATTCTAGGAAAAATTGAAATAAATTCCTCTTAGATCCTGAAACCCCTTCCCTCAGTTTCTGTTTTGAGTTCAAGCCGAGGTCCTTAAAACCTTAACAAACCACTCCCTTTTGAAATCCAACACCTTCTCCCTAAGCCGACGTCATGGGTATGTACAGGTGGAAGGTAGACACCCCAATTAAACTAGAATATTTCAGGCAGGAGTTTGCCATCCCTGCCGATGTTCACCTCAGGTTGGCTGGGGAGGAGGACTCCATCATGCCCAAAGACGACTCCATGCCCTTTCCAGTTGTAGCCTTCGTAGAGTGTAGACTTAGGCTCCTCTCGACATCCTCTTCCGAGAAGTCCTTCACTATTATAAACTCAACCCAATGCAATTAGCCATTAACTCTTACAGAGTCATCAACGGTATTATCGCCTTAGCTAGCCGAGAAAATGCTAGGGTAACTCTAGCCGACATCCAGTACTGCTACACTATGTGTGGCCTTAAATCAGAAAAATGCTACATTCACTATCTTAAGCCGAGGTCGACGGAATACAAACTCATCGCCGACCTCCCTGATTCCAACAAGGGTGCCGGGGACGATTACTTCATTGTCTCGGGCAACTGGGAGTTCCTTCCAGGTGATGGCCTTCACCTCTATCCTCTAAGCCGTACATTGTTCAGAGAGGGAGATGGTAAGAGCCAAGTGTTACTTTTACTTACTTCTCAAGTCTTTTTTACTTTGATATTTTTGTATGCTCTAACGCCTATATATTTTATTTTGCAACTCTTCCTCAGCCTCCAAAGGACTTCCGCAAAAACTTCTATCGTAGCAAGGATTTTAAGAAGCTATTGGGTCTGCCAGTTGATCAACGAAAAGCCCCTCTACTGCTCAACTACATCCCGACGTACAAGTCTGTCTTTCCGACGGCCCAAGAAAAAGCAAGTCCCCTTTTTCAGCAACAACTCCTCAAACCGAATCATTAAGGCCTGACCAAGGATCAACATTTGGTCCTGTGGAGCAACCATCAACCTCTGCTCCACAAATGATCCCACCTTCTCAACGCCAACGCCGTAGTCGAACTCCATTGCTTGCTCCAGCAGGCAGAACTTGAAGCCGAAGACGCCAAAGTGCCGAGGCGTCCTTATACAATCTAGCCAACCCCCCACCTGCACTTCCAGCGATCCATTTTGGCACTAAGGTCACCGTTGCCGTAGACGCCGACGAGATGCGTCGTAAAAAGGCTGTAGCAGATGACCTTCTAGCCGACATCCCCAACATCGTCACCATACAATCTTCACCATCGCAATCTCAGCCAAAGCCAAAGCAAAAAAGGCTGAAAAAAGCCCAAGCAAAGGCAATGGTAACTCAGATCGATTTTGAGGATACCTTGTTGATCTCAAAAATAGCCGAGGTGGAAAAAAGTACCTCTGCCATCGAAAAGAGGCCCACAGAGGCTGCACCCTCTGAATCGACCCGGTCGAAGAAGCCGAGGTTAGAGTCTGCGATAACCTCGGGGTCCATGAAATCTGATGCCTCCTGGGCCCCTCCAATCACCATTGAGGACAAGCCAGTCAGAGTCGGCGACAGCGCAACTAACATTGAAGTCGGCGTTGCCCTCTCTACTACCTTGCTCCTTCCAAAAGACCTCGAACGCAACGTCGAGGTCAGCGAATATGAAAACTTGGCTCTGATGTTGCAGCACTCCGTACAAGTAAACCCCTAACACTTAGTACTTTTCAGTCTCTGTTTTTTCCATACTTAGAGTTTTATTAACTTTTACTCTGTCCATTTCTTCTAGGCGATCCAGCACACCCACTCCTTCATGATGCAGGCTTTTGACATTAAGAAGGAGTTGGTCAACAAGACCAAGGAGGCTGCTGGCTTGCTAAAGACCGTAAACAGAGCCGAGGCCAAGATGAAGACACTAATAGATCAGGCCAAGACAGCTAAACAGGCCCGAGACGAGGCCAATGAGAGGGTTGGCGCTGTTGTGGTCGTTGCTAAGGTCCTTGAAGCTGAAAAGAAAGAGGCCGAAGCAAAGGCCGCCGAAGCCCAAGCCAAGCTCATCACTGCCTTGGCCACAAAGGAAACCGAGATCAAAGCGGCGGACGAGAAAGCATACGCCGAGGGGGTAGCCGACGTCTGCGAGGACTACAAGAAACAAGTGAAACAGGCATACAATAAGGGTTTCACCCTTGGTTGGATGGCTGCTTCAAAGGAGTTGGCTATCCCCGAGGACTCAACTCTCCGAGATAACAGTCTCCTCGTCCTGCCATTCCCCCCCCACTCCTAGCCAATCCGAGGCCGAGTCCGAAGAAGATACCAAGGCCGACAAGTCTGAGAAGGCCGAAGCTGCTGGGGCCAAGTCCCCAACTCTGAATGAGCAAGTGGACTTGACTCAAGATGAAGAGGACGAGGTCCAGAAGACCACCTCTGAGGCCGAGGTCGAGGCTGCCAACAAAAGCATTGATGATACACTTCGCTAAATTGATGCTAAGGTAGAGGCTGACAAAAATGCAACGCCTCTGGCCAACGAAGCTAATCCTAGTACTTAGGATATTTCTGCTTTTCTTGTATTTTTTTTGTTTCTTTTTAGCTGTAATACACTATCTTTAAACAATGTTAGCTCTGTGTTTGGCCGATGTACCACTTTTGTAATCTGAACAAGTAGTCTCTTTGTAGGCCGAAGTACCTTTTTTCCCTTTGAATGCAAGTCTTCTTTTTTTGACTAAGTATTTGAATGCTTGTCTTTCCTTTACTTTCTTGTATGTTTCCATACTTAGAATATTTTGCATGTCTTCAAAGTACACCTTAACTGTGTAATCTCTTCGAGGTAAAATACCTCGGATGTACCCACTGATTGTTTATCTTGGCCTTGGCTTAACACTTGAAAATATTTTGTAGAAATATTTTCATAAGTGTTTACTTAAAACTTGTTACTTCACTTTCAGTTATTTTTCCAAGTCTTGGCAACATAATAATCTCGGCAAGTACGCAGATACTTCTTTCAACATAACCTTGGCTTAACTTCAACTTGTAAATTGTTCTTAAAATTTCAACAAGTGTTAAACCAACTTTAGCTTGTAAATTATTTTCCAACTCTCTGCCCCCTAATGTGAACTTAAGTTTCACTTATGTTCACATTACGTATGTACCTATGATCTTGTCGCCGAGATCAGATTCAAACAGAGACTAGCCAAGGTTATCAACCTCGGTCTCGGTTAATCTAACTAATATGTATTTAGTGTCATTCAAAGTTTTCATTCTGTCGACATAGCAAATCTAGGTTAATTCAACTTAGTTCAACTAGATTATATGCAAGTATAATTCAACTCTGCCATATAATAAGTCTAAGTTATTCATCATGTTTCAATCAGAAACATCGTTAACTTAGTTGAACTCTATTATATGCAAGTATAATTCAACTCTGTCATATAATAAGTCTAAGTTATTCGTCATGTTTCAATCAAAAACATCACCAACTTAGTTCAACTCTATTATATGTAAATATAATTCAACTCTGCCATATAATAAGTCTAATTATTCATCATGTTTCAATCAGAAACATTGCCAACTTAGTTCAACTCTATTATATGCAAGTATAATTCAACTCTGCCATATAATAAGTTTAAGTTATTCGTCATATTTCAATCAGAAACATTGCCAAGTGACTGGTTAATTGTTTTACACAAGTTTGAAATCAAAAAATTGAGCTAAAATTTTATTAATTACTTCGGGTAATAACAGAAAATTTAAGAACAAAAAATCTAATGATAGAAAAACTTCAGGTTGCAAGTATTCCAAGGTCTTGGCAATTCTTTGCTTCATTGTCTTCAAGCCGATATGCCCCATTGCCCAGGACCGAGATGATTCTATAAGGTCCCTCCTAGTTTGGGCCAAGCTTGCCCTCTTTGGGATCCTTTTTGCTGCCAACGACCTTTCTCAGGACAAGGTCCCCAACTTGAAACTCTCGTGGGTTGACCTTTTTGTTGTAAGCCTTGGTAAGCTACTGCTGGTATGCCCCCAGCTGAATTGCTGCCTTCTCCCTTCTTTCTTCTAATAGATCCAGATCTAGGGCTAAAAATGCATCATTAGTCCCATTCTCCACTCCCTGGGTTCTGACCCTTGGGATTCCGACCTCTAATAGGATTACTGCCTTTGTGCCATAAACCATGGCAAATGTGGATTCTCCAGTTTATCTTCTCGGCGTAGTCTGATATGCCCAGAGTACATTGGGCAACTCATCCACCCATTTTCCGTTTGCTGCTTCCAGTCACTTCTTGATCCCATCCAAGATAACTTTGTTGGATGCTTTTGCTTGTCCATTGCTTTGAGGGAAACTTAGAGTGGAATAGTAATTCTTGATCTTGTACTTTGCACAAAAGTTCTTGATTAGTTTACTGTCAAACTGCGTTCCATTATCTGCTATTATTGCTCTTGGGATCCCAAACCTGGTGATGATGTTCTTCCATATGAAGTTTTTTACATCAATGTCCCAAATTTTTACGAGGGGTTCAGCTTCAACCCACTTGGTAAAGTAATCTATTGCCATTAGCAGGAACTTCCTTTGTCCAGTTGCCTGAGGTAGTTGTCCAACAAGATCCATGCCCCATTGGGCAAATGGCCAAGTGCTGGATACTAGGTTTAAATCTGCTGCTAGTTGGTGTATCAAAGGTGCAAACCTCTAACACTTTTCACGCTTTCTGACATAAACTTCAGCATCTTTCTGCATATAGGGCCACCAATGTCCCTGAGTAATGGCCCTATGAGCAAGTGACCTGCCCCCTGTGTGGCTTCCACATACTCCTTCATGTATCTCATACAAGAAGTCTTCAACTTGTGAAGGTTGTACACACCTCAAAAGGGGTTCAGTAAAAGATCTTCTGTAGAGATGTCCTTTTGTTGTCAGACTGAATCTTGCCGACTTCAGTCTGATCTTGTGTGCTTCTTTATGATCATCTGACAGTTTTTCCTCTTTAAGGAATACTATTATTGCATCTATCCAGCTTGGTCCCATCTTCACACACATTGCTTCATGCTCTATGTTTAGTGGTTCTACACTTGGACCTGGCAAGTAGTCAACCATTATTGTCCTTGCCTCTCCTGGTTTCATTGCACTAACCAGGTTGGCCAAGGCGTCGACATGGTTGTTGTTATCTTGGCTGATTTGCTGTAGTCGGCAATTCTGGAACAATGCCATCAGTCTGCCCACCTCCTTTACATAGGCCATCATCCTTTCATCTCGGGCTGCATATTCGCCTATTGCCTGGTTAACGATAAGCTGGGAGTCACAGAAGACCATTACCTCGTCGGCTTTTATTGCTGCTGCCAACTTTAATCCTGCGATTAGTGCTTCATACTTTGCTTCGTTGTTTGAGGCCTTAAACCCCAAATGAATGGATTGTTCCAGCATCTGCCCTTCTGGTGATACTAGCACTACTCCTGCCCCGCTCCTTGTCGGTTTGAACTTTCATCAACAAACAGGCGGAAGTAGTCGCCGACATAAATACTGCAAGGCCCGAGTTTCTCTTCTTTCCTCTGTTCTGCTATCCCTAGCTGGGTTTCTCTTTGGTCACCTGGACATCGTATACCTCGGCTCGACAGAGCCCGATGTATGATGGTGCTTGGTGTGAACTCGGCCACGAAGTCGGCCAAAACTTGGCCTTTAATTGCTATTCTGGGTCTGAATTCCAGGTCATATTGGCCCAACACCACTGCTCATCTGGCCATCCTACTTGTTAGATCTCCTTGCTGCAACAGGGACTTCAAAGGATGCTCAGTTAACACCACAATCTTGTGGGCTTGAAAGTAGTGATTTAGCTTCTTGGAGGCCATTATTAAAGCCAATGTCAACTTCTCTAAGGACAGGTATCTGGTCTCTGCATCTGCTAGGGTTTTACTTACGTGGTAAACTACCCTCTGTTCTCCCTTATCTTCCTTGATTATTACTGCACTTACTACATGCTCTGAGACTGCCAAGTATAAAAACAACTTCTCTCCAGGTACTGGATTTGAGAGAACTGGAGCTGTGGTCAAGTATTTCTTCAAGTCGGCCAAGGCGACTTCGCACTCCTCTGTCCATAAAAAGTCTATGACTTTCTTTACTAAACTGAAGAAAGGTTTGCATTTATCAGAACTTCTACTTATGAATCTGTTTGGGGTTATAGCCCTTCTAGTCAGCATCTACACTTGCTTTGCCGATGTTGGGCTCTCTAATTCCAGAATGGCCTTGATTTGATCCGGGCTTGCCTCAATGCCTTTTCTGGTGACTAAGTATCCCAGAAATTTCCCTGACCCAACTCCAAATGCACACTTCGACGCATTAAGTCGAAGCCGAAATGTTCTTAGGATATCAAAGACTATCTTTTGGTCGGCCAGATGATCCTCAGGTTCCTTGGTCTTCACGACCATGTCATCAATGTATACATCCACTGTTTTGCCTATTAGATGTCTGAACATCTTAGTCACCAATCTCTGGTAAGTTGCTTCTATATTTTTCAACCCAAAAGGCATCACTCTGTAGCAATACAGCCCTTTTGGGGTAATAAATGCGGTGTTCTCCTCATCTGGGGGGTACATGGCTATCTGATGGTACCCCCTGTAAGCGTTTAGGAAGCTCATCCTTCCATGCCTTGAAGTGGCATCCACCAATTGGTCAATCTTGGGTAGTGGGAAACTATCTTTGGGACAAGCTTTATTCAGGCTGGTGAAGTCCACGCAAACCCTCCACTTCCCATTCTTTTTCTTCACAACAACCGTGTTTGATAACCATGTCAGGTAGTTTAGTTCTCGGATGGCTCTGGCCGCCAGATGTTTATCCACTTCCTCTTCTACTGCCTCAACATACATCAATGTCGGCCTCCTTGCTCGCTGGATAACAGGTTTAGCCGACCTGTCCACGTTCAGTTTATGGCAAGTGACCTCGGGGTCAATGCCAGGCATCTCGTACGGTGTCCAAGCAAACACCTCAAGGTTTGTTCTCAAGAACGCTTCTAATTCCTTTTCCTCTTCCTCGGCCAGGCCTGAGCCGAGAAGGAAGAAGCGCTCTTCATCTCCCTGCTAGACTAGGATCTTTTTTAGGGTTTCCTTACTTTTCTCGGCTAGTTCTTTGCCAACATCCTCAAGGACCTCCATGTCCTTATCTTCAATCTCTGCTGCTTCTGCTTCTCGTATGTTGTAGGTGGATTTCATTGCTGCCATGGAGCAATTCTTTGCCTGCACTTGATCCCTTCTGACCTCCTCAATTCCATGCTCTGTTGGGAATCGCAACAGCTGGTGCAATGTTGAGGGAATAGCCCTTATTGCATGCAACCATGGTCTTTCCAGGATAGCATTGTAAGGGAAATGAGTGTCAATTATTGTGAACTCGATTCTTACCTTTTTGGTGCCAGCCTGCACCTCCAAACTTACTGCTTCCAGGGGCCACGTCGGCGTTCCATTGAACCCAACCATTGGACCATTGGACTGTTCCAGATCATCTTGGTGAAGGCCAAGCTTCTTGTAACACCTGACATACATGATGTGACAAGAGTTGCCCTGGTCGATCAGAATTTGCTTTATCTGGCACTCTCCAACCTGGAGGGATATTACCAAGGCATCGTTGTGTGGATGTTGCACCATCTTTAGGTCATCTTCAGTAAAGGACACCACTGGTCCCTGGCACTCGTCTGCCCTAGGTCTCTTCTGTCGGACCTGATACACATGTTGCAGGTGTTTTACCTTTTGAGTTTCCCCCCGTATCTCGTTCTCATTCACTTTCGAGTGAATCACATTGATCACTCGAGGTCCGCCTGCCTGTGGTTGTAGTGCTGGCGGGGGTGGTGCTGCTGGTGCCTGAGGTAGTCTCGCTTGCTCTTCCCTTGTCCTGGTCTCATCTACCAGGTCTCTTAAATGACCTTGTCTTACCAGGTCTTCCAGATGTACTTTTAGGGCTCTTCACCCTTGAGTTAAATGCCCATCCTCATTGTGGTAGGCACAGTGTTTCCCTAGATTTCTTCCTATAAATTCACCAGGAAGCTTTTCTAGTGCTCTATAATAAGGTTGATTCCGGATTCTTTCCAAGACTTTGTAGACCAGAATTCGGAATACGGTTGTGACTGCCTGTGCAGCCCTCAATCCTGTTTCTTGCTTATTGTATCCACCATTACCTCGGTCTCACTTCGGCGAGCCATTTCTCTTCTCTTGTTTTGACGCCTTCGTCCCCAGCGTGTCCTCCTCGGCCTTGGCATACTTTCCTATCCTGGCCATAAGTTCCTTCATGCTTTGTGGTAGTGTCTTTGCCAGTGACTTTCGAAGCAGACAATCATCTTTCAGCCCGTTCTTAAAAGATACGACCGCTACCTCTTGGTTGCACCTTGGTATTCGGTTGAACACTTCGTAATACCTTTTGGCATAGGCCCTAAGGCTTTCATCCTCGCCAATTCTTAGAGCCATCAGGGAGTCTACCCTCAATGGTTGTAGTTTGTTTGTCACAAACCTGGCTACGAACATCTCGGCCAGGTTTTCCCAGTTTTTCACAGTTCCTTTCAGCAACTTGTGAAACCAGTCTAATGCGATTTCCCCAAAGGATAAGGGGAACACCTTGCAGAGCAACGGCTCGTTCCCAGTGTATAATGCCATTGAATTTAGGTACAAGCCGACGTGAAAGTTAGGGTCCGACTTACCGCTGTATATCTGGAATCTCGACATATTAAACTTCTTCGAGGCTTCAAATTTGTCCAATTCTACCGAGAACGGTGTTCTCGGCTTGATCGGAGAGGTTACCTCGGCATCTTGTCGCTTCCTCTGGAGGTAATCCCTCAAATCTTCCTTGGTTCGTTCAGGAGCTCGGCTATCAACGGATTTCAGCCTTTTCGGTGCGCTACTCCTAGTATCATTATGAGTCCTCTTGGACCTCTCTTAATTAGTTGCATCGAAACAAAGTTCCTTCCCTTGAACATGCCGATGTTCTTTGGGGTCAGCTTCTTTGGTACGATGCATCCTCCAAGAATCTCCCTTCATTGACTCTCCTCGCCCGACCTCCCTTGAAGGCCAGTGAGAGTGTTCCTTGGTCCTGGTGTGCTAGGGGACTGTAGGGACTGTTTTCTACCCCCCTCCTTCTGGGCATTGTTCTTAGCCGCTAGAATCGGCGTATCTTGTAATGGAAACGGTGGCTGCATGACGTTCTGCATCATGAAATTGACGACCGATTGTAGGTCCGCCAATTTGTTTGTCATTCTCTTCATCTCACCGTCCCTCCGTAAGCATCTATCGTTCCATACCTGGAGGTCATCCTTGTTATAATACCCGTCTCGGTCTGACCTCTTTGGTACGTTGCCCTCCTTGCTAACGTCTTTCTCTCCGGGATTCTGATCCCGAGTTTCTTCGTTGCAGTTATCCTCCTCCACGTTAGGGTCAATGTGATTACCACTCCCCGTAGGGATGTCATCCCCAACCTTATCTTTCTGTCCGTCGTTGGCCATCTATTCTCCTTTCTTTTCCACAGACGGTGTCAAATTGTGTGTGCTGTTTTCTGACCACACTGCCTACCAAGTACTCAGCTGGAGAACACCGTCAGAATAGATTGCGCCCGAATGACCTGTAACATAAAGATGAGACTCCGGTGGTGGTTTTTCCACCTGAGGGCACTCCGACAATCAATTCAGTAAGCAATATCTCTCAAAGATAACCAATCGTGCTTAAATCACAAGCCAGAATACCAAAATCGTACCTTTAGACCAACGAGGGTGACTCACTCTTATAGCCAGCACTAACCTGATCCCTGTAAAAGCCTAGCCTGAATGGACTCTGGCTCAATACTCATCTTGGACTCCCAGCCAGATAGAGATAAACTCCCTAAAAGCTTTATCTTTATCCATGCTAAGGTCGTCCCTAGTTCTAGGACTTCTGCCCCTTATCCGTTCATCTCGGATTCCATTATCTCCACAGATAATCTCGGCCTAGCCAATATCACCTTAGCGCCATGACCAAGACATGTGGCACCTCAGCTGACACTTCAGCGTCACCTTGGCCATGTGTCGTCATTCACAAAATATGTCCCCACACTACATATATTAAAAAACCCTCTTGTATTTTACTTAATTGTTCATATTCATGTCAAACAAGTGGATAAAACCATGGACAAATTTCAAAGTGTCAAACTAGCATAGCAGCCATTGTTGTGTGGTTGGTGAACCTCATTTGAAGGTTCATTTTGATAATTTGAACCGTTTATTTTTTTTTATGGTATATTAAGTAGAATATAACTATAAGGCCTCGTTTGTTTGGAGAGTTAGAGCGGGGATTGAGATTGGTAGCGAGGTGAGACTCATTAACATTGTGTTTATTTTGAGAGATGGGAAGGGGATTGATAGTGAGCTCTAGATTATGAATCCTCTTAAGGAGGGGATTTGGATGAAGCTCCAAGACTGGGTTTTAGAAAAATAGTCCGCCGGACTAGAAATTATTATTTTTTTATTTTTTATTTTTTTTACATGTTGGATATTTTTTTTTTGAATATTAATGTTTAATTTTTTATATTTTTTGTTAAGTAAAAATCATTATTTTATTTGTTTTATTTTTTCTGGAATTTTTTTATTTTTTATTTTTACATGTTGGGCATTTTTTTAAAAAACATTAATATTTAATGTTTTTATATTTTTTATTTGTTTTATTATTTTATATAAAAATAATTTAATAATTTCTACACTAACAACTATCATCAAAACAAACATAATTTTACTTAATCCCCTCACTATGAATCTCCTCCATTCTACCTCTAAAAACAAATGGAGCCTAAAAATCAAGTTAATAGAACATTAATAGCCTTTTCATCGAATTGCTTTGCATCTAAATAATTAGAAATATAAAACTGTATATAAATGCAAATCGATGAAAAAGTTATTGATATCTGATTAATTTGATTTTTTGTAGTCATATTCTTCTTGATGTATCCTAAAAAGTAAATGGTTTAAATTATTGAAATGGGTCCCAATTTCGTTCCATACTTTCATGAGGAAAACAAAAATATATTTGAACATAGAGAAAAGATTTGTGACTCGAAAACGGCGGGCTCGAATGCCCCGAGAGAGAGAGAGAGAGAGAGAGAGAAGCCGATCGGAGAGGGAGAAAGAGAGAAGCGAGCGGAGAGGGAGATCGTCGCCGATCGTCGCCCGCCGTCGCTCGTCGCAGCCGTCCGATCGTCGCCCAGCTCCAGCTCGTCGCTCGTTGCAGCTCCGCCGCTGCCTCGCCGCAGCTCCGCCTCTGCTCTCCGCCCCCGCCTCAGCCCCGAGTTTGTTGGCCCCCTCCCCTCCCCTCCCCCTCCTTCTCTCCCTCTCCTCTCCTCTCCTCCCCTCCCCTCCCCTCCCCTCCTCTTCGTCTTCTTCTTCCATGTTCTGCTGAAAAAAAAAAAAAAAAAAAAAAAAATACAAAACGGGGTCGTTTTTGGAATTAGGGGCATTCGGGGCCGCCTAATTCGAGCTCTCAATCGGAGCTCTTGAACATATTTTGTGAGAAACTAAAATTTAAGTTTGAAATTGTGTTTGAATCATAAATTTAGATAGAAATTCAGAAAGAAAAAAAAATAAGATAAATGAAATGTGAATAAAATCTAACTAAATTTTAAGATTTGAGTAGAGATTTAAAAAAGAAAAGAAAAATAATATACGAAAATATGAATAAAATATAATTATATTTTACCTATATTTCATATATATTTTTCCTTTTCATTTTTAAATTCCTTTCAAAATTCATAAACCAAATACGACTTAAAAGAATTGTATAGAAATTTTCACTTATTAAGACGGTTAATAGTGACTCCTACGGTTGGTAGCCTTATCAGCTTCCACTGAGTTTAGTGAACAAGTGACTCTGAATTGGTGTCTCTGTGGGAGACTCTCTCCTAATTTTTGCTTATTAAGACCTTAGGCCATGTTTGTTTGGGCGGACTGGATTAGCATTCCCATGACTAATAGTCTTAGGACTACGAATTCGTTAGATTATGTATCCTATCTTAACTAATAGTCAAGTTTAAAATAATTAGTCCGTACTTTAATTGTTTAATCAAACATCGGATTAATAATTTTATTGGACTATTAGTCCAATCCCAAGCTCATGTCCACCTAAACAAACATGGCCTTAGTGAGAATGGACCAACTTATGATTTAAGGTCGTCTTGAGATACTACTTGTAGTTCTTTGGTTTTATTGTGCTTGTCTAAGTATATTTTGTCCTGACTTTCTAAAAAGAATAACTCTTTTAATCACGCTGAAAATTATTATTTTGATTGATTGCCGTTATTTACCCTATTGGATAAATTATAAACACATCTTCTGAGATTTACTTAAATTATAAATTACTTTCTGTAATTCCAGAAATTAATTATGTCTTCTAAAGTTTCTAATTTCATAACAAATAGGTCCTTTTATTAATAAATCAAGTTAATTAACAGTTTTTAATAATGTTAAAATTTTATTTTAATTAATAATTCAGATAATTTTATTATTGTATAGCTAAACAGTTAGAAATTTCACTTTTTCAAATAATTTTATTAAATAAAAAATTCTGACAAGAAGATATTTGTAATTTTGCAAACCACAGAAGATAATTCATATTTTGAGTAAATTTCAGAAGGTGTATTTATAATTTATCTTATTCTATTTGTTTATTTATTTTTTATCTTTTTAAGAAAAGTAAAAATGGTGCACTGGTGCATTCCCTATTTCTGAATCTTTTGGGTTGTTCATACTTGCACCAACAACACCTCGCAAATATAGCGGTCAATTAATAGGCAATAGTTTCTTTGGTTAGTTTGTTTGGTTTCAATTTTCAGAAAATAGTTTTCGAAAAATTTTACTTTTTTTATTTTTTTTATTTCAATGTTTTTAATAAATTTTTTAATGTTTTAAGCATTTTTTTTTAAATTTTTAGACACACCTAACATAAACACACTTAAAAAGTATAATATTTGTGAAAAAAATCTTTAAAAAATACACTAAATACCAAAAAATACAACAAAATACGAAATTTTAGTACATTTTTGTATTTTTGTGTATTTATTAATTTTTTAAAATATTTTTTCATAAATATTTTACTATTTAGATACATCTAAGTAAAGTGCATCTAAAAAAGTTAAAAAAATTATTTAAAATTTTAAAAATATTCACTAAAAACAAAAACAAAAAAAAACACGAAAAATAAAAAATTCAATTTTCAAAAAACTGAAACCAAACACACTGATTTGTGGAGCTCATTATAGGTTCTGTTTTGATAATTCGAACAGTTCACTTTTTAAGATTCATTGAATAGAATATTAATGTAAAAAAATCAAGACGATCGGAAATCGATAGTTATATAATTGAATCAAATTTATATTATAAAAAATGAATAGTTATTCTTAAAATTATATTTGTTGTCCACTTTTTAAAAACATATCATTCAAAACACTTCGTTATCGATGTTCAATAATCTTAATTTTTTACATGAATATTCTACTCAATGAGTCTAAAAAAGTGAACGGTTCGGATAATCAAATCAGTTCCAAATTAGACCTACCAAGCACACACGCTCTCTCAACTTAGGATGACAATTTGGTAGAATCCAAACTCTAATGATAATTAATTTCACGTACCTTTCTTTTTTCTCCCATTCACACCATTAGTCAAATTTTTATTACAATTTTATCTTAAAAAAGCTATCATAAGAAACCAAAAATTTTACTCGAAGAGGGGACGACACATCATGAACCTTTTTCTTCATATATATATTTCCTCAAAGATTTTATTATGTTGCCACATACTTTTTATTATGATTTTTTTTTTTTCTTCTAATTATATAACGGTTGCTAACTTATGATATTCACATATGCTTCAGAAGAAAAAAAAAAAGAAAGAAAGAATTTTAGCATTATTTTTTATTGATTTTTTTTAATTATGTAATGTCCAAAAAAAACCCGGCCTGGGCTTGGCCACAGCCTTGGCACCCAAATTTTAACAAATATTGGGCCCCAAATAGTTATAGTCCATAAATATTAGGATTTTTTACTGCCCAGTCCTACATTTTATATTTATTTTCCTCCTAGTCTTGAGTTTTGTTCTTGTGCACCAATAGGTTCTGAACCTTTATTTTTGGTACCGTTTTACCTCTCCCTTGTCTTGGCGTGTTTCTATTTGGATTTTCCATCAAAATATTGTGTCGTGAGTATAGGTTTGTGATTTGGATTTCTGTGAAATTTCACGATTTGCTAATGTATTATTGTGGAGCTTTGTGATTTGTGATTTCACGCTTGGTGTATTTTCGCGATTTGTGATTTGTGATTGCGCGCTTGGTGTATCTTCCTATTTTACGATTTCGCATTTGGTGTATAGTTACATTTTTTGATTTGCAATGTTGTGGAGGTAGCTCGACTGGTATGTTTGATTTTGATTTCGATTTCAATGTTTTGATTTTGTTGTGATGTTGTTGTTATTCTGTTGTTTCTGCTGCAATTGAATTTGTATTTTGATCATGATATTGAAAGCTTTGAGATATGTATATGTAAAGAATTTTAGATTATTATTATTATTTTTTGGTTATGAAATTGTTTTTATTGAACACAGGTGCTGGTTTGTTATTTTATATAGTGATAATTTTATCACTGAGTATTTTGGGCGTGTTGTTGGATTAACTTTTTCAATAGTGAGAAATTTATCAGTGAGTATGGGAATAGGAGATGAAAAAGTTGCATAATGTAATGGTTTCATGCTGTTGGTCTTTGGTAGTGTTAATTGTTAAAGTTATCAGTGTTGGTTTTTGGATGTGTTTGAGTTGGTTGATAATTTTATCACTGTATTAGATTTTGTTTTAGGGTGTCTAAGTTGGTTGTTTGCTGAAATATAATTGTTGTTTGTTGTGGGATTTATAGTGATGGAGAATTTTTTGTTTCTTATGTGCAAGTTTAGAGGTGTGACATTGGTTATCAAGTATAATAATAGATTTAATTTCAATGATTTAGTATATAAATTGTGTGCAAAGTGGAGTGAGTTAGTTGGTAGTTCTTTGAATATATCATATTCAATACCTGGACATTCTTGTTGTGGTTTACAAAGTGAAGAGGATTTGGAGGTTATGGTTGGACTCGCACTTTTTTGTGATATTCATCGTATTGATGTTTTTGTTAAGTGTTGTTCTTTGGGTGAAGGTTATATGATTTGTGTTGGTGAAGCTAGTAGTAGTAGTAGTGTTATTTGTTAAACTAATTTTTTGCCTTCATTTTATTCAAATCAACGGAAACCTTTGCTCTCCAATGGGTGGGTTAATTGTATGAAAGGAGTGGGACAAAGGTTTGCTCAAGGAGTTGTTGAATTTCGAGATGCGTTGTCAAAGTATTCTATTCATTCCGGTTTTGATTTTGATTTTGTTAAGAATGATAAGGATCGTGTCACTGTTCATTGTAAGAGAATGGCTGATTTGGGATGTTTATGGAGCGTACATGCTAGAGTGGAAAATTGTAGTAAAGCTTTTGTTATTAAATAATTTGATAATGTTCATACTTGTGGATCTTTTTTTCGTACAGTTAAACATGCTAGGATGACTTCGAGTATGATTGGTGGGCTAATTTCAAGTGATATTCGTAATAAGGCTTTGACATCGGTTAGTGAGGTGGTTTGTGATTTCAAGGACAATTATGAAACAGAAGTTTCTTATCAACGAGTTTGGATGGGTGTTGAAAAAGTAAGGGGTATTGTTTTTGGTGACTATTCATCATCATTTGATGATCTTCATTGGTATGTTGATGCCGCTAATGATTGTAATTCGGGGAGTGTTTTTTATATGAAATTTGATGTTGATAGTAAATGAAGACATTTCAAATGCTTGTTTTTTGCTTTTGAGGCATGTATTTATCGTTTCAAGTATTATCGGCCTGTGTTGATGCTTGATAGAACTTTCTTGAAAGGAAAACACAAAGGTTGTTTATTGGCTGCTACGGCAAAAGACGGTAACCAAGGTATATTCTGTATCTATTTGTTATTATTCTTAAAACAGTGATAATTCTATCATTTTTGTTACTGGAGAGTGTTGATTATTGAGTATGGTCAATCTATTAGTGATAAATTTATGTTGTATACTTTTGTTAAATTTTTATATTTATACAGTGATAAATTTATTATTCATTGATTTTATATCTTGTATGCTGCTATTGAATTTTTATAGTTATACAGTAATAAATTTATCTATGGTTGGTGCTATATGTTATATACTTTGCGATTTGATTTTCTTTTTATAATTTTTTTTGTTTGTTATTGATAACGTATATATATTTTGTTTGTAGGTTTATATCCGTTATGTTTTGCCATTGTTGATAGTGAAAGTCATGACAGTTGGCATTGGTTCTTGTCAAAGTTATTAGTTATTTTGACTCTGGGGAGGGATATTGCGTTTATTACTGATCGGCATAGAGGTTTGCTGAAAACTTTAGCTGAGGTCTTTCTATTTTTTTCTCATTCTTTTTATCTAATGCATTTAAAGACAAACTTGAAGACTTATTTATCAGTGAAGAGTCGTGAATCTAAAGAGTATTTGCTTACTCTTTTTAGTATATGTGCATATGCTCCTACTATTAAGTTGTTTAATGAGCTATTTGAAGAATTTAAGGGTCATTGTGCTCGTAGTGTTGAGAAGTTTCTTGAGGATTTACCTAATGAGTGTTGGTGTAACGCTTATTTTCAAGGCAAGAGGTATGGTGAAATGTGTACAAATACTGCGGAATCTTTTAATTCATGGATTAGGGATGAACGCCATTTGTTTTCAACTAGTCTTGTTGATGCTATACGGGTGAAACTAATGGAGCAATTTTCAAAAAAGAGAGAAGTTGGAAATAAGTGGAATCGTATTGTTTGTCCTTTTGCAAAGAAAAAGTTGGAAGAAGCTTTTAATGATACAAAAGCATGGATAGTTAAGAAATGTAGCGATAACATTAATGAAATCCAATTAGATCATTCAATTATGGTTGATATTGGGAAACGTTCTTGTTCTTGTCGATTGTGGAAAATTGATTATTTTCCTTGCAAACATGGTTTTTGTGCTATAAAGAGGAGTGGGAAGAATCTGAATTGTTTTCTTGATGATTACTATTGTGTTAGTAGTTATTGTGATTCTTATTCACATTCTATCTATTCAGTTCCTAGTATGTGGAAGCCAAATCTAGTTGTTGATGATGATGTTGTTTTACCTCCTCTTTGTAAGAGACTGGCTAGACATCCAAGAATAGAGAGAATACTTTCCAAGGTCGAAATCAAGAGAATTAGGTGCAGTAGGTGTGAAAAGATGGAGACTCATAATCAGAAGACATGTAAAGAAGCTTTGCTTTAGTGTTATTGATTTTAATTGAATTACTTCGTTGAGAGTTGAGAGGTGTTACTTGCATTGAATGATTGAGTATTTTTTGAAAGATGTATCATTTTGGTACTTGCATTGAATGATTGAGGAATTTGTTGAACATAAATTATATTTTTTGCTGATATTTTTAAAGGATTAAGTTTCACAGATTTATATTATTTGATTTGGCTTAAATGTAGTTGTTGTTTTTGGTGTTTTATACAGTGATAAATTTATCACTGGTTGGTTTGGACAAGTTGGTGGATTATTTTTTTGTAAGAATGATAAGTTTACCATTATCTGAAGGAAGCAATCAAGCATTAATGGGGTTCTTGAATTTTGTTATTTTCAAGAATGATAAATTTATCACTATCATATCCAAGCAAATGTTCTTTTTTACAGTGTTAAATTTATCATTGGCTTAAACTCAACAAAAATCAATTGATGTCGCTAGTTATACATGTGTTTAGTTTTTCTGTGCCTTGATTAATTCAAACAAGAATACAGCCTTGCTTGTTAGATAATGCATCTCTCAGAAACACAAATAATTTGTGCACTAAATTTACAATGACGTATGCTAGACCTCTTTCCAGTTTCTTTCTCTTCACACTATACCTTATTTAGTCTTGGGTTGATTGCTGATAAAAGGAGAAGAAAGAAAATGAATATATATATATATATGTACAGATATATCCTTTTTTGATCTTTTGTTGTTTCTGAGTGATTTTCTCTAGTGGATGTCTTTTATGAGATTCCAAATGACAGTAGATTTGAGATTCAAAGTTTGAATACGGGTTTTCCCATAAGTTTTTCAGCATTCAAAGGAGTAGATCTTTATATATTACTTACTTATAGAAAGTAATTTTTGTCTGGAGTTATCTAATTTTCCCAGGAAAAATTTTCACAATACAAAGCTGTAGATCAAATCTCTAAAATACATAATTGTATATCTGTTGTGTTAATTGCTTTGCAAAGCAAAAAATTTTAGATCAACTACCATGTTTATCTGGTTTAGCAACAAGTTCTCAGTCTGCATAATGTTTTGTGGTCACTCAGAAGCAAACTTTGGATGTTTGAGTTGTTTAACTGAAGTATCAAATGGTTTTGATTATTCAGAAATCACCAAGGATGGCATGTGCTTACATTCATTCTCAAACTTGGGAATATCTACAAATTGTAACAGTATTTTAATTTCTAATTTGGACAATGTAATAGTGTTTGTGTTTTAATTTTCAATTTAGGTAAATTTTTTATTATTTTTTACAGTGTTTTGTTTACTTGAATTGGGGAAAAATAATGTGAGAGAAAGAGAGAGAGAGAGAGATAGAGAGAGTTGCTGGTTTTTTTGTTTGAACAGTGGTAAATTTATCAGTGTTCATAGTGATAAATTTGTTGAAACAGTGATAAATTTATCGGTGTAAACAAAACACTATAAAAAATAAATTTATCAGTATAGTGACTCCAAACCTATTATTAACCTTTAAATTTGACACAAATAATTAGATTAGAATCAATATTTTGAATGAAATTTGCATAACAAGACTGATATCAAAAGCCAGATCTAGTAACAATGTGGCTAAAAAAGACTGAATGTTTCATTAAAGCAAATTTGATATTGTAATAACCAAGCACTGTCCATAACTTTGACATTGTAACAACCAAGCACTGTAATATTCATTGAAGCAAAGTAAGAACCAAAATCATCAAAATACAGGTAATACTGTAACAACCAAACAAGCAAAATGTATGATGTATTGACATTCTAACAACCAAATGAATCAATGTTTCCTTTTGTTTTCTTCTCTTCCAGATCTGTTGATTATTGCGGAGGCAAGTCATCAATGTTTTCATCAACTATTTGTTGTTAAGCAGCTTGTTGGTCAGTCAAGAAGATAGTTAACATATCGGCTCTCAATTGATTTCATTCTTCCTTGGAAAAAGTAGGCATTATGTTATTTTTGGAAACATATTGCCTTATGATATAGCAAACAATGATTCCACAATCAAGCCTACAAAAACATTTTGAAAACAAAATATTATAATTTGGTTTTGTTAGGACATTTTGTTGTCAAATTCCATGGATCAAAACCAAGGTTGTAACAAGAGTTCTTTAAGAAGTTGGTTTCCTTCAAAAACATGATTACTTTGGAGTTCTACAAGAAGTTGGTTTTCTACAAGAAGTTGGTTTTCTTTCCCAACTAGGATTGCTTTGGTTTTCTATAAATAGTTGGGTTTCTCCCAAATCTAGGCTATTCATTGATTCTTCATTGAATCTCTCCAGATCTTCTTTTTTATTCTTAAGGGTTATATCTGGAGATATTTTGTTAAGTTTTCTTTGATGTTTTTATTGAGTATTCAACTCATGGTTTAAAGAGAGTACATCAAAGGTTTGTTTGTTATACACAAAAGAGAGAGTTGTTCTTCAGTTGTGGATTCTGAAGAATTCGAGCCAGAAGCTTTGGTGGAATCTGGAGTGGCTCATTAGAAAGACAATTCCGTGGTGAAGATGGGGTTGGAAGAGGCACATAGAGGTTGGTTCAATTAGGCGTTGTGGATTCGCTAGATAATTGAGAGTATACCTGTGTAATTCCTTTAATTCTTCTTAGTGGATTGTCTTGTGGCAGTTGCCCGTGGTTTTTTTATCACAGTTGGAGGTGTCCAATTGTGGTTTTTCCACGTAAAATCGTTGTGTCTCTTTCTTTTGATTGTTTGATTGGGATTGTTATATTTTGCTTAAAATTGGTACATAATCACAAATCAACATCTAGGGTTTCTAGATTTTTCAATTGGTATCAGAGCGGGTCGTTCTATTTTGTTTAAAACAAAAATATTTTTTTTTAGAACGAGATCTTGTTTGATTTGTGATAATGGATTCAAAGAGGTTGGTTGAGAATACCACTAATGATGAATCCTCAGAGAGTGATAATGAAGCGCTTGAGCAAGCTTATAAAAAGTTATATAAAGAGTCTCTTAAGTTATTCAAATTAAATGACAAACTCACAACAAAACTCAAAGCATGTGAATGTGAGAATGTCAAACTTAAGAAGGAGATTTCCGAGGCTAGAATCAATGCCATCAAGATAGCTGATGATCAACAAGTTCTTTGTGCAAAATTATTGACTTGTGAGACAGAGAGGAAAGAGCTACAGGAAACTCATGCCATGTATGAAGAAAAGATTGAATCTCTCGAGATGTCTCAAGTTGCTTTGGAAGAACTGATGATCAAGAAAGAGGAAGAGCTCAAGGTTGCCATGGTTACCATTAGTCTTTGGAACAAAGGATCAAAGACTTTGGAGGATATCATTGGGTCTCAACAAATTTATTCAGACAAGAGTGGCATTGGCTTTGGAGATAAGAGAGAGCAAAAACAGAGTGCTTCCATATCTCATGATACAAGAACTCAAGGAAATGGAGGACAAAAGATTCAACATGAGAATAGACTTCTCAAACTTCCTAGAGTTGGTAAGGTAAAAGAAAAGAAGGTACACCCTGTTTTTATTTGTCATCATTGTGGTATGCATGGTCATATTCGCCCTTATTGTTATAAGTTGCATGGGAGAGTGTCTCAAAAGGGTAGAAATTTGAATACTTTTTGGGTTAGTAGACAACCTTACATGTCCAGGCGGAATACCAAGATTCATGAGGGTATTCACAACACCACGACATTTACCAAGACCGCTAGACCTAATTTTGTTAAGACCAAAAAGATTTGGGTGAGAAAACTTGACTTGTGTTAATGTGTTTATTTATGTATTTTTTTTTTTTTGGGTCTCTGTGTTTTTTTTATGAAAAAAAATAAAAATGTGTGAATGTTTGTTTTTTTTGTCTTACTTTGTTTAGAAAAATAAAAAATAAAATAAAATAAAAAAACCCCAAAAAGATTTTCTTAATATGGTTTTGCAAGCTTGAATTTTTTTTGAGATGTCCTTGGTGCATATTGGAATTGATGAGAATATCCATTACATGTTAATATGTGTGTGCTTTCTGTGGTCATTACTCATTTTGGAGTATGTGTTCTTTGATTAGTATGTCTCATTCTGTACACACTCTTGGATTAGCAAATATCGGAGTCTTCCGCCTTAGTGATTATTTTTTTTATTGACTTCTGGCATTGTATCTTTTACTTTTCTAGAGGAATTGACCTATACTAGCATATCATGGGTGATGTTGAGTCTCTTAACCACCATCCATCTTTTTACATCTCCATGGCTTTCCCCTCTGTTCTTTGTAGTCCAGGCATGAGGAAAAGGCTACCTCAGAGTCACCAACCAGGCCATCCTTAATATATCCATGCTTCTCTGGTTCGGTTTCCATACTCTTGAGTGTGTCAGCCGCCAATGAATGTGCAAAAGAAAGAGAAAATATGCAAAAGAAAGAAAGAAAAAAAAGTGCAAAAGAAAAGAAAAAAAAAATGTGCAAAAGAAAGAAAAGAAAAAGATGTGAAAAAAAAAAAGAAAAATAAAGGATTCATTAATTGAGGGGGAGCCTCCGCCTTTACTCACCAAATACCCCTTGATTCCTAGTGGTTTGACTTTCCTTAGTTATGCTAAGATTCTCTTATCGGAGGTCCAGCTTTCATATCACTACTAGGATTTGAATCTAGTGTTTGTCGAACTCCAAGAGTCACACACACACTTTTCTCATGGGATATATGCTTTTCACATAATGCATCACTTTCTTTCATGAGGAATCTTCTACAGACTGTGCACATTGTGTTTTCAAGTAATTGTGCTTCTTGGATAGTCTTGTGTGTTTTATGGTACAAATCTGAAATTCCTTGCTTGCTCCACCATATTATTTGTTCACTGTTTTCAGTGTTTGTGGTTGTTTTTAATGAGGGGGAGTTTGGTTCATCATTATCAGTGTTTGATGTATATTGATGGTACAGTAGTTTGGTTGATGGTACAGTGTTTTTATTTTTGCTTATATCCTTCTTTGGTACAGTTGGATTGTTAGTATTTTGTTTATGGATTGATTTATATTTTGTTATTTAATCCAGTTCCACATATTTTGGTTGGCTTGTGTGTGATTATTTTATTTCAGGATAATTGTTCAAGAGCATGGATTTGAGTGTTGGTTCATAGTTGGTGGTGCTGCTTGAGAGATTTTGTTAGGAAATTTGTTTTAGATTGATTTTATCCAGGATTTGACAAAGGGGGAGATTGTTAGGACATTTTGTTGTCAAATTCCATGGATCAAAACCAAGGTTGTAACAAGAGTTCTTTAAGAAGTTGGTTTCCTTCAAAAACATGATTACTTTGGAGTTCTACAAGAAGTTGGTTTTCTACAAGAAGTTGGTTTTCTTTCCCAACTAGGATTGCTTTGGTTTTCTATAAATAGTTGGGTTTCTCCCAAATCTAGGCTATTCATTGATTCTTCATTGAATCTCTCCAGATCTTCTTTTTTATTCTTAAGGGTTATATCTGGAGATATTTTGTTAAGTTTTCTTTGATGTTTTTATTGAGTATTCAACTCATGGTTTAAAGAGAGTACATCAAAGGTTTGTTTGTTATACACAAAAGAGAGAGTTGTTCTTCAGTTGTGGATTCTGAAGAATTCGAGCCAGAAGCTTTGGTGGAATTTGGAGTGGCTCATTAGAAAGACAATTCCGTGGTGAAGATGGGGTTGGAAGAGGCACATAGAGGTTGGTTCAATTAGGCGTTGTGGATTCGCTAGATAATTGAGAGTATACCTGTGTAATTCCTTTAATTCTTCTTAGTGGATTGTCTTGTGGCAGTTGCCCGTGGTTTTTTTATCACAGTTGGAGGTGTCCAATTGTGGTTTTTTCACGTAAAATCGTTGTGTCTCTTTCTTTTGATTGTTTGATTGGGATTGTTATATTTTGCTTAAAATTGGTACATAATCACAAATCAACATCTAGGGTTTCTAGATTTTTCAGGTTTCGTTGTTGTTTTTTTTTTTTTTTATAACAGTGTTTTGTTATTGATAAACTTATGACATGTCTTCTTGTTGTGGGCTGTTGATGACGCTCTCCGTCTCCTGTTGAAATTTATCAGGGTTGATGAGAGTTGGCTTCTCATCCTTTATGTACTTTTCAATAATCTCTCTTTACAACATATACATTTGTATAATTGTTCTATTAGAAAGTCAATTGAAACAATTATTAAGAAACCATACATTTAAAGAATGATAAATATATTACTGTATAAATTTTTGATGTATAATTGAGCATGGATCAGGATTGATGTGTTGGATTAATGGTAAGTTTGATAGTGAAAACATTTTTACCACTTTATTTGCGGCATTGAAGTGTGGATCTTTAGGCATTGCTCCTCTTGGTCTCATGGAATTGTAGAATTTCCATGAACCTTCTTCAATGTCAATGACAAGTATTGTCCAATGAAAATTTTGGTGGATTGGGAAGAGAAGGAATCTTGCTTTCATGGCTTCAGGCATCAATTTGTTCAGCATTTTCTTTCTTGCTTCCTTATCTTTTGTTGTCAACAAGTGCTAACAAATATAAATAAAAAAATAATTTTAATTTAACTTTAAACTTTTTCAAATTAAATAGGTGGCGAGTATGAAATTTTTTGTCACTGTGATCAAAATTTTATCAATCCATATCAAAATTTATCACTGCATTGCAAAATTCATTTATACTACATATAAAGGGAACACATCTATTGGTGTTTTGAGGCCTTTTTTTTCTCCTCCATGCCAAATGGATCTTTATATCCCCGAATATATCTATACTATTCTTCTCTTTCATTCTGTAAATATTCATAGATGATCTGTAATAGGCTATATATTCGTACTGCTTATTTCAAGTACATTCATGTGAGTGTGCATATCTACTAATATATATATATATATATATATCATGATTCTCTCTATTCCATAGTTGTAATGAAAGATGTCCATTACTTAATAAATTACATTAAACAAGAGCTCTACGAGGCTTCACCACTAACAAAATGAAAGTGAACTATGTCCTGCAACACCATAGCATATAATCCAGCTATTTCAATTTCAACACATCTCAATATTTGTTGAAATTCTCAATATCATATGCAGTAGTTTTGAAAACCCAAAAAAGTGCCCAGAATTTGTAATCAAAGACTGGGATTTACTCATACTGTGGTGCCACAATAACAAGGTCAAAATATACAACAGTGATTACAAAATCTGAGTCAGAAATTCTGGTTTGGTTTGCTTGACTTTTTGTTTCACATGTCAAGATTTGAATTAGGAAACAGGGCCAATTGAAGAGGGGAGGTAGTGTCATATGTTTGAAACTAATTACTCAGTTAAGAAAACAGAGGTTATACACTGATAAAAAACAAAATAAGTGTTGTTCATCAGTTAAGCAAACTAGTTACTTACATGGCAACTTAAAATGAATATGAATGATGTTGTTCCTTGATTTTGTGCAAGCAAGTGTTCTGCATATGCATCTATTACCTATGTTGAAAACAAAAAACAAAACAAGGAATTAATATAAATCAAACACTAAAATGTTATTTTAATGAGTTACAAATTCAACTTACAATGCCTGCCAAATCTTGACCCTTCAATATTTTGTCAATGTCATTTAAGTAGACATAGGTTGCATGGTCAGCTCCTTGCCATACTGGCTTATCCCTAAAAAAAGGGTTATTAGTGTTGGAATAATAAATTTATTAATATTTTTGAAATATTTGATACTTATAAATTCAATATGAGTTAATGATAAACAGTTGGCAAAAGTGAACTACAGGAGTCAAGAGAGAAGATTGTTACTTTTTCTTTGTATTCGCCCAATGTGCAATGAGATTTTGCCTTGATTTTTTTGGTAGGATGTTGAAAATTTTGTTTGAGGTTTTCAATTTCTTCATTGCAGGCTGTTCTTGTGTGTGTTGCTCTTCCGAGTACTTGTTTGCCTCAGCCAAGGTTGCAATCCTCTCATGGAGTATCTTGATTTCTTCATCTTTCCTTTGCATTTGATTTTTTGTAGTTTTCTGCTGATCTTGTATTTCTTTGTTCAGTTTCTTGAGTTGCTGCTGTAGGTTATCATTTGCAGTTTGAAGGATGTCCCTTTCCATTTGTAACCTTTCCATTTTGAGCATATCGTCTTCTATCTTCTCAAAAATAATTACTTTTACCAGATTTTCATCTACTTCAGGCACTTTGTCAACTTTGTTTCCTTCATTCTTTTGTGATTCAAAGGGTACTATTTTCTTTTTCTTTTCAGGGCATATTTTGTGTGGAATTGGTTCCCATGTTTCATGTTTGGATTTGTCTTCAATCAATGTTTGTTCTTCTTTTTCAGAATTTTTAATCTGATTTTGTTGCTAAAAATCAGCATATTTATCTTCGTCTTCGTCTTCATCTTTATCCACAATTTCTCTTAACAGCATTCGGTATATTTTTATCTCTTCATCTGTGTGCTTCAAATTGTTCTCCTACATAGATGAAAATTAAAAAAATGAATGATATGATACAAATTTCAAAGATAAATTTCTCATAGCAAATTTTATCACTCAATTAGGAAAATTAAACAAATTTATGATTGTTATAGCAAATTTTATCACTGAACTAGGCAAAGTAAGCAAATCCGTCATTGTATGGCAAATTTTGTCACTGAATTAGCAAAAGTAAGCAAATAAAGTAAATAAAAGACAAAATGTCTAATTCAATTCATTTTTACAGATAAATTTATCAATACGGAAACCTAATCAATTCTAATCGAATATAAAGTAGCACAAATAAAGTAAATATGAAACAAAACTCATGCACAATAGACAAATATAAAAACATTCACTGCACAGAAGAATTTATCACTCAATTAGGTATACTAAGGGAAATTTGTCACTCAATTAGGCAGATTAAATAAATTTGTCAGTGTGAACAAAAATTTATCACTGCATAAGAAAATCTATCATTCGTTTAAACAAAACAAAGGTTAGCATTGCATACCACAATATCTTTTAGATCTTGAAAGGATGAACTTGCCAATTGTTGTCCCAAATGTGTGATGTTCCATTTTGTAAATCTTGGGATTGCATTATTGGTATTTGGTTTGATTGTGCTTGTGTGTTCGCATATCTAATACTGTTGAGGACAAAAAAAAAATTGTTATAAACAAGTATTTAGTAAACGTAAATATTATAGTTCATAAGTTGTAAGTGAGTTATTTACTTACCAATAAGACATTTACTTACCAATAAGACCATCACACATCCGGACACTTTATCAATTTGGTTCATGTTTCTTGCTATTGATTTTGTGAGCTGTTGCTTTGCTGCGTCGCACAAATCATAAAACTTCATTTTGTCAATATCCTCAAGATATTTCATGAACCCCCAACCAATTGTAGTGCCAGTACCAGGATATAACAAAAGCAAACAAATCAAGAGACACACAAGCCTTACAACATCTTCTCTATCTTCCTTCTTGTTGCTTCTCAAAAGTTTGGTTATTAACTTTTGGATTGAAGCACTTGTCATTCTACTCTCTCTTATTTTCCTTCTTTTCACCAAATCTATGTCATCATTTCTTCTATATACAAGATTCATCTTCTTTTGTCCACATGCAATCCCAAAAATTAACTTAAAGTCATTTTTTTTCAACTTCAGCTTCTTCCCACCAATTTCAAATGTAGTTTCATCCATTTGGTATGTTTACAAGATTTTTGCAACCACATCATCATATTTCGTTGAATCTGTTTTTTGCACGTTCTTCTTTGGCAAAATGTCAACTAGAAGGAAGAAGGGAGTCTTTTTCAATATTTGGAAATGCTCCTTTCCAAGTTTTGTTGCATTGAAGAATTTGATGAGAGATTGCATGTTTGAGCGGTACACATACTTTGCTTCGTTGTCATGAATTTGATCATTTCTTGTTTTTCTTCCCTCTATTTTCTTCTTGCCCTTTGGTTTGTGCTGCTTTAGTGCTTGTTTGTTTTGTTGGGGTTTGGTTCTTGTTGTTATTGTTTCTGCTTGTTTCTGTTGTTGGTATTTGGTTATTCTTTCTTTTTCTTCTCCTTGTTTTTCAGCTTCATTTGCAGGTTCATCCTTCTACTATCTCTGTCTTTTCTTTCTTAGTTGTTGTTTGCTTTTTGTTATCTTGTTGCTTTTTTGTCTCGTTGTTGTCTTTCTTTTCTTGCTTTTGTCTTTTTGCAGTTAAAGATCTTCTTTCTGGCATAGATAATCTCTTACGAGAGCTCGCAACGTCTATATGAAAGAAGGATATCAATGAATTAGGCAAACCATGCAAAATTTATGGATATACGACAAAATTTATCATTTAATTACGCAAAGAAAGGTTATACACTGATAAAACTTGAATATATTCATAATGCCTCTGTATTCATTTCGTTAGCTAGCAAACGAAATAATTCAAACAATCAAAGAAGAATAAGAAGAATTATGACAAAATTTATTACGTAATTAAGTAAACAAAGCTTATACAGTGAAGAGTTCTAATAATGACCAGCAAAACAGAATGAAAGAAGAGTAGTTTCAAAGTAGTTCATTGTAATTCAGTTAGTTCAAGAGTCTATATGGTTGTTTCTTGAATAATGGGATCAAGAATTTAGGTGTATTTGCTGGTTATTTTCGTCCAAAGTTTACTTGTAGCAGCACAGAATAATCTGGACTATAAGTTCAATTCTTGTGTCCAAGTTTTTAGGTTATTGATAAATGGTCTTGATTATTCAGAAATCACCAAGATAGTACCTTCAACTAGAAAATAGTTAGTCAAACAAAATATGAGAATACAATTACTTTTAGATGTTCCTTTTGTTTTTGGGTTACTGGCCACTTTTGGGTTCTCATGTTCCATGTATTGGTTTTTCCTTAATCCTCGTAAAAATTATTGGTAAACTTAATTTATGTCCAATGCAGTTGCTGCTCTAAACGCTCTCAAAGAAATCTAGAAGAACACACCACTCAATTGAGTTGGGTCAAATGCATGTGGCAACAGTTGGGAAGGAATTCATTGCACCAATTCACGTGTGACATCTATATAAGTCGCTATTGTGTTTTACCTTTAATGCGTTGTTGGTGTTTACTTATTCTTTCTTTTGCTTCTCCTCGTTTTTCAGCTTCATTTGCAGGTTCATGCTTCTGCTATCTCTGTTTTTTGTTCCTTTGTTGCTGTTTGCTTGATGTTTCTGTTCTTACGGTTTCCTTTATGTTATCTTGTTGCTTTTTTGTCTCGTTGTTGTCTTCCTTTTCTCGCTTTTGTCTTTTTGCAGTAAAAGATCTTGTTTCTGGCCTAGATAATCTCTTACGAGAACTAGCAACATCTATATAAAAGAAGGATATCAATGAATTAGGCAAACCATGCAAAATTTATGGATATACGACAAAATTTATCATTTAATTAAGCAAAGAAAGGTTACACACTGATAAAAATTGAATTTATTCATAATTCCTCTATATTCATTTTGTTAGCTAGCAAACAAAATAATTCAAACAATTAAAGAAGTATAAGAAGAATTATAAAAATTAAGCAAATTTATCGCTGCATAGAAAAACTTATCAATGTATGACAAAATTTATTAACTAATTAAGAAAACAAAGCTTATACAGTGAAGAGTTCTAATAATGACTAGTAGAACTGAATGAAAGAAGAGTGGTTTCGAAGTAGTTCATTGTAATTCAGTTAGTTCAAGAGTCTATATGGTTCTTTCTTGAATAATGGGATCAAGAATTCAGGTATGTTTGCTGGTTATTTCCATCCAAATTTTACTTGTAGTAGCACAGAATAATCTGGACTGTAAGTTCAGTTCTTGTGTCCAAGTTTTTAGGTTATTAATGTCACTAGTTATACATGTTCTTAGTTTTTCTGTTCGGAGACATTCAAGGGTTGTCTGAATTACAGACTTTGTAGGTCTTCTATTTTCACTATCCCTATTATCTCATAAATAGATCCAATTCTAATTAACTTTGCAGAGAATCATTCAATTAGTGTTATTCATTCGGGACTACTGTACTTATTTGGTTATTCAAATTTCAAAAACCATCATTCTTGATGGAGTTTAGAGCTTAAATATGCTTGGCTGTGTGAGACGCTAATGGAAAATTTGCCCCTCGCTCTTTGTCATTGAACAGTGCTCCGTGTAGGCTCTATCTAATACATGTTGAGCAGTGGACTACACTGATAAATTTATCACTCTAAATTTATTCATAAAAACAAGAGACTAATAAATTTATCAATGGGTAGTAAGTCTCAAAAGTAGGACCTATTAGTAATTTCCCCAATATTCAATTGGAGCAACCTTAACAAACAGGCAAAAAGGGACAATTTATGCTATAATTTACTCAATCTCTCTCTCTTTCATTTTTCATTTTGGTTATATTTTGTAAGCCAAAAAGGGTACCGATGATTAGGAATAAAAAATCCCAGTTCTGGTATTGCCTCTGGACCGATTTGAATTTTCCAGAAACCTACTTTGAGATCAAATTATTTGGCGATAAAAAGGAAAAAGAAGAAAAATAGACTGAGGAAAATTCTTCCCCAAAAGAGATCAAATTTGTCTAAGTTGGTGAGTCTATTGACTATTGTGCCAATCATCTTCTCCCTACATCAAAATTTTGTAAATGTACCCCTACATAGAAATGGAGATGAATGTGTAAGTGATAAACTTATTAGTTGGTTTGATAAACTTATCAGTTGTATATTTATTTATGTATCTATTGTTACTATTATCTATACTATCTATACTATTATATTAAGTGAGCCCCTATATTGGTTTGTTGAAGCTTTTGCCATGTGGCATTTACATAATTTAAAAAAAAAAAAAAAACTTCTCAAATTTTTCTTGATGTCAGTTACTCTCTTATGGGAACACACAGTTACAGAACCACACCCTATAGTATAGTTTAATTATCAAATCTATAAATTGGTTTGAGTTCTACAACAGAAAAAAGGTTTATCAGGGGAGATGCCTTGATTTGATGCACTTCTACTATAAGGTAAAAGTATTGCAAGGCTTTTATTTGTAAGCTACATCAACAGCATGATTTGTATATTTAAGTTTGATAAAGATCATTGAGTTATTTTTTCTATTTACAATTGGTATTTCAATTGTTAGTACATTTCTATACAGTTTAAGCTGTTTCTTTTAATGGAATTTTAGTATGAAAATTTGCTCAAAAAACCATTATCCAATAAAAAAGAAAAAAAATAATATCAATTATAAAAATGTTACCAAAAGAAGGGTGTAGTTTATAATTGATCAAATATTAAACAAAAATCACACAAAAAATTAATCCATAAGGTGTAAAAAAAATTGCAATTTTTGAGAAATTGGACATAGTGAAATAACCAAATAAAAAAAAATAAAATATATCAAAAGAATGATGCAAGTTATTATCAATCAAATATTAAACAAAAGTTACACAAATTTAATCTATAAAAAATTACACACATGTAGTGTGTGCACCCTTCTAGTTACTATTATATATGTGAACAACTCACTTTAATCTCTTGAACCCACTCCATACTTTAATCTCTTGAACCCACTTCCTCCTTTTTTGTTAACTGAATTTTTTTATATCAAAAATGAAAAAAAATATATTTTAAAATGAACCTAATTTTGAACTTGAAAACCAACACCCTTATCACTTGATCAACAAACATTACACATATTTATAAGTTTTATTTTTCGAAAATACCCTAATATTGTTGAAATTTGCAAGTTGTAATTGAATCATATCTAGGGCTTTTGAAAATATGTTTGACTAGGGAGAGAAGTAAGGGTTTCAGCTGCTTACATTTTATAGGCATGTTTCGTCGGAATTTTTGTTCAAATCGCCTGATTTGGTGTTCAAATCGCCTAAGTTGTGTTCGTTGTTCCGCCTGAGAATGGAAGCGTTTCACCGACGGTGGAGAATGAGAAAGGCAGGGCTTGAATCACGTGACTTACGCTTTTGTTTCCTGGGTCTGGCGAATATTTTGCTACAATAGTACTTTTTTTTTTTTTTTTTTTATCAGTGATAATTTTATCAATGGCAAATATCTTGGTACAATAGCAAGATATTTCGAGTTTTGTAATTCATTTTCAGTTTAAATTGTTCAACATTTCAGTCTAGGAAATGTTTCAGCGTTCTCATATTTATATTCAGATGAAATATAAACATATTATATTTGATATTGAAATGAAATATTTGTAAAATTTATTTTTAAAAAATTAAATTAGCTACCAACTTAAAATTAATAATACCTAATTCTTAAATATTAGTATTTTGCATTGAAAAATTATAGTATGATTTTTTAACATTCTTGAGCTCATGTGTAACTAATTACAAATAATTTTTTTTTTTTTTTTTTTTTTACAAATGTATTCTAACTGTACTAATATCTTATTTTTTAAAATTTTATTGTATTACTGTACAAAACATTATAAAAAATAAATTTATCAGTATAGTGATTCCAAACCTATTATTAACCTTTAAATTTAACACAAATAATCAGATTATAATCAATTTTTTGAATGAAATTTGCATAAAATAAGACTGATATCAAAAACCAGATCTGGTAACAATATGGATAAAAAAGACTGAATGTTTCATTGAAACAAATTAAGAACCAAAATGATCAAAACAATGTAATAGTGTTTGTTTTTAATTTTCAATTTAGGTAAAATTTTAATTATTTTTTATAGTGTTTTGTTTACTTGAGTTGGGAAAAAAGAATGAGAGAGAGAGAGAGAGAGAGAGAGAGAGCGAGATGCTAGTTTTTTTTTGTTTAAACAGTGATAAATTTATCAGTGTTCATAGTGATAAATTTGTTGAAACAGTGATAAATATATCAGTGTAAACAAAACACTATAAAAAATAAATTTATCAATATAGTAATTCCAAACCTGCTATTAACCTTTAAATTTGACACAAATAATCAGATTATAATCAATTTTTTGAATGAAATTTGCATAAAACAAGACTGATATCAAAAGTCAAATCTTGTAACAAAATGGATAAAAAAGACTGAATGTTTCATTGAAGCAAATTAAGAACCAAAATGATCAAAACAATGTAATAGTGTTTGTGTTTTAATTTTCAATTTAGGTAAATTTTTTATTATTTTTTTATAGTGTTTTGTTTACTTGAGTTGGGAAAAAAGAATGAGAGAGAGAGAGAGAGAGAGAGAGAGAGAGAGATGCTGGTTCTTTTGTTTGAACAGTGATAAATTTATCAATGTAAACAAAACACCATAAAAAATAAATTTATCAGTATAGTGACTCCAAACCTGTTATTAACATTTAAATTTGACACAAATAATCAGATTAGATTCAATATTTTTTAATGAAATTTGCATAAAACAAGACCTATATCAAAAGCCAGATCTGGTAACAATATGGTTAAAAAAGGCTAAATGTTTCATTGAGGCAAATTTGACATTGTAACAACCAAGCATTGTCCATAAATTTGACATTTAACAACCAAGCATTGTAATATTCATTGAAGCAAAGTAAGAACCAAAATGATTGTAATCTTTGTCCCAAATTATTTTACTTCATTGTTGTCATTGTGTATTGTGTCCCAAAAATCTTTGTCTTCAAACACTGCTTCTATTGCCTCATCAATAATTTGCTGGGTGTTTGTCTGTTGGTTAGTCAACAAAGCATCTATGATATCTGCTCTGATTTGTTAGCACTACTCCTTTGTTAGATTAGGAAAGATGTCTTTATTACAGACATATTCTCTCATGAGGCAACAAACTATAACGCCACAATCAAGTCTGTGATGACATTGGAAAAATAAAGTTAGTAGTCATCAATGATAATTTTATCAGTGTAATGTGTTTTGGTTTTCAGAAACTTACAAAAGATCAACTTGTTGGGGACAATTCATTGCAATTTCTGTTTTTTTATGAAACTTGTTACCTTCAATGAGTTTGGGATTGTGATGTTGAAGGTATTTTTCAATAACCTTTCTCTGCAAAACAAATTAATAATTAATTGGTGTTTAACAAATAAATACATAATAAAATTTGTTACTTAAAATTTTTTTACCACTTTGTTTGCCCCATTTAAGTGGTTATCTGTTTCTGTGCTTGGTCTCATTGAATTGTAAAACTTCCATAAGCCATTTTCAATATCGAGTACCAACAACATCCAATGCTTTTTATTGAAAATTGGGAAAAGAAGATATCTTTCCTTGACAGCTTCTAACATCATTTTGTTCAACAATTGATTCATTCTGCCTCATCCTTTGTGGTGAACAAATATTGTGTATTGCAAATATATTAGTTTTTATTACAATGTAATTCATTAATGGTAATTTTATCAACATAACATTGAATGAATGAGAACTTATGCACTTGATATAGACAAGGGGAATGGATGATATCGTAATGAAATATATATATATACTAGTGTATGCCCGTGCCTAAAGGCACGGTGCAATTAATGATGAGATCAAAATATAATTGAATATAAAATTATTAAATTAAAATGTAATTTATCAAATTCGTTGCTAAAAATTTGAGGTCAAAATATAAATACAGATTCGATTGGTTACGACTTTCAAATGAATTTTGTAAAATTACCGAGACATAAATGCACCCCAATAAAATTAAAGTAAAAACTGGAAAAGGTAATTTATTGTAAGCATATGTCTCATGGGCTTTCTCACCGAGGTGGATAACAAAGTTTTGTTTATAAAAAAAAAAAAAAAAACTCCTTTTTCCTGTCTTTAAACAAATAACATCACCCTTATTATCTCTCTTCTCTCTCTCTTTCTCACTTACCTTGTGAAAAAATTACATTTTAATAGTAAAACATAAACTACCTTGATCACTATTTTTTTTAACAGAATCCAATTTAAATTTGGAATTCAAATTTATCCACCAAAAAAAAAAAAAAAAAAAACATTTTCCAAAAAATAATTTCACATGCCCTTTGCCTCTAGATCCATCTCCAAACTTTGACATAAATTCCCTACTTTCTTTTTACCTTTCCTATACTAATTACAAAAATTCATAAATCTAGGGCATGCTCTTCACTTTAAGAAGTCCCATAAAACCCATAAAAATAGGGACCAATTTCACACTTAAAAAACCATTAGGCCATACACCATTTCTTTAGGAAGTCCCCTTCTCAAGACACTCCTCCATCTACCCCCACTCACTTTATACAGAATAGAATGAATTTATATATAAATAAATTTTGTTGATGTGGGTTTAAGAATACTGGTTAAGATATAGAAATACTTGGCACATGAAATGATTAATTAAATGTGACAATACATTTTTTTTTTTTTTTGATTTTTTGTTTTTAGCTCACCAACGTATTCAAAATTACATTCAAACTAATCTTGAGATGCATTTACTTTGCATATACCAAGTAATTTCCGTCATACATACATTATTGAGAAGTTTCATACAACCTTTAAAAAAAATCACAACCATATAAGGCAATCAAATATTTTTTGCAAATCAAATATTTCAAGCTCTCTGATTTTTAAAAAAACAAATCACACAAAAAAAAATCTAATTGTAACAATATATTCAATAGAAATCAAAATCCAAATATTCAATAGAAGTAACCAAACACCAAATATATTCAAAAAGCATACATACAAATGTTATGTATGTCTCTACAATTTTAAGTGGTATTCAAAAAAACACATCTACCTTCCTCTCACTCTCTGTCTTCATTTCCTTCTCTCTTTCCTTTCTTTAAGTTCTCAAAAGTCCTCTGATGATCAGCCTTTCTCCATGGTATTTGGTTACTTCTATAAATTTCAAAAAGCTATAAACAATATATCAAAATCCAAATATATTATAGGTTATTAATAGCCATAAAGACACTATTTTAGTTAAACACAAATATACTATTTTAATAACATACAAAGACTGATCTAATATACAAAGGCCCACACTATTTAACAAAAAATTAAGTTGACTGTGTTGAGATAGACAAATTTTCATGAATCAAATTCCCAAGTTTAGAAAGAAATTAGAAGAGAGAAGTTAAATTAGGGCCAATCTAGTTTAACTTGAGGCAACAGCAAAATCAAAATCACACCAAATAACTTGAGATAACAACAATGTTAGAAATTGAGCGCCCATGTAGCATGACCTTTTGAACCTTTTGAACCTGAACCTTTTGAACCTTATCCATGTAAGTTTGAATTTGAATTCAAAACTTATTTGGATAACCATGCAGGATATCTATATCTATCATATCAATAGATATGGATAGATAGATATTGGTTGTTATATATGTGATTATATACATCTGATATGGTGGAAATAATATATCGATATCAGATACGGTATGTGGTTTTTACCCATAACCTTTTTTCCCAGACTCTCTCTCTAACTCTCTCCCATATGGGAACGATCCAGCTTCTGTACTGTGACTTGTGTGGGTGACACTCATTTTGTAGTATCACTCCACTGCTGGGTTGGTTGTTCACATCCTGGAAGCACGTGATTTACCCACGAGATTCTTTGCTTCAGGCTCTACTAAAAGGTATGATTCTGAAATTTTTCCCGTTGCGTTATAATACTTTATGATTTACATTGGTATCAGAGCGAATATGGGTATTTTCGTGCTTATTTTTATGCATTAAAATATGTGTATATTTTTATATAAATATATATACATGATATATGCATGAATATTAATAAAGGAGGAAGATGTCCACTCTCATTAGATTAAGAGCATAAAATACCTCATTTTTATGTTCATTAAATGTCATTTTTAATGCCATAAATGTATTTATTTTGAAAAACGGAGTCCGGCAGTACTGAAGTTGGACCAAAAAACACCCTGGAAGGCGGCGCGTGGGCCTCACGAGCCACCTGATGCCGTGAGCGACTTCCATGCACTGACATGCGCCAAACGCGCTTTCGACGCGCCTCCACGCGCCATCACGCGCCCATAAGCGGCGCTGTCTACGCGCGCGCCGTCCGCGCCACGCACACGCGCTGTGCGCTGAGCCACCTGCTGAGCCGCGCACTGAGCTACGCCGTTTTTTCTCCACCAGCTTGGCTGCTGATGTTAAGGGTCTGTTTGTTTTTTTTTTAAATCCAAAATTGCGTTAAATGGTCATAAGTAATTCGTTATAGCTTTGTTTTAAGCGTGGTTGGTACTGTTAGACTCAGAATTAAATTTTCTATCTTCTGTAAAATTTTCAAAATTTTATGAAAATAAAAAATATTTTTCCTAAAATAATAATTCATTATTTCTGCTTTAAAATGCATCTGGTGTTGCATGATTAAGTTTCTGGGGCTGAATTTTTTATTGTAGACTACTGTTATGGTTTACTATTTACTGGTATGGTTGTTGCATTTTCCCAGATTCTGAAATATTTATTTATGATTTCATGTGTGTTTATTAATTATTTAAAATTTCAAAAAATACCAGAAAATTCCAAAAAATTTCAAAAGTGATATACTTTTTGTTATGGCATAATCTGAATATTAAATACAGCATATTATTATTTTTTGCCTAGAGTTTCTAATATGTTGTAATTAGAATAGCATGATTAATTATTTTTTATTTAAATTCCATTACTAAATGTAGCATAGCATGAGTTGATTGTGAATCTACTTTAAGATGCTATTGTATAGAATTAGAATATTTTATCATGTTTTTTAGACATGCCATAATCAGTGGAAGGTTGTTTGGTTGAGAGAAATCTTTGTAGATTTACTCCCGAAAACTAATATTTTGCGAATGAATTAAATTAAATTTTGGATAATTGTCACATGTGGTGCAAGAGATGATTACGAGCATAGCGGATTTTCGATCTTGCGGCTTGTGTAATATTGTCACTATTTAATTTAGATTTTTGTGGCAAAATTATATTATACTAATCAAATTAATCCCAATGCGAATTTCTCTCTAAATTGATTTAGTTTATGGAAGTTAATTTGGTTGACCTAGACTTAGTAGAGATGTTCAAATGTGAACAATGTAATCTTATTATTTAGATGAGCAAAAGTCTTAGAGACTTTAAGTCGGACTTTTATTGAGCCAAAATAAGGAAACATGACTCAAAGTCACCGTGGTTTTGTTGCCTTGTTTGGCACAATAAAAACTGATGTGTGCGCTATGGTTAGCATCATGCTACGTAGCTTTGATTGGTGAGTTTTGGAGTTGTGAAATTAGTAAGCCCTCAATAGATCTGTATATGATCTTAACTATTGAACTACGCAGATTGACTTTGTATTTTGACTTGTAATGATGTTGCATCATTAGATGAAGTAACATTCAAGAATCACGTCATCCAAGAAATACGAGCTTAAATGAATTAGTCATTAAGTGTAAGATGAGTAGCCAGTATGAGCAGTGTTTTGCTCTCTATCCAACTATTGGGAATGGATTGAGCAAAATTTCATGCACTATAATAGTGTGCATTAAAGTATCACTTGAAGTTAAAAGATTAGCGCTTAGTAGCAGCAAAATCTATTAACACTAAGTGAAAAGATTAGCGCCAAATGGCTGCAAAATCTATTAGCATTGCCAACTTGTCTAAGTCTGGACACTTACTGTTTCCACACTTGAGTGTGAGATATGTTGAGGTGCTTCTTTGGATGATTCCTCAGCTAGGCTAACGTTTTTTGAATAACGTTTACCACTAAGCGCAAACGTTGCAGCATAGTAATGAAAAAGGTCAGGCCGACAAGGTTGTTATGACTCTAAGAATTTGACGCATGGCTTGTGAGAGCATTGTGTTGAATTAGACTCTTTAGCCTAATTCGCGCTTAAGTTACTTCAGGAGCTGCCATAGATTGATAGCTTATTCTCTCCTTCTTGTGGATAGTAGAATTAATTGCAAGTAACTATGAAGCGAGAAACAGAGATGGCAAGAGGAGTATCGTCATCTTTCAACTAGATGTAGTAAAGTGTATGGAGAATAAAATTGACTTGAAGGTGCAGGGGATTAGCGCTTACTAGTTAAATTTGCGACTTAGGCGCACTTGATATCTCCATGACATCCTTTTATGATCTAGTGAATATGGGTTAGTTGTGAGTCATTACCTAGTTAAGCCTAAACCTTTAAAACTTGTCTTCGAGAACTCACACATTAAGATGATTGGAATTAGTTTATGACATTGGTCATGAACTGGTGGCTTATTATACTTAATCACATTAATGAGATGATGACACGATGGTTTGAGTAGGCCTTCTCGGGCCCACTCGCTTGTGACATCCTGCTCTCATGTAAATGTGTAACTTTGTTCGCAATGGGTGCGCACAAGTAAGTAGGAAAGCCGTAGAAGGTTATTTGTATTGGCGTATTTAGTCCACTATGATTTTTGTGACTAGATATGTGTAAGGGTATGATAGCTAAGCCTCAATCTCGACACATTTATAGATTATGATACACATCTGAGTCAAGACTATTTGATCTCCCATAAGTCAAAAGTTTTGAGATGATTTTTGACATTGCACATATGAGGTCGAGATCAATTAGATAAGAGCTTTTGTGCTTTTAGTTTTGATTAAGGTGGCGAGTATCTATTTGAGTTATTTTTTAGAAAACTCTGTGAAGAGAAAATGGATGCTTAGAAAATTGGTTATTCCTAGTACTCAACAACACAATGGTATAGTAGAGATAAGGAATTAAATATTGTTAATGTTAGGTGGAAAATGGCGCAAAATGTTTCCCAATTGGGAATTGCACTAGTTTGTTGCCTATATCCCTAAGTAAGTGCACTCCATATCAGATTTTACACTCCATTTGAGTAATGGGTTAGCGGAGAGACATCTATGGGCGATCTGTAACCGTTAAGCAACTTATCTTTATTTTACTTCTCATAAGGCTGCGAAGTTAAGACCTAGGGTTCTATAGCGCATTATTGTATGCTGTCTTGTAAACACATAGGGTCATGTGGCGCATTATTGTATGCGTCATGTAAACCCTCTGGGTCATGTGCATATAGGTAAGCAGCTTTGTGGTAGTATAACTAAGTCACATAAAGTTTTCTTAGTAAAGGTGATGTGAATAGAGTTTTAGAACTCTATAAGATAGAGAATTCTAAGCATAGCGCTTTTATGTAGCCTAGTTGAGAATGGAAAGAAATTTCCAATATCCTAGGGACAGTAGGAGCGATGTGCCTACTAATGGATTACTCCATTATATACTCTACATTCTTAGTTGCGTGGTAGCGAAAGTGAAAATTTTCCACGTCATCCCTTGGTGATTGAGAAGGAAACATTCATGATTGCTCCGCAAGATGATAAAGAGCCTAGGATAATGCCAAAGGCTCTAGTCCCCAGTTTTTAGAAAGTGGATCAATGTTGCGCAGTTTAAGACAAAGTCTTTGAGAATTAACCATTTCTATAATTTGGTTAACTTTCCATTATGACGCGAAACTGTTCTAAAGTTATGCGTAATTTGGATAGTCATTGTTGAGGCATAAGGCCCGCTAGATACCGAAAAGTCGCACCATTAAGGAAAGTGTAGACCATGAGAAGACTTCCTCCTGGGAAGTAAGGTTATTTTGACTTAGGTTATGATTGACATAAGTTCGGAACATTGATTTGTGGACATTGTGACCCAACTTTCTCATTAGAGAATTGGATAAGTAGATCCGTAGGGATTTACCTTCTGCTTTTATTGTAAAAGTTAGGAGCGCAAAAAGGTTGCTAGTTCCAATAAATCTTTTACAGCCTAAAACAGTTATCCAAATAGTGGTTCTTAGATTTCGTCAAGCCATGATAAGCCAACGATGACCGATGAAGACCACTGAGGCATGATCAATGGTCTAAAAGAAGTTTTTCCTTACTTAGTCATTATGAGCCAGGAATTTATAAGGTTGTCGCCACCTAGGGTGGGCAGTCCTCTGTTTTAGATATGATGGACATGGGTGGTGTAATTTATATGCTTGGATGTATGATCCTTAGGGATTGTTTTGGGAGAATTCATGTTTTGTCTTCGATGACTTACATAAGGAATATCCTAGAACGATTCTAGATGCAAAATTGCAAACCCATTGACTTACCTATCGGTAAAAGCCAGAGCCTTAGCTATTGAGTGAATCCTCGGATTGTCTTTGGGAGAAACAGATGACCTATATTCCTTGATCTTTTCTTTGTTGTGGGAGCCTAAAGTACGCTATGTAGGCGTATTCGGCATGATAAGTGTTATCTTTGGTAAATGGTCAACTAAGTAGTTTAGACATTGACCTTGCTCATTAGACTGTGGATAGAATGTTTTACTAGTAGTATATCAATTTACTCCTTGTAAGATTCAATGTGCTAGTTGGGCGCTTCTTAAATGGAAGCAGATTGGTCACCAAAATATCTTTAGAGAGGTAATTGCGCAAGAGGTAGTGATCTTGAACCACTTCATGTGAGGCGCAAATGGTGGATTCTGTTGTATATGCTTATCGACGGAAGTGCTGATAAGGCTTATACTTGGAATCTAGAATTGCGCAGACTGTGATTGTGTTTTTTAAAATCGATCACTTATTTGTTATGAGATGATCGGATGTTGACACTATTATCAGATGGTGATGTCAGCAGTCAAGATTAGCTCACTCACACGAGCAATCGCCCTTGGCGCTTGGGAGCGAGCAAGGATGAGACTAGTGGTTTATTTTTATTTGGAGCCAAGAGAGGCTTAAATTATCCACTATGTATGTCGCCTTGGTTACAACCAAGATGAGGTCATGATAAGGACCAAACATGGATGTTAGTACCGACTTTCCATGTCGTGCCTATTATGATTAGCCAGATGCGGATCTCATTTGGTGCTTGGTAGGCGAGCAAATAGAAAATTCGAGTTAGGCCCTAGAAAGCGACTAAACTAAGATCTGTACGGTGTATCGAGTATGACGTCACTCTTTTGGAAGAGTTACTCCACCGTAACATGTATTCATACTATATGTGTTTGGCGACCAAGTAATGAGGTGAGAGAATGGATCCCTGTTTCCTCACCGTGTGAGTCTTACGTGTTATTATTGATATGACTTTCATTTATGTACCCTTTTGTGACTTTTGACTATGTCATAAGGTAAGGGGTTGATGTTCTGCTACTTTGGTATGTTGCATGCGGTCATGTATGATTCGACCTTAAGGGACATCACTGGGAAAGCGGTCAATCCTAAACTAAATGGCATGAAGGCAAAGGGAAGATCATCTAGTATTACACCACTGTTGTATATTCACTGTCGGCAACTCACATCGCTCTGTTTGAGAGGCGGATTAAGTGTGAATATATTGCAAGAATTGAGAGGGTCAAACATGCTCTCTTTGAGGGATTAGAGATGTTTTTTGGACCGGTGTAATTAGATGGGTTTGGGGTATATGAGACACTATTTCTGTTCCTTTTGGGTTGATGTCTCTATGCTGGCTCATTTTGAGTTTCTAGTATAGAGCTCCCACATGCAGGTGTTCTCAGCAGTCGCATGGTGCATTGGCTAGTATGAGATTGTTCATTTTTGGAGAGATTGAGATAGAGATGTGGCAATGTCATGCCAACTCATGTGCGAGTGGAAGATGTTAGAAATTGGGCGCCCATGTGTCATGACCCTTTGAACCTGAACCTTTTGAACCTTATCCATGTAAGTTTGAATTTGAATTCAAAACTTATTTGGATAACCATTCAGGATATCTATATCTATCATATCAATAGATATGGATAGATATATATTGGTTGTTATATATTTGATTATATACATCTGATATGATGGGAATAATATATCGATATCAGATACGGTATGTGATTTTTACCCATAACCTTTTTTCCCATACTCTCTCTCTCTAACTCTCTCCCATATGAGAACGATCCAGCTTCTGCACTGTGACTTGTGTGGGTGATACTCATTTTGTAGTATCACTCCACTGCTGGGTTGGTTGTTCACATCCTGGAAGCAAGTGATTTACCCACGAGATTCTTCGCTTCAAGCTCTACTAAAAGGTACGATTCTGAAATTTTTCCCGTTACGTCATAATACTTTATGATTTACAAACAACCTAACAAAAGCCAATCAAAATCACACCAAACCTACCAAACTAAACATTAGACCAAAGAAATTCAAAGAAAGAAAACAAAGGAAAGGGGGAGGAAAGGAGGTTTGGGGTTGGGTAGAGAAAGAAAGTAAGAGAATAGCTCATTCTTCAAAGCTTGACCCCAGCAACACTGTTAATTGTTCACGAAAAGAAAAACACAACCAAAACTATTCTCATTTGTAGCAGGAACAACAGGAGTAACCACGAATTACTAATGCTTTTTAGAAAAAGAGAAGAAAAAAAAAAACAAAACAAAACCAAATAAGAAAAATATATAAATGTTTATGACATCGAAAGGTTTCACGTGGATGAAAAGAGAATTCTAATTAAGCTTCACAATGGGGGCTTGAATCCTGGCATTAGCTCCATAGAGGCCTCCAAGCTGCCCTTAGATTCATGCAAACAACCATTACTTCTCAAACCATAAGAAAGTTCTACACAAACTTTCTTACTAAATCCTAAAGACAAATAAGAACTGGAATCTGCAATATTTCAACACTATGTGACCAGGTCAAAGTCAAATAAGAGATAAATATAGAGAATATGTTTGAATCCCTAATATACAATCTCTACAATTAAAGTTAGATTACATTGCCTGATCCAAAAGCTTTTGGGACATAGTTGCAGACTTCACAGAAGATGCAGCAACTTCAATACACAAAAGAATGTGGAAAAAAAAATACAGACATGTCAATCAATAATCATCCTCTCTCCAACACTTTCACACTCACCACTCTTATAATCATCCTCTCCTCGTTGTCATTGTCGTTGTCGTCATCGCCGAGTGGGTTGGGCTCCGATGGAATGAAAGAGTATGGGATTGAAACAAAAACACAGAGAGTGAGATGTAGAGAGAAAGAGAGGGGGGGTTGCATTTGTAGGAGAGATGAAGGGTTGTTGTAGGCGCAAAGGTGGGCTTCTATCGTGTGGAGGCACTTAAAAATTAGATGAACAAATGAACAGATAAAAGAAACTCAAAAACAGTTATCTATGTTCACAAAAGCTCTGGGAGTCATTTTTTGTCTTAGATAGAGAGATACACTTATAAGAACATAAGCGAGTTTTCAAATGAAATTCAATTTTGGAATTCTTTTATAAATTTCAAATGAAATTGAATTTTAGAATTAAATTTCAGCTTTGTGCAGTAAACAACTAATGCCTAAATATTTTAGGTGTTTATGCAATCTTTAATTTGTTGTTCTGTTATTTCATTTATAGTCAACAATAAAGCAAAAAGGTTTGCGAACAATAAAGCAAGAAGTTTTGCGAGCAGGTAAAGAACAAAGTTTTCCAACAATCAAAGCACATACAAACTCAATGTTTGAACTTTCAAGTAAGAAAAAAAAAAAAAAAAAAAAAGCTTGAAAACGAAAACCTATTTGGTAAAAAATAATTTTTTTACAATAAATCAAAAACCAACTATAAACCATTGAGTGTTCTACACAAAATTGGAAACCAATATGATAAATGTCAGACAAACCATATAGACAAACTAGTTTTCTGATCAAATAAACCATGCCTACTGTTTTATCAAATTCGTTGCTAAAATATAAACCATTGAATGTGTGTGAGACAATGTAAAATATTGAAGAACTGAAGAAAAACCAATAAAGAGACAATGTAAAATACCTCTGATTTGGTGTTGAATGATGGGTCTTGAAGCCACTGTGGGGAAAAAAATCAGAATATAAGTTGAATATTAAAAAGCCTCAGGATTCTCAAAAAAAAATTTAAAAAAAAAATTGTGGGTTTGGGAGAATGGAATGTATTAGATTGATTAAAAACCCTAAAATTTGTGGGTTTGGGACCATTTTAGAAGTTAACAATCGATTAAGGGTTTTTGTTGGGCAAAAGAGATTACCCAGAAGTACCACATAAATCAAACCCAACAATATAAAATGAAAAGAAATCATTTACCCCAATCAAGCTGTTTGATTAGCAAGTCAAAAACAGTTAGTAGAATTATTATTAAAGGGTTTTGACACATATGTATAGGCACAAAATCAGTTTGTGTACAATCAAACCCATTTTAGATGTAGGTATAGACATAAAATCAGTTTGTGCACAATCAAACCCATTTTAAACGTAATTAAACAATCAAACCCAGATAAATAGGTTATAAACCCAGATAAACCTAGATAAACAATCAAACCCAACCTCAAGTTATAAAGATGACAGGAAGAGTGAGGGTAACCTCAGGTTATAAAGACAACAGGAAGATAAAAAATGCTAAGGAAACAGAGAGAGAAGGGGAGCAAGTGAAGAGGGAAGGTAGAAAAGAAGGACAGAGAGAAAGAGAGAGATAAAGCCGAGTTGGATAGGCCAAAATCTTACCTTGCGAGCTGAGACTGGATAGCAGCGTCGGAGCGAGCGAAGAGGGAAGGTAGGGAAGAAGAAGAAGAAGAAGAAGAGAGAGAGAGAGAGAGACGTGGGTGAGAACAGAGAGGGAGAGAGAGATAAAGATAAAATGGAGAGGAGACGGGGGTAGGTGGAAGCCTAATGCTTGGGCGGGAACTACATAGATCTGAGCCATTGATATGTACTCAGGATTGATATAGACCATTGATTTAAAATGTATCTATCATACATTTTATATATTTTCAAAAATCATTCTGTTTTATTATATAGATATATATATATATATTTTACTTACATGGCATGATGTAGTAAATATATATGTTGTTCCTGCTTGCGAGCTCAGGCTTAACTTTGGTTTCGGTTGCTCTTCTCTCACTAAGATTTCCTTGTAGGCATTTATTGCCTGTTTTAAAAACAAAAGCAAAGAAGGTTAATGAGAGAATTATTATTTGGTATTACAATTGATATATGCACAAATAGGGATTTGATTTTACATTTCCAAAAAGTTCTTCACATTTAACTATTTTGTCAATATCATCCAAGTACAAATAGCTGCCTACTTCCTTTCCTTGTAAGATTGGATAACTGCAAATGTGAAAACAAAATTTATCACTGTATACCAAAATTTATTGCTCAATTAATGAAAGAAAAGTTAGGGGAACAAATTGAGCATCAAATTTTACTTGATGTATCAAATTCCAACAATGAACTGAAGTACACAACATAAACACAAATGCCTAAATAATTTCATACCATAGATGTGACACCATGAAGATTAGCAAAATATATCACTCAACCAAACAAATTAAGTAAAATTTATCACTATGTAGCAAATTTTATCACTGTATATCAAAATTTATCAATGAATGAAGTAAACAAAGGTTATATATTGATAAATGCATGACTATATACTAAAATTTAGATTCCAAATTTGGAAATTTTAGGACCAAATCATGTTCTTACCTGTTGGTTTTTGTTTCCCAAAGACTAGTGAGTTTCATCCTTGATTTCTTTGGTAATTTGTGAAACACTGGATAAGAAGTGTCAATTTCTTTTGTTGGATGTTGATGTTGTGTCTCCTCTCCTTTTGTGGTCTTTGCACTTTCTTCAACCATTGGTTCTACTTCATTAATTGTCTTGTTCTGCTTTGGTTGTTTTTTCATTATATACCAAAAATCTGGATCTTTGTGCTTTTTTCTTATTTCTCTATTTTTCACCCTTTTTATCATTGAGCTCACAAGAGGCGATTTTTTGGGAGTGGTAGCTTCAACTTCAACTATGATTTGTTCTTCTTGACTGTCCAGGTAAACATTTGATTCAACCAACATTGCAATTCTCTCATTAAGTAGCACTATTTCCACATCTTTCACTTCCATTTGTGTCTTTGCTTTCTTGCTCTGTTCTTCCATTTGTTTATTGAGCTTCATGAGTTGGTCCTTAAGCTCATCATTTTCTGCTTGGATTCTTGCCTTCTCCATTTCTAGCCTTTGGATTATCAACACATTTTCTTCTAGTTTCTCAAAGGTATGTTCATTAATTTTGACATGGTAGAGATTTGTTTCATAGGCAAGTTTCCTTTTTGCTTTCCTCTTTTCAGCCGGTGTTTGATGTTTGAATCCCAGTGAAGTTGTTAGACCAACTTTCTGTTTGATCATTGTTTCTTCTTCATTATTTTCTAACTTCTCAAAAGAATGCTCATTTCTTTGCACATGAACCGGGCCTTCTTCAGTTTCATGCTGAAAGTTGGCTTTCCTTCTTGCATTCTTTTTTGATTGCAATGTTGTTGATTTCCTCTTTTTTCAAGCACCTGTTTGATGCTTAGGATTCAATGAATTTCTTCCTGAACTGAGACTGAATATCTTTTTGATAATTGGTTCTTCTTCCTTTTAAGATTTTTCAATCTGCTCTTTTTCCTCGAAGTTAGCTTCTTCATCTCTATCCTCCTCTTCAGTCTGTGATAGCAAGTGTTAGTATATCTTTTTGATCATTGTTTCTTCTTCCTTTTCAGATAATTCAGTCTGCACTTGTTCCTCAAAGTTACATTCTTCATCTTCATACTCATCTTCTGTTTGTGGTTGCAATTGTTTATATATTTTTTGTTCTTCAATTGTGTCTTTCAAATTGCTCTCCTACATGAATGAAAATTATTAAAAAGAATGATATGACACAAAGATAAGTAATAATTTATCATTCGGTGATTCAAATTTATAATAAGCCTAGTGATTTGGTTCATATAACAAGTTTTATCAGTGAATTAGCAACATAAAACAAAATTTATCGCTCAATGAAGCTAACTAAGCAAATTTATAACTATGAGCAAAAAGTTATCAGTCCGTGTTGAAATTTATCGCTTCATAGCAAAATTCATCACTCAATTAAAAAAATAAAGATTATACACTGATAAAACTTGTTTCTTGAATAATTTCCTAGCACAGATGAAATGCCTAAATAATTTTCTACCAGAAATGTGACATCATGAAGATTAAGAAGAATTTATCAGTCAAGCTAAAATTTATCACTACATAACAAAATCTAATATTTGTTTAAACAAAACAAAGGTTATCAATGGATACCTTAATATGTTTCAGATCATGCAATGATGACTTTGCCAAGATGTTTGATGTTCCATTTTGCAAATCTTGGGATTGCGTTCTTGTCATTTGGTTTGATGATCTTTGTATGCTCGCATAACCAATACTGTTGAAGACAAAAAAAAATGTTATAAATAAGTATTTAGTAAATGTAAATATTATAGTTTATAAGTTGTAAGTGAGGTATTTACTTACCAATAAGACAATCACACATCCGCACACTTTATCAATTTGGTTGATGTTGCTTGCTATTGATCTTGTAAGATGATGTTTTGCTGCGCCACACCAATCATAACACTTCATTTTGTCAATATCCTCAAAGTATTTCATGAACCCCCAACCAATTGTAGTCCCAGTACCCGGATATAACAAAAGCAAACAAACCAAGAGGCACACAAGCCTAACAACATCTTCTACATCTTCATTGTTGTTGCTTCTCAAAAGTTTCGTTATCAACTTTTGGATTGAAGCACTTGTCATTCTGCTCTCGGTTATTTTCCTTCTTTGCACCATAGCTACCTCATTTTTTCTTCCGTATGCAAGATTCACCTTCTTCTATCCACGTGCAATCCCAAAAATTAACTTGAAGTCATTTCTTTTCAACTTCAGCTTCTTCCCACCAATTTCAAATGTGGTTCCATCCATTTGGTAAGTTTGCAAAATTTTTGCAACCACATCATCATATTTAATTGAATCTCTTCTTTTAACCTTGTTTTCACTCACTGTATCAACTAGAAGTGAAAAAAGGAGTCTTTCTCAATAGTGTCAAATGCTCCTCTCTGAGTTTTGTTGTCTTGAAAAATTTGATAAGAAATTGAATGTTAGAACGGTAGACATACTTTGCTTCATTGTCATGTATCTGTTCAGTCCTAGTTTTTCTTCCATCTTATGGAGCTCTGTAGCTTGTTTTAGTTGCTGCTGTTTGGGCTCCTCATTGTCAATGTTAGATTCAGGTTTAACTTCTAGTTGATTTTCACTTTCATGTGTTGTTGGCTCTATAACAAACTCAACTTTGTCAATCTTTTTCTTCTTTGAGAAACTTGTTTTTCAATGACGTAATCTTTTACGATGACTGGGAACATCTGCACAAAAACATCGAGCATGAACATTAAAAATTAAGAAGAATTTATCACTAAATCAGGCAAACTAAGAAGAATTTATCACTCTATTATGCAAATTAAGCAAATATATAACTATATAGCAAAGTTTAGATTCCAAATTGCAAAAGAACATGAAGTATCATGATGAAGATGAAAACAACTGATAATTTATCACTCAATGAGGCAAAGTAAGTAAATTTAAAGTAAGCAAATCCATTATTATAACAAATTTTATCACTCGATTAGGCAAATTAAGCAAATCTATCATTGTTATAACAAATTTTATCACTAAATTAGACAAAGTAAGGAAATTCGTCAATGTATAACAAATTTTATCACTCAATTAGACAAAGTAAGCAAATCTGTCATTGTATAGCAAATTTTATCACTGAATTAGCAAAACTAAGCAAATACATTATTATATAGAAAATGAATATAAAGATATGATTATTATGAAGTTGAATATCACTCATAAGTTAATACTGTATGATACAGATTGAAAATAGTTTCAAGTCGAATTTTATCACTCAATTATAGTTATGAAAGAAGAAGGAAAGCAAATCCATCATTATAACAAATTTTATCACTCGATTAGGAAAATTAAGCAAATCTATCATTCTTATAGCAAATTTTATCACTGATTTGGGCAAAGTAAGCAAATCTATCATTGTATAGCAAATTTTATCACTAAATTGGCAAAATTAAGCAAATCCAGCAAATCCATCATTGTATAGAAAATGAACATAAAGATGTGATTATTATGAAGTTGAATATCACTCATAAATTAATACTATATGGTACAGATTGAAAATAGCTTCAAGTCAAATTTTATCACTCAATTATAGTTATGAAAGAAGAAGGGAAGCAAATCCATCGTTATAACAAATTTTATCACTCAATTAGAAAAATTAAGCAAATCTATCATTCTTATAGAAAATTTTATCACTGAATTAGGCAAAGTAAGCAAATCTGTCATTGTATAGAAAATTTTATCACTGAATTAGCAAAAGCAAGAAAATCCATCATTGTATAGCAAATGAACATGAAGATGTGATTATTATGAAGTTGAATATCACTTATAAATTAATACTGTATGATACACATTGAAAATAGCTTCGAGTCGAATTTTATCACTCAATTATAGTTATGAAAGAAGAAGGGAAGCAAATCCATCATTATAACAAATTTTATCACTCAATTAGGAAAATTAAGCAAATCTATCATTCTTATAGCAAATTTTATCACTGAATTGGGCAAAGTAAGCAAATCTGTCATTGTATATCAAATTTTATCACTGAATTAGCAAAAGTAAGCAAATCCATCATTGTATAGCAAATGACTATGAAGATGTGATTATTATGAAGTTGAATATCACTCATAAATTAATACTGTATGATACACATTGAAAATAGTTTCAAGTCGAATTTTATCACTTAATTATAGTTATGAAAGAAGAAGGGAAAATGTGTACGACTCACGTTTGATTGGCATGTTTGTTGGAGATGAACTAAACAGGGAGAGTAGATGTCCGAATTAGAATATAGATCGAAACGGTGAAGGACTTGCCGGGGATCTGTTTGGAATCGGTATGAAAACAGAGGTGATTTCTTTGGAAACGATGGGAGATTCGCGGAAAATCTCTTCGTTTGTTTCGATTTGCAAATCGGAAATCGCCTCAGAGTGGTTTCCAAATCGAAACCCTTGAGAATGAGCGTGTGTGTCACTCGCGATGATGGCTGCTTTGCTTCACGCGTGTGGTGTGACATTGAAGGGTAAAATTGGAAACTGAAATAGGGCAGGACTTGACCGATATTAATCTATTTGCATGGGACCGGCTGGTAAGTCCCCCTAAATATTAATAGAGCGTTAAAATGGGTCGAAGAAGTGAATTTATATATTTTTTTCCATATTAATAGCCCAAATCTAAGGCCCAATTCAACTCATTCCAAAACAAAAGGCCCAAACTAATTGGAGAGTCAAATTTGAATTGCTTAGGTGGCGTTTGGTAACGTTAACGTTTTTTGTTTATGTTTACAAAAATTTTATAAACTTGTTTTTGTTTATTTTTAGAAAAACGTAAACTACAAATACATTTGGTTTAAACAAAATGTTTGAAAAATTTTGAAAACATAAACTAAAAAATATGTTTATTCAGCCCTAAAATATTTATATTTATTTTTTATTATTTATGACAATGGGATCACACACATTATAATTGGACAAAAAAATAATTAAAAAAAATTAATTGAAAAAAATTAATTGCGAAAAAAATATTGAAAAAAAAATTATTTGGAAAAAAAAATTAATTGAAAAAAAAATTTGTTAGTCAAATTTTTAAATTTCTGTTTAAAAACCAACGTAAACTCATTTTTTGAGTTTACGTTTTTTTCCTCAAATTTATAAACTAAGACAACTATTCATAAATTAAAAAAATTATCAAGCTAGTTTTTATGACAATTTTTAAAATTTTTGTAAATATAAACTGAAAATTGAAAACGAAATGGTTACCAAACAGACCCACTCACTACAACAAAAACATACTTTAGTGGCACTATACTAGTGGCATATTTTTAGAAAATGTCACAAAAAATGATATTTAGTGGCACGTTTTTTAAAAATGCCACAAAACGATAAACATAAAAGGCTCTAGTGACATTTCAATGAACAAGTGTCACAAAACTACAACAAAAACATACTTTAGTGGCACTACACTAGTGGCATATTTTTAGAAAATGCCACAAAAATGATATTTAATGGCACGTTTTTGAAAAATGCCACAAAACGACAAACATAAAAGGCTCTAGTGACATTTCAATGAACAAGTGTCACAAAAGTACAACAAAAACACACTTTAGTGACACTATACTAGTGGCATGTTTTTAGAAAATGCCACAAAAATAATATTTGGTGACACATTGAGATAAATGCCACAAAGCCACAAACATATAAGGCTCTAGTGGCATTTTAATAAAAAAATGTCACATCAATTTTATGGCATTTTATAAAATAATGACACAAAAAATTATGTTCGTGACATTTACCAACAGATGTCACTAAATTTTAGTAGCAATGGCATTTTTTAAAAAATGTCAGGACACTAGCTAGGTGCAAATTACTTTTTATGACACTTAGGTGAAAAGTTTCATAAACAAATATTTTATAGTATTTTGAGAAATGCCACTAAGTCAAAAATTTTCCAAGCTTATAATGGCATTTTTGAAAAAACAAAAAATGCCAAAATATTTTTAAAATTTTTAGAATGCAGTAAATGATTAAAAATAAATAAATTAAACTCAATATACACTATAGGAAAAAGCATATTCGGCGACTAAATTTCCTGACCAAAAAAAATTTGGTCGTTGAAAGTATAGCTTTCAGCAACCAAAACAACATTAGTAGCCAAAAGTAAAGCTTTTTGACGACTAAACAATTTTAGTAGCCAAAGGTAAACAATTTTAGTAGCCAAAGGTCTACAATTGGCGATCAAAACTAAGTTTGGTCGCTAATTATATGGGTTTTAGTGACAAAAAAAATTTTAGTAGCTTAAAGTAAAGCTTTTTGGTGACTAAAAAAATTTAGTAGCCAAAAGTCTACAATTGGCGACTAAAAATAAGTTTGGTCGCTGATTATATGGGTTTTACCGACTAAAAAAATTTTAGTAGCCAAAAGTAAAGCTTTTTGGTGACAAAAAATTTTAGTAGCCAAAAGTCTACAATTGGCGACAAAAAAATAAGTTTAGTCGCCAAAAGTGGTTATTTTTAGTGCGGGAGAACTAAAATCCTAAGGCGGGAATTAAATTTTTTGGCGACCAAAATTTTGGTAGCTAAAAGTGCATCTTCGGTGACCAAATCCGATTTTGGTCGGCAAAAGTTAAGTTTTTTAGCAACTAAAAAACAATTAGTAGCCAAAAATATAGAATTGGCGACTAAAAAATATTTTTAGTTGCCAAAAGTGGTCCTTTTTTATTGTACTAGTAAATAGTTTATTTTACATAAATTATGTTCAATAAAATAATTATGTTTATACATATACTTTTATATTAATATAGATGTATGTACTATATAAATAATATATGTTGCATATATAATCATATGGTACTATAGAGGTGTAGTGGGAACAGTGTAGTGTATAAGGTTTATGGTGCCGGAGGTTAGCGGTTCGAGTCTCTGCAAGAGCGGATCAAATTGTTCTACAACGAATTATCGTCACAAATGGCACTTGATAGCGCCACGAATAGTGCCTACCATGACATTAAAGTGTCACTGAAAGGTTTTAGTCTTGATGGTGTAATGACACTTAGAAGTGTCACTAACTCTTTTTTTAATGGCGCTTGATAGTGCCACAAATAATATCTACCATGACATTAAAATGTCATTGAAAGTTTTTAGCCATGATGGTGCAGTGGCACTTGCAAGTATCTACCGTGGCACCGATAGAAGTGGCACTTGTTTAAAATGCCACAAGATCAAAAAATATCATTAGAAGAATAGTTTTGTGACACTTTCAAATGTCACTAAACTAAGAAAATGTTGTAGTGACTAAACATTCATTTCATGCAAGGTCGACTCCGGGTTCATCGGGTGCTAGGAAGATTCTTGAAATACCTACAATATTTTTATTTACTAGTATCCACACAAAATCTTCATGCATCTATAATTACTAAAATTATTTATTAAAATATACTTGCATAGAAAAAGATACAAAAAATAGTTGTTATAAGAACTCAAAAAGATAATAAATAATGGTAAAACCAGGTTTTAAAAAAATAAAAAATTATATATCCAAATTGAAGAGAAAGTCAATCTATAAATGATATGAAATTTCATAGAAATCGAACCCACAATCAAATAGAACCCCCATAGAAATTCACCGACGATGAAAGAGATTATTTGATACAAATTATGGCACAAAAACTAGATTTTTTTAAAAAAAATAAAAGTTAACCTTGTGTAAAAAATAAAAAAAAATAAAAAGAAAAAAGAAAAAATAAACCTATAAATCCTTACAAATACTAAGAAGCAATCAAAATTATTTCAGAAATAGCAAATTAAGCAAAGCCCTCAAATAATTTTTTTTTTTTAAAAATCAATGAAATCAATAATTATAATTAGGGCACAATAATTAGATTTAGGGCACGAAGAGGGGACTCCACTGGACACCGAAGATTGTTGTTGATTCAACGCCCGGAACGATCACAACCGTTCGCTAAGCGATTCAAATTTTTATTTTTATTTTTTTTGGTGTGGAATAGCTACGAAATCCTTCTTCCCTCTCACTTAAGAAGTAAAAGGTTTAGCTGTAAATTTTTTTCTCAATTTCTTAAAAAAACAGACATAGATGTATATTTTACATAATAGTCAATTTATGATGTGTGCTTTTAATAGCATTTTACTCCAATTTTAACTTGAACAGTTGGATTATATATTTTTTTGACATGTCTTCCAATGTTAAAAATTATAATAAGATCATTATACGAAAATTATAGGAAAGAAACTGGATTCGAAAAATATTGGAATAACAAGTAAACAAATAGAAAGAAATTTCAAAGGATAAAATAAAGGGATTTTTTTTTTAGAGTCCCTGATATTAAGATTTTATAGCATAAAGGACATCTGATATTTTTATAATGTCTAAAGTTCCTCAATATCAATCCAGAGAAAATTTGAACTCAAATAAATTCTCTCTAGAGAAATTCTCTTCCCAGAGAAATTCTAGATCCATCTCAAAGAAATTTTGTTTCCAGAGAAATTCTCTTTCTAGATAAATTCTTATTTTCTCAAAAGCGTTTGGTAACGTTTACGCTTTCAGTTTATATTTACAAAAATTTTATAAACTGGTTTTTGTTTATTTTTTGTTTATTTTTAGAAAAACATAAACTACAAAGGCGTTTGGTAATTGACAAAATGTTTAAAAAAATTTAAAAATATAAAAAAGAGTTAGAAATGGCAAGTGGTGGTAAGTGGCGGCGGAAGACGGTGGTGGAAAGTGGTGACGATGGGTGGTGGGTAGCTGGTGGTGGTGGGTGGTGGTGGTGGGTGGGTGGGTGACGGTGGTGGTGGTGGGTGGGTGGGTGACGGTGGCGGGTGGTGGGTAGTGGGTGGTGGGTGGTGGTGATGGTGGTGGTGGTGATGGTGGCAGGTGGTGAGTAGGTGGTGGGTAGTGGTGGTGGTGGGTGAGTGGGTAACGGTGGCGGGTGGTAGGTGGTAGCGAGTGGGTGGTGGTGGCAGGTGGGTGGCGGATGGTGGGTGGTGGCAGGTAGGTGGTGATCGTGGGTGGCTGGGTGACGGTGGCGGGTGGTGGGTGGTAGGGAGTGGGTGGTGGTGGTGGTGGTGGGTGGTGGGTGGTGGTGGCGGCAGGTGGGTGGGTGGCGGATGGCGGGTGCTGGTGGATGGTGGGTGGCGAGTGGCGGATGGCGGGTAGTGGTGGGTGGTGGGTGGGTGGGTGACGGTGGCAGGTGGTAGGTGGTAGCGAGTGGGTGGTGGTGGTGGTGGTGGTGGTGGGTGGTGGTGGCAGGTGGGTGACGGGTGGGTGGTGGGTGATGGTGGTGGTGGTGGTGGTGGTGGTGGGTGGTGGCGGCTGGTGAGTGGCAGGTGGCGGCTGGTGGTGGGTGGCTGGTGGTGGCAGATGGTGGATTGTGGGGGCAGGTGGGTGGTGAGTGGTGGTGGCAAGTAAGTGGCGGGTGGTGGTGGCGGGTGGTGGTGGCGGGCGGTAGATGGTAGTGGCGGGTGGTGGGTGGTAACGGGTGGATGGCAGGTGGGTGGTGGTGGTGGTGGTGGTGATGGCGAGTGGATGGTAGGTGGCTGGTGGCTGGTGGCTGGTGGTGGCGGAAGACGGTGGTGGAAAATGGTGACGGGTGGTGGCTAGTGTTAGGTGGTAAAAAAAAAAAAAATTGAAAACTCAAAATGGAAACACATTTTTTGTGTTTTCATTTTTTGGCCAAATTTATAAACTGAGACCACTGATTTATAAATCAAAAATTTTACCAAACAAGTTTTTATTTGAGTTTTTTAAATTTTTGTAAATATAAACAGAAAACTGAAAACATAAGTGTTACCAAACGGCACCCAAACAATCCGTCTTCTGTTTACAAGATTTGAATCCTCCAAAGCAACTAAAATTCATGGCTTGCACTCACTAAAAACACCTGGACAAGGTCTTCTCTTTTAGTCCAATACACCCAATTCCCAACTTTAAATCACATAAATACTTTCATATCTTCGTTTACGTATGTACATAATAACCAACAATTAAGTCAAAGACCCAACCTGAAAAAAATCCAAAACCCTAGTCAAGAATCCTCGTAGCGATTCATTCATGTGAAAATAATTGGGTAAGTCCATTTATGTGGGTATATATATATATATATATATGTAAAATAGTAAGAGATTAATAATGAGACTGAGATGGGTTTTTTCTTATGGGTGTGAGATTGTGATAATGAGAGAAACGGAGGCCACAACAAAGTTGCCATTAAACAAAGAAGGAGAGGGAGAGAGAGTGATGAAAATGATTTTTTTTGGGGGGGGAGGGGGGGGGTTGTTTGCTTGCTTGCTTCTGTGTCATTTTTCATGAAAAATACCTTCAGAGCTCTTCTTTTATGAAAATTCTTTAAAACTGTTACTTTAGAAGTTGAGAGCAAAGCCCCTGTTGCAATGAAAGAAATTCTTTTCTTAGCAGAGAAAATGGGTTCTAGGAAGAGAGAGTTCAGAGATATTGTTTTAATCAAATTAGAGAAAAATTTCTCTATATTTGTTCACAATTTTAAACAAGGCAGAGAAAATTGAAATTTCTCTCCAGATAAATTTTTAACTCAAGCCTTCATCATCTTCTTCCTCCAAAGAAATTCTAAGAATTCAGAGAAATTCCAAAACAAATCATGCTATGTTTTCTGTTTTCTTGGGAATTAATTGCTGTTTTTTTTCTTTTTTTTCTTTTTTTTTTGAACAAGGGAATTAATTGCTTTGTTGACATTACTTACCAGGAATGACGATGGAAAGAGTATGGAGATGGCAGACCAGTTGTTTCCAAACTGGGTTCTGTGAAAACGGATGCAGACCAGAGATTTTTTTGTTGAAAATATTTGATTTGATTTCTACCGGGTAATCGGCAATGATGTTTAATTTGAGAGAGTCAAATTTCTCTGTAATATATAGGTGTGGAGTTGAAGGACCTTAGACATCACAAAATAATATTGTAGATCTCTTCCATTACTAAAAATAGGAGAGAGACCTTAGACTAATTTTCTCTAAAATAAAACATTTTAGATTATGAGGGAATTAAACCAAATATGGCCACTCTCTATCACTGGCGTGCTCTACCTTGCCCAACCCTTCCCTTCCCTCCTCTCTGCCACCTCCTTCTAGACCTTCTCCTCTCCCATAGCCTCCTTCCCTTGCCTCCTCCCTTTCCCAACGCCCTTTCCATTCTTCTTCTTTTCGTCTTCCGAGATCTAAGGTTTCAAGGTGCGTCAAGATTGAAATATTCTTCCAAGATCTAGCGTTTTAAGGTATTGCAACTTGCAAGGGTTAGCACAAAGGTGGGGGAGAAGGTTGGGTCACAATTCACGAAGAGGGATGGCTAGGGTTAGAGTTTGAAGGTTAAAGAAGACGGAGATAGTTTCTAGGAAAAACCAATTTACATTCAAACATTGGTCATGGATTATCTGTTTTAAATTCTTTAAACCGTCTGTCCTAATACACGCTCACACAAAATCATATGAAATCCCAAAATATAATCTAATAACTAAAGATGCATTAGGACAGTACAATTTAGAGACAAAATCTAGTGTAAAACAATTGATCTTATTGAACTTTGGAAAACAACAAAAAGAAAAAAGAAGAAGAAAGAAAGAAGTAGCTTTGCCTAATGGCTATGCATTTTCTGGTTTTTTTTTTAGGGAACAGCACAGTCACAACGGCAGCATGACGGCTGCGGAAGAGTAGTGCAGCATACACAATCAGCACAGAGAGGTCCCTGAAGGAGTTCTGCAGCAACAAAAACACAAAAAACAAAAATAAAAAACAGTTCATGAATGTCTGAATGAAACATATGCAATTGGAATATATGCATATTGGTGGTGATGAAAAATCAAAATATAGACCTCGATGATGAGTGAATCGAGCTGCATCACATAGTAACAGACAACAGAAGAGGATGGCAAAGATGATGAGTTTCACCAGAATAGACCTTGGAGAGTAATTTTTCATTATTGGATGATTATAATTAAACAATCTTTTAGATTTCTGAATAGTTGGCTGATCAAATCATCTATACTTTGGGCATATTTATACAAGTACTGTGGGTTGAATTTAATCTTGGGTTTTTTTTTTTTTTTTTTTCTCTCTTTAAATTTCTTTTAATTATATCATCAAGGAAAAGATATTGGTGATTATTAGTTAGAATTCACTCGAGTCAATGCGTCTCGCAGCTTATTTGGACTTTCTTTTAGTTTCTAACATTTTTTTCAATAGTTCACCTAATACATGAACTTAAAGCTTGGTACTCATGTGATGGCAGATTCCACGATAGCAGTAGTTGTAGCTCTACATTAGGAGCACGGGGATCTTTCTATTTAAAGGAGGTGTATGGACTGCATTTGTCAATAGAGATCCCCCATTTCAAAAGGTAATTGAGTGATAGGACTGTGCAAAATATCTCCCAATCTGCTAAAATGGCATTAATCCGTATTGCTTTATCTGCTAACCGTTATTTAGATTTTAAAATTTATAATCCACTTTCGAAATCGCTCCGCTCCGCTATAGCTAATACATATATATTTTTTAATTTATAATGAAATATCAAAGTAAAAATGAGTGTGAGAAAAAGTTGAAAATTCAAACTATAAAGTTGAAAATTTCAATTTTAATAAATTCAAACTCGAGATGCTCAGCTTGAATCTTACTAATGAATCGAAAGTTAAATTCACATTGAATCTTTACGTAAATCGCAGTCAACGAGTTACTCCCAATCAGTGCAAAGCTGCAAGGCAAAATATTTATATATATGTATATATATTTTTATTTTATTTATTTATTCCATTAATGTTGGAGTTGCTCTTATTTGAATTAAAAAGGTTGAATTTCATGGTTGGGTATTAATGGAAACTAATTAAGGATATGTTTGAAACTTCAATTGTAATTCCGACCTCACAAATATCCTTTTCCTTCTGATCACAGCCATTCATCAATGTTAAATCTTGGCTTTGACTGAATTGTTTCTGATGGGCATAGCCCCAAATAAGTGGCCCAATGGGCTGTCCAAACAATTCCTAACCTAACTTAGGCCCAAGGGCCAGACAAGAAGAGGACGCCAGAAAGGTATGAAAGAAATCAATATATATACAAGTAATCACTCTCTCTCTAACCAACTACTTCTTCCTCCTGAAGCTAAAAGCTTCCATTTTTATACTAGAGACTCCTCTAACTTAAACATCGGAGGGTCCTCCAGAAGGAACCCCACCTCCGGGTTCCTTCTTGACGGACTTGGTGCAGGTACAACTGGGAAGACGAAGTTCAATCATCCTGTGGAGCTCCGGGCCCTATTCGACCCATTCCTCCTCCGACAAAACTGGTATCATCAGTTGGCGCCGTCTGTGGGAAACTCTTTCGATTGGCAGTTGTGCTCATTGTCACCGGAAATAGCTTCCTTTTCACCCACCTTCAGTGTCGGAATGAATGGTTACCACATGATTCATGGCATCCTATCGGCGGCGGTGACGTTTTCCCCGCCTACACCTCTCTCGCTAGCGCCATGATTCTCTCACCTCACCATTGTCGTTGGTGAGCACTGCGGAAGTCTACCTACGCACCAAAATCAACCCCCGTACCAAGCAATTCAAAGTCGTCAAGACTTCAAAAAAAAACAACAACAAACACACAAGCAAAAAGTTCAAGAACAAAGCTCTGGACAGGTATTTCCCATTTGATCTATATCAAAGGCCCAGATTGCCCCACGTGAAGACATGGGCTTCACTTCCCAAGCCACTAACTCTCTCTCTTTTCCCTACGTCTGTGTCATGTCACATCATCACGTGCATCCCTGCACCTTGAGCCCCGTGCACCGCCAACCAACCCAGTCACATAGGTCGGTCGGCAAACAGTGGTCGGTCGGCAAACAGTGGTCGGTCGGCAACATAGCTCGGTCGGCAAACAGTGGTCGGTCGGCAACATAGCTCGGTCGGCAAACAGTGGTCGGTCGGCAACATAGCTCGGTCGGCAAACAGTGCTCGGTCGGCAACATAGCTCGGTCGGCAACAGAGCTCGGTCGGCAAACAGTGGTCGGTCGGCAACATCGGTCGGTCGGCAAACTAGGTCGGTCGGCAAACAGTGGTCGGTCGGCAACATAGCTCGGTCGGCAAACAGTGGTCGGTCGGCAACATAGCTCGGTCGGCAAACAGTGGTCGGTCGGCAACATAGCTCGGTCGGCAAACAGTGCTCGGTCGGCAACATAGCTCGGTCGGCAACAGAGCTCGGTCGGCAAACAGTGGTCGGTCGGCAACATCGGTCGGTCGGCAAACTAGGTCGGTCAGCAAACAGTGGTCGGTCGGCAACATAGCTCGGTCGGCAAACAGTGGTCGGTCGGCAACATAGCTCGGTCGGCAATATAGCTCGGTCGGCAACATAGCTCGGCGGGCAACATAGCTCGGTCGGCAAACAGTGGTCGGTCGGCAACAGTGGTCAGCACCAATCAGACGGAGCCCCAGCGCCTCCGCCATATCCAAATGGTCTACTTCTTTTATCTATATTGCACATTTTATAACATTTCAGATCAAAAAGCCTCAGCCAGACTGAGCATGAAGACCTCGGCCAGACCGAGTAATTAAACCCGTGAGGGGCATGGTATCAGATCCTACCCACGAAGACCTCGGCCAGACCGAGTAATTAAACCCGTGAGGGGCATGGTATCAGATCCTACCCACGAAGACCTCGGCCAGACCGAGCTTGAAGACCTCGGCCAGACCGAGTTACTTAAAGCCTCAGCCAGCCTGAGCACGAAGACCTCAGCTAGCCTGAGCATTACTTAAAGCCTCAACCAGACTGAGCACTACTCAAAGCCTCAGCCAGCCTGAGCACGAAGACCTCAGCTAGCCTTAGCATTACTCAAAGCCTCAGCCAGCCTGAGCACGAAGACCTCAGCTAGCCTGAGCATTACTTAAAGCCTCAGCCAGACTGAGCACTACTCAAAGCCTCAGCCAGCCTGAGCACGAAGACCTCAGCCAGACTGAGTAGGAAGACCTCGGCCAGACCGAGTTACTTAAAGCCTCAGCCAGCCTGAGCACGAAGACCTCAGCTAGCCTGAGCATTACTTAAAGCCTCAGCCAGACTGAGCACTACTTAAAGCCTCAGCCAGCCTGAGCACGAAGACCTCAGCTAGCCTGAGCATTACTTAAAGCCTCAGCCAGACTGAGCACGAAGACCTCAGCCAGACTGAGTAGGAAGACCTCGGCCAGACCGAGTTACTTAAAGCCTCAGCCAGCCTGAGCACGAAGACCTCAGCCAGACTGAGTAGGAAGACCTCGGCCAGACCGAGTTACTTAAAGCCTCAGCCAGCCTGAGCACGAAGACCTCGGCCAGACTGAGCACTACTCAAAGCCTCAGCCAGCCTGAGCACGAAGACCTCAGCCAGACTGAGCACGAAGACCTCAGCCAGACTGAGTAGGAAGACCTCGGCCAGACCGAGTTACTTAAAGCCTCAGCCAGCCTGAGCACGAAGACCTCGGCCAGACTGAGCATTACATAAAGCCTCAGCCAGCCTGAGCACGAAGACCTCAGCTAGCCTGAGCATTATTTAAAGCCTCAGCCAGACTGAGCACTACTCAAAGCCTCAGCCAGCCTGAGCACGAAGACCTCAGCCAGACTGAGTAGGAAGACCTCGGCCAGACCGAGTTACTTAAAGCCTCAGCCAGCCTGAGCACGAAGACCTCAGCTAGCCTGAGCATTACTTAAAGCCTCAGCCAGACTGAGCACTACTCAAAGCCTCAGCCAGCCTGAGCACGAAGACCTCAGCCAGACTGAGCACGAAGACCTCAGCCAGACTGAGTAGGAAGACCTCGGCCAGACCGAGTTACTTAAAGCCTCAGCCAGCCTGAGCACGAAGACCTCAGCCAGACTGAGTAGGAAGACCTCGGCCAGACCGAGTTACTTAAAGCCTCAGCCAGCCTGAGCACGAAAACCTCGGCCAGACTGAGCATTACATAAAGCCTCAGCCAGCCTGAGCACGAAGACCTCAGCTAGCCTGAGCATTACTTAAAGCCTCAGCCAGACTGAGCACTACTCAAAGCCTCAGCCAGCCTGAGCACGAAGACCTCAGCCAGACTGAGTAGGAAGACCTCGGCCAGACCGAGTTACTTAAAGCCTCAGCCAGCCTGAGCACGAAGACCTCAGCTAGCCTGAGCATTACTTAAAGCCTCAGCCAGACTGAGCACTACTCAAAGCCTCAGCCAGCCTGAGCACGAAGACCTCAGCCAGACTGAGCACGAAGACCTCAGCCAGACTGAGTAGGAAGACCTCGGCCAGACCGAGTTACTTAAAGCCTCAGCCAGCCTGAGCACGAAGACCTCAGCCAAACTGAGTAGGAAGACCTCGGCCAGACCAAGTTACTTAAAGCCTCAGCCAGCCTGAGCACGAAAACCTCGGCCAGACTGAGCATTACATAAAGCCTCAGCCAGCCTGAGCACGAAGACCTCAGCTAGCCTGAGCATTACTTAAAGCCTCAGCCAGACTGAGCACTACTCAAAGCCTCAGCCAGCCTGAGCACGAAGACCTCAGCTAGCCTGAGCATTACTTAAAGCCTCAGCCAGACTGAGCACTACTCAAAGCCTCAGCCAGCCTGAGCACGAAGACCTCAGCCAGACTGAGTAGGAAGACCTCGGCCAGACCGAGTTACTTAAAGCCTCAGCCAGCCTGAGCACGAAGACCTCAGCTAGCCTTAGCATTACTTAAAGCCTCAGCCAGCCTGAGCACGAAGACCTCAGCCAGACTGAGTAGGAAGACCTCGGCCAGACCGAGTTACTTAAAGCCTCAGCCAGCCTGAGCACGAAGACCTCAGCTAGCCTTAGCATTACTCAAAGCCTCAGCCAGCCTGAGCACGAAGACCTCAGCTAGCCTGAGCATTACTTAAAGCCTTAGCCAGACTGAGCACTACTCAAAGCCTCAGCCAGCCTGAGCACGAAGACCTCAGCCAGACTGAGTAGGAAGACCTCGGCCAGACCGAGTTACTTAAAGCCTCAGCCAGCCTGAGCACGAAGACCTCAGCTAGCCTGAGCATTACTTAAAGCCTCAGCCAGACTGAGCACTACTTAAAGCCTCAGCCAGCCTGAGCACGAAGACCTCAGCTAGCCTGAGCATTACTTAAAGCCTCAGCCAGACTGAGCACTACTTAAAGCCTCAGCCAGACTGAGCACGAAGACCTCAGCCAGACTGAGTAGGAAGACCTTGGCCAGATCGAGTTTACAAAGCCTCAGCCAGACTAAGCATGTGAGCATGAAGACCTCGGCCAGACCGAGTTACATAAAGCCTCAGCCAGACTGAGCATGAAGACCTTGGCCAAACCGAGTGTGTCCAAGCACGCTCACGCAACAACCAAGCCCTCCAAGGCACTACAAGAAGGGCCCCAGCCGAGCCTCCTAACCCAAACAATCCATCTCCATACTTCACGAAGAAACGCCGACAGCGTTAACCACTTGATTGAGCAAAACCAAGCCATGTTCCAACAAGAACTACCAATTTCTACCCCTCCGCCTCTACAAATCGTCCGTCAAAATTCGGATCAAGTCCAAACAGCCGTCCTCAGCAACAATAGGGACCGTTTCTTCCACCACTCGCTCCGCGAGCAATAGACCATCTCAAATCCACCGGCCCATTGCCAAAGAGCACTGGCCGACCACCAAAGTACTCCGCCAACCTCCAAAATTGCTCGGCCGACCTCCAAGGCTTCCAATAGTCATCGGCCGACCTCCAAAAATTAGCCGACCTCCAAGACTTCTAACAGTCATAGTCCGACCCCCCGGTCATCAGTCGACCTCCAAAACCATTAGCTGACCGTCCAACGCGCTCTGCAAACCGAGTGAGACCCTACGGGCTAAACAAACTCAACAAGACTGGGTCTAATTCTACAAGTAAGGTATTTAACTTCTTCTACATCGGTTGACCGTCCGAAGCCTCAGTTAAACTGAGCCCAAAGACCTTAGCTAGACTGAGTGTACGAAAGACTCCCAGACCGAGCACCCACAGAGCCTCAGCCAGCCTGAGCACATCAAGATCTCGGCCAGACCGAACACCAAAAAGCCTCAGTCAAACTGAGTACAAACTTACGGTACGAGCTAATCCATCAGCCGACTGCCCAGGTCCTCGACCGACCTTCCAAAGGCCTCAGCCTCGGTTGCATTGCTCTACACAAGGGCCAGCACTTTACATTCCTCACAATTTTGCACATGCCGACTCCTCTCGGCGCACGCAGTCTGCGCCGCTTTGCGCCGGCCCAAAATCTCCAACTTTACTCCCTTTAACTCTCACTGCGCCTTGCCCAATTGGCTTTTGAGCGGTCCTACCTCTATCGCACCACCCACGTATTTGCACAATAAATTTGGCCACCGTCGCCCTGCCTCCTTCCGTGACTTGGGGGACTACTTTACTCTTTCTTATTCCCTTCGTTGGACTAAAGCTGCACTCGGGAATAGGGGACTACTGATGGGCATAGCCCCAAATAAGTGGCCCAATGGGCTGTCCAAACAATTCCTAACCTAACTTAGGCCCAAGGGCCAGACAAGAAGAGGACGCCAGAAAGGTATGAAAGAAATCAATATATATACAAGTAATCACTCTCTCTCTAACCAACTACTTCTTCCTCCTGAAGCTAAAAGCTTCCATTTTTATACTAGAGACTCCTCTAACTTAAACATCGGAGGGTCCTCCAAAAGGAACCCCACCTCCGGGTTCCTTCTTGACGGACTTGGTGCAGGTACAACTGGGAAGACGAAGTTCAATCATCCTGTGGAGCTCCGGGCCCTATTCGACCCATTCCTCCTCCGACAAAACTGGTATCATCAGTTTCTACAAGGAAAAATGAATGGATCTTATCTTTAGACTATGCAACTTGAAAATATAGAAAAATAAGTAAAATATGTATTGAAATTTTAATTTTTTTGTGATATTATTTGATTATTAACGAACGTCCATTGAGCTATGATTAATAATGTTAGGACTTTTTGTTGTCAAATTCCATGGATCAAAACCAAGGTTGTAACAAGAGTTCTTTAAGAAGTTGGTTTCCTTCAAAAACAGGATTAATTTGAAGTTCTGCAAGAAGTTGGTTTTCTACAAACAAGAAGTTGGTTTTCTTTCCCAACTAGGATTGCTTTGGATTTTCTATAAGTAGTTGGTTTTTTCCCAAAACTAGGCTATTCATTGATTTATTGATTGAAGTCCTCCAGATCTTCTTTTTGGTTCTTAAAGGGTTATATCTGGAGATATTTTGTTAAGTTTTCTTTGATGTTTTTATTGAGTATTCAACTCATGGTTTAAAGAGAGTACATCAAAGGTTTGTTTGTTATACACAAAAGAGAGAGTTGTTCTTCAGTTGTGGATTCTGAAGAATTCGAGCCTGAAGCTTTGGTGGAATCCGGAGTGGCTCATCAGAAAGACAATTCCGTGGTGAAGATGGGGTTGGAAGAGGCACATAGAGGTTGGTTCAATTAGGCGTTGTGAATTCGCTAGATAATTGAGAGTGATACTTGTGTAATTCTTTTAAATCTTCTTAGTGGATTGTTCTTGTGGCTGTTGCCCGTGGTTTTTTATCACAATTGGAAGGTGTCCAATTGTGGTTTTTCCACGTAAAATCTTTGTGTCTCTTTCTTTTGATTGTTTGATTGGGATTGTTATATTTTGCTTATTATTGACACATAATCACAAATCAACATCTAGGGTTTCTAGATTTTTCAATTGGTATCAGAGCGGGTCGTTCTATTTTTTTTTTTAAAAAAAAATTCTTTTTGAACGCTCTATTTTTTAAAAAAAAAAAATTTAGAACGAGATCTTGTTTGATTTGTGATAATGGATTCAATTCGTGAGGGAAATTCTATGGTTCGACCACCCCTACTTGACGGATCTAATTATTCTTTTTGGAAAGCTCGGATGAGATCTTTTTTAAAATCTATTGATGAAAAAGTTTGGCAATCCGTCATGAATGGGTGGACTGAACCAACAATTACCGTTGATGGAGTAACTTTCCCCAAACCAATTGATAAGTGGGGACACAACTGATTACCAAAATAGTAGCTGGAATAGTAAAGCTATCAATTCTCTCTTTTGCGCTGTCACACCTGAAGAGTTTAGTCGTATTTGTAATTGTGAAGTCGCAAAAGAGGCTTGGGATATCTTACAAACTATTCATGAGGGCACTCCTTCTGTTAAACGATCAAAACTTCAAAGGCTCACATCTAGTTTCGAAAACCTTTCAATGAAAGATAGTGAGACCTTTGATGAATTTTATGCGAAGTTGAGTGACATTGTTAATTCCAGCTTCAATTTAGGTGAAAAAATACCGGAATCCAAAGTTGTGGGAAAAATTTTGAGATCCTTGCACCGATCGGTTCCAACCAAAAGTTACGGCTATTGAGGAGGCTCAAGATGTTGACAACCTCAAGCTAGATCAGTTGGTTGGAAATCTCCAAACTTATGAGGCACATAGAAATTTCAAAAGAAACAAAAAGATTTTGCTTTTAGTAGTGCTCATAAAGTGGTAGAGGATTCTGATGAGGATTGTGAGATAGATTCCAAGATTATGGATGCTTTTGTTAACAATTTAAAAATCCTTTTTGAATAAAAATCCTAATCTTGTGGAATCTACTCATACTCATAATCCAAAGGCAAAGATAAACTCAAAATTAATCCTATAGCCAAGAAAGAAAAAGGAAAGATACAAGGGAACTCTGAAAGACTCCAATGCTATGAATGCCAAGGATTTGGCCACTTTGCTCAAGAATGCCCCACTCGTTTGAAAAAGAGGAAAGCCCTCGCTATCACTTGGGATGATGAATCAGAATCTGATGAAGATCATAGTGGCAATGAAGATCAAAGTGAAGAGGGACATAAACAATTCCTTGCTTTCACGGCGGCTTCCGAAGCTGAAGGAACAAACAGAGTCTTCGAAGAGGTCAGTTGAGAATACCTCTGATGATGAATCTTCGGAGAGTGATCATGAGGAGCTTGAGCAAGCCTATGAAAAGCTCTATAAGGAGTCTCTTAATTTATTCAAATTGAATGACAAACTCACAAAGAAACTCAAAGCATGTGAATATGAGAATGTCAAACTTAAGGAGGAGATTTCCGAGGCTAGGATCAATACCATCAAGATAGCTGATGATCAACAAGTTCTTTGTGCAAAACTGTTGACTTGTGAGACAGAGAGGAATAAGCTACAGGAATCCCATGCCATGTATGAAGAAAAGATTGAATCTCTCGAGATGTCACAAGTTGCTTTGGAAGAACTAATGATCAAGAAAGAGGAAGAGCTAAAGTGTGCCATGGTTACCATTGGTCTTTGGAACAAAGGATCAAAGACTTTGGAGGATATCATTGGATCTCAACAAATCTGTTCAGACAAGAGTGGCATTGGATTTGGAGGTAAGAAAGAGCAACAACAGAGTGCATCCACATCTCATGATACAAGAACTCAAGGAAAGGGAGAACAAAAAATTCAACATAAGGATGAACTTCTCAAACTTCCTAGAGTTGGTAAGGTAAAAGAAAAGAAGGTACACTCTGTACACCCTGTTTTTATTTGTCATCATTGTGGTATGCATGGCCATATTCGCCCTTATTGTTATAAGTTGCATGGGAGAGTGTTTCAAAAGGGTAGAAATTCGAATACTTTTTGGGTTAGTAGACAACCTTACATGTCCAGGCGGAATACCAAGATTCATGAGGGTGTTCACAACACCACGACATTTACCAAGACCGCTAGACCTAATTTTGTTAAGACCAAAAAGATTTGGGTGAGAAAACTTGACTTGTGTTGATATGTTTACTCTTTTTAGTTTTTTTTTTGGGGTCTCTGTGTTTTTTTTTATGGGAAAAAAAAAATGTGTGCATGTTAGTTTTTTTTTTGTCTTGATTTATTGTTGAAAAAAAAAAAAAAAAAAAAACCAAAAAGATTTTCTTAGTATGGTTTTGCAAGCTTGAAATTTTTGAGTGATCCTTGGTGCACATTGGAATTGATGAGAATAACCATTACATGTTAATATGTGTGTGCTTTCTATGGTCATTACCCATTTTGGAGTGTGTGTTCTTTGATTAGTATGTCTCATTCTGTACACACTCTTGGATTAGCAAATTCTGGAGTCTTCCATCTTAGTGATTATTTTTTTTCATGGACTTCTGACATTGTATCTTTTGCTTTTCGAGAGGAATTGACCCATACTAGCATATCATGGGTGATGTTGAGTCTCTTAACCACCTTCCATCTTTTTGCATCTCCATGGCTTTCCCCTCTATTCTTTGTAGTCCAGGCATGAGGAAAAGGCTACCTCAGAGTCACCAACCAGGCCATCCTTATTATATCCATGCTTCTCTGGTTCGGTTTCCATACTCTTGAGCGTGTCAGCCGCCAATGAGTGTGCAAAAGAAAGAAAAAGAAAAAAAAAATGTGCAAAAGAAAGAAAAGAAAAACATGTGAAAAAAAATAAGAAAAAAATAAAGGATTCATTGATTGAGGGGGGAGCCTCCGCCTTTACTCACCAAATACCCCTTGATTCCTAGTGGTTTGACTTTCCTTTGTTGTGCTTAGATTCTCTTGTCGGAGGTCCAGCTTTCATATCACTACTAGGATTTGAATCTAGTGTTTGTCGAACTCCAAGAGTCACACACACACTTTTCTCATGGGATCTATGCTTTTCACATAATGCATCACTTTCTTTTATGAGGAATTTTCTAGAGGCTGTGCACATTGTGTTTTCAAGTAATTGTGTTTCTTGGATAATCTTGTGTGTTTCAAGGTACAAATCTGAAATTCCTTGCTTGCTCCACCATATTATTTTTTGTCATTTTTTCTTCTTGTTCACTGTTTTCAGTGTTTGTGGTTATTTTTAATGAGGGAGAGTTTGGTTCATCATTACCAGTGTTTGATGTCTATTGATGGTACAGTAGTTTGGTTGATGGTACAGTGTTTTTACTTTTGCATATATCCTTCTTTGGTACAGTTGGATTTTTAGTATTTTGTTTATGGATGGATTTATATTTTGTTATTTAATCCAGTTCCACATATTTTGGTTGGCTTGTGTGTGGTTGTTTTATTTCAGGATAATTATTCAAGAGCATGGATTTGAGTGTTAGTTCATAGTTGGTGGTGCTGCTTGAGAGATTTTGTTAGGCAATTTGTTTTAGATTGGTTTTATCCAGGATTTGACAAAGGGGGAGATTGTTAGGACTTTTTGTTGTCAAATTCCATGGATCAAAACCAAGGTTGTAACAAGAGTTCTTTAAGAAGTTGGTTTCCTTCAAAAACAGGATTAATTTGAAGTTCTGCAAGAAGTTGGTTTTCTACAAACAAGAAGTTGGTTTTCTTTCCCAACTAGGATTGCTTTGGATTTTCTATAAGTAGTTGGTTTTTTCCCAAAACTAGGCTATTCATTGATTTATTGATTGAAGTCCTCCAGATCTTCTTTTTGGTTCTTAAAGGGTTATATCTGGAGATATTTTGTTAAGTTTTCTTTGATGTTTTTATTGAGTATTCAACTCATGGTTTAAAGAGAGTACATCAAAGGTTTGTTTGTTATACACAAAAGAGAGAGTTGTTCTTCAGTTGTGGATTCTGAAGAATTCGAGCCTGAAGCTTTGGTGGAATCCGGAGTGGCTCATCAGAAAGACAATTCCGTGGTGAAGATAGGGTTGGAAGAGGCACATAGAGGTTGGTTCAATTAGGCGTTGTGAATTCGCTAGATAATTGAGAGTGATACTTGTGTAATTCCTTTAAATCTTCTTAGTGGATTGTTCTTGTGGCTGTTGCCCGTGGTTTTTTATCACAATTGGAAGGTGTCCAATTGTGGTTTTTCCACGTAAAATCTTTGTGTCTCTTTCTTTTGATTGTTTGATTGGGATTGTTATATTTTGCTTATTATTGACACATAATCACAAATCAACATCTAGGGTTTCTAGATTTTTCAAATAAGATTCAAGATGTATTTATATGGCATGAGGTAGGTGGGAATGAATAATATTATATGTATTAATTGGTACATCAATTAGTGTACTAACAAGTAATGTGACCATTGCTACTGAAGCAAGCCAAAATTTATTATTTCATTGCGATGATATCTTAGAGCTACTTTAATCATACTATTCATTTTTTACTAACTAAAATATAAGAAGGTGATTCATTTTTTATCTATATACTCCAACACTATTATTTATTTTACTTATTTATATACACAAACTGTCTAAAGAGTCTCCCAAGTCCTATGAAGAACGGGTACGGGTACGAATACTGGTACCGGTACGATACGGGTACGTTAATACGGTAAAATTCAAAAAAAAAAAGTACGGGTACGACTTATTACGCTTGTAAAAAAATATTTATTTTTAATTTAAAGTAATGCAAAAATTAATTAAATGGTTTAATTTGTTAAGGTCCAACCTACAATTAAGTAAATATATAAATTAAACTTAAATGTCAATATATTAAATAAGGAAGCAGCTTGCCTCTAGTCTTTAATCGGACTGGACGGTGCTGTTCGGCCCGTGGGGACCCACAACGGGTCCCGTTTTGATAATCCGAACCGTTCAATGTATAGAACTTGTTGAGTACTATACCCCTATAAAAAAATCACCTTAATTAGATATCGATAGCTATCTCATCTTATCAGTTTTTTTGTCAACCGTTAATTTGTTCACCGTCCATTTTTTTTATACAAAATTGATTTGATCACCTAGCTATCGATATCCGATCAACTTGATTTTTTACAACCATATAGTATTCGACGAGTTCTACACATTGAAGAGTTCGGATTATCAAAATAAGACTCGTGGTAGGCCCCCATGGGCCGAACAGCACCTTCCAGTCCGATTAAGGACTAGAGGCAAGCTGCGCCCATTAAATAACTTATAAATCATAATTTAATTTTAAAATCATGCTAAGCATAAAACAAAAATTAAAAAAAATGTCTAGTGAAAGGAGTTTTGTCTCTGAAGTGGAAAAAATATTATTTCAACTGAGGTACGGTATGGTTTGGGTATATACTAAGTACGCCAAAAATTAAGAAGAAAAATTTTTGATACATGTTTTGTGTACCATGTACGTATTTTATGTACCCAGTACATATGTAGAAGTATCATACAAGGTACCATACGCCGGTAAGAACTCAGAACGGGTACAACATATTTTTCGAAATACCCATGCAACATAGCCCAAGTCTCTTCAAATGTAGCTAACTTTAAATTTTTTTGTTAAACTAGTTATTGTAATAACTAAAGTGACTAAAATTTTATAATAGTAACTATAATAACTAACGTGTCCCATTTAAATAGTCTATTGGAGACACTCTTATATATTATATGCCAAAATCTATTTGCATTTTTTATTTTATTTTATTGTACATGCTTCTTTCATTTTTTTCCCCTTCTGTACATTATCAAACCAGTCACATTTTAAACAATGTTGTGAAAAATTTATTGCATATACTAGGATCTCCATGTAAACTGCATCATTTCATTATAATATATCAGGCATTCCAGACGATATCAAAAAAAAAAAAACAAACTATTACAATTTCTCATCCCCCCCCCCCCCCCCCCCCCCCCAAGAGTTCCAATTTCAGGCAATAGACTGGCATTGTTTTTACAACAAACAATACATATTTATTTGTACTTATTATTTAGTTTTGTGGAGAAATGCCTGAAATTTGAGAATTAGGGTGTTTCTTCTTCTTGTATTCTATGGGGTTTCGTTTCCAGAAGTCGGAATAGGAGTAGAACAGCAAGGACAACATGAGTTTGGCGGTGGAGGTTCACAACATACACATGCTGGGCATATTGGCCCTTCAAGTTCTGCATCACAAAAAAACCAAACACACAAATTAAAAAATCTGAAACCGGATTGAAAAATGAATTTTTTAATTATAAAATGTATATGGAAAATATTTTTCAAATTAAAAATAAACTATTTTAATGATTTAAATAGTTCATCATATATAATAAATATAAATAAAAAAAATTATCGGTGCAAAAATTCAAATTCATCGAACATTGATTGTCATACTATCAGTTTATTTTTATCTATACTGCGTATATGTTTTTAAGAATAAACCTTCCATTTATTATAATATATATGTAATTTGATCATTTGATTACTTTTGTCTAAACAACATTTTTTTTTTTTCTTCCCTTCGTGTATGCATGCTTTTCTTAGTTTATCATACGAGATAAGCGTTTCATATCGTTAAAATGAGTACAAATTAATTTTATAATACGCTAACTTTGCCTGTAAAGTTGGGAGATCTTCAACTTAAGAAATCCGAACTCCACCAGCACCACCATTATCACAATCACTAGTACATCAGTTTTATAGAAAATATTTTCTATTGGAACAAAGCGTGGAGTTGTGTTTCAATTTTGAAAGGATTTTAGAGAATTTTGAAATTCTCTCTCTCTCTAATTGCCAGATTCAAATACAACGAGAACAAGTTAAAGTGCATGAAAGTAAGCAAAAGAAAAAAATGAGGATTACCGCGATGAGGGATTCGTGCAGCTTCTGATTCTAACATCAATGGAGATGACACCATGGCGAAGATGATCATAAGGCTCACCATAACAATTCTTGTGGAGCTACTTGCCATTGTTGAGTACTGTTAAAACAAGCTTTGCTAGCTAAATTAATAGTTGATGATCATCTTTGAGGGCCTTTGGACATTTATATAGCCGTTGAGAGGCCAGTTTGGTCAACAAAGTACTATTATAATCACCATTTATTTTTATTATATAATGTTTCAGTGTAATTATCAATACTGTATTGTAAATATATATGAATGGTGGGACTTATTACATTAATATTGGGTTAAGAAGTGAGAATAGAAATGTGATAAGTGTAGCATGAGAATGACTTGTCTGTAATTCAATCATTGGATTGGACATCGCTGTGGAGCTTTTCAGGAATCTCATTTTGATCATTTAAATCGTTTATTTTTTAAGTCAATTTGTATAAATTATCTACAAAAAAATTAAGTCGATCCAATATACATAGATACATAATTTTATCACATTTATTTTCAAAAAATATACAATTTATTTTTAAAACGATTCATGTCTTTCATTTTTATAAATGCTTTACACAAAACAATAATAATAGTAATTCAAATGATGAAAACGAGATCCGTGATATGGTGCCATTTGAGAACAAAAGAAAAAAGTTGCATTTTGCAGCTTGGGCCAAAAAATTTTAGCTACCTTCCCAAAAATGGCTTTTTTGGCCATCAAACCATTTGGAAAGGTAGCTAAAAGCTACCTGTGAAATTAATGTTATACTTTTGATATTGTTTAAATAAGTCATATGGGTGAAAGTAGTTATTTTTTAAAATGGATGGGAATATTTTACTCATTTGATTATGATGTGACAGTATAAATAAATATTAAGTCAAAAAGTCAAAAAATAATTTTTTTACCAACTTCCCAAATGACTTTTTAAAAAAATAAAAAAACTTAATTAAAAATCAAAAATCAACTTTCAATTATCTTTTCAAAACACCCCAATGTCTCACCAACAACACCATCTAACTTAATAATAATCAGCCGAGTTATTTGAATTTAATGGTTGAATTCCATGGTTGTTTATTAGTGGAAATTCATTTGAGCAAATGTTTGAAATTTTAGTTATACTACCAAATTTTCAAAAATCTTTTTCTTTCTGATTGCATCATGATTGAATTTTGGCTTCGACTTCATAGTTTTTATTTGACTAGGATTTTCTTCGATATATTTTTTTTGGTACAAATTTATGCAATATTTTTTGATAAAATTTATTACATAAAAAATTATTATTGATAATCCAAACCCCTTTATCTTAGGCTACAGTATTCAACACTACACACTTAGGAAAAGTCTTTCGAAACTAGAATATATGAATTAAATTTATTTTAAATTTAAATTATATTACTGTTGGCTTATTTTTCATACGAAAGAAAATATCATAAATGTGAACGTACCAGCAAGAATTGAAAAATCCTTACAGATTAAATTCAAACCAATTATCAAGCGATTGCGTTGACGGTTCTTTTGCCTCAACAAAGAGGATTTCAAATTTGCCAAATATAGAAAAAACAAAAGTTAAAAGAACAAAGAGAGAGACGGAAAAAGATGATTAAGTGAATAATGAAAGTAATAATTACTTACCTCTACTCCTATACTTTGAAAAGGAAGTGTATAAAATGCTTTGAAAAGGAAATGTTGAAAATAATTGCTTCGAAAAGAAAGTACGTAAAATAAAATGCAGGAAATATAAATAATAAGAAATATAGAAATCTATTGTCTTTGATTTGAGTTTTTGATCTTTTACAATGTAGCCATTGATGGCTATTTATAGAGAAAAAATATAGTAATAACTACTTAGTAACTACTCATTTCTTCCATCTTCATCCTTGTATTGCCATGTGTCCTTCCATCCATCCACTTTGTTCTTCATGTTCTCCACCATCTCCATAACTTCTTTTAACTTCCAAATGAATAAGAGGATGTCACATGTCCTAAAAATAATAACAATAATAATACTAATAATACAACAATACCAGGTGGTCCGAAAAATCATGACTCGAATGGTTCGAAAAACCCAAAACGACGTCGTTTTTGGTGCAAAACGACGTCGTTTTGGGTGTAAAACGACGTCGTTTTGACATATTCAAGCCATTCAGGCCACCAAACATTTTCCATAAGAATAAGAATATTTTATTGTGCCAACATTACCCCCCGCAATCTTTAAAATTGATATTTACTTGAATTTTTGAAAGGTCGAACCAAGCACACATACTATCATTTTTGTGTCTTAAAAAAAAGAAAAAAAAGCAATTGGCCATCAATTTGAAAAGATAAGCCATTCTCAACCACTTATTTAAATGCGTAGGCTTTTCCTAACCAGGTTCAACATTTCAAATGACTAAGTTATTCTTTAGTGCATCAAACTCATCAAAACAATGCTTAAAAATGATTGTTTTATTAGCCATTTCATCAAAATTAAATTTTGATGTGAACCACAAATCTAAAAGGGATTTTGAACACCAAGAACCATAGTACAAGATGGCCTTAAAAATTCAAACAACTTAACATTTTGAATCATTTCGAAAAATTCAGATTCATGAATATTAAATTATTCATCATTCTTAGCCATGTTTGGCTTGAGAATATGTTATTTGGCCAAATAGCTTTCATCAATTATTGACAAATGGAGTTGTTTTTCTATTTCATCCATGAATGGATTATGAAAATCCTCCATGTGAGTTTCATCATTTCTTGGTCTAATGGGCTGTTCCATTTTAGCCATTAATGGCTTATGAAAATCTTTCATAGACATCTTATGTCCATGATTTAGCTATCTAAGAATGGATTTTTCAACCCCGAGTCTTATATGGAACATTATTTTTAACCATGCTTGGCTCAATAATATGCTTTTTAGCCATGTTATTTTCATAAATTGACTCTTTAAAAATGAATTTTTGACCCCCCGAGCCATTGATGAAATCAACTCTTTGCTTTTGCTATTTTCAACCATGGAAAAATTCTGAAAAAATTCACCAATTCCAACCATTAAACTTCAGTTAAAGACTTGATAGTGAAAATTGACAACTCATCATTTCATTGGGGAATTTTCATATCAAGTTGATGAATTTCTCCAATTAAATAGTGTCTTTTTTCTTCCACCAAACAATATTGTGAGGGATGAAAGTTTATTTCATCAAGAAAATGGATTTCTTTTTGAAGATCCAAATTTTTTTGTGTATGCCAATAGATTTCATCTAGGCTAATCCAATTCATTTTTCATTTCTTACACTTGACGTCCCACTGGGGGTGCCAAAAATTGTTGGCTTATTTTTCCTACGGAGGAAAATATCATAAATGCGAGCGTGTTAGCAAGGATTGAAAAATCCTTACAAATTAAATTCAAACCAATTATCAAGTGATTGCGTTGACGGTTCTTTTGCCTCAATAAAGACGACTTCAAAATTGTCAAATGTAGAGAAAACAAAAATTAAAAGAAGAAAGAGAGAGACGGAAAAAAATAATTGAGTGAACAATTAAAGTAATAATTACTTACCTCTACTCCTATGCTTTGAAAATGAAGTGCATAAAATGCTTTGAAAATGAAATGCTAAAAATAATTGCTTCGAAAAGAAAGTACATAAAATAAAATGCAGGAAATATAAATGACAAGAAAAATAGAAATCAATTGTTTTTTATTTGAGTTTTTGATCTTTTACAATGTAGCCATTGATGGCTATTTATAAAGGAAAAAATACAATAATAACAACTTAGTAACTACCAATTTCTCCCATATTCATCATTGTCTTGCCATGTGTCATTCCACTCATCCACTTTATTCTTCATGTTCTCCACCATCTCTATAACTTCTTTTAACTTCCAAATGAATAAGAGGATGCCACGTGTCCTGAAAATAATAACAATAACAATAATAATAGTAATAATAATAAGAATAAGAATATTTTATGGTGCCAACAATTACATTAAATTTAAATTTATACCATATAATTCAATTTAAAATATTTTTAAAAATATACTACTTTATCTAGTGAGTTATTAGAGCATCCATACCAGTCTCGTCAAACTCATTTCTAGACCAAAATCAAAAGCAAGAAAATCAACTTTCAGGAGCCTCCATCAGTATGTCTACATATTTGTAAAATTTGTGATTGTCACAGGACATCACTTGATGTAGCGATATAATGTTCACAAGTTATAAATTATTTTATTATTTTTTCATCAAGTGGTCGATCAGACCAAAGGCAAAATTGATAATTTTCACCAGGTGGTCGACCACCTGGACATCTTTCCGGTCGACCATAATTTATTTATTTATTTTTTGTTTTTTTGGGTCTTTGGAAAAATATGAAACTAATATATATACCATACAAATTCTATCACTAAATATATATATATATATAATTTTTTATTTTTTTTTTCCTTTTGAGGAACGTTAAGATGAGATAAGCAAATTGCGTGGCACAATTATTAATTTATTTATTTTTTTAAGGAATATGACACTGCATATAAGTAGATAAATAATACAAAATTAGTAACATCTCCTACTTCTTTTTAATAATAAAAAATCTGATATAGGTATACATATAAAAAAATATTAAATAAAATAAAAAAACACTTTTTGAAGTTAGTTTAATTCAAAAGAAAAATAGTTAGGAGCACTAAAATGAGAGCACTAATGATGTGGCAGTGAGTGCATTGTTGTTGTTTTTTTTTTGGTATTTCTAATGCATTAGTACTATTAATGATGCTTTTTTTAGTAGTATGAATCATTGTTGAATTCAAAATTTGTTGAGCGATGCACTTAGTTTACTTTGCTATCGTTTAAAAGTGGAAATTATTTGGGCCTGGCTTTGGTCCAGTCCTTAATCGGACTGGACAGTGCTGTTGGGCCCGTGGGGGCCCACCACGGGTCCCATTTTGAAAATCTGAACCGTTCAATGTGTAGAACTCGTCGAGTACTATATACCTGTGAAAAATCACGTTGATCGGATATCGATAGCTATGTGATCAAATTAGTTTTTTATCAACCGTTAATTTATTCACCGTCCATTTTTTTTTATACAAAACTGATTTGATCACATAGCTATCGATATCCGATCAATGTGATTTTTCACAGGCATAAAATACTCGACGAGTTCTACACATTGAACGGTTCAGATTTTCAAAACGGGACCCTTGGTGGGCCTCCACGGGCCCAATAGCACCGTCCAGTCCAATTAAGGACTGGACCAAAGCCAGAGCCAAATTATTTTTTACTCACAGAGACTTGGTTTCCATTAATCAGAGAAAATGTTTTTATTGACTTTTATTTTTCACTGTACTAAATATCAAAAAATATGAATAAAAAATAAAATTAAAAATACAAACAGAACGCTAGTAAAGAAATAGAATGTTGAGATAATAGGGGATTACCACGATGAGTCAATCGAGCAGCTTCACATTCAAACATCAATGGAGATGACACCATCATGGAGAAGATGATCATGATAAGGCTCACCATAACAGATCTTGTGGAGCTACTTGCCATTGTTGAGTAGTGTTCATTAAAACAAGCCTTGTTACCTAAATTTATATAGCTATTGAGAGGGCATTTTAGTCAACATCTTGGTATCTTGTTTGCATTTGCATAATTAGCTGATTTATTTGAATTTAAAGTTTTGTTATTAATGGAAACTAATCAAGGATATATTTATATAGCCATTGAGAGGGCATTGGGGGTTTTACTGAAAATATTATCGGTATAAAAAATTAAATTGATCGAATATTAATGATAATTATATGATCATATCACATTTTTATTAAAAAACAGATAACAAGTGTGATTTTAAGATTATACAATCCATTTTTTTTAAAGCAAATATAATTAAATCATGTTATCGATATCTAATCATAATTATTTTTACCTAAATACTCTATTTAACAAACCTTACAGGTAGATCACTGAGATGAACTTAAAATAAACCCAACAAAATTATGTCAGCATGTCGTACATGTAAATTTATCATTACTTGATTGATTTGAAATATCCACGTAAACAGTGTGAGATGGTGATGTGTGACCATAAGAACTAAAAAAACACTGAAAAAGAAAGAGCAATGCTATAGACCACTAAATTGCTATCACTAATCCCACCACTAGTGAGGTGGCAATTGAAAAAAAAAGAAAAAAAAAACAAACAAGGCACAAAACACATGTGGCAATGGGTGGGACCTACTGCAACATCATTAGAGCCACCACTAATTAGTGGCCTAGAGCATTTTTGAAAAAGAAAATAAAAGAAAATTATGATATTCAGTATTTTTCTACCTTTTATATCACAAGGTATATTTACAACCATTTTATATTAGGGGTACTTACCAATTAGTCTTATTAACTAGACTTATTTATCTACAGGTCCTAACTAATAAATTTAACATTATAAAAATAAGAGAGTGATAAATTTATCACTAAAAATTTATTCATAAAAACAAAGAGACTGATAAATTTATCACTATAAATTTATTCATAAAAAAAAAAGACTGATAAATTTATCTTTATCACTTAATAAATTTATCAAATAGGACTTAATGGGTAATAAGTCTCCAAAGTAGGACCTATTGGGTAATAAGTCTCCAAAGTAGGACCTATTGGTAGTTTACCCTTTATATTAATTAATGTATAAGCCCACTTTGATATGAAATTGCAATAAAGGACGTCTGTCCCACCCTATGCATTAAGTGCGTGCTGCTAGCCCTTGCAGTTAAGACCTTCAGTTTGCTTTAATTACAGTATTTTCCTACAATTTTTTATTATTATTATTTTTTCGGAGGGTGGTTTTGTTGCGATTGATAACCAATAACGGCCTCTTTTGAGGATAATAAAAAGTAATTTTTGACTCTTAACTTATTTTGATTGCATTAGTTTATTTTATTTTTACATATTCTTTCCAAAAAAAATTATAAATTTAAAAAAAAATAAAAACTCAAAAAATCTACTTTTAATCAATTTTCTGAAACAACCCAATATATATAGGATTTTTATAAAAACACAATGGAAGTAATATTGGCCTTATTTGAAAAGTTGACTATTAATTTTTTTAAACTACGTCAATCTGTACTAAAATAATTGTATTTGAGAAGTTGATTGGCTATTTTTTTTAATTGATTTGATAATTGTGAAAAAAAAATAAAACAATTATAAATTGAATATAACATTTTATTTTATTAACTATTTTAATCTATTTTATCTTTCAATAGACTATTTGAACTTTAACCCTTTTCACAAATACCCCCATTATATTATTCCAAAAGAACCATAAATACATAATATTATTTCACGATGCAGTAGTCAACATCGAAGCACACAAACAAAACAAAAAAATCAAAACAAAAACCCCTAAAAAAAAGAAATGCATCTAAAAGTCTCCATCACCATTCACACGCTAAAATTATCAACCCATAGCTCCAAATTTTCACCATCTCAGCTTCTCAGGGAAGTACTGCAACAACATTCCATCAATTAATTCGTTAGAAGAACAATAAACAAGTACTATAAATATTTGGCATTAAGAATTAATTAAGTACAATTTACAGTTTAATTTGTTTGTCTTTAGATCGTATTTGAATCTTTTGATTTGTAGAGAAAGAAAGGGATTGTGAATAATGTACAAATGAAATTTTATTTTGTTTTCCTTATAATATCCAACCACAACCCTCAATTAATTCAGACAAGTTTTAGCAATTCTAGAATTATGATGATATTGGACGGTTCTAAGATTCATAGTGAACTTATTTTGTCAGTTTTGCCCATGAACATAGGCTTATATTCAAATCACATAAATTCTTATTTATTTTGTGGGTTAGTTTTGCTTTTAATTTTTATTTTTCTTCCAATTTTTCATGTTAAGATAAAAAGAAAGGCGTGTTGTCCTTCAACTAGGGAGGATCACAATGGCCCTGTTTGGTAGAGTTGTGGGAAAGTATTTATAGCTTATGCCTAAACAGCTTATAGCTTATAACAATGACCATAAGCTGATTTCCAGCTTATTCTTAAAGCATCTCCTGCCCCACTCAAAGAATAAGCTGATTTCTGACTTCCAAAAAGCTATAAGCTATAATCTATAAGCTAAACCAAACACATCAAAATAACTTAAATTAAGCTGAAAGCTGAAATAAGCTGTAATTAAGCTCTACCAAACAGGCACAATGTCACAATGATGGTGCTCACCTTTTTAATGAGAGAGAGATAGTATGGCTTAACTTTTTCGACATCGATTCTGACTTTACTCTTGCTGTACAGGTCATACTTGCTGCACACAAGAAAAAGAAGAAAAAAAATGAAAATACTAATTTATTAGTTAACTTTAACAATTATTAGCAAACAGTAATAAGAACAATTTTCATATATTAAGAATCAGCTTACTTAAATATTTGGAGCCACTTCAGATTCTCAATGTCTTCTTCATTCATCAAGTGATTGTATGCTCCTGACTTATGTAAAGCTGAAGAAAACAAAATCAAATATTTTGTTTTTCAACTTTATTATAAAATGACTGTATATCACACACTTATGCTTTTTTTGGCTTACCATAAAATGAGTGATATCTGATAATGAAAAGGCCCGCTGAAGGTAAAGTTGTATGGTTTTCCTTAGCCACCTAAAAAATAAGACGACAAAAGTAGATTTTCACATCCAATTTCTTAAGGTTATGTTTGTATTATAGATTATTAAATTTTTTTTCCCATTTTTTTCCTTGATAAATCTAAGATCTATGCAAGAATAATTTAGAAAGGTTTGGAAGAAGTACCAAATACATGTAGTCATCATGGCCCCATGACATCATCACATTGTTGAGTCCACAACCCTCAGAATGAATTCCAAATTTGGTGTTGTAAGCTGGATTGTCATAGTCTGCATTTTCTTTGAAGTACTGCACCACCAACCGAAAAACATGCAACAACATTTTAGAAGAAAAAAAAAAAAAAACTTTTAATCATGTTTATGATGGGTTCTTGTAAAGAGGCCGACCTTGTGATGGACAATTGATTCGTCAAAAGCACAGCCTACTGGGAATGTGTCACCTACAATGTTTGATGTTTTATCAGTAAATCTAAAATGGGAAGTAATTAGAAACAGAATTATATTATATAGATTACAAGTTTGATAGAAAAACAAAGTTAATACATGAAACATGGTACTTTACCTACAACAGCCCATTGAGGAAGCTCCCCAAAGCTAGGAAGAAGAAGAACCTTCCCAAGATCTGGAAATCCATAATACGACCAAGTTAACTATTTTGTTACATGTAATTGAAATTTCTTAATGAAAGAAAATGTTAGTCATTGCTTAATATGTGGTTCATTAGCTTCGGTGTAAGCATAACTAAAGTACAAAAATTTGTAAACAACAATGCAAGGTATCAAAAAAATAATTAAATCTAGACCATATTACAATTTCTAGGTAAATTTCTGCACTATATTTTTGATTTGTATAAAAAAAGGTATAGAAATATGTAAAAGCGATCAAGATTATGTGAAAATTATGTAAACTTTTTAATTATTTTGACATAACCCTTAATGGAAATCATTATTCTAACTATATGAGGTTGGCTACACTAGGCTTCTAGGGGTTGTACCCAGTGGTATCCCTTTGAACTATAGGTCAAGCTTGCCTTAGCAACACATACCAAAGGACGGCCCAAATAGGCATATGGCCCAAAGTTAGGAGTACGCGTTTACATGGGTCTTCAAAATAGAAATAATAATGTGCAAATCACGAAATACTCCTATTACTCAAGCACATAGTCATGTAATGTTTTCTGACCCATTAAAATTTATTTTCTTACTAATTACCGTGGAAGAGTCGTGAGTAATGAAATTTACGCTGTGTTTGATTGGAAGATTTGGAGAGGGATTTGGAAAAGGAAAGAGAAAAAGTGTGTGAAACTATGTAAAATTTAGGTATATTTTATTCACATTTCACCTACCTTTTCTATTTCCCTTTCCAAATTCCTCATCAAATCCCCCAAACAAACACAGCATTAGTCTACCACCGCTAATAAAGGTCCCAAAGTTAGGTTTGGATTAACAGTGAATTTGTTAAAATTGAGCAATGGAATGGGAATCAATAGAGAATTTCAAAGTAATAAAAGAAGGGCATATTGGAATATTACCATGGATAAGGCCAGTCAAGTGAAGCCAATCTTCATTGGGATAGTCTTTCCTAATAGCTTCGGCTGTCTGCAATAGGTGCTCAATTTGAGGTTCATCCAAATCAGGGTCACTCTCATCCACAACATCATTTAGAAGCTCACAACATTCCCATATGCTCATCTCCACCTTGTCCACTTTCCCATACTTTTCTCTCATCTTCTTCACCTATACCAAATAATCACCATGAATTTAAAAATTTCTCAAACACAAAAATGAAAATTTTAGAAAATCAAAATGAAAATTTCTAACACCAAAAACAACAAAAACAAAAACAAAAAAATTTCTAGCTTCATGCTTACGAAGTCAAAAGTTTGGTTGATGTGATTGACGCGGTAAAAATCCTCTACCCCTTGTTGCCTGAGACTCTCTGCATCATAATCCCTGTTTTTGCACTTGTATGTTAGAACAATTCCTCACTAAAAAGAGTCTAAACATACAAATTACAAGGTAAAACCTAAAAGATACAAAATTATTAAAAACTTTAAATTGGAGAGGATGATGCAAAATGGACATGGGGAATTATAGGCCCACGAGACACCTGATCTTCTGTCTTTAAATTTCTCTATTATATATTGACATAGAATCTCATCACGAAAAATATCAATTTGGCTTAATATTGGGTGACAGCTTTAATATTTTCATTATCAATTCTTTTAATCATCAATTGTGCATCAATATCACGTCAACACAAATTCTTCCACAAACTGAATTTTAATTAAACCTTTTTTTTTTTTTTTTTTTTGTGGGATATACATCAAACTTTTTTCATTATCTTTCACTGTTCTGATCACATGAAGCATTATCCATCAAGCAATAAAATAGGGCTTGTTTGTTTGAGTGGTCAATAATTAATCATCCCATCCCCATCCCCTTGGTTCTATGATGTACTTGGTTCTATGATGTACTTTGTGTTGAATAACCAATCAATAAAGTGAATATTAAAACTATATTATTTTATTCAGTATGTGTTGCCAAAATCAATATGGGTTAAGCATGGAATCCCTGTTCTAGGACTGATTCATACTGTTTGGTTCTCGGGAAACAATCACAGACCTCACAGTGAAATATATATAATGATTTTATGGAGAGAGAAAAACCTAAAGTTTTGGCCAAATGAATTGATCTCTGGCACCACAAATCCACCATCCAACACCAATTCATTTTCATTGTTTGGGATCTTCTGTTCCTCATGTTCCTCATGAGCCTCAACTCCTGTTTTAAAAAATAAAAAATATATATAAAAAATAATATAATTAATTAATTAATTGCCTATTAATAATAACTAATGAAAAATCTAAAAACTAATCCCTCATAAAATTTAAAAGAAAAAGACAGAGAGAGAGAGAGAATCTAGAGGAAAAGACAATAATTACCAACAAAGGAAATACTAATCTCCACTTTTTTCTTTTCTTTTTTTTTTCCAAGGAAAAGGGTTGCAGGAACAGGGTATGAAATAAATAATTTGAATAATTTAAGCTCAAATTCAAAGTACAGATCTGTTTGAAATAGGCAAAAAGGGAACAGATCTGATTGTTTTCATGGTTTTTTAAAAATAAAAAAAATAAAAAATAAATGGAAAGAACTGATGAACCAAAAAAATAAAATAGAGATGAAATAATAAAAAAAGAAATAAAAAAAGAAAATTACCAAAGTCAGGTTGATCAATGAGGATAGTCATCCTGAATCAAAACCCAAATTCAAAAATCTCACAAACTCAACTAAAAAAGAGAGAAAATCAACAAGTCTTCTTCTATGGGGTGGTGACATTGCTGTGGAGGATTTTTGGTATTTATAGTGACCGGACAGTCCTTCCCTGAGAATTCAGAGCTTCCGAGTCCTTCCCTGAAAACTTCTTTCTATCCTTCTTTGAAATTACTTATATTATATACATACAATAACACATAGAAAGAAAAAAATAATACTAATAATATTAATCAATACTGTGAGTGGATATAGACGTATACATGGATACACGCAAATAAAAGAGAGGTATTAGAGAGATAGTTGGGTTGGAACACAGCATTGCCATGCAAATGCAAGTTGTCATTGAGAGAGAAACTCTCTCTCTCTCTCTCTCTCTCTCTCTCTCTCTCTCGCAAGTAATTATCCTTTTTCCTAAAACAATAATTATCCATAAAAATATTTAGAGATTTTAAATATAATCCATGTTTTACAAATTTTAAATTTACACTATCCATTTTATTTCTATTTCCTGTTAGTTTTGTGCTAAATAATTAGGGCTAAATGTTTATATGATTCAAAAAAAATTTAAAAATATATAATGCAGAGCCAATTGATCTTGCCGACCCATGTGAAAATTTCTTTGTATGAGTGAAAAATTATTAGTTAGTTTTGAAATATTATTTAACATTACTTAAATAGGCTCTCCATAAATAATAAAACATAAAACAAACAAAATGAATCATCTTTTATTTAGGTAAACATTGTCCATTTTATAAAATACTTTCCCAAAAGTTATTACTAATTGAAAAAATTACATTAAGAATATTACATGATATTTTGAAAATATTAAATAATTATACTTTAGTCTAGAACATTATTTGGGCAATTATCTAATCACATTTTATGATTTATCGTTTTATGATTTATCTCTCATATAAATATTTAATCAAAATTGTATATTCTAGAAGAGTAAATTAAACTCTCTTCACCTTATATTTGAAAAAAAATATAATTAATTTTACAATTTTAAAATAATTACATTAACATTTCTTTTAATAAAGTTAAAACAATCAAAATTAATAGAGATGGTGAATAGATATTAGAATAAACAAAAATAAATACATATTTAATAATAAAAGAAGATGATAATACTTTTTTTATTCATACGACTAAAAAATTATCGATAAAAAATAATCTAATTGTTGTATGAATTAAAATTAAAAATTTATAAGAGATCAATGTAATTATATAAAAAAAAATTAGGACTAATTATATATTTCCCAAACCTAAGGGGTGTCGAATGTAATTTCCATAATCTGTTATTTGAGATATTTATTTGTCATCGGTTGTGCGGTCCACAGCCTCATCAGGGGTGACTCAGCTTTGAGTTGGATGTTGTCACGGACGGTTCAAAACCCTAGCGAGATGGGTCCCACTGACGTGGCATCGTCAAGGACGATGATGACGTTTCCTCTCCTCACTCACAAAAAAAACGTACGAACGAAACGGTGCTTCAGTTTCCCCGAGATTACTGTCGTTTCTCATAAGGAAACTTCAAAAACATAAATAAGATTTAGGTTAGGTTTGTCATTTTCTTAAAAAAAATTAAAATGTTAAAAAATTATTATTTTATTTAAATCATATTATCGTATTTAAGTTATATTATTTTTCTATCACATTATTTCAAATTTAACTCATATTTCATAACAGGTCAAAAAGTATATTTATTTAAAACATTTCAAACAACCCCTTAGGTTAGGCTTGGCATAACCTAAAAAAATTAAAAAGTCAAAAAGTCACTATTCCATTTAAGTCACGTCATCTTATTTAAGTCACATCACTTCAAACTCAACCCATATAATATAAAAAGTCAAAAAATACACTTATTTAGATCATTCCAAACAACCCCTAAGAGTTGTTGGAGATAATTTGACGAAGAATAATGCTATATGTATTTATTAATATATTAATTAGTATATTAATAAATAATGTTATATAATTTTAGAAGTTTTAAATATTTATAATTTATATAATAGTTGGGTCAATAATAATGAAATAATACTAGTTGGTACATGGATCCAGTGTCACTACTGCCGTTTGTGGGATTCATTTCGGTTCCTATTTTCATGATCCGAACCATTAAAATTTTAAAAAATATCAAGAATGCTTGTGAAAAATCAAATTGACTAGATATTAATAACCTCTTCATGAAATAACATTTGTATTTCGCTGGATACATATAAATTCATTTTTTTAATATAAAGATGTGATTTGATGAAGAAGTTATTGGTATTTGATTAATTTGATTTTTTACAAACATATTGTTCTCGATATTTTCTAAACTTTTAACGGTTCGGATCATCAAAATAGGATTCAAAATGAGTATCACAAACGGCACAACAGTCACCGCTGTGCTTCGTGCACAGAAGTGACACTGCATACTTAGTACACTAGTATGTACATTAATTAGTGCATGTAATATCACTATTCTCAAAATAAGCCAAAAATATAAAGGGTGAAAATTGTAATTAATATTATATAAATAAAAAATTTATACATAATAATGATATGATTTATTATGAACCTTTCATTTCAAAACAAAACACTATTAAATATTAATTTATTTATAATAATAATATTGTCATATATTGTTATTGTTATTATTATTAATTTTTGGTATAACGAGTTGTTTGGTATTCCCTAATTTAGCACATTTTTTTTTATTTTATTTAGATTACATCATCTCTTATTTAATTCACATCACCTCTCTATTACTTTACACATACTTTTATAAAAAAAAATAATAATATTATATGTACTAATTAGTGTACTAACTAGTGTGCCAATTGCTGATGTGGTATAATTTAAGAAGTTTTTAGTATTTTTAATTTATATAATGAGTGGAGTCAATAATAATATCGTAACTAGTGTTGATACACTAGTTAGTACATTAATTAGTACATGTAACACCACCGTTATAAAAAATCAAAACACATATTCATTAGTGCATATAGCAATATTCTTTTGAGAAATAACTTTTTTTTAACTTGTTTATTTATTATAAAAAAACGTGCAAAAGTAAATAGAGATATAATATGATCTAAATTGACACGAGTAAGCCCATAAAGGGTATAGCCCACCACTTAGGGCCCAATACATAATTCAAATACTAAAGCTCAACGTTGCTGGAGTTCAACATGGCATTAAGAACCAATGATATCTAAACACGTAGTAAGAGAAGGACAAGCCACATAAGCAGACAAAGATCATGCAAAGTTATTGCACTGCACATCAGCCATTAATGAAGTTCCTTACAGCATTTATTGCGATAACCCCTCCCCGTCAAGACAGAACGGCCTCACCATGAATAAGGCAAGCTAGAGCATAGACTTTCGGCCAAAATGATAGGTCGGAAGGGACAGCGAAATGATTACCAGAGGATATAAGCAGACATCGAAGAGAAGTTAAACTTTTTATCACTAATCTATCTCTACATTCTATCTTTTTTTTCTAACTTGCTCATCGGAAGATTCGCTGGGGGACTCCCCGTTCCCCGTTGAACTCTTGTGCAGGTCTTGCGGTGGGTTTGGTATCTCGGGCACCGGTTAGAGAAGCGTGGATCAATCCGACCCGTTCCATCTGGAACACGCTGTATCATCAGTTGGCACCGTCTGTGGAAACCCTTTTGCTTCGCGCGCCAGTTGTGCTCATTGTCGCCGGAGACCCTTTCCCAATAACCCCTTCCTGCCACCCACCAAGGTGGATGGCCACAACTAGATCCATGGCTTCTCACCACAATGTTGCCGACCACCAAGCCGACCTTCCCAATCCAAACAACCCGCTGCAGTATTTCACTGAGCACACCCACAGCATTAACCGCCTGACCGAGCAAAACCAAGCCCTGATTAATGCTCTACTCCAAAGAAACCTTCCTATGCCTTCTCCACCACCTCCAGATATTCCACTCAACCAAGAACGAGCCCCGAGCCATACTATCCAGCAGCCCCATCCACCCAACTTGGAAGGCTTGCGACCCCCTCCCCCAAATATAAACCTGTCACCCCGGGTCCCACCTTTATTGGTCCAGGCACCCACACCCGAGGGAGAGGCCAATAGTGTCCAGGCCCCGCTACATTCCGGTGGTGACAACGTTCCACTCTGGGACGCGGAACTCCGAGCTATGAAGCTCCAGCTCCAAGGAGTCATGCAGAATATACAGCATAAACCATCTACCACAGCCAACTCACCATTCGTTGCCTCCATCAGGGACAAACCTCCACCTCCTAAATTTAAAATGCCCTCGATTGACTCTTTCGACGGTACAACGGACCCAGTCGATCATTTTGAGACCTACAGGACCCTCATGATCTTCCATGCATTCCCTGATGAAATAATGTGTCGGGCTTTCCCCGTAACACTTAAGGGGTCGGCTCGATTGTAGTTTTGTCAGCTACCGACGGACTCTGTCTCTACCTTTCAGCATCTGAGTGACTCCTTCCTCAGCCACTTCATTGGTGCCCAGCACCAACAGCGTCCGACAACTCAACTCCTTAACATCCGTTAGACGGAGGGAGAGTCGCTGCGCAGCTTCGTCACCCACTTCAACACCGAGGCCTTGCAAGTGGCAGAAAATGATGACAAGGTCATTCTCACGGCTTTCATGGCCGGTCTACGATCATCTGATTTCCTTTTTTCCCTCTCCAAAAACCCCCCAACCTCCATAGCAACCCTACTTTCCAAAGTCCAAAAATACATGAATGCCGAAGATTCCCTAACTACCCGACAAGATCCTACAGCCAAAAACCCGACCCCCAGAGAGAAGAGAAAAGACTCTGAAACCAAAAACACCCAGTACACTCACCAAACACCTCAGTATACCGACCACCCCGAGCCGACCGGTCGGCGTCAATCTGACCGCCCGGCTGGTTCGAACGATACACCCCCCTCAACTCCCCCATGGAACAAGTCTTGAACTAGATTCAACGAGATTATCCCCTAAAATGGCCCCAACCGTCACATTCTCCTTCCAACCGGTGAGACCAGTCCAAGTACTGCCGCTTTCATCAAGACCACGGCCATAACACGGAGGAGTATGTTAACCTTAAAGACCAGGTCGAGGGCTTGATACATCAGGGACGTCTCAGTCAGTTCACAGAAGCCCGCCCTCAGCAGAGGCAAAGAACTGAACCCATCAAAAACAATCGCCGGTGCACCCCTCATCGACAACTCGCACAACCTAACCAAGGTCATGATCGCCCTCCACAGCAACCCCGGGCACAAGGCAACCCTGCCCCCCTATTGGAGAGATCAAAGCTATTGCTGGCGAGCTTGCTTGTGAAGGACCATCCCACTCGGCTCAGTAGACAGAACTCAAAAAAATAAGGCAGGACTCAGACAAAGAAGTTGCCACATTGGACCGCCCTTCCAAACAGCCCAAGCAGTGAATGGAACCCATCACCTTTACGGAGGCCGACTGCACAGGCATCCGTTACCCCCATGACAACCCCCTCGTCATCTCTGCCCTCCTCTCCAATTACAAAGTCAGATGGATTCTCATCGACAACGGCAGTTCTTCAGACATCATCTTCTTAAATGTCTTTCACCAGCTCAAGGTCGGGGAAGAAAGTATGTCTCCTCTCCAAACCCCATTGATCGGTTTTACTGGAGATCGGGTGACCTCCATCGGCTCCATCGATCTTCCCATCACAATCGGAGAATACCTGTAGCAGACCACAAAGTTGCTCACCTTCCTTGTCGTCGACTGTCCATCTGCTTACAACATCATCCTCGGCCACACCGCTCTAAATGCTTTCCAAGCTATCACATCCACTTTCCATCTCGCTGTCAAATTCACCACCGACCTTGAGGTCGGCACGGTGAGGGGAGAGTAGACCGTGGCCAGAGAATATTACATCGCTTCACTTAAAGAGGTCAAGCTAAAGGAGGCTATGATCATTGAAGGGCTCGACGTCAGAGACGAGGATGAGCTGGTCAGAGGGGAACCAGTGGAAGAGCTTGTCGAGGCCCTCATCGATCCCACCAACCCGACAACAACTGCCAAGATCGGTAGCCAACTATCCTCTCAGGCCAAGGCCGACCTCAATGCCCTCCTGATTGAGCACAACGACGTATTTGCCTGGACCCATTCCGACATGCCGGGTATTGACCCCTCCTTCATCACCCATCGGCTTAGCATTGAGCCCCATTTCCGATCCTTCCGCCAGAAGCAATACATCTTTCACCCGGAACGCAATACTCCTATTGCTTCTGAAGTAGATAAACTCCTTGAGGCACAGTTTATCAAAAATGTGGACTACCCCAGATAGCTGTCAAGTGTGGTCCTGGTCCGTAAAAACAACGGTAAATGGCGACTCTATGTCGACTACTCCAACCTCAATCGAGCTTGCCCCAAAGACAGCTATCCCCTTCCTCACATAGATCTGCTTGTTGACGCCACGGCCAGTCATCAAATGCTCAGTTTCATGGATGCCTTCTCTGGGTACAACCAAATTCTGATGCACTCGTCTGACCAGGAACACACCTCATTTGTCACCGACTGGGGAACCTACCATTATCGTGTCATGCCATTTGGGTTGAAAAATGCCGGAGCCACTTACCAACGGTTGGTCAACGCCGTCTTTCATCATCAGATAGGCCGGAACATGAAAGTATACGTCGACGACATACTAGTCAAGAGCAAACTCTCCACTGATCATCTGGCCGACCTACGAGAGATCTTCGACACCCTACGAAAGTATCAAATGAAGCTCAATTCGGAGAAATGCGCTTTCGGCGTAGGATTTGGGAAGTTCTTGGGCTTCATGGTCAGTCAGCGGGGCATCGAGGCTAACCTCGAAAAGATCAAGGCCTTGATAGAAATGCAGTCACCCAGAATGGTTAAGGAGGTTCAGAGGCTCACTGGCAGAGTCGCCACCTTCAACCGCTTCATTTCCTACGCAACGGACAAATGCCTCCCCTTCTTCAAAGCTCTTCGGCAGGCTTTCAAGTGGACGACCGAATCCGAAGAGGCTTTCCAACAATTGAAGCAGTGCATAGCCAACCCCCCCTTACTCTCCCAGGCTCTCACGGGTGAGCCCATTTTTCTCTATTTGGTCGTGTCGAGCACCGCAGTCAGCGCGACCCTCATCAAGGAGAACGGTTCAGTACAACGCCCAGTTTATTACATTAGCCGGGCTCTCAGAGGCGTAGAACAGAACTACCCATTGCTAGAAAAAATGTCCTTGGCCTTAGTCACCGCCTCAAGACGACTCTGTCCTTACTTCCAAGCCCACTCCATAGTGGTCCTCACAGACCAACCTTTGAAAAAGATAATGCAACAACCAGAGCTGTCCGACAGACTTATGCAATGGTCGGTCGAGCTCAGCCAATTTGACATCTCCTACCGACCTCGAACGGCGATCAAAGGGCAGGCTGTTGCTGATTTTATCCTGAAATTCACTAATCCCACTCCAATCACGGCTCCCCCGCCCCCGCAATCCCACACTGAGGCAGAAGACCCCCACTTTTGGACCCTCAATGTCGACGAATCATCCCACAAAGAAGGCAGTGGGGCTAGTCTCATCCTCACCGCCCCCGAGGGTGATTATTTCAAGTGTGCTCTCCGCTTCTTGTTCGACGCAAGCAATAATGAGGCTAAATATGAGGCATTGATCGCAGGTCTCTGCCTTGCCAGAGACATTTGTGTCAGCCATATCCAAGTATTTAGCGATTCCCAGCTCATTGTCGGACAAATCACAGGGGAATTCGATACCAAGGAAGACACAATGCGGGCTTATAGGGATATTGCACTCCTCCTTACTCGCCTCTTAAACACTTTCCACATCAAGCACATCCCTCGGGTGGAAAACTTCAAGGCAGATGAGATGGCTCAATTAGCTTCTGCAGACCAGTCAGACCTCAGCCATGGTGTTCGCCTCGAGTACTTGGCCCACCCTGCCATTTCTCCAAACCAACAGCAAGTCCACTTCCTACAAAACGAACCTATTCCATGGGCGGCCGACATCTTTCTATTTTTGACAAAGGGGGAACTACCAGACGACAAACAACAGGCCACCAAAGTCAAGGCCCGGTCGTCCAATTACATTCTCATCAGCGGCCTCTTGTACAAACATGGCTTTTCACGCCCATACCTGCAATGCCTCAATCCTACTCAAGCGACCTACGTGATGAAGGAAGTCCATGAGGGTATATGTGGTAATCATTCGAGTGCCAAGTCACTAGCCCACAAAATACTTCGTATCGGTTACTTCTGGCCTACTCTCAATCAAGATGCCACTGAATTCATGCTTAAATGTGATAAGTGTCAACGCTTTGCCAACATCCCTCATGCTCCTCCTACAGAACTTATCACACTCTGCAGTCCTTACCCATTCGCCAAATGGGGGATCAACTTAGTTGGTCCATTGCCCACCGGCCGAGGCCAAACCAAACTCGCGATCATCGCCATTGATTACTTCACTAAATGGGTGGAGGCGGAACCCCTCGCCACAATCACCGAGCGGAACACAACCAGATTCATCTGGCAGTCGATTATGTGCCGATTCGGCTTCCCTCAAGCCATCGTCTCCAACAACGGCAAACAATTCGACAATGCCAAGTTCAAGAAATTCTGTGCAGAGCTTCAAATCCAGCCATGCTTCTCTTTCCCAGGTCATCCCCAAGCCAATGGCTAAGTTGAGGTTACCAACCGTTCTCTTCTGAAGATCATCAAAACTAAGTTGGAAGCTGCTAAGGGACTCTGGGCTGAGGAATTACCAAACGTACTCTGGGCCTACTACACTACCGCCTGAACCCCCACTAGGAAGACCCCCTTCCGCTTAACATACGGCGCTGAGGCGGTCATCCTAGTGGAAATCGGCCTGCCCACCCTAAGGGTTCTGCACCCGAATCCGGAACTAACTGAAGAGCTGCATCGGGCAGACCTAGACTTGATTGAAGAGCTCCGAGAGACCACTGCTGTCAAGCGGGCCTCATATCAACAGAAAATGAGAACACACTACAACCGCAAAGTCCGACCGAGGGAGTTCGTCGTGGGGGACCTTGTTTTGCGCGAAGCAACTCTTGCCACCAAAAATTCGGCTGAGGGCAAGATGGCAGCCAAGTGGGAGGGACCTTACGTTGTTAAGGCCAGACCTCGTCTGGGTACTTACCGACTTCAGGATATGGAAGGCCGAGACCTCCCCCATCCATGGAACGCCGAGCACTTGAAGCGTTATTTTCAATAAAAGCCCTATTTTTGTATTGATCCATTGCGGTATTTTCTTTTTGACAATCTACACACTTGGATGTCTTTATCCTTTTCTCACATGGTGTAAATTTGTGATCAGTGGGCTACACTTTAAATGACAACAATCTTATATCTTAGTTATCTGCGTGGAATTTCAATAACACCCTACTTGCAGCCTCAACTCGACTGAGTAATTTAAAGCCTTAGCCAGACTGAGCACGAAAGGCTCAGCCAAACTGAGTTACTTAAAGCCTCAGCCAGACTGAGCACGAAGGGCTTAGCCAGACTAAGTTGCTTAAAGCCTCAGCCAGACTAAGCACGAAGGGCTCAGCTAGACTAAGTTACTTAAAGCCTCAGCCAGACTGAACGTGAAGGGCTCAGCCAGACTGAATTGCTTGAAGCCTAAGCCAGACTAAGTTTATTATGGCTCAGGCCAAACTGAACACAAATGAAGAGCTCGGCCAAGGCCATTCTTGCAACTTCATGATTATGGCATAGTTGCCATACTTAGTCAAATTCCAAGTCCATGCTTTTACTTCTCTTAACATTCTTTACATTTTTTAACTTTCATTTCCCAAACCAATCCTTCATTTCTCAACACTCTGACCACATGCTTTAACATTTCATGACTCTCACATTTTAAGATCTTTACACTCTCACATTTTCTCAACACTCTCACATTTTAAGGCCTTTACATTTCAACGTTTTTATTGTTAACATTCTTTGCGTCATAGTTTTCTCACAAGTTAGATTGGCTCTATACTTCTCAACTTTTACTACGATTTATACACAAGCCTTATTTGAATGACCATTCTCATTCTTTTTAGATCTACAAGAAATAAAGACAATAGTATGAAAAACACAATTCATAATTTTATTTACAAACTTATACATCAATTCACTATAGAAATTACACGCCCAACAAAAAAAAAAAACAAACAAAAACAACAAAAATTTTATTTACACATCTTATTTGCATCAATCATTCATCTTCGCTCGAAGCAAGGTCTTCTTCATCAACACCTTCGTCTAGGGGGGTCTGGGCCACATCGTCTTCATCTATCCTCATAGTGTTGAAGTCCAAGTCTGGGAACAGCTCTTCTGCTTTACGCTTGAAAGTCTTCCAGCTGCTGTCCCAGAACTCAGCCATCTCATGCTTGTAGAAGTCCGACCGCTGGAAGCTCTGGATCACTTCCTCTTCACTCCTATTTCCAGCGGTCGCTCCCGACAAGCTAGCCCCCCTATCTCCCTCTCTCACCAAGTTGCTGGCGATAGTGGCATTAATGGCCATCTGAAAGTCGGTGGACCCCTTGAACTGTTCTACCGCTGTAACACATAGGTCGGGGTACGCCGCCCTCTCAGATGCCAACTTGGCCCTTTCCTCCTCCAAGGCCTTCTCCAACCCTGCCTTCTCAGCCACTGACTTGGCCCGCTCGTCCGCCAGCGCCCTCTCCAACTCAACGATCTTCAGATCTGCTTCTTCTTTTTCTTTGATCGACTGAGTGCGCAGATCTTCATTTCAGACCATGGCCTCATCCCACCTTTCGTTGGCAACGGTGCAGGCTTTCTGGGCCTCTTCCAGTTTCTTTTGCTTGCCAACCAACTGAAACTCGAGCGACACCACCTTGCGGCGTTCTGTCTCTAGCTCTAACTTGGTGGCAAGTAGCTCAGCATTGGCACGATCGGCTGAATAGCCCTGCACCATCGCCAACACCTCCATCTTCTTGGCGTTTTGGGCATACTCCAGCCCCTTAACGCACGGGCTCCGCGCGGCCTTCCTCCAGCCCCCAGTCTCCCTCCTTAAAGTTTCAAGCTGGGCCTTCACCTCCTCCAGCTTTGCCTTCAGTGGCTGAACTTCGCCTTTTGCGCGCGCCGCTTTGTTCAGTAGGGTTCCTGCCAAGGCAGTTGCCTCCATCTGGGCAGAGCACAACCCCCTTAGCAGTTTGGCCTCAGTGAAACTTGCCATCGAACGCACGGCCGCGTCCTCCACTACTCCTAACAGCCGATCGGCAGCAATCTTGGCTTCACTCCTTTCTCTTCCCTCTAGTCGCCCAGACACTGCTGGAGCATAGTAAATGGTGGTCTTCAACCTAGGCCTCTCTCCTTCTCCTTCAGGTACAGGGCCCCCCCGGCCGATCGCTCAAGCCCAGCCGACCCACTTTCCACTTGTATCTCGGGGCCCATGGCACTCATATGTTCTTTTTCCACTTGGGCCCCTTGACCTTCGTCCCCTTGTACCTCTAGGACAACCACCCCCTCTGGAGTAACCTTCACCCCCCCTTCCTCTGCCTTCTCCGCCATTGAGGTGTCTTCGCTACCAACCCTTATCTTCTTTAAACCGGGCGCATCCTTAGCCCCCTCAGTGGCGACTCTCTTCTTCTTCGACCTCTTCAGCCCTACCTCTACCTCTCGTCTACCCCTCTCCTTCAGTGGGTCTATGGGTTGTGGCAATGGGACAAACTTTGTCAGGTTCTTGTCCCCCAAAGGCTTAGGGTGAGGTCGAATCCCCTCCTTCATTACCAATTTCGAAGCAGGCCCCAACTTTGCCTCTTTATATTTGTCTGTTCGGGCGAACAATCTCCTCTCCTCCTCCTCCTCTGCCTTCCTCTGCACCTCCAGTTCCTCCCTTACCGGATCCTCCCCTAACAGTTGCGGTCTCAAGTTCAGGGCAAACAACGTCAAATGAAGGACCAGCTCGTTCCACCTCACTCCTTTCTCTTCCCTTCATTCTCTCACCTTCTTCACTCGGTCTTTAGCCGCCCCGTCCAACTTGGGCTCGACTGATTTAGTGGGGACCTTCCATGTTGTCCGAACCCCCCTTCCACCATTCGCCGACACAAAAAACCATCTCGGCCTCCATCCCTTCATCGAAGACGGTAGCCCTGCCACTACGCCTCGCCCTGCTACTGCCTGCAACGTCACCCACGTCTCCTATTAACCGGAGGCCTTGTAGCAGGAGAAGAATTCCTCTACAGTCATGGTCACTCCTCCGGTTGCTTGCTGCTAAGAACTCGCGTAGGCCATCAGTATTTTCCAAGCGTTCGGCATCAACTGCCCTGGCGCCACTTCTAGCTTATTCAGCACGTCCACCACTACTTGAGAGAGAGGTAGCCTCAAAGCTCCTCGCAACGCTTCCTCGTAGAGACTGAATTTGTCTGGCCGCACATCCGACGCCCTCTCCGTAGATGTCGGCAGCCTTAGCTCTATTTCTGAGGGAATTTGGTACTTCATCCTTATTCCCTCCAACTCCTCTGCTGTAAGTATGGATATGTCCGGTTTGGTGTGCCAGTGGTCCGGCTCCACTTGACTGATAGGTCTTGCGGCTGCAATCATTGTCCTAGGGCGAGCCCACACCGCCTGACTCACTACCCCCCTCCATTCGCTCCGCATGATACTATTCCGCCAACTCCACCGCATTGTCGTCGCCTAATGAATCAAGCCTTGCGGTTGCTACTTCTTCTTGGGCCATTTCTCTTGTGTGTCTGCAAATGGCTTCGGATGCGGGCACAAGAAAGTTCACAAAATGTTGCAGAGGTGTATCACTCGACACAAAAGAGTTTACTTCTGGAACGTTTTGGTTTTTTGCAAAAAGATAGGTAAAGCGGATGGCACCAAAAGCCTAAGGCTTGCTTGTATTCCAAGGGTCACAATTAAATTTTTCCAGTTTGAAAATTTTCAAAAAAATTTCAAAACCGTCTTTTCAAACACCCTATATTGACCTATCGCTTCATTTCTTGCTCAACGCCTAACCTTCCCTATTACGAGATTCCGCCACGTGTACGACCACGATCCACTGCCCCTTTCCCCTCCCTATCTATTCCACTTCACCTCACCACGTGCCCCGCCGCCCCTCAAGCTCCGTGCACCACCACTCACTATCCGTGGTCGGCCCTCCTCACGATCAATCCCTCCCCTTGGTCACCCTTCGCGGTCGGCCCTCCTCATGGTCGGTCCCTTCCCTCGGTCACCCTTCGCGGTCACCCTCCTCACGGTCGGTCCCTCCCCTCGGTTACCTTTTGTGGTCGGCCCTCTTCGCAGTTGGTCCCTCCCTTGGGTCGGCCCTCCTCACAGTCGGTCCCTCCCCTCGGTCACCCTTCGCGGTCGGCCCTCCTCACGATCGGTCTTCGCCCGTCGATCTCTCAAAGCTACTGTTTTCTTCTTTATTCCCTTCGTTGGACTAAAACTGCACTTGGGAATGGGGGACTACTGACACGGGTAAGCCCATAAAGGGAATAGCCCACCACTTAGGGCCCAATACATAATTCAAATACTAAAACCCAACGTTGCGGAGTTCAACATGGCATTAAGAACCAATGACATCTAAACACGTGGCAAGAGAAGGACAAGCCACATAAGCAAACAAAGATCCTGCAAAATTATTGCACTGCACATCAGCCATTAATAAAGTCCCTTACAGCATTTATTGCGATAACCCCTTCCCGTCGAGATAGAACGGCCTCACCATGAACAAAGCAAGCTAGAACATAGACTTTCGGCCAAGATGACAGGTCGGAAGGGACAACGAAATGATTACCAGAGGATATAAGCAGGCATCGAAGATAAGAAAAAGGTTAAGCTTTTTATCACTAATCTATCTCTACATTCCTTTTTTTTTTTTCTAACTTGCTCGTTGGAGGGTTCGCTGGGGGACTCCCCGTTCCTCGTTGAACTCTTGTGCAGGTCTCTCGGTGGGTTTGGTATATTGGGCACCGATTAGAGAAGCGTGAATCAATCCGACCCGTTCTATCTGCAACACGCTATCATCATAAATAAATCAATAAATTGATATTTTTTTACCTTCTCAAAAGAGGTTATCATTTTTTTCGCTTTTGACCCTTCACATTTTAATTTTTTTTCTTTATTCTTAAAATTAATTTTTATCCAAAAAAAAACCACATTGATAGTCAAATGACACGAGATATATGGTGGCCAAGGGTAATCTTTAATTGGATTTTCTAATTTGAGAGGGATGTTGGGTTTTCGTGGCCCTATTATAGAGCTCATATCCATGTTCTCGATATCTTAATATACAAGGCTCGTTAAATATTTTATTTTTAAAAAAAATTATATTAATTAGATATTAATAATTACTTGATCAGATCATATTTGTGTTAATAATTTATTTTTAAAATTATACTTACTATTGACATAAATGTAATATCATCAATCTGTTATCAATACTCGCTCAATTTAATTTTTTTTACAAAAATTATGTACTTAACAAACTTTATACATTGGATTATTCAAATTATTAATGTGAGATTCATGGTGAGCCCGTGGAGGCCTAGCAACATTTTCTTGTTTGATATAGATTGAAAAAAACTTGCCCTTATTATATTTAACCTACATCTCTGTTCCAAACTTAAAGCCAAACATAATAGTAATTATTTTTTATATCACGTGATAGTCAACATGGTATTTTATGTCTAATTTTTTTTTTATTGAAGTTAGTTTTATGTGTAAATTGACAAAAAGTGAAGAGGCAAGTGAGAAAATAAAATTTTAAGGGTCAAAATAAAAAATAATAATAAAAACATTGAAGGAGCAAAGTGCAATTTACCCATAATTATGTGGTCGCTATTTCCACCCCCTTTTTGGCAATTTCCACTTTACCGTCATGTGACATCTCTCTGATCGGACGGTCAATAATCATTGGGTGGTACCTGCGTGCGCCACTCCAAATTTGCCGGTTTTGGGTGGAGATCATCATGCTTTTGGACACGTGTACTGTTCAGGAATGTGCAGGCATAGAGAATAAATTCCTAAAAGAGCAATTATTTTGTGCAGCGACGGCCTTTGCTAAGGAGTAGTCACTAGGGGTCACATGGAAAGCCAGCGATGTACATTGGCGACAAGGAGAAACAGTCAAATGTACTTGAAAGTACTCCTGACTTTCACATTTACAGCCAATAAGATGTTAACACCTGGCAGATTTGTAAAAACTAATTCGTACTAAATTAAATTATTTTAGAATATATCAATAAAAAATATTTACAAACAAGTAAAAAATATTATAAATATTAATAATTATAATTATTTTTTATTTTTTTGTAAAATATTTTTTGCTGCTCCACTGATGGTTTATTCCCCTATTATTTTAGGCAAATAAACAAATACACAAAAAAAAAAGAAAAAAAGAAATTATAAATATATACCTCCCCATATTTGCTTAGAGCTCGTTTGGGAATAAAAAATCTTAGGCTTTTAGTTAAAATAATCACAAAAAAATTAAATAAGTTTTTTAATCTAATAAAACAAAATATCATATCCAACTCATAATTATTACATTTTTTCTCTCACAAAAGTCAAAAAAATCAAAAAATTCATCCCAAACGAGATTTTTTAAACCCAAGATAAAATAGTCAAAAAGTCAACTCACATCCTAAACGAACCCTTAAAGTACTAACTATTTCATATTATTTTTGAAAATTATATCTTACCTTTTAAAATTTTTAATCGTATAATAAATTATCCTTTTTCATCAATCAACCATCAAATTAATTCATAATTTTTAATGATATTATAAATATATTTTAATTAATAGTTTTAATAAATTTATTATTATATAGGAAGGTAGTCAATAATTTTATTTTTTTATTAACTCTATTAAATGATAAATTCTGATAAGGAGAATATTTATAATGTTTAGAATCACAAATAACAATCTATAGTATAAACAAATCTTAAGAATTATATTTATAATTTATTACAAAAATTATATATAGATATATATACTCTGAGAGGCCGACATGACTCTATTAACTAAAACATAAGACATTAGGGCCCTGTTTGGTTTCATTCTCTCAACAAAAAAAAAAAAAAAAAAAAATTCAATTTTTTTAACAAAATAAAAATTAATTTGATGAAAATAAATATTAAAAACATATTTTTAAAAATATTTTTACCTTTTAAAAAGATAAAATTATATAAAAATAATAAGGGCAAATTACCTACCTCTCCCTTGAGGTTTAATGAAATTGTAGATTCTTCCTGAGATTTCAAAAATTACATCCCGTCCCATTGCAATTAATGCCGTTAACGGATATCATAAACTAACTAAAATGTCCTTTCGACAAATAAGGGTAAATTACCTACACCCCCTTGAGATTTAGATAAATTACAGATTCTCTCCTAAGGTCTAGCTAAATTACATATTCCCCCTGAGGTTTAGCTAAATTATCATTTTTAAATAAAAAATTAAAATGGAAAAGCACTTATCACACTACAAAAAAATTAAGGTTTTAGAAATCAAAATTTAGGGACAAAATTATTTTTAAGGACCAAATATATTTGTTGCAAAAAATGTAGTTATTATATTTTTAGTAACGAAAATTGAACATTAGTGATTAATTATTATCTTTTTGGTATCAATTTTTTTGTCTCAAAAAATAAAAGGTAAATTGTAAATACACCCCCTAAGATTTAATTAAAATACAAATCATCCCTTGTGATTTTGAAAATTACATTCCACCCCCTGAGTTTTCAAATTTCATAACAAATCGTCAATTTTATTAATAAATCATTAAGTCAATCAATAGTTTTTAATCATGTTAAAAATATGTTTCAATTAATAATTTAGGTAATTTTATTATTGTATAGGAGAGCAATTATGAATTTTATTTTTTTAGTTAATTCTGTTAAATAAAAAATTCTAATAAAAAGATATTTATAATTTTTTAAATCTTAAAAAATAATTTATATTTTAAATAAATCTCAAAAGTGTAATATTAAATGTCTTCAACACTTTTTTTCTCTTTTTTTTTTTTCGTATTATTCATAATTTATCACAACAGACAAATGGATAACTATGTGATCTTTAATTACCTGTCACACTTATAATTGTCAAAATTTAGATTAGTCAAATATCAAATGCTAGCATCACTTCTTAAGAAAAATGATACATTTGGATAGAGACGAAAGTATTGCCAAAGATGAAAGTTTGACATATCACTAAAAAAAAAAAAAAAGTCATATATATATGTTAATTTAAGATGGCCCGTACAAAGTATGGATTATTATTACAGTATATTTAAATTTTATATTTTGATAATTTTTTAAAAATTAGAATATTATTTTATGAAATTAAATATAATAAATTATTAGATATATAATAGAATTATATGGTATGATATGATTATTTTTGATTTGTTATATACCCAATAATGTAGACTCTTATTCTATCACCATATATTTTTTGTGAATTTATAAGACTTTAACATTTATTATGAATTTATAAAAACAAATTATGGTGTGTAACTTTTCTCAACAGATAAATATAAAACAAATACTAAGATAATTATCTTATCTAAAAAAAACTATTAAGATAATTCACTAAACTAATAAAGAAGAAAAAAATACATATATATACAAATAACTAATTTTATTAATACATAAATCATATTCGCATAACAAATAACCAATTTTATTAATAAGTAAATCATTAAGTAAATTAATAATTTTTAAAGATATGAAAAATATTTATCAGTTAATCATTTTGTTAATAAATAAATTATTAAGTCAATTAATAGTTTTTAATGATATAAGAAATATTTTTCAAACAGTAGTTATAATTTCTAATAGTATAAGACCGATTCATATTTTAAACAAACCTTATGGGTGTATTTGTAATTTGATTTAAAAATAGATTTATGTTTCATAATTGACCAAAAATGTTTGCGTAATTATAAAAAAAAAATTATTTCATAATTGATTAAGAATATTTACGTAATTACGAAAAAACCTGATGAAAGGTACAAAATAAAAATCTAAAAAAGTCATTTTCTTTTTTGTCTTTTAATGAACTTTTTATTCAAAAAATTAATTTATTAATTTTTTTTTTTTTTTTGGTACTTTCCTAGTCGGTCTAATCAAATAGAATTTAACAAATAAATATTGATTTTTTTAGATAAAGAATGCTAAAGATGAAAAAAAAGTTAACATAAAAAGAATTAAAAAAAGTCGATCTCCCTAAGTGTAACTAAAAATTCTAATTTTTTTTAAAAAAAATTATGCTACGAATACCAATTAGTGTATCAATTTACACACTAATAGGTACAATATTAGGTGGGACTTATATCAAGTGGTGGAATCCACATGTATGTCTTATGTATTAGTTGGTATATTAATTAATATTTACTAGTATAATTATCCTTGCTATGCACGGGTATAAATACATAATCAAAAACTAATTTTTTAAATTAAATAATAATCTAAAAAAAATTTCTAAAATATTTAGTAAAAATAATTTAGAATCAATTGAATTTTATTCATTTTTATCACAATTACATACAACAGGAATTTTTTTTATTCTTATATCATTAATTGTGTGCTCTAAGTTCTTAATAACAAATACATGTCATAATTTAATTAGTAAAAATTAAAAAATCAATCACAAAAATTATATTTATGATAAAATATAAATATATTTTGTCATATGAGTTTCGTAAATTTAATTTATCATATGGTAGTGGTAGATTACATTTGTCAATATATTAATTTTTTCATATTTTGTAAAGTCTAAAAATTTGTCTATCCTCAAAATTATAATTTATCTTATGTTACATTTGTCAATATAAGATTTACGCAAAAATAGATTAGAATTCATTTATGATATTAAATTTAGGTTTAACATTAGATTTACACCAACTTGTCCTTTACCTAATCATTAAAAATTATCTTTCTCTATTCCCAATTTATACGAATCATTTGACATATCTATTTATTAAATTAGTAAATAGATATTTGTAAGTATTTTTTATAATAATTAAAAATTTTGAACTTAGTTTAAAAAAACTATATATTTATGTTTAAAGCAATTAAATGAATAGTTATATATATTTATGGATGAAAATATTATATAAGATAGAGCCACCCTAAATTGTAAGTCATATTTTAGTCTTAATAAATTTAAATTTTATCATAGCTTATTAATTTGTGACTTATATGAGCTAATTTGGAGGGTTTTAATATTTGATTAAACACTAAAAAGTAGCTAAGAAAATTTAATTCAAGTCAATTTTTTTGCCAATAATTCTTGATTTAAGCTTAGTCCATGGAGAATCATCTAATTCATGTCCAATCCATGAGTTAGTAGACCTACCTATTTATTTAATTTTTAATTAGTAAATATATTTTTAAAAAAATTATAACAAAAATAGGAAATATTTACATATTTGATTGGTATATTCATTAACAATTTTAAAATTAATTAAGAAATTATGCAGTTATTCTTAACATAATAAATTATATTGGTAATCCTTATATTTTAACTCGTGTTATTTTTGTCCATGCAATTTTGACTTGCTCAATTTTGATCATGAATTTATAATTTTGTCTCAATTTGGTCCAATTATTATAATTGTTAGTATTTTTTTTTATTCAAAATACACACAAGTATCATCTGCTATAATTTCATAGATAAATTTGTTCAACTCAGTAAGTTAATGTCAACCAACTCAATAACTATTTTCTTTTAAAAACCTTAACCGACATTATCAATTGGACCAAATTAATACAAAATAAAAAAATTTAATGGTCAAAAGCAAACTAATTAAAATTACAAAGACCAAATTGACACAAGAGACAAAATGCAGAAACTATCAATATAATTTACCCTTCTTAAAATATGTCTAATATTGATTATATCAATATTAAGATATATTTATATCTGAAAAACTATTTAAAACTAGATCAAGTTAGAACTTGAATAACAATTTAATGGCTTATTAAAAATATTTAATAATTATAAATTTAAATTGATCAATTTTTCATTTAATTGTTTTCATAATAGAATTAGGTTGTTTGATAATTATAATTTATAGTTCCAAATTTTCTTTGCATTTTTTAAAAAGGGCAAATTATACAAATAGTCCCTATAGTTTGGGGCTTGTGTCACTTTGGTCCCTGACTTTTCTATTGTGACACATTTGACCCTGAATTTTGAATCTTATTCCAAATAAGGACAATTGAATATATAATTAGATTTTTCAAAGGTAAAATTGTCAATTTGATAAAATATAAACTAATTTAACAAAAATAAATATCAAACAAATATTTTTGAATTTTCTAAAATTATTTCTAACTACTAAAAATAAAATTGTGTAAAATTGATAAATTTTTTAGATATTTATTTATTTTTTTTACCAAATTAATTTTTATTATGTGTTTAGATCATGAGCATGTAAAATTAATTTTAAAAAATTAATCATGTACTTTTTATTAATTTTACATAATTTTATCATTGGTGGATAAAAATAATTTTAAAAAATTAAAAATATTTTTTTGACATTTATTTTTGTCAAATTAGTTTATATTTTATCAAATTGACGATTTTACCTTTGAAAAATCTAATAATATTTTCAATTGTCCTTATTTGGAACAAGATTCAAAATTCAAGGTCAAATGTGTCACAATTGAAAAGTCAGGGACCAAAGTGACATAAGTCCCAAACTATAGGGACTATTAGTGTAATTAACCCTTTTAAAAATATTTTAAAATTATATATAATTATAATTTATTTTGAACTTTCCTTTTCAATCTCAAATTAGTTATGACTTGAATTACAAAAATGAAACTAAATTGTTTTTTGAACATTGTAAAAAATAAATAAAGAAATATATTATCAATAATAATAATAATAACAAAATATATTTTGATTTATCATGTGACATCTTACCACTACATTGATAATAGACGTTAATAATAAAACTCATTACAATAATACAATAATATATCAGATGATAAATAACATGTTATTACAATAATTTTTTATAATTATACAAAAGTACCCAAAATGATATACAAAAAATAATATATGATCCACATTCAAATTTTATATAGTAAAATTCACATTTAATCTCAACCACACATTAGTTTTCTAAATCAATTCATCACACAAACTATCTACTATTCTTTTAAGTAATATTCACCTTTTCAAAACTCACCCAAACAATAATCTGACCGAGCTCATCATCATCCTTATTGTTGCAATGCTTACCACCTCTACTAACCACTATGCAACTCCGGTATAGTTTTTATCTTTGCAAATTAAAAAAGGCAATGTTGGGGGGGGGGAGAAGGTACCGTTAGAGTTTTAAAGAGTTAAAAATAAAAAATATAAAAAAAAAATGTGTGGTTTTAGTTTTTCTGATATATTTTTTTTAAATCAATAAATTATGAAACAGTGTCCATTATTTAAAATTTTATTTATTGATAGGCAAGTCAATTAAATGATTTTAATTTTTTACAAATAAAAAAACTTGAAAATTTTGATTAAGAAATTTAAAAAAATGGCCAAATTATGAAGAACAATATAAGGCACCCTATTCTATTAAAAAACTCATAACTGTATTATTAATTTACATATTTAAAAATTTTTAATAACAACAATATAAAAACTACACAAACATCCACCAAAAAAATAAAAATAAAAGTTCAAATTAACTCCCAAAACAAAGATAGTTAAACATATATATATATATTATCAATTTAGTTGGGGAAAAAAAAAGTCATATAGAGAAAAAAAAATACTCACACAAAAATAGAAATTTACATAAAAATATATATATAAACAAACAAACTTGAAATAAATTTGGATTATTGACGTAGAGAGAGACTAATCTTTGCATCATTATATTTGGAGAGGAGTTGCTCGGACTGAAAAAAAGATAAAATATTGGCTATTCTAAAGAGAGGATTGTATTGAATTTTTAATTTGATCATGTTTTTAAAATTTTAGAATTTATATTATTTTCATAAAGATTTTATTAGGTTTTTAAAATTTTAGGATTTATATTTTTTTCGGAAAGATGGGGGTGGCTTACTATACTAACTAGAAGTTTTGGGTATTTATAATTTGTATAATAGGTGAGATCAATAATAATGATATAATACTAGTTGGTACACTAGTGTGTACATTAATTGTTGCATGTAGCACCACCGTTTTTTATTTGAATTGTTTTGATCAATATTATTTTTGAAAAGAGTGAGAATGACTTATCATATTGTTTTGAATTTTAAAATTCAAAATCTTAGATATTAGAGCTTTTTTTATTTTATTTTTGGCATTTTGACTGAAGGAACTAACCAATAGAGTTTTATTTTTATTTTTTCAATTTCCTTAAAATTTAATAAATTAACAAGATTAGTTTGGAAGTTTGGAACTCCCACAATTAATATTCTTAGTTTGGGAGTTTAGAGATCCCACAATCAAAATTAGATAGCACTATTCTTTAAGAAATTTGGTTTATTCTAAAGTTAATCCAATCTACTAAATGAGATTAGTTGTGATTAATTCTCTTTCCTTTGTGTATGAGAACTAGTGGTAACCCATGCTATACACGGCATATAAAAAAATTAATAATATATTTTATACAAAATAATATAAATAGTTAAATTTGTATATGCAAATTATGAAAACAAATAAGATTGAAATTTATAATTTAAGTCTCACAATTTTATCACAATTTATTTATTATTTTTTAATTTGTCACAAATTAAATCATGTAACTTTCAACCTTCCTTGCTAGAATTGCAAATTTAGTTGAGCTCAACTTAAGCAAACTCAGTCGAGCTTAAAATTTTTTAAAGATTGAATAACATAGTTTTTAATTAAGTGAAGACCTATGCAGAAATTCAAAAATCTAAATTAAATTTGAGTGGACTTGAGCAGAAATACTAAATAATTTGAGCAATCAAAACAAAATTATATATAAATATATAAATTATTTGCTAATTTATTTTTAAAAATAATAAATAAAATTAATTAAAAATTAATATTTATGAACAAAAGAAAAAGCAATATACTTAAGATTTTCGATAGAATTTTTCTTGAAAATATTTAAAAATACACCTTTTAGAAATGAATCATGGAATAAAAGGTTGTTTGGGAAGTGCCATATTAGCTCACTTTTTTATCTTTTTATCTTTTTTGTATCACATCACATCTCTACTTTTCTACACATATTTTCATAAAAAATAAAAAAAGTATACTTAATTATCTTTTTTGGGTAACATCACATCTCTACTTTACTATACATATTTTCATAAAAAGTAAAAAATTATACTCATTTTGCACTTCCCAAACTACTACTAAGTTGATATTAAAAAAATTTACTTTTTATAATGGCATAAATAATTTACATTTGATTTTTTAGAAATTATTTTTAATTTAAAAATTACAATAAAATAATAAATAGAATAAAGACAAATTTCTTACAAAATAAAAGTATTGGAATAAAAAAAGGTAAGAAGAAAATTTAATATGGTATTTTCATTTAATTTGAAAATAATTCTAGATGAGCAATAAATAATCACCTATAACCTTTTTTTTTTTTTTTTAACGAAAAAGTTTAATGGAACTATCACTAGTAATAAAAAAAATTAACGTTTCTTTCTAATTTATTTTAGCAAAAGTAACTTTTTAAAATTTGAGCCAAAGATATCTTTATTCTTTTTAATTTCTTTAATTGACAATTGAAATATAAAAAAAAATATATAACAAAACTCACCATGTTTGGTAAGTACTAAAAAAAGTTATGTTTTGTCCTTTTGTTAAAAAAAAAAATTTATATTAAAAAATATTATTGTTCAAATTCTTATAGTTTAGAAGGATATAATTTTTGTTTATAAAATTTAAAAAAAAAAAAAATAGCTATTAATAATTTGAACACATGTATTTAAAACAAATTATATTGAGATCAATATTATTATGACACATCATTATAACACATGTGAATATTGATCTCAATCTAATTGTGTACTATAATATAATTTGAAGAATAATTTACATTTGAAATTTTATTTTATAATTTAATAAAGGATGCAAATTTAATGAATAAATATTGATCTCATTCCAATTATAGTAACATAATTTAAGTAAGAATCCAAATTTGAAATTTTATTTTAAGCATATAAAATTAATTTATAGACCAATCATATTGTAACATGTAGTAACAAAAAAATTAAACAAAATAAAAAAATGAGAAAAAAGAATTACAACTTTCAACCTTAATGAAATGTCAATATTTTGCAATTATAATAGTATATAAATATATAGATATATAGATAAATCATGGAATAAATCAATATTTAAAACTTATACATTATGGGATAAATGATTATAATTTCAAATTTAAATTAATGAAATGCTTTCCATATTTAGTGCCCCTCAAATTTGAATTTTGAAATGGATTAGTATATTTTCTATTTTTTATTTTATATATTTGATATACTTTCCATTTGAAAGTCATAAATCAAGAGATATTTAGCTTGTTTGGTTCTGGTTTTCAAAATATAGTTTTTAAAAAATTCTACTTTTTCATTTTCCATATTTTAATATTTTCAATAATTTTTTAAAAATATTTTAAGCAAATTTTTAATTTTTTTTAGACCCATGTAAAATAAATACACTTAAATAGCATAATATTTGTGAAAAAAAATCTTTAAAAAATACACTAAATACCAAAAAAAACAAAAATTCAATACATTTTTTTTTTTTGGTGTATTTATTAATTTTTTTTAAAATATTTTTTCACAAATATTTTACTATTTAGATACATCTAAGTAAAGTACATCTAAAAAAGTAAAAAAATGTTTAAAATTTTAAAAATATTTACTAAAAAAAATACGAAAAATAAAAAATAAAGTTTTAAGAAAACTGAAATCAAACACAGTAATTAGTTTTTTTTATTTTATTTATTTATTTATTTTGCTTGAATGAGAGCTATAGAGGATTTTTTAAAATTATTTATAGTCAAAAAATTAGAAATTTTAGTTTGAGATATTGGGCTCCCACAAGACTTGTAGTTAAAAAATCCCTTTTATTTATATAATATATAAATAAATAGATAGATAGATTTAGTAAGAATTTATATTTGTTTTAAATATTTTCTTAATATACAAAATTATTTTTTTTAGATTTTTGATAAAAATAATTTAACAATCTCTTCATTAACCATAGTGTATGTGAGAAGTAGAAAATGATGTAGTAGTAGGTATGGAAGAAGTCAAAAAGACTTGTAGGTTGAGAATAGTCAATAAATGTTGAGGTTTTTTTTTTTTAAATTAAAAAATTTAAAAATTAAGATTGAGATATTGAAACTCCCACAAAACTTATAAATTAGAAACTTTTTTTTCCTTATATAATATACTAGCCTATCACCCGTACTATGCACGGGATAATTATAGATATTTATATTTGTTTTAGATTTTTTTTAATATATAAATTATGTTTTTTAAGATTTTTTATAAAAATAATTTAACAATCTTATCACTAACCATAGTGTATGGAAAAAGTTGAAAAGGGTACTACAGCAACTATATATGGATTGTATCTATAATTATTTGTATGAGAGGATTTTAAATGCTGATCAGGGGATTGTATCAATAAATGCAGGCATTTGGAAAGACATATGAATTGAGAAAAATTAATAAATGCTAATTAAGGGATTTTGACCAAATCAATAAATGCTGAGTTTTTTTTTTTAATAAAAAATTTAGAAAATTCAGATTGAGATATTGAAGCTCCCACAGGTCTTGGGGGTTAAAAATTTTTTAATATATAAATTATGTTTTTTTAAGATTTTTTATAAAAATAATTTAACAATCTTATCACTAACCATAGTGTATGGGAGAAGTTGGAAAGGGTACTGCAGTAACTATACACAGGTTGTATCTATAATTATCTGTATGAGGGGATTTTAAATGCTGATTAGAGAATTTTGACCAAATCAATAAATGCAAGCATGTGAAAAGACACGTGGATTGAAAAAAAGGTAATAAATGGTGATCATGAGATATATATGTGAATTGTGATTTTTAAATGTCTTTTTTTTTTCTTTTTTATATTATATTAAAGTTTAATATTTTGATAATAATCATGTGTTGGACTTTTCAATGAATTAAATGTCTTGTTTTTTTATATTATATTAAAGTTTAATATTTTGATAATAATCATATGCGTTGTACTTTTCAAGAATTTTTTTTTATGCTTGTTCTTAATGCATTAAATTGTTATTATGAGGGATAATAATCATATGTGTTGGGACTTTTCAAGGAATTCATATATGTTGGACTTTTCAATGAATTTTTTTTATACTTATTCTTAATGCATTAAAGTGTTATTATAAGGGTAAGGCTTGGGGTTGTGCGAAATTAATAAATGTTAAGGTTTTTTTTTTTTTTAATCAAAAAATCAAGAAATTTAGATTGAGATATTGGAACCCTCACAAAACTTGTGGGTTAGAGATAGATATAAATAAATAGATAGATATAGATATAGATATTTATATTTGTTTTTAATTTTTTTTAATATACAAATTATTTATTTTGGAAAAGGAACTGCAGTAATTATGAGAGAAGTCAAAAAGTCTTGTGGATTGAGAGAAATTAATAAATGTTGAGGTTAATTTTTTTTAAAAAAATAAAAAATTAAAAAATTAAAATTGACATGTTAAAGCTCCCACAGACTTTGGGGGTTAGAAATCTCTTTTTACTTAATATATAGTAAGTATAGATATAGATAGATTCGAAGATATGTTCCGAGTGACTGGACAAACAAGGACTTTATTGGAAGATATTAATTGTTATTTATTGTTAAACATAATTTATTGGGCTATCAATAAATACAAAAAAAAGGACTTTAGCAGAAGATATTAATTGTTATTTATTGTTAAACATAATTTATTGGGCTATCAATAAATAAGAAATTTTTTTTTTCTTAAACGGTGATGCTACATGTACTAATTGGTATACCAACTAATATACGAACATATTTTATGTCAATAAATAGAATAATACTATATGCACCAATTGATATATTAATTAGTGTATTAACAGATGAAATGATATCATTTTAGAGGTTTTGGATATTTGTAATTTATATAATAGGTGAGATCGGTAATAATGACATAAGATATGTCAGTACATTAGTTGGTATATCAATTAAGGGGTATTTTTTTTCAGGTCCTTGGTATTATGATTTTTTAGCATAAAGGACACTAAATATTTTCATAATGTCTAAGGTTCATCAACAATATTTTCATAATGTCTAAGGTCCCTCAACCTTGATCCAGAGAAATTTCAGTCCAGAGAAATTTGGTCCAGAGAAATTTTGGTCCAGAGAAATTTAAAATTTCTCTGGACCAGAATTTCTCTGGAAAGTCCAGATTCAGAATTTCTCTGCTCCAATTATTCACAGAATTTCTCTGATTTGAGGAAGCAAGGGAAAATAAACGATCATAACAGTAAACTCACATCCAATGTAAGGGTATTTGAAAGCTGAGCATACAATTCTGGAAAGAATTTCTCTAGACCAACCTAGAGAAAATTTAGTTCAAAAATCAGAGAATTTCTCTGGTTTCAACCCGGAGAAAATTCAGTTAAAAAACCAGAGAATTTCTCTTGTTTCAACTTCAAATAAAAAAAAAATTATAGAGATGATTGATGAGGAGGTAGTGCAAAATAAACACACACAATCTTTCACTCTCCATTTTTCAAACTCACCTGCGAACTATTGCTAACGAAACTAGGCCTCTTCTTCATAGATCCATCAGGCTTGGCAGATTTCTTGGTGGATCCATGAATATGTCTGTGAACAGGTGGGGCATCAAAAGTTTTAACCACTTCCATCCATGGTTTGTCTACGATCAACACAGATTTTTTTGAAAGATGTCCAACAAACCTACAAACCCACAAATTTCTCTGGTCCAAAACCAGAGAAATTCTCCAAATCAGACAAACCAGAGAAATTCTCTGGATTGAAATCAGAGAAATTCAAACACAAGATTCTAAATTCCAAACCCCAGAAAAAATCACAAAAACTCAGAGAAATTCACTGATCAATTTCCAGAGAAAATTACAAAAACCCAGAAAAATTTTAAAAAAGATACTCAAAAAATGGACAACTTTAAGAAATATGTTCTGTAGAAAGGTAGGGTATTGGGGTATTGGGGGAAACTCACCTTATCAAGGATAATCTCATTCTACTCCTGTAGCATATCAAGCTACAATTCAAATAGATGTCAACTTGATATGATTTCAGGACTACATTTCAAACGTAGCACAGCAGTAACTTCTCTACATGAGTATTATTTAAACAGACTAAAGATGAATAAAGATCAGCTATGACCCATAAATGGCTTCCAACACTATTTCAGAGGTTAGATGCCGCGCACGTCGCCACAATCTCTAGAAGTTTCAGCGATTTCTTTGGTCCTGCGTCGGCTTTGATTGACCGTTGACGACGATGACTAGGTATGACCTGTGATGAAGTATGGTTCTGGGATCTCTGACCCACTTAGGTGGGACAGTGCACTGCTCCGGCTCCATCGGGGTATCATCAGAACCGTCGATCAAAGCCGACGCAGGACCAAAGAAATCTACAACCCAGGCGTTGATGATGAGGAAGAAGGCTCGAGAATCCGTCGAAGGCTTTCTTCAGGTAAGGAATATGGTCGAAGGTCCAAAAACTGTTTCAGATCGAGGTTGATAGGTTGTTTCGGGTAGAGAAATGTTTAGGGACCTCACACATCAAAAAATAATTTTGTGGATCTCTTCCATTACGAAAAGTGGGAGAGGGACCCTAGACCGATTTTCCCATCAATTAATACATGTTGCACCACCGCCCAAAGGTTAGATATTTTTCACACAATTTAAAGTACTTTTATATATTTATGAACATTTTTTACATGTTTATCAAGACTAATATGACTTTTTTCAGTTACATTTTTTTAATTAGTTTTTCAATTTTAGTGAAAATTTTCAAGCAATTTACTGTTTTAATTTCAAGTGACTAACCACAAAAGTAACCAGAGTATTTTTTTTATTATTATCTTTAGTGATTTTTGTTTTTAAATTTTTCTATATTAGGCAGACTTGAAAAGTAAAATTTTTCAATAAAAATTAAAAAAAAAAATTAGAAACTCTGGAAAAAAAAAATGTGATTTTTGTAGGTGGATCTTAGACTCAGCTTACAGGTTCATTTGGCCAATGTTAAGAAAGTAAAAAATATACCCAACAAATTAATTTCTTAGCTAACTATAAAAAATGACAAGTGATTATCTATGTACAAATGCAGCCGATATTATTTTCCATTAGTTATGCTAGGTGGTTGGTAACTCGGATCCTCTAACATCACCATCACGACAAAAATATAATATCATAATCTAAAATAATTATTATATAAATTTTATAATTTTTTTTATTCATGATACTACATGCTATAATCATTTTTTAAAATTTTAAAAATATATATTAAAATAATGTGACAATTTATCACATTAGTTTTAGTAAATAAAAAATTATAAACAAATAACAAAACTTTATGATGATACAGTTTGTTTTTGTGGACAGATCAGACTTGTCCAAGCTCCACAAGCCCACGTAGAAATGGTCTAGCCCGCCGAGTCACCTGCAAACAAGTTCAACGGGGAACGGGGTAGTCCCCCAGTGAACCCTCTAACGAGCAAGTTAGAAATAGGAGTAGAATGTAGAGAGAGAGATTGGAGATAAAAAAGTTTAACCTTCTCCTTGTCTTCAATGTTTGCTTATATCATTTGGTAATCATTTCGCTGTCTCTTCCGACCTGCCCTCCTCGCCGAAAGTCTATGCTGTAGCTTACCTTGTTTAGGGTAAGGGGGTCCTGTTCTGGCGGGGAGGTGTTGTCGTAATAAATGCTGTGATGGGCCGCATTAATGGTGATGTGCAGTGGCAATAACTTTGCAGATTTTTGTCTGCTGATGTGACTCGTCCTTCACCTGCCACATGTCTGAATGTCATTGGTTCTTTATGCCATGTTGGATTCCAGCTGTTCTGGACTTCATCGGCTGGGTTATGTAATGGGCTCCGATTGATGGGCTTGGGTTGTTTGTAGTGGTTCATGGCCTTTGTGGGCCTGTCCATGTTAGTAGTCCCCCATTCCCGAGTGCAGCTTCAGTCCAACGAAGGGAATATTTATGAGGAAGATAAGTTCGACCGGGAAGGGCGGCCGAGTTGGTGGACCGAGCGTGAGATGGTCCGACCGTGAAAGGGGAACCGAGCGGGAGGGCCGACCATGAGGTGTGCCGACCGCGAGGGGAGCCGAGTGGAAAGGCCGACCGTGGGGAGGGCTGATTGCGCGAAGGCCGAGCGGAAAGGAAAGCCGTGAGGAGGGCTGACCGCGCGAAGGCCGAGTGGAAGGGCCGACCGTGAGGAGGGGCGACCGTGCGCTAAGGCCGGGCGGAAAGGAAAACCGTGAGGAGGGCTGACCGCGCGAAGGCCGAGTAGAAGGGCATGGGGCTCAAGAGGCGGCGTGTCAAGTGATGATTGGAAGTGGAAAATACAAGGTAAGGGGAGGGGACAGTGCATCGTGGTCGTACACGTGGCAATATCTTGGGGAGAGAGGTTAGGCGTTGGAGCAGAAATGGAGCGATAGGTCATTATGGGTGTTGAAAAGAAAGTTTTGGCGGATGATTTGAAAAGTTTTCAAACTGGCGAAAATTAATTGGGATCCTTGGAATACAGGCAAACCGTGGGCTTTTGACATCATTCGATTCACCTACTTGTTTACGAAAACTCAAAACATCCCAAGTGTTAATTCCTTCGTTGCTCACAATACACCTCTGCAACACTTTTTAAATTTCCTTGCATCTGCGTCAGAAGCGATTCGCAAACATACCATAGAAATGGCCCAAGAAGAAGCTGTGAATGTGAGGGTGGACCCACTTGGTGATAATGATGCAGTGGAGCTAGCGGCGCAGTATAGGATAGAGAGGGTGGGGGAGTCGGTGGTACGATCCCATGGTTCCACCATGATAGCAGCTCCAAAGCCAATCAACCAGGCGGAACCAGATCATTAGCACACGAAGGCTGACAAATCCACGATTACTGCAGCGGAGTTGGAGGCTATCCGCGAAAAATACCAGATCCCTGTGGAAGTAGAGTTATTACTACCGACATCAACGGAAAGGCCGTCTGACGCTAGGCCAGGGGAGTTTTCCCTTTATGAGGAAGCTCTGAAGGGAGGACTGAGGTTGCCACTGCCGCAAGTGGTGGTGGATGTGCTCAACCGTCTGAAGGTAGCACCGGGACAACTAATGCCCAATGCATGGAAGATCTTGCTGGCCTGTGCAAGTGCGTGGCTGAAGGCGAATGGATGGGAGGCCATGACAGTAGACGAATTCTTTGCATGTTATAAGGCCTCAGGGTAGCAAGAGACGTGGGTCACTCTGCAGGCAGCAGCGGGGAAAGGGTTGGTGGCGGGGCTGCCGTCGTCGATCAAGGGGTGGCGACCACGATGGTTCTACGTGTCTGCCAATGGGGGGTTTAGAGTTCGTACCATTTGGAAAGTACCCATCAGGTCTGTGGAGCCAAAACTGGGAGCAGCCGCAGAGGGGAGGGTGAAGAGGGTAAAGGAGTAGAGGGAGAAAGAAGGGGCCAAATGGGACGAGCTCGTTCAGCCGTCTGCATTGTTTGAGGCAGGGTTGGGTCCAAAGCCAAGTAATGGGGACCTCGACCGAGCGGAGTTGGAGGCGAGGAGAAGGGCTCAAGAGGCGGAGGATCAGACCATCCTTGCTAAAGCCCAAAAATTCAAAGAGTCCCAGGCCGACCGACCACCAAAACCGGTTTCAAGGGAGAGGATTCAACCGCGCCCCAAACCCTTGGGAGAGAAAAACTTAGGCGAGTTTGTGCCACGGCCGCCCCCAACAGACCTTTTGAAGGAGAGGTCTTGGAAGGAGATGGAGGCGTTGGGCGTGGGGAAGAAGAAGAAGAGGGTGAGGCGGAGTGAGAAAGAGCCTGCCCAGAAGAGGAGGAGGGAGACAAGTGTTAAGGAAACCAGTGCTGCCAAGGGGGCTGAGGGGGGAGAAGTGGAGGAGACCCCAAGAAGGGTAGGTGGCCCAGAAGTTGTGGATGTTGCTTCAGAGGTCATGGAAGTGGTGCCAATGGTGGCGGCAATCGCCGCAGGGGTCGCGAGGGCCGTCTCTGAGGGGCAAGGAGAAAATGGGGCAAGTGACCCTGGCTCAAGAAGGGAAGAGCAGCCCCAGGGGCGACCTACACCCCAAGGAGGGGGAGTCAGTCTGACCACAGCGATCTACCAAGCTCGCGCGGTGGCTGGGCGGCTGGAGGGAGAAGAAGGCCCAGCTAAGGCAGGGGTAGACCGCCTGGTGGGGATCGTAGAAGAGGCAGTCCTGCGCTCGGTATCCAGATTCAACGAGGCTGAATTGCTGAGGGGGTTATGCTCCGCCCAAATGGAGGTAACCACCTTAGCAGGGGCTCTACTGAGGAAAGTCGGGGCCGCCAAACTCAAGGCAGATGAGGCCAAGGCCCAGCTTGCGAAGTTGAAGAAGGAGAGTGCAAGTTGGGAGACTGCCCATGCCGATCTGCAAGCGGTCAGGGTGGAGTTGGAGAACACACGCCGCCAGGTTGTGTCGCTCGAGTTCCAACTGGCTGGCGAACAGAAGAAGTTGGATGAGGCCCAAAGAGCCTGCGCCGTCACGGTCGAGCGACATGAAGAAGCCATGAGCAGTAATGAAGAGCTGGTCAGACAAAAAGATGAGGCAGATGTCAAAATTGGCAATTTGCAGAAGGAACTGGAGGGCGAGCGTGCCAAGGCAGTGGAGGAGAGAGGGAGGCTTCAGAGGGAGTGGAGGCGACGGCGGGGAATGAGAGCCTGAATAAGGAATTGGAGAAGGAAAGGATCTGCTGAATTTCAGACGGCAGTTGATGCCGCGGTCGCCAGCAGCCTGGCTAGGCAAGAATCTGGGGGGACGGGCCCATCGAGGACGACTGCTGGAGGCAGAACTGAAGCAGAAGTTATTGAGAGCTTCCAGCAGTCAGACTTCTATAAGCACGAAATGGCTGAGTACTGGGACAGTGGCTGGAAGATGTTCAAACGTAGAGCTGAAGAGTTGTTCCTAGACTTAGACCTTAGTAGTGTAACAATTGGCGAAGATGATGTGTTCCAAACCCCCCTGGATGAGGGCATTGAAGAAGAAGACCTCATCTCCAGTGAGGAGGAGTAACTGGAGAAGAAGGAGAATGAGACTTTGCACAGATTTTTTTTTTTTTTTTTGCTCGAATTACTGTAATGAACTTATGTACAAAGTTGTGAATAAATAAAATTTCAGTTGTGTTTTGCCTTTGACTGTTTTTGCTTGTGCGTCTGAAATGGATGAAAACTTGTGATAAAAACTTGTGGTAAACTTGTGATAAAAATTGAATTTAGGAATTCCTCAAGACGGAGTGGGATTGAAATTGTAATAAGAACTGAGTGGACTCCTTAATGTAGAGTGAAATTAGACTTGTAATAAAAACTCAATGCAGAGTAAAGTTAAACTTGTAAAAAACTCAATGCAGAGTAAAGGTAGGAACTCCTCAAGGCAGAGTGAAATTTAAAATGTAGTAAAATTACAAGTTTGTGTTTGCCACACTGCTCAAGTAGGTTAGTGGTTTATAGAGAGAGCTAACTTGTGAGGGTTTGATTGAGGATAAAATAACCTGTGACTGACCCTGAAACTGTGGCGCTCGGTCTAGCTAAGACTTGTAAGGCAGGCCGAGTGCTTCATGCTCAGTCTGGCAGAGGCTCTTAGTGCTCGGTTTGGCCGAGGCTTCTGGTGCTCGGTCTGCTTTTGATGCCCAGTCTGGCTGAGGTTTTTGGTGCTCAGTCTGGCTGAGGCTTTTGATGCTCAGGCTGGCTGAGGCTTTTGGTGCTCAGTCTGGCTGAGGCTTTTGATGCTCAGTCTGGCTGAGGTTTTTGATAAGTGCTGCCGATAAAGATGTTATTGAGACAACACGCAGATAGCTGAGATATAAGATGGTTGTCAGGGACAGTGTAGTCCGATCGATCAAAATTTATATTATGTATCAAAAGAAAATACAACAATCTGAGCAATAAAAAAGTAGGAATTTATTGATAGTAGCGCTTCAAGTGTTCAACGTTCCAGGGGTGGGGGAGGCCTCGGCCTTCCATGTCCTGAAGTCGGTAAGTGCCTGGACATGGTCGGGCTGTCACAACGTAAGGTCCCTCCCATTTGGTTGCCAATTTACCCTCAGTCGAATTTTTGGTGGCAAGAGTTGCTTCTCGTAAGACAAAGTCCCCTTCGAGGAACTCCCTTGGTCGGACTTTGCGGTTGTAGTGTGTTCTCATTTTCTATTGGTATGAGGCCAATCTGACAACAGCGATCTCTCTGAGCTCTTCAATTAGGTCCAGGTCCGCTCGGCGGAGCTCTTCGGTTAGTGTTGGATCCGGATGTAAAACCCTGGGAGTAGGCAGACCGATTTCCACCGGAATAACCGCCTCAGCGTCGTATGTTAAGCGAAAAGGGGTTTCCCCAGTAGGAGTCCGAGCTGTAGTTCGGTAAGCCCAGAGTACATTCGGTAGTTCCTCAGCCCAAAGTCCCTTAGCAGCTTCTAGCTTAGTTTTGATGATCTTCAGAAGAGAACGGTTGGTGACCTCAACTTGGCTATTGTCTTGGGGATGACCCGGGGAAGAGAAACATGGCTGAATCTGGAGGTCTGCACAGAACTTCCTGCACTTGGCATTGTCGAATTGTTTGCCGTTGTCGGAGACGATGGCCTGAGGGATGCCAAACCTGCAAACGATCGATTGCCAGATAAACTTGGTTGTGTTCCGCTCGGTGATGGTGGCAAGGGGTTCTGCCTTTACCCACTTAGTGAAATAGTCAATGGTGACAATGGCATATTTGGTCTGGCCTCGGCCGGTGGGTAAAGGACCGACGAGGTCGATCCCTCATTTGGCGAACGGGTAGGGGCTGCAAAGTGTGATCAATTCAGTAGGAGGAGCATGGGGGATATTGGCAAAACGCTGACACTTATCACATTTGAGCACGAAGTCAGCCGCATCTTGATTGAGAGTAGGCCAGAAATATCCAGTGCGAAGTATCTTGTGAGCCAGGGACCTGCCGCCTGAGTGATTGCCGCAAATACCCTCATGAATTTCTTGCATCACATAAGTTGCTTGAGCCGGATTGAGGCACCGCAGGTAGAGGCGTAAAAAACCTCATTTGTACAAAATGCCGCTGATGAGGATGTAATTGGACGACCGGGCCCTGACTTTGACGGCTTGCTGTTGGTCGTCTGGAAGTTCCCCCGTTGTCAGAAATAAAAAGATGTCCGCCGCCCAAGGGATGGGCTCATTTTGGAGGAATTATATTTCGTGTTGGTCGTGGCAAATGGCGGGGTGGGATAGGTATTCGAGGCGGACGCCACGGCTGAGGTCGGACTTGTCTGCGGAGGCCAACTGAGCCATCTCATCTGCCTTAGAGTTTTCCGTCCGAGGAATGTGCTGGATGTGGAAGGTATTGAAGAGGCGAACAAGGGGAAGTGCAATATCCCTGTAAGCCCGCATTGTGTCCTCCTTGGCATCAAATTCTCCCGTGATCTGTCCGACGATAAGCTGGGAGTCGCTGAACACTCGGATGTGGCTGATCCCAATATCCCTGGCCAGGCGAAGGCCTGCAATCAATGCCTCATATTCGGCCTCATTGTTGCTGGCCTCAAACAGGAAGCGGAGAGCACATTTGAAGTAACCACCCTCAGGAGCGGTGAGGATGAGGCCAGCCCCACTGCCTTCCATGCGGGAGGATCTGTCGACGTTGAGAGTCCAAGAATGAGGGTCTTCCGGTTCGATGGGAGCTGGTGGGGGTGGAGAGGTAGTGGTTGGGGTAGGGTTAGTGAATTCCAGGATGAAATCGGCGATAGCCTACCCCTTAATTGCTGTTCGAAGCCGGTAAGAGATGTCAAACTGGCTGAGTTCCACTGACCATTGCATGAGTCGGCCGGAAAGTTCTGGTTGCTGCATGACCTTCTTTAAGGGTTGGTCAGTGAGGACCACTATGGAGTGAGCTTGAAAGTAAGGACAGAGTCGTCTAGAGGCGGTGACCAGGGCCAAGGATAATGTTGTAGGCAGAGGGACAATCGACCACAAGGAAAGTGAGCAACTTGGTGGTCTGCCGTGGGTACTCGTCGATGGTGATGGGGAGATCGATGGAGCCGATGGAAGTCACCCGGTCGCCTGTGAAACCGACCACTGGGGTTTGAAGGGGGGACAGACTTTCCTCCCCAATTTTGAGCTGGCGGAAGCAGTTGAGAAATATGATGTCTGAAGAACTGCCGTTGTCGATAAGAACCCGTCTGACTTTATAATTGGAGAGGAGGGCAGAGATGACAAGAGGGTCATCATGAGGATAACGGATGCCTTTACAGTCGGCGTCCATGAAGGTGATGGACTCTGTCCACTGCTTGGGCTGTTTGGAGGGTCGGTCGATCGTGGCAACTGCTTTGTCTGAGCCTTGCCTTATCTTTCTAAGTTCTGCCCTCTGAGCCGAGCGGGATGGTCCCCCACAAGCAAGGCCACCTGAAATGACTCGGATTTCACCAACTAGCGGAGGGGGATTACCTGGCGGCCGAGGCTGTTGTGGAGGGCGATCATGGCCTTGGTTAGGTTGGGCTGGCTGCCGGGGTGGGGTGCGCCGGCGGTTATTTCGGAGGGGTTCGGTTCTTTGCCTCTGCTGTGGGCGGGTGTTAGTGAACCGACTGAGACGTCCTTGACGTATTAGGGTCTCGACCTGATCCTTGAGGTTGATGCAGTCGTCAGTGTTATGGCCATGGTCCTGGTGGAAACGACAATATTTGGATTAGTTTTTCTGACTGGAAGGGGTTCGTGAAGGTAGGGGCCATTTGAGGGGGTAGTCCCGTTGGATCTAGTTGAGGACTTGTTCCATGGAAGAATTAAGAGGGGTGTATCGCTCGAACCGACCGGGCGGTCGGGCTGGTGCCAACCGGTCAGCACAGGGAGGTCGGTCTGTATAGTGGTGTGTTTGGCTATTATACTGGGTGTTTCTGGGTTTTGAGTCTTTTCTCTTTTCTCTGGTGGTCGGGTTTTTAGCTATTGGATCCTGCCGAGCGGTTAGTGAATCTTCAGCATTCATATACTTTTGGGCTTTAGAGAGTAGGGCTGCCATGGAGGTCGGGGGATTTTTGGAGAAGGAGAAGAGGAAATCGGACGATCGTAGCCCAGCCATGAAAGCAGTGAGGATGACCTTGTCATCGTTTTCCGCTATTTGCAGGGCTTCGGTGTTGAAGCGGGTAACAAAACTGCGGAGCGACACCCCCTCGATCTGACGGATGTTGAGGAGCTGGGTTGTCGAGCGACGTTGGCGCTGGGCTCCAATAAAATGGCTAAGGAAGGAGTCGCTGAGGTGTTGGAAAATGGAGACAGAGTCTGCTGGTAACTGGCTGAACCACAGTCGAGCTGACCCCTTCAGTGTCACGGGGAAAGTCCGACACATGATCTCGTCAGGGAAGGCATGGAGGATCATGAGAGTTCGGTAGGTCTCCAGATGGTCGACTGGGTCCGTCGTACCGTCGAAAGAGTCAATGGTGGGCATCTTGAACTTGGCGGGCAGAGGTTTATCCCGGATGGAGGCAACAAATGGTGAGTTTGCCGTGATAGAGGGTTTATGCTGAATGTTCTGCATGACCCCTTGGAGTTGGAGCTTCATAGCTCGGATTTCAACGTCCCAGAGGGGAATGTTGTCACCATGGTCAGTCAATGGGGCTGGACACTGCTGGCTTCCCCTTTAGAGGCTGGTACCACGACCGATGGGCGTGGGGGTGGAGGTGGTAGATTTATATGTGGAGGAGGAGGTTGCAAGCCTTCCAGGTTGGGTAGATAGGGTTGCGGAACAGTATGGCTCGGGGCTCTTTCTTGGTTGGGTGGAATATCTAGAGGTAGTGGAGGTGGCATCGGAAGGTTTCTCTGGAGTAAAGCATTTATAAGGGTCTGGTTTTGCTCGGCCATGCGGTTAATGTTATTGGTAAGCTCGATAAAATACTGCGGTGGGTTGTTTGGGTTGGGGGGGTCGGTCTGACAGTCGGCAGCATTGTTGTGAGAAGCCATGAATCTAGTCGTGACCATACACTTTGATGGGTAGGAGGAAAAAGTTATTGGGACAGGGTCTCCGGCGACAATGAACACAACTGGCGCACGGATTTTCCCACAGACGGCGCCAACTGATGATACAGTTTGTTCCTGTGGATGGATCGGACTTGTCCAAGCTCCACAAGCCCACGTAGAAATGGTCTAGCCGGCCGAGTCACCTGCAAACAAGTTCAACGGAGAACGGGGTAGTCCCCCAGTGAACCCTCCGACGAGCAAGTTAGAAATAGGAGTAGAATGTAGAGAGAGAGAGATTGGAGATAAAAAAGCTTAACCTTCTCATTGTCTTCAACGTTTGCTTATATCCTTTGGTAATCATTTCGCTGTCTCTTCCGACCTGCCCTCATCGCCGAAAGTCTATGCTGTAGCTTACCTTGTTCAGGGTAAGGGGGTCCTGTTCCGACGGGGAGGTGTTGTCGTAATAAATGCTGTGATGGGCCGCATTAATGGTGATGTGCAGTGGCAATAACTTTGTAGATCTTTGTCTGCTGATGTGGCTCGTCCTTTACCTGCCACATGTCTGAATGCCATTGGTTCTTTATGCCATGTTGGATTCTAGCTGTTCTGGACTTCATCGGCTGGGTTATGTAATGGGCTCCGATTGATGGGCTTGGGTTGTTTGTAATGGTTCATGGCCTTTGTGGGCCTGTCCATGTCACTTTAAAACTTACAATAAAAATCATTACAATAATGAGATAGTTGGAAGGGAGAACATGGATTTGTCTAACCCGTCCAATTCGATGGAACCGACTCAATCCGATTGATTTTGAACAGATGCATTTCTTTTAGCAAATGGATGCAGATGAAATATCTCAAAATTCACAAATACGATTTGGATGGCAAATCAATCATCTCGCACCCGAATGAACTTGATCTGCCCATAGATGAAGTTCAAAACAAACCAAATCAAATCAAACCAAATCAAGCCTTGAATCCTATTAAATGAGATTGATTACATAAATCATTCTTCTTCACTACCTGTAGTAGATGAAGTTTAAAAAAAATATATTAACAAGTAACAACATAGAGATGAAATATTTCAAAATGCACAAATACGATTTGGATGGCAGATCAACCATCTCGCACCCGAATGAACCTGATCTGCCCATAGATGAAGTTCAAAACAAACCAAATCAAATCAAACCAAATCAAGCCTTAAATCCTATTAAATGAGATTGGTTGCATAAATCATTCTTCTCCACTACCTGTAGTAGATGAAGTTTAAAAAATATATATTAACAAGTAACAACATAGAGTAGAAATAATAAAATATATATTTTTATGAAAATGAAAAATAATACCTTAAAAATATACATGTGTGGTGCCATGACCTATTATAGACAAATAATATATATTTTTTCAGATTACTAGTTATTGGAGACTGTAAAAGTTATGAATTATAATTCAAAAAAATGTTTAAAATTTGTAAAGCTAAACCGTCAAATCGATCGCATCCATCCGCCAACTCGCATTCGCCAAATCGGTGGATGACGCTGATTAATTTTTTTCAATCCACCTAATTTTAAACGAATAGTGGATAAAATGCCAACCAACCTAACCCAACCAACAATCTCCCCTTCGTGAAACATGATTCAAGTTAAAGCCCATGTGATCGGGAGTGCCTACGTATCAAATGATGCCCTGTTTGGTTTAGATTTTAGAAATTTGATTTTAATTTTTTTTTAAAAATAAAAAATTATTTATTTGGACAAATTACCTACATCTCTCTTGAGGTTTAGCTATAAATTTTTCTTGAGATTTTAGAAATTACATCATGCTTCTAAGATTTACATTCGCATAACAATTTAACCTTTGCCGTTAACTAAACGTTAAGAATGGTTAGTTGATATCACCAAAATATAAATTGATGGACGATATTGTCTCTGCTGAAATCCCTTTGATAAATCAATAAAATTTACAAATGAATTACGTTAGATAGAAAACAAAATTAAGTTTTTGGAACCATTTTTGATTTGTTGTTTAGAAAAAAATTTCAGAATTTAAAAAAATAAAATAAAAACTAATTTTAAAAAATAAATATGAAAAAATATATTTAATTTGTAAAAATTATTTCTAACTACTCAAAAGATAAAATTATATAAAAATAATAATAATTTTTTATTTTTATTTCTTAACCAAATTAATTTTTATTTAAAAAAAAAATAATTTTCTAAAAATCAAACCAAACATTTTCTAAATTTTTTTTGACAAGTCATTTCTTGTATTTTTAACTTATTTAATTATTTGTTAATTTTATGATATTTTCACTATCTGACAACATATAAGAGTTTTAGAGACCATTTTTTTTTTTTTTGTCTCTAAAAGTGAAAATTTTGTTGCAAAAGACATTTAGAGACTAATTTCTATCGTTGTGAGGATAATCGCTAAAAAATCGCTCTAAAAAGTCAAAAATAAGGCTTTTAGCGATAAAATTTCAAAAATGTCAATAATAAATAGACTTTTAGGGATAAAATAATTTGATCTCAAAATAATTTATTTTTGGATAAATTACAAATACACTCCTTGAGATTTGCTTAAATATAGATTGCTCCCTGTAGTTAAAAAAATTACAAATACCCCCTTATTAGAATTTTTCATTTAATAAAATTAATTAAAAAAATAAAATTCATAATTGCTCTCCTAAACCAAAAACAAATAAATCATAACTTATATGAAAAGGTTCATTAATGATTCATCACACAAATTTTTTGCCTAAATCTTTCCAAATGAGACTCTTACTAATAAGAAACCAGATTTTTACCAGTAAGAAATACGAGCGAAAAATTTGTGTGAATTTAATTCACCTCTCTCTAAACTTTTTCAAGCTTGAAATACAAGTAGTAAGTTAGAGAAGGCACAATACAGGACATGATTTGAGTTTTGGGTATTATATGAATGCAAACAACTAACAAGTAGGGCTTGTGTTGCATGTGTGTGCAGTCCAGTAGGGCTCACTGGCTCTCTCACACCACCATATATCATATATGTGTAAAAATTGGGCAGTTCTAGAATCCCAGACAAAAAGACCCACATCAAGTTTGAATTTACACAATATATCTAAAAATTTCGATAATTTTTTTAATACTATTATGATACAATAGACTTTCTGGTAAAAATTAGCTCATGGCCAGTTGTGAACTCTGCAACTTGAAGCTATCATCCATTTTGTACTATCAAATGCGATTCCCACATGAGAAAAATGTAAACACACACTACACGAGGAGTTATATACATATTATATCATATGCAGGAAAAATTACAAATTTCACAAAAATAATTACTTATACATCAAAAAATTTATAATTTTCATAATTAAAATTTATAAACTTTATCATTATTTTGGAAAAAAAATCCCACTACTCCACTGTTTAGTTATTTCCTCTTATATATACAGAAATTTTATAGAACCAGAAGAAAAGTGTTGGATTTTGACCTAGAATATAATTGTATGGTAAAATTGAATTGATGTTGTGCGGGGTGATTTGGGTATGATTTTTTTTTTTTTACATAATTTTTAGAAAAATAGGGAGATAATGTAACAACGTATAGTAAAAAGCACCATATTATCTTCTCCCTCGGAAACGATCAATCCAACAATCTTATTGATAAAGAGCCACTTATAATTTATTTTATTTTGTGAATTTGAAGATGATTACTTCAAATTTGGGAAAACTATGCGTTTTGGTTTTGTTTTTCTTTTATTAAATGAGCTTTTAACTTATAACCAGATACACCAAAAAGGTTTACAATGCATACGATATTCACCTTGTTATGTGATTTTATGATAAAAAATTAAATAATCTGTTGGTAGAGATTATAATAATTTGTGATTTAAAAGATTATAATAATTTGTGATTTAGAAATAAAGTTATGCATTTTTGTGCTCGATACACATTAAAATTTGTTATTGTTATAAATTTATCATATATCATATATTAGCAGTTGACCGATGCAATGTACGTATTTTTTTTCTTAAAAAAATATTTGATGGTACAATATGTGTTAATTAAAATTAAAATTAAAGTATGATTTTAATTATTTATTTTGATAATATTGACGCTATTATTTTATAAAATTATTACTTGAATACTTATATATATTAATTTTAGTTAAATTATTTTTGTATTTTAATAATTTTAGTTCTATCGTATTATAAAAGTGTAATTATTATATAATAATTTTGTATGATATATATTAAATTATAAAATAGTAAAATAAATACTTATTTTGATATTAAAAATAATAGTTAAATTAGAAGAAGAATTAGTAACATAAAATTAAAGTAATTCTAACTATTTAATTTTCTTTCATATTCATTTGGAAAATAAAAATATGTAAAAATAGAAATTATATAAAATTTATTAAAAAAATTAAATATAAATATGTTTTAGTTGAATTATCTTATAATGATTTTATATGATATATATATATATATATTATTAAAGATTGTAAAATAAGCCCTCTTAATTAAATTAAAATATCAACTATATAAAAGAAAATTCAACAAGGACTAATTAAGAAACAACCACATAACAATATTTAAACCCAAAAAGAAAAATAGCGAAAGCATTCAAACGATAGATACATTTTAGTGTGTGAAATGATTAATCATTTGTAATATGATGTCAAAACATAAAATAACTTACTATTCAACAATTGAAAAAGTAACTCAAGCAGTAAATTCAAACTTTAGAGATTCTTCGAGAGTATCATTGTTGTGCATATTTTTTCTTTTGTAAATTGTGATTATATAAAATAATGTAGGAAATAAAGCATAATTTCATATATAGAATCACTATAAAATTTAAACGACAAATTCATAATGTAAAATTGGTATTGGGTATAAAATAATGCATGGAAAAATATGAAGAAAACAAAAAAAGCACTTTAGCATTAAAAAAAAAAAAAATCCTAATACTTTTGAAAGAATTAAGAAGAAAAGCATGAAATGCAAAATTGGTATTAGGTTTGTGGATTAGCTCAATTTACGATGAAAAATATATAGAAAATAAATATTTGTCAAATAAAATCCATATAAAATAGGTAAAGTTAGAATAATTTAAATTAAGTTCGGGTTTGTGTAAAACTATATATATAATTAAGAAAATACATGCTGACATAACTCTCTTAGAAAAAAATAAGTCCTTATAATGTGCTACCTAAGCAGGAAAAAAATACTACTTTTAATAATATATATATATATATATGAATAAATTATTTTAAAATAATGAAAATCTAAAATAACATTAATTACATTAAAAAGTTATATATTTCATTAATTAAATATCAAGATATCATTCACATAATTACATTCTAAAAAATATAAAATAATTATAGAATATTGTAATAGATAAGATGTATTATTTTTATAAATATTTCAAAATATATTTAAAATGCGTAAACATTGTTATGATAAAGGGAATCATCATATAAAAGTGCTCATATGGTTTAAGAAATGTTATCGAAGTGTCGGCAAAATATTTGATATTATGAATTTATTATTTTTTTTTAAAAATTATGACAAGTTGAAAAAGTTTCAAAGAAGTTTTTAGAGAATCTGGCTCCTTTTCGGTCTGTCATCGAACTGGAGCGTACTATTAGGCTGTTGTGCGCCCTAATTTGGGTTCATTTCGATAATTCAAATCGTTGAATGTGTAGAGTCCATCAAGTAAATCATCCTTGCAAAAAATCACATTGAACAGATATCGATAACCACTTGATCATATCACATTACTGTCACAATTTATTTTAAAAATCATACTTTCTATTGATAGAAATGTGAACTAATGAAATATCTATCGATATCCGATCAACGTAATTTTTTATAAGAAAGGATAACGTACTTGACGGGATTTACATATTGAACGATTTAGATTATTGGGATAAACCTAAATCAGAGCTTACCATGACCCAACAACACCCTCTAATCCGATAGAAAACTGCAGATAAGCCAATACACTCTTTAAATTATTAATTTTTTTAGAACTGTTTTTTTCCCCCTCTCCTTTGAGGCAAGGCAACCAATAACGTAACTAGAGATGGTTGAAGGGAAAAAAAAAAATATCAATTAATCAATAGTTATGAAAAAGGACGTATCAATAAATTTCTATTTTAAATGTAAAAATATTGAAGAAAAAAATTGAAATTGAATATATTCGTAAATCTCTATTTTAAATTTGAAAAATAGTGATGAAAACTTTTGATATTCAAATTAATATAATAACTAGACCGTATGTAATAATTTCAAACATTAAAATGGAGACATTCATTTCAATTATATAATAAACAAAATCTTTTCTATCTTTTCAATTATATAATATTTTCATAGCAGCTTTTCTATCTTTTTTATCACAAAATTAGATATAATCACACACAGGTGATTCAACCATTAGTCTATTAGACTATCATCTAAAGCCTACAAGAAGATTTTTAGAAAAAAAATCTTATTATTGAAGGCCCAAACTTTTCAAAAGTTGACAGAAGACACTCATTCCAATTATATAATAAACATAATCTTAATCTTTTCATAGCAACTTTTTTATCTTTTTATCACCGAATTAGATATAATCCTCTTGTACAGAGGTGATTCAATCATTAATTTATTTAGGCTATCATCTAAGGCATATAAGAAAATTTAAAAAAACTCTTATTATTGAAGACCTAAACTTTGCAAAAGTTTAACTAAATAAGATCTCATTTTGATAATTAATTTAAAATTTTCAAAAATCTTTAATCCCCTACATGTGAAATCAAAAACAGCACATTTTATACATCCCACCTCATGTAAATTAATTATATCTAATTTTATAATCAAATTCCATCCATTTAAAAAAATAGGGTAAACTATCACTATGTCCTAATAGTTGGACTTAATTCTCATCAAGTCCTATTAAAAATCAGTCTTGATAAAATAGTCACTAAAAATATATATTTTTTTTGACGATTTTTTACATGTTGATAAAAATTGACAATTAGTGACTTTTTGTCATGATTTTTATAAATTGTCGCTAAAACTTACAATTAGGCCTCGTTTGGGAACCCTCTATTTTAGCTAAAAAGCCAAAAAGTTACTAAATTAGCCAAAAAGCCAACAATCCATACCAAAAAGTCAAAGATTCTCTTTTTTCTCTACTTTTTGCACATCTTTTCGTAAAAAGTCAAAAAGTCATCCCAAACATACTAGTTTTTTTTAGCTCATATTTTAACCAAATAGCCAAAAAGTTACTAAATTAACCTGTTCTTTGTGATGAATTTTTTAAATTGTCGCTAAAGTTGTGAATTAGTGATACTTTTTTGTGACAATTTTTTTAAACTGTTGCTAAAACTTATAATTAGTGACATTTTTTTAAACTGTTGCTAAAATTTATAATTAGTGATATTTTTTATGACAATTTTCATATTGTCGCTAAAAATTAACAATTAATGACATTTTATAATAATATTTAATGAAAAATATTATTAAATATCATAAGACTTATTAAATAATAAATTTATTTATTAAGACCTACATATAACTCTTTTTAAAATTCTTCTTTATAATAATTCATATGCTAGGCTGTCGGTCACAAATTACGTGGGACAAACTTGCCTAGTGTCAACCTCTTACTTTAAAATATATATATACAAAAATAAATAAATAAATAAAATATAAAAAGACAAAGAAAAAAACAACTTTTTTTTGGGTAATCACTATAAACTCATAAACCACTCGGTTGGCACTTAATTTATTATTATTAATATGTCAAAAACAAATGTTTTACTCTTTGGAATGATTAGCTTTTTTGCTTTTTATTTTACTTCAATTTTGAGTGCGTGTTAGGTAAAAGCTCATATCTCTCTCTCTCTCTCTCTCTCTCTCTCTCTCTCGCACACACACAAACAAACACACTTGCCCTGGATCCAACCCAGCAACAAAACTTTTTGTCTTTTTGTTTTTTTAACTTTTTCTTTATTTTTACTTTTTAAAGATTAAGGGATTATTTGGGATGATATAAATAAGTGTATTTTTTGACTTTTTATGAAATATGAATTGGGTTTGGGTTAAATTTGAAATAATGTGTTAAAGAGATGATATAACTTAAATAAAATAATATGACTTAAATAAGATAATAACTTTTTTATTTTTTTCAAACATGCCAAATCAATCCTAAAACAACTTTAAAAAGGTAGTCAGCAATACATGTCTAATGTAACGGTGCTAAATAATAAAGAATGGTGTCAGCTGAAGCTGATCCTTTTAATTAATCAAAAAAGTTAATTGCAAATTAATTTTAATATTAGTTTTTTGATAATTGTTTGTATGTGCTCATTAGTCATTTGTACCATACTCTCACCATTTCTCCTACAAATTTTATAATTTCACACAAAATTGTAGAATAATGATATTCACAAGTCATTTTAAGTCTCTTACACTTTCATTCACTCTTTCTTTCTTTATTTTCATTTTTTATAAATAAATAAAAAAAAAAAGAGGTTATCTTTAGGGTTGTTTGGGATGACCTAAATAAATATACTTTTGTTTTTTTATAAAAAGATGTATAGAAAAGTAAAGAGATGATATAATAAAAAAAGATAAAAAAATAAAAATATATTTTTATTTAGAATAGCTAAACTTGACCTTACTATCTCACAAAGGGTGTATGAGGGGGTTTAAGAAAAGTATGATTACTATCAATTATTTTAAGGACCTTGCTACATCCCCCTAAAAATACCTTTCCTAATCCTCCTAATTTTCATATCAAGTAAAAAAAACAAAGAAAAAAGAAACAATTACCCAAATTAAAAATTAAGAGGATTAGGACGGGTGTTTTTAGGATTCCAAATTATTTTTCTTATTTTTAAAGTGTGGAGACGTACTTTTAAGTAGCGTCACGTAAAAATCAACTATACGCTATGATTTTGGAGCAAGGTACACGTGTATGATATGAATGACCTAGGTTATAGCAATTGTCCTTTAATGGCAGGACATTCCGGTATAACTGTCAAACTTCTAAAGGTTGAAGTGCATATGCTTTACTAATTAGAGTTATAATTTTTAGTATTTGTACCATTGAGTGGTTGTTGGGAAAGCTGATTATTTTAGTTTTAGCTATTTTAGATGGAGACGTAAATTTTGTTTGGTTGAATAATGTTATAGGTTTTGTTTGAAAATGTGCTTGGATATGACTTTGTTTTTTGAATGTTGTGAATGTTCACATTGCACATATTATTGGTTGTATCATTATGGAAAAATGTTTGCAAGATGTTTATTGTCATTATATGTGTTAGTGTGAATTTGGACTTGTCTAATCTATAATGATGTGTAATGATAGTAATAAAGTGTTCGATTTGGGATCAGTAGTATAAAATATGGACGTAACTATTTTTTTTCATGATGTGAATGTTCATATATTATTGGTTATTTTATATTTGTGGTATTTCAGTGTATGTATATTTATTGGGTGGGTATTTTAATGAATGTAAACGTTTACATCCATTACGACTAGGTATAGGATTATCCAACCCGTGAAAACCACCAAACTTGAACCACCCGCACCTATTTGGGTGGTTTCGCAGAATTGTTATGGTCGGATGTGGTTTAGGATTTTCTTGTTTTGTGGATTACGGGCGGGTCGCGAGTTTTACCTGTACCCGCACTCACCCGCTCGCATCTGTATACAATTTTATTTAATTAATTAATTAATTAATTTATTATTATCTTTTTAATTTGGACCATTAGATTTTTTTAAAAAGTTTTGTAAATGTGCAACCTTAATCTTCTCTTTTTCACTCACTTTAATATTATCAGACCTGTAGATTCTAACATTATAACATTATAATAATATCATACATTGCTTTGTTTAAAATATTTATTATTCAATTGCAAATTTTTCAATTTTTTGCAAATCTAGTTACGTGAATTTTTTTTTTCTTATGTTAGTTTTCATTTAATTTTCATTCTAATTTTTTATAATCCAGTTTTAATGGAGGACAATGTTAAGTCTCCCACAATCAAAAATATTTAAAAAATGGAAAAAAAAAAAGCCAAAAAATAAATTTTTAAAAGAAAAAACTCAATCCGCAAACTGTCCGCACATTTGCGAACTCTATCCGCACAAATCGCAACTTGCATTGCGGGCAGTTGCGGGTTCAATTTTCCCAAACCGTAGATATGCAGGTTGGTCCAAACCGTAAACCGAATTGTCAAAAACCGATCCGCTAGCACCCCTAACATCCATTGAAATTATTGTTGTTGTGGATTATTAGATTTTAATATTTTGCATTTAATGATGTGAATTTCAACATTAGAAGCATGTGATGGTTGCATGATGTGCAATATAGACTAATGATTGCATGGTTATTGCATAATATGAATGTTTACATATCACTGATTATTGTATGAGTTTTGCATGATTATTACATGGTGTGATTATTCATATTGTAAGGGGTCATTGTTTATTGTGAATTATCACATTATTAATCAGTGTTACTATTCACATTCAGAAATAATCATACAAGTATAAATAACAATGTGTTATTTTACCAACATGTATTTGTAATGTGAAAGTTTACATTAACATTTATTTATCACAATTCACATTAAACCAATGGTTGTGTGTATACAGGTAAAGCAATCACCAGTAATGTGGATGTTCATAGTGTCTATACTTCGATTGATATGAATGTTCACAGCGTTGTTTTTTTCACGTCGAAGTAAAGTAGACGATTTAGGGTTTTGAAAATGCAAGAGATATTCTTCTTAGAATAAGAGAGAAATTTTTTTCATAGAATAAATGATGGATTTTCTCCATGAAATAAGGGAGAGAGTTTCTCCCTAGAATAATGAAGAAATTTTCTCCATGAGGGACTATTATTTTTTTTTAATTATGTATTGGTTTCAAAATGAAAACATGCCCAAAAAGTTTGAAAGGATGATTTGATCATATTACCTTAAACAGGATCTAATGAAATATTACAAAAGAAAATGGATTAAATGGAACATAATATTTAGAAATAGGATTTTTTGAAAAAATGGCCCAATTAATTATACTTTTTATCCCTGTAATTTGATCCAAATTTCACCTGTTCCTATAATTTCAAATTGAACAATTTAATCCATATTCTTTAAATCTAGTTTCTGTAAAATCAAACTTAAAAGTTTAGGGAAATCGGCTTCAAGTCCCACCGGGTGGCACAACAACCACTCTGAACAGGCGGATTTCAGAGATTCAAAATTGGGAAATTGACTCTATTCATATATATTATGTATAATTGTATCTTATTCACATACATATTCTGTGTTTGGTTCCTGAATTTATTATAGAATTGAACAAACAAACACCGGACCATGTCACTAAAACTCAATGAAAAACATAAGTCAAAAGGATGCTGTACTACTTTCTTCCAAACATTAGTCCAATTCTTTTAGTTCAATGGTAAAATCTTAACCTAATAATTTTAAAATTTTAAATTCAAGTTATAAGATAACTACTTTGTGCACTATAACAAATGTTAAATGTGTACCCAATTTTTTCTCTCCCAAACACATATTAATACTAATTGAGCATTGTTTTTTCATACTTGAAATCTTCATCCACAGTGGGATCCTCAAATAATAGCACTACCCCCAAATAAATATAATTAGATCTATCATTTTCAATCTAACCCTCATAGCAGACTCCACAGCAAGTTGCATTTAAAATGATAAATAAAATAACATTGTATCACAATCAAGCCTATAAACATAAAACATGAAAATTACAAAGGCAAAATATTAACAAAAAGTAAAATTTCACTGAAGAATTCTTCTTTCCGTCAATATTAAAAAAAGTATTGTAATATCTGTTAGCTTTGTACATACAATGCTGGAAAGAAGCGAAAATAGTGTTATCTCAAACTTTCATTCTCTTAGGCGGGCCTTGGTCAATGATTGGATCAACTGGAGGAACTTGAGACTCTGCCGGTTGTTGGGTTTCAGAGCCATTCTCTCCTTCAGCAGTCGGAGGTGGTGCATAGCCTTCCGGAAAAGGTGGTGGTGGAGGGGCGGGTGGTAGCTGCACAAATACACACACATACAAAATAAATAAATAGTGTATACTTATGAACTCTGATTATATAACTTCACAGCTCTTCAGAGAAAAAAATGATCAAATTCCATGAATCCTCAATTTCTGCAACCAAACTCGAAGATTGGTTGCTCTGACTTTAATCAAGCTTGACATCTTAAATGAGTAATGAGCCCTTGCTCTGACATTTTATGCCCTATGTAATATTCATATTAGGGAGGGGAAATTACAACTCAGTGGTATTCTGAGAAAACAATTACCAATTCATGAAAAAGTTTATAATTATAATTATTAATATTTATAAAGTTTACCATTGATTTGTAATTATTTCTTACAAATACCACTGATGTGATATTTCCCCTTTATACTACCACCAAATGTGATTAATTGAAGTGTCTTTTTTGTCTGTGTTACCAAAAATTCAAGTAGCCAAAGGTGAAAAAAACATTGAAAAACAAATTGACGTACCCAAGCAAACCAAAATTTTCCCAACATATATTACATTCTGGCCTCAAACCTAAGGATAATAAAGCTATGATATCAACAAAAATAACAACTCCATCATTGTGGCTACAATTGTGGTTGATCTCAAGGCATCAAAATTCTCCATAACTGCATAATTTCTTGAATAATTTCTTCCTTTTTAATTCTCAGCAATATAAAAGCATGTGAAGAACTTTGTTAAGTTACCTTGCGCTGTACAGAAGCAAGAATAAGATCTATTCGCTTAACTTCCTTGAAGTCAATCGTTTCTTTCCCAACCTTTGATTCAAAGGTAGCACTCTCACTGTCAGCATCTACTGCATTCACAAAATATGTAAAAAAATTAATTGAAGCATTAAGGTCAGTAATGCAGCAAATAAATCCTTTGAACAAGAGAAAGAGAATAGGATATGGGAGGAAATAACTACTTCCATCATTTGCTTAACAAAAATCATGAAAGACTGGTGTTAAGAGAACTCAATATCCAAGAGGTTGACTTGATGGATTTCAAATGAGAATCATATGCGTATAAGCCAAAACTTGCTACGTTGTTCGAAAAGATGATAAAACATAAGTTGTCAAATTTATGCACATAGAAGTGCAGATTAACTATACAACAAATGAATAAGAACTACTCATTTTTGTATTCAAGAAGAGGAATCATAAACATTAATATCACACCAGGCATCATGGTAACTCATTATGGATATTTGAGTGTGTGTGGTTATGCCGGGATGGAGAAGATCAAGATTAGTGAAAAACTCAGCTATCCATGCTTAGGAGATAGATCCACAAGAGCTGATGCACTTGGTTTATAAAACAAATGAATAAGAACTACTCATTTTTGCACTCAAGAACAGGAATCATAGACAAATTAATATCACACCAAGCATCATGGTAAACTCATTATGGGTATTTGAGTTTGTGGTAGTTACGCCAGGATGGAGAAGATCGAGATTAATGAACAAATCAGTTATCCCCGCCTAGGAGATAGATCCGCAGGAGCTGATGCACCTTGGTTTATAAATGAAAGGATGTTACTTCTTAGATACATATCGGTATGATCAATAACACACGATAATCTATTATAAGAGCAAGAACTCCATGAGAGACTGTTGAATATTCAACCATAACTGGCTTACATCAATAACCAGAGTTGTGACCCTCTCTTTTACTCTGCTTATGAATGAACTGATTGGGCATAACAGAAATCTGCCTCATTGCATATTGTGTTAGACGGAGAATATATTTCTAATTGATAACGCCAAAGCATAAAGTTAACCCAAAGGTAAGAACTGTCAAAGATGATTTACACAGAAGGTATTAAGGTTAAGTACAGCTAGTAAAAAGCGCGACACAAGTGAGGGGATTAAATGCCAGAAGATACCTAAAGGAGATCATTTTCTATGTTGGATCACCCATATGAGAGATTGATTTGTGAATGACATCACTTGCAGCAATAGAGCGACACGAATGAAGGGAAATACTTTCAGAAGTAGAAATAACACAGTGATTTGTGGTACAAAATGCTAGCCTTGCCATTATGACACCTTGCATTTCTAGCTCTCTCATTGTTTATGGCCTGCCTTTATCCTCCTAGGCTTCTAGCCATAGGTGGTTGCTAAGGACAACAGGAAAATAAATTGTGTAATAGACCCCAAATAGACCATGTTGCGCTTTGCTCATCCTTAGTTTTTCATCTTAGTTCTCTTTCATGCATTACTAGAAAGGAACTTGTACCAATTGAGAATAGATTATCATGTCATTTCTACATATATAACTTGAACCAGTAATGCTCACTATAACGATTAACTATGACAGTAAGCAGTGATCCAAAAATGTACATACAATATTACAATGGAGCCAAACTACACAAGAAGCAAATTGCAAACTGAAACAGTTAAGACTTTTATTTTTAGAGGAGCTTATTGTGTTTTACTTAGCACCTGCTCAATAAGTCAGTGGCTCAAAGGGGAAAAACACTATGATAAGAAATAAAAGAGACCATAGAATCATTGATGAGAATTATACATGCTATTGAATTTACAAAAATGTTTGACAAAACCAAGTGAACTTGTTTTATAGCTACTGAACACTCATCAGTATCTCTAACTCAGTGTAAAACGAAGCATTCAAATTTCATCAAGACATCCAATGATTTATTAGAGAATTCTTGAGCACCATTTGCAAATGAGGAAATTTGACACTAGTGTGCCGTAGCAGACACATTCTCACGATGGCGGACATCTTAACTGATATATTATAGCCAAATTAAAAGAACTATGTGCAATCCAATTAACCATGCTGAAAAAAGACAAAAGTAGTAATAAGCGTTAGAGGCCTAAAACATAATGCCAAATGTTGAAAAATTTTAAGATCAAACTCAGATGCAAAGGCTGTAGAAAGGAATGACTTTAAAGGCAGTCCAAAGAAGATTATAGCATTTTCTTGGTTTTTTTTCTAAAAAATTTGAAACTTACAAGTTTATTGCAATGCAGGGCAACTGATTACTTCAACTTATTAATACTGTAATCCATGTGCTTGGAAATTTCAGAAGTAAACAATAATGATAATCTTCTTATTATAATCAGGACATAAAATGCTCACATACCAAAACCAATCTTCTCTAGCTTTGAGGCTGCAGTAGTAAAAGCCTTTGAGATATGATACAAAGCTCGCCCCTGTCACATGACAAGATGCAATAGAGATTTACATTCTCAGGAATTTAAAAAAAAAAAAAAAAGGATCTATATATCAATGCTGTCTTATCATCATCCAGTGTCTGTAGTGACAGATGCAGATCCAAGTTGAAGTACAAAGACAAAACTAACTAGAGCTTCTATACACACAGAGAGAGAGAGAGAGAGAGAGAGAGAGAAAAGAGGGACTTACAATTCGAGCAGCAAAAACATTGCAAAGTTGTGGTGCTTGGTATATAGAACCATCCAAGATATAATAAGTTAGCATTGGTGTGACTTTCTCTGGACTATCCCTCTTTTGCTTACGGAAGACAAAGAGGTGAGGCTCCATAACTTCACTCAGCATATATTCTGTGCCTGTCATTTTCCTATCAAATAGAATAATCATATAGAGTTGGCAACATGAATTATCGTTGACTATGAAATGTGACGTCTTTAGTTAATGCACAAAATTTAATTTTTTATTAAAAAATCAATCCACTTCCTTCCTATAACCTAGAATACACGGAAATCCAATCTGCCAATTCCAGAATAAGGCAAATCAGGCAAGTATTTACAATGGTTGCCGATATGAGATTGCACAAATATACAACCTATGTGCGATGCAAATAGCATCACCAATGAGGCGAATCACTTTGAGGGACGAATTACAGCAATGACATCATTGGTGAGAATACGAAATCATGAATGACATCCTGATCTCTAACCCTTTTTTCATCTGGTAGGTTGCTAAAACTATTCATGTGATCATGTGAAAGATTTAGCTGTTACTGAAAAATCTATAATTACATTTCATGTGATCATGTTTCAAACCTTTTTCTTCAAAATTGCACTGTTTACTATAAAGCCATATTAGTTGTATATCACACTTTCACTACTAAATTTAAATTAGCCCTCACACTGGGCACCCTAAAAATGTTTGAGAATTGCCAAAACAGAATTAAGTTTTGAAATTTCAAATTATTTTTAATAAATAAAGAGTAAATTTATTACAAAGAAAGCATCAAGATGCCGCTAACAAAACCAACCTGCGTCACCAAACCTACATCTCCATACATATAAAGAATCAATAAACTCCACAGAAGTAAATAAATCCATTGCGACTCTCCCTGACACCCAACTATTGAATACCACAAAAAACGTATTCTTCAAACGAGGCAACGGAAGCATTATTAACCCTTGAAAAGTCCGACGATTATGCTCCAACCAAACCAACCCCCCCCTCCCCCCCCCACAAAAAAAAAAACTGCTCAGCACCTCCTTCACATTCCCCTGCGGCACCCAATCCAAAAATTGCATACTCTTCATGAATGAATGATTTATCCAAGGGGCATCTTCTACATTTCATTAAAATTATTGTGCAAACTAAGTGACAAAACTAGCTCAAGAATTTGAGTCCAAATTGAGTATTCTAGGTAAAATTGCAATAAAACTTAAATCAAAACAAGCTCAACAAAATTGAAAGTCACAAATTAACAATTCATCACAAAGTCCCCAAACAGAAACCCTAGAGAGAGAGAGAGAGAGAGAGAGAGAGAGAGAGATTGATTGATTACGAGAGGTGAGAGAGGTCGAGAGGGTGAATGGAGCGCATACGGAGCTGTTCGTTGTTGCAAGACCAGTCGTAGAAAGGAGAGAGAGCGAAGTAGTCGAAGACCAGGTTTCGATCGAGAGGGTAAGTGTTGAGCCACAGTTGATCTCTGAAGCATATTCCGGTCATGTCCGTCCCCGGAGGCGGTGGTGCCGCCGGAGCATTCCCTTCAAAGTTTGGATTTCCGGCAGCAGCGTTCGGCGGCACCATCGGCGTCGACGCCATCTTCGTCGGTCTCCCGCTTTAAGGTTCTAACTTCGATGGACTTATTATTCAGGTTTGATCGGACGATCCTGATTTTCTATTTTTCTTTCACAGCTTATATTGCTTATTTGCAGAGCAATTTTTGTTGGGTCCAGAGCGAGTACAACGGTCTGATGCAAAGATCAACGATACTTTGTTCTACACTTAGAAATTTTTATAAGGGATAAAAGGTCAATCATTTTTTTTTTTTTTTGGTTACAGAAAAATCCTTCCTACCCTCCCGTAAGTCCAAGGCAGCGCCCTTACAGAGATCAAGTGCTGATTAAAAAACTTGAGGTCCAACCTCTTAACCAACTGTGCTTCGCTCAGGAGATTGGCCCAAGGGAGAAGAAATTGAACTCATGACTTTGGAGCTTAAACCTCAAACCTTAACCACAATGCGTTAAAAGGTCAATCTTATTAGTAAGAGTAACAACTACAAAAGGTTGTTTTGGAAAGTAAGGCCTTGTTTGGGTACTCCCAAATAATTCAAAAAGTCAAAAAGTTACTCAAAAAGTTAAAAAGTTAACACTATTCACCAAAAGTCAACAATTACGGCTACACAACTCTCAATTCAAATTTTCCTCTAAAAATCAATTTTCACAATTTTTTATTACACATTTTTCCATAAAAAGTCAAAAAGTTAACCCAAACATTCATATTTTCAACCTCAATTTTTTAGTCAAAAAAGACAAAAAGTGCACTTATTTAGTCTTCCCAAACTTGGCCTAAGTTAAAAGGTAATTTTTTGATTTTTTTTGATTTTTTTTAAAATGTGTTAAAAAGTAAAGAGGGAATATGATTTAAAAAGCTAAAAAATTACTTTTAACTTATTTCCCAAAAAAGGCTAAACTCACTCTTATCTTATCAATGCAGCAATTACTCAAATTAATCTTTAATTATACCTCAAATGGACTTTACACTCTATAAATTAATTTTCACCATATAATCACTTATCCAGAAATTCAAGGTGAGCAAGTCTGGGTCATAGCTTTTCTGTATTGCTAATGGTCTTTGTGAACAAAATGTACAACCATCTAAAGCGTGGGAAATTTTGTATGTTTGAACAAAATAAAATAAGAAGTACAAAATTACGCTTTGGTTTAGAATTTATATATAGATATATATATATACATATATATTTAAATTATGATAGAGTGCCCACTTGCCATCATGGTAAAAAGCTGCGTGTTTGCAGCTTGGTTCCAAAAAAGCTATATTGGATAAAAAAAAACTACATATAAAATTATAATTATATCCTTTATACTATTTAGGGTTATATGGGTAAAAATATAAATTTTTTAAATTGGATAGAATAATTTGATCATTTTATTATGATGTGATATTAACCAAAAAAAGTTAAAAACAGTTTTTTACCAACTTTTCAAATCATTTTTCAAAAAGCCAAAAAATTTGATAAAAAATCAAAAATCAACTTTGTACCCGTGTAATTTTAAAAAATAATTACGCACTCAGTAAAATCATATTGAGAGGCCATAAGAAAGGTATGGAACAACTCCAGTTAGGTAGACTTAAGTCGGGTTTGGTTTGAATTGTTACCATAATTATTAAAATATTTATTTAATATATGCTAATTGGACCAATCAAAATTATAGAAAACAAGTGATTGTCTCAATTTAGACATGCTATTTACTTTTCATAAGTTTATATAATTATTTTAATATTACTTAACTTGTATTAAACGTATACAATTTCACAATTGTCAAGTTAAAAAATTCAACAATGATAGATAACTCTAATTTTGGAACTCTAAAGAGAGCTCTAATGATATGGCAAGAAAGAAAAAAAAACAAAAAAAAAAACAAAACAAAAATATAGGTACATATCTCACATCCCATGTGGGCCCACTCTTTGTCACACCATGAACACCACTTTTGTTACAACAACAAAATTTGATGGAAAATCAATGATCCAAACACAGTTTAAATCTATTAAAAAAAAAAAATTTGCAATTAATCCACACATTATGTAAATAATTCAGTAGAAAAAATGTCTGAAAGTTCCAATTAATGGTAATCTAGACAGTTCACAGAGTACAGAAGATAGAGAAAAATGCACTAGTTTAGTTAATACATAGCTTTGGAAGGAACTACATTCATGAAGAATAGTTTCAATGATAGTTACAATATCAGAACATATAGTAACACTAAATTAAAGTTACATTATATGAGAAGGACTTGCATTCAAGCCTTTGGCTGTTTTATTTATTTTTATTTTTTTTCTTCTGTTATATATAAAAGAGATAATACATTAACCTGAATAACCTAGGTGTATTTAAACCTTTGGCCGAGTTTAAAAAAAAAAAGAGACTATTTTTGTAACTAAAACATCTACTCTTCTTTCCAGAGCCTACCTTGCTTGTGGACAGATCATTGAAGATTCAAGATTTCTTTGGCTTGATGTCGACTTGTTAATTTCTGTTGTATCCAAAGTTTTTCCACTGCCTACATGTATTTTCAAAGAGTCCGTTAATTCTCCTACTACACCACTCATGGTCGGCCTTTGATTGGAACTTGTCGGTATGCATGCCATTGCAGTCTCTAAAGCTTTCCAAGCAGAATTAATGTCAAATTCACCTTGTAATCTTGGATCAACAATGTTGCTAATTTCCCCTCTTTCAAGCATGGGCTTAACCCAGTTGACTACATGAATGTTGTCATCGCTTTTTATGATTGCAGGTTTGCCTGTGATCAGTTCTAATAGAACAACACCAAAGCTATAGACGTCACTTTTCTCCGTTAACCTGCTTGTAGAATAGTACCTACACGAAAACATGCAAAGTTAAATGTCTTTACAATCAGGGCCGGCCCTGAGGGCAGGTAAGAGAGGCCTGCGCCTCGGGCTCCCAAATTTGGGCTAAGAATAGGGGCCCCCAAATATTATTTTGTATTTTAGATATATAAAAGAAAGGCTCAAATACTATAGGCCCAATTGAACATGAGGCCCAAAAAAAAAAACAAGACTAGATTTTTATTTTTTTAAAGTATTTGTAATGATTGTTTCCTATCTTAATAAATGGAAGTAAATTTTTATTTATAATTTTAATGATTATATGTGCAAGTAAATTTTTTTGTGGTTACAAACAAATAAAAAAGTTGTAACTTATCGTTTTATCTATAATTTTTATTTATTTTTAATTTAAGACGGCCCTATTTCCAAAGTGTTGCCTTGGGCCCCCTAAATCTCAGGGCCAGCCCTGTTTACAATGTAATACAAAGTTAGAATTAGTTTTTTCTGTGTCATTGTTCCACAACCTAGATGGATGAGATTATTGAGCCTATTTGGTGCAGCTTATTGTAAGTTAAAAGTTGATAATTAAAAAATAGAAGCCAAAAGTACTCCTTCTCCAGTAGTTAATCTGTTATTTTTCTAGTTAATTTAAGTTGTAAACAGGAGTTGTACCAAACAATCTGATGCATACTCTCAAAATTTAACAAAAAAAGAAGAAAAAAAAAAAGAAATATAAAAAAGATGCTATAAGTACCCATATAAGCTTCACCAAACAACCACATTGTATGCTAAGTGCAAGTCAAGTTCGAGACACAATTGCAAGAAATACAGAGTTTGAGGTCACATATTGATATTTCATTGAAGCTGTGGGGAACTGGTGCTATTGTTGAAAATCAGCGAACCAGCACTCCTGAAGCCAGCATTTCTCATTTAAGATTAAAGGTCGCTAAATTGAATGGTTCTCTTGAGTAAATTTTGTCAATACTATTTTGTTAGTTTCACAGGAAACCAATAGGTCTGAAATGAGGCATCAATGTTGCTAATTGTATCATAACATTATGACTTGTATTGTATGCAATGAATGTGGAACTTTTTTATTTGGACAAACGCTACTGGCAGAGTTAGTTTTCCTTTGTGTGCATAGATTTTGGTTTTTCTTCATACCAAAAACAACGTATATCTCTATATATACATATGTGCAAAAATAAAGACTAGATGAACATCAGATCCTTAAGAGCATTTTCAAGGAAGAAAGAATTTACTGACTGGAGACTTGCTCTGGATCAAGATATCCTAAAGTTCCAACAACTGCAGTTGATACATGATCTCCGTCTTCATCGGGAAAGATTCTGGACAATCCAAAATCTGTAACTTTCGCTTGCAAATTTTCATTCACTAAGATGTTGGCAGTCTTGATGTCTCTGTGGATTATGGGTGGTTTGCAACCATCATGCAGATACTCCAATGCTGCAAATTTAGTCTCCACACAAAATTAGTTGACTTCAGTTAAATCACTGAAAAGGAAAATTTTCATCTTGCACAGCTGGTTACTAACCATGTGATGCATCTATTGCTATTTGAAGTCTCTGTTCCCAGGTTAAGACAGCTCTGTTTTTGTCTGCAATTACAAGTCAATAATCTTAACTATTCTGTCATTCTTTACAAAAATAAGATGATCCAGTTCCGTTTTTAATCTTTGAAGGGAAAATTTCCCTCTACTCCCCATGGTATAGGCCATGTGCATATAACCTATGAAGCCATGGACACCTCTCTGGAGGTTGTGAACTGGTGTCCGACACGGACATGCACTAGACACGCTGGATGAAGTGTCCCATTTTTATTTATTTATTTTTCAGTTGGATATGGTGGGAATAAGTTGGAGACGCGCTAGGGACATGCTGGGGGACATGTGATTTCCCAAATTTATTTATTTTATTTTTTTATTGTTTTTCAGTTGAGTAGTATACTCAAGATTGATGAATTTGATGAAAATAATTATTTGATTTAGAATAAATATATAATATTTAAATATGACATAAAATAAGTATAAAAAATTATGGGCTTGTTTGGTTTGTTTTTGAGAGAGTTGTTTTTGAAAAAAATTTAGGAGAGTTGTTTTAGAAATTTTTTTGGTTTGTTTGGTTATATATTTTGAGAGAGAAATTTTTTGTGGGAGTTTGGGATGATCTGATATTTTAGAAGAATTGAGTAGATGTGTGTGAGAGAAAAATTGATTGAGAAGGAAAGAGGAGAGAGAAAATGTGATTGATTGATGTGTAGGAGAGAGAAAATAATTTTGGAAATTTTTTTGAGAAAAACTCAAACCAAACAATTTTTGGAAATTTTTTTCTAAAATTCATCTCCGAAACTCAAACCAAACAAGCCCACATGTTTTGCATGTGTCCCCTACACATCGTAACCTGTGTTTTTTGAAAATTTATATGTCCTTTCATGTCACTTTCTTAGGATATAACCCGCATTTCATTTGAAAATGACCACTTAATCCCCTTGTGAATTAAACTGTATCATGAACTTCTATTAACGGTACTTTTAAAGGCCTAAATACCCTTATATGTATATGTATATATATATATATATATATTTTCTTTTGAACGAAATCCTTTACTTTTTCCCAAGTGATCTAGGTTATGTGCACATAAACCCCTGTTCTTTGGAAATATAGGTGCATGTAATGCACTTCTTGTTAATTTGGATAGAAAATGTTAAGGTGCATTACAAACCATAGAGGATTAAGTGGATCTTTCCAAATGATAGGGATTATGTGCACAGGGCCTATACTACATGACGTAAACTGATTTTTTCCCTTCTTCAAATATATTTACTAGGATGGAGATGATATAACTTTAGATTTCAATATGCACAAAGAAATAGATGGCTACTCCCATTATATAAACATGGCCTATAAGTTGCTTATTAGCTTATTTGAGTTACATTATCTTTCTACTTTTTTACATGTTTTTTTGTAATAAGTGAAAAAGCCAGTTAATAAACCATCCCTAAAACAATCAACTATGCAAATAACTGTATTAATCTTTGTTATCAGAATCTTACAATTCGCAATTCGATTCGCAATTTTTTCAAAATCGATATGAATCTATAGGTGAATCTATTTTGTAAGTGAATCTCTAGTGAATCGCACGATTCACAATTCGATTTACTTTTTACGATTCATGCAATTTTTAAAATTATTATGTCCGACATATTTTCGACTATTTTTTTCTCTATATTTTTAGTGAAAATGACATAGCACAACTTCTAATAGCGTTTAATACCAAAATAACCAACATATATACATAATTTATTGTTATTTTAGTGATTATGGAGTTTTTAATAGGATTCAATCACATTCAGTTAGAACCAACATATTTTTAACCTTTCTTCTTATTGTTTTTTCCCTTTAATAAATCATAATATATCTTCTAAAGATGTTTAAGAGTAAAGTTACACTATGAATTATTTATTACTATTTTATTAAATTGAATATAATTAAATATTACATGTGTGAGGTCAGTTATATCTTTTAAAATGCTTTAGACTTTAAAAATAAAAGATTCTAAATAATTTTTTCTTATTATTTACTCACTGTTACTTAGAAAAGTACGTATACTTTTTGTCCAAATATCAATATCGTTATTAATTATTGTTACTTTGAAATTGATAATTTGTCTATTTGGTTATTATCTTTATTAAGAATGGTTAATAAGAAATATCTTAAAAAGAAAAAAAGTAAGATGGTGATCTTACATAAAAACTTTTGTTAATTTCTTACCTATTAAACTACGTGATTATCATTCAAAATAACATTTTCATTGATTTTAGTCAAAATATTTCATATTCATAAAACATATTTAACATATACATATGTAAATATATGTTTTTAAGTAATTTAGAAAAGTGGCCGAATCTTTACGATTCACAATTCGTTTCGCGATTCGGTACGAGGCCATTTCGATTCACAATACGAATCCCGATTTGACAACTATGATATTAATAAATAAACTGTTTTTAGATTTTTTATTTTTTTGTGCTTTGATTCAAACAGATATAAAATGATTCAAACTCTAAATTGGACAACACAGATAACAATATAAATCCTAAAAGAAGGAAGAAATATTATTTACCCCTGGGCCTGTTTGGTAACGTTTACGTTTTCAGTTTATATTTACAAAAATTTTATAAACTGGTTTTTGTTTATTTTTAGAAAAACATAAACTACAAACACGTTTGGTTTAGACAAAATATTTTAAAAAATTTAAAAATATAAAAAAGAGTGAGAAATAGCAAGTGGTGGCGGGTGGTGGGTGGAGACGAGTGGTGGTGGTGGTAGTGGGTGACAGAGGCGGGTGGTGGGTGGTAGTAGTGGTGGCTGGTGGTGGATGGCGGATGGCGGGTGGAGGTTGGTGGCGGGTGGTGGCGGGTGGTGGTAGTGGGTGGGTGGGTGACGGTGGTAGGTGGTAGCGAGTGGGTGGTGGTGGCGGGTGGCGGGTGGTGGGTGGTGGTGGCAAGTGGGTGGCGGGTGGGTGGTGGGTGATGGTAGTGGTGGTGGTGGGTGGTGGGTGATAGTAATGGTGGTGGTGGGTGGTGGGTAGTGGTGGCGGATGGGTGACAGCTGGCTAGTGGTGGTAGGTGGTGGGTAGTGGTGGCGGATAGGTGATAGCTGGCTAGTGGTGGCAGGTGGTGGATGGTGGTGGCAGGTGGGTGGTGAGTGCTGGTGGCGGGTGGTGGTGGCGGGCGGTGGATGGTAGTGGCGGGTGGTGGGTAGTGGCAGGTGGGTGGGTGGTGGCGGCGAGGGGTGGGTAGTGGCAGGTGGGTGGCAGGTGGGTGGGTGGTGGCGGCGAGGAGTGGTTGGTGGTGGCGAGTGGGTGGCAGGTGGGTGGTGGCTGGTGGGTGACGGTGGTGGTGGGTGGCGGGTGGGTGGTGATGGCGGGTGGGTGGCAGGTGGCTGGTGGTGGCGGGTGGTGGTGGTAGGTGGCTGGTAAGTGCTAGTGGCGGGTGGTGGCGGTGGGCGGTTGATGGTAGTGGCAGGTGGTGGCGGCGGTGGCGAGGGGTGGGTAGTGGTGGCGAGCCGGTGGCAGGTGGGTGGGTGGCGGTAGCAGGTGGTGGGTGGTGAGTGGTGGTGGCAGGTGGTGGTGGGTGGTGGGTGGCGGTAGTGGTAGCGGGTGGTGGGTGGTGAGTGGTGGTGGCAGGTAGTGGTGGTGGCGGAAGACGGTGGTGAAAAATGGTGGCGGGTGGTGGCTAGTGTTGGGTGATAAAAAAAAAAAAACTAAAAACTCAAAACGTAAACTCATTTTTTGTGTTTATATTTTTTGGCCAAATTTATAAACTGAGACCATTGATTTATAAATAAAAAATTTACCAAACAAGTTTTTATTTGAGTTTTTAAAATTTTTGTAAATATAAACAGAAAACAGAAAACAGAAAACGTAAGTGTTACCAAACGACACCTAATAAACATTCTTGTAAGTTCCCATTAGCCATATACTCGTATATAAGAGCATCTCCAACAGTAGTAGGCATTTTACCTATCTAAATATTACTATAAAGTATATATTTTATTTTGCCTATCAATTGTTTTATGTTTTTATTCCAACCATACTCTTTATTTTAGCTATTTATCCAAATACTATTAATTTTATAGAATGACACGTCAACAACAAAGATGGAGAGAAATGATCCTAATGATTGAATACATTTTGCCTAGTGTTGAAGGCTAGCTACATGTAGCTAGTGAATATGAGTTGAGCCAAAATGCCTAATCATATGCCTAGTGCATTGGAATTGAAAAAAGTGAATCACACTAGGCATTTTAACTAACAAGTATTATATGCCTAGTGCATTGGAGATGCTCCGTGTTTGCGCCTTCTTCACAATACCCAATTAGTGGAGCCAAGTTTCTATGAAGAATTGTTGTCAAGAGCTCAGCCTGTAATCCAAAATGAATACCAACCAGAGACAAGTGAGTACTTTCATATAATGTGTAAGAGTAGTAAAATATATAAGGAAAATGATTTGGAGCCTTAAAAACACCCCTCCTAATCCCCTAATTTCCAATTTGGACAACTGTTTCCTTTTTTTTTTTTTTTTTTTTTTACTTGATATGGAAATTAGGGGGATTAGGGGGTGTGTTTTTAGGGGGATGTAGCAAGTCAAGAAGTTTGCCTCAGTCCAGAATTGTTCAGATGCTTGGGTTGATGATCGATAGAGCGTCTTGACAGCTACTTCAGTGCCATCTTCTAAGTAGCCAACATGGACTGTTCCAAATCCTCCTCTCCCGATTACCGTTTCAAAGTTATTTGTAATACTCACAACCTTAGAGTATGAGAATCTTCGATTTTTGGACTTTAATGTCCTGCCAGCTACAAAGATGAATTTTATACTAGTCTTTAGGTACGTGAGAAAATAATTTCTTGAATGAAAACCGAACACCCAAATGAAGAAATATAAAGAGAAAAACAATACCTTTATGTCTTCTTGTCTTTAAGCCCCACCAGATAGCTATTGTACTAAAAAATGATATGGATGAAACAACAGATGCAACTATTGCAACAGTGAGCTGATTCTTCTTCTTATTCCGCTGATTCTTTTTCGTCGTTGTCAGTTCACAGGAGACTGACCAACAGAGATTGGGATTTCCATCCATACTACAATAAATTAGTTAAATTAGATAGTTTCTGGTTCAGTCCACAGTGGCTCATGTGGGATCTTTTTCCTTTTTCTTTTTCTTTTTCTTTTTTTAAATTTTTTTTTTACGTGCATTTGGTTATCATCTCAACTGTCTTAAAGTTAAAGATGAAAAGCTATTGTCATATGATTTGTGGAAATTGGTTTCTCTCAACTTAACCACTCTGGCTCGTTGCCTGATTCAAAGTCTGTAGAATTTCCTGATACTAAGTTTTGGCATCTAACTAAATTCTTGGTTTCTTCGATTCGGTTATATTTGTAGCATCCTCTTTCATTAATGAATATTTCAAAGCATTCTTAATAAAACAAAAATAAGAAACAAGTTGCACCTTAATATCAGTGATGATTTCTTGAGCAAAGCCTTGGGAACAGAACCTGTGAGATTGTTGTTTGCTAAATTCCTGAAAATTAAGAGAAAAAAAAAAAAAAGAAAAAAGAAAAAAAGAAAGATTATGTTACATATATTTTCTCTGCTTACAAAATTAAACTTGAAAAATGAAATTCCATCACTCACAAAATCTTCAAAGCAGGCAGTTATGCTAGAAATTCAGGCACTGGTCCAGTTAGGCTATTGTTTGATAAATCCCTGCAAACAAAAGAGCTATACTGCTGGTTACCAGTATCGTGCAAGGGAATCCTTCCAACATAATATTTTTATTCCTGTTAAAAGATCCGACATCTAATCACATGCAAAGAACTTCATCACCCATTTTGGGAATTCCATAACTTTTCTTCATGTTGTCTCCAAAACTAGAACAGGCAATTTAAATGCTTGATTGTTGTAGCCCTGCATTGGTGAAGAAGAAGAAAATACTTACAAATGCAGTACTGATTTGAGGCTAGACAGAGCCGGAGCTATTGCCCCAGTCAAACCGCTTGAGGAAAGGTTCCTGCTTCAAAGATGTCTAACTTCATTTAGAGATTGTTTATAACCAGTGTCAATATATAGCGTCATTCACATCATGTTAATAAATTTTGGTTGGACACTCGCAGCAACGTAATTTGAGGTGAATTGTTACCGATGTAGCTGCAATTTACACCATACCATGATAAATTCATGGGGAAGCATGGATCTCCTTGCCAATTTTTCTTCACTCCATATGTTAATGAGATATTCACCATGGCATCAACTAATATTTTGAAGGTAAAGAGAGGATGAAACAACTATCTTTAGACTTCAAAGAAGAAAAGAAGAAAAGCAAAATAGAGGAGAATACTTAACATGGTGTTGCAAAGGGAGTGTTGATTATTTTACAACCACATACCAAATTACTTCCAAATCTCAAAATGAAAAGAAGACGAGTCTGTAAGTTTATGTTTTCACTAAAATAGCTAAATATAGAATTAAAGAGTACCATCTTCTGGGTCTGTAGGTGATTGTTGGAGCTGTTTTTCCACGTAAATCTCCATGGCATTGAGGATAGGCGGATTTGACATCTTACAATAGTGATCCATAGTTCATCTCCACTTTCAGGTTTTTCTTGGGTAATAGTAGTTGTCTTTAGGTAACTAGGAACTACAGATTCTACCCAGGGGACATGGTTCAGTAAGATGTCAAATTCCCTTACCTCATTATCCCGGAGTTCCTCTAGTTCACAGAAGTGGAAGTAGACATAGAGTTTAATGGTAGGTCCACCACCATGATCGAAGTAGCATGCTAAGGGTTGGGTAACATTCAATGGCTTAACAGCAGTGCTCATAATTTCTCTTGGCAGTTTATAGTCATTGCAGTTCTGGGAGTCAGTTGGGAAAATTGTAGTGATAATCTGCGAATCAAGGATGCTGTAGGTAGTCCAAAGGCAACCAAGCTCATCATTGTACCTGAAAGATTTTTGAATGTAAGAAACTGAGTTAATACTACTCCTCACTGTACCTAATATATCAGATTTTTTAAGGAAACAAACATGTGTTAGTCTTTACCGACAGACATTAATAGTTCTGTAGAACAACATATTGGAAAATGCTATACAAAACTGGATTTCTTACTGGATTTTTTCACCCCTAGACCCAAAATAATGGGTCCCCACATGTTTTTATTAATGTGAGCCCTACTACCTGTGTCAAGTAGTAAGAAAACCTAGAAGAAATCCATTTATGTATAGCATTACTCGAATATTTTGTCATCTACCGTCACTTACCCAATTAGCTTACCATCTGCTCCATATGCACCCAGAGCTTTCCGCTCATAAAGTAGCATGCAACCAGACTGTGACTTGTAAATTGAATAGTCCAAATGTCTTAGCTCTAGTGTGGATATGAAAGGAGTTCCGGCACCTGTGTTTACGAGACAGACATGTATATAATTTGTTGGGGTCATGTACATGATCTCCTTTATGAGGTATTGAGATGCATTTAACCACCAGATACTGTCCCAAAGATTAGCACCAATGTACAGATCAAAATTTGGTACGCTATTCTTTCTATCATAGTTTCCATACAAGAACCAAGCTCTGATCAAATAGTTACTGTTTTTGCCTTGTTCAGGTCTCAAGGTGTAACAGTTCCTGATCCCATGAGGAAAGCTTTTGACATTGACAAGCCGCTGATCAAGATTATCTGTTTTGTACTTAGATGATATGTTACCATTTATACCACTGTTCACAAATTGTGCATCAGAACTGTAATATATGCTCATGATACCTTTCACAATGCAACAACAGGAAGAGAAAAAAAGGTTGTTAGCAACTTACTCAGCAGCTAAAATTTTTGCAATTATATTTTTGATGAATTTTGGCATTTAATATGTCTCTGAAGCATAATAGTTGGATTAACATTTAACAAAACATCTCAAAAAAATCCAGCCAAGGAACACACATACACGTATATATATTGTCAAATAGGAAGATTGTTGGGTTTGTGAAAATTGAGTTAAAATTAGGTTTGTGGAAATTGAGTTAAAATTCATTAATTTAAGAAATAGTTTACCCTGCAAATTGTATTAAAAAAAAAAATTTAAACAAAAGAGAGTCTTTTTTAGCTGAGGAGATACTAATTTTTTACAAGTGTTTGTCAGTAATTGAATTATCAATCTCTCTTTCTATTTCCAATACCACACGCGATCTTTCATACTAACTAAAAGCAAGTTAAAGATGCTTGGTACACTTTAATTTCTTCCTGTCAAACAATTCATTTAGTTTTAGCTACCAAACCGCAGAGTAGAGCAATAAAACCCCAACATCACCATCACTAAAGAATCTCGTCTAGTTACGCACATTCTCAAACATAAGATGAGATGACCACAACAGAAACCCAAGTGACAAACACACACACATGAAAACGGTCAAGTTAGGCACATTCTAAAAAAAAAAAACAAAACAAAACACGATCACTAAAGAAATCCAAATCAGAAACACATACACACAGGGGCGGAGCCAGGGTTCGATCACTTTTTTTGGGGGGGGGGGGGGGAGCAAGGAGCATAGAGTTTAGTTAGACCTATTTTATATGTAATAAATTTTGAATCAAATTTGGTAAATTAATATAAAATTTAATAGGGCTATATATATTACTTAAATGTTTTATCAAAAAAATTTACTTTCATGTAATTTCTCATGTGGCATGATGGATTCTATCATATGCCTCACATATACACAAACATTTATTGTGTAAAATACACATAGAAAATAAAATAAAAAATTAAAATAAATGTGGTGATAAATAGCATGTGGCTGGAAATTTAAAGAAGTAATAATTAAAATTTATCTTGAATTTCATCCCAAAATTGTACGTGCGATGTAAATTTAAAGTTAGTGAGATGTGAGTCACGCTTACAATGAATATAAACCATTATTTTTTTTCTAAATTTTTTTTTGAGTTTGTAACATTGCTAAACTAATTAAAATGCAATAAATGAATTGTATTATAAAAAAGGTTTAAAGTTGCTCCAAAAGTACATGGAAAAGGAAAACAAGTTGTTTAATAAACTTCTTTAAGAGTACAGGGTACCTACGAAATACAAAACGAAAAGTAAGATAAAATAGAAGGTTAAGATCTTTTGGGCTTCACATAGAGACAAGGAATGGATGGCCAAAATAAATTTGGCGGGGCCATTACTGCAGTGCCATGAAAATATATAGAAGATGCCTAGTATATACAGTCTATTCTCAAAAGCTCGCAGGGGCAGGACACCGCGCCCCCCCCCCCCTGCATACACACTGCCACACCAACAAGAACACACACGAAAACAGCCTAGTCTTTTTTTTTTTTTTTGAACACAAGAAAGTTAGAACAGAACAGCACCAAAAGAGACAAGCTAAGAGGCATTAAGCAAGAACTCCAAGGGAGCTGGGGGTTGGCCAACCCAGTTAAGAGGGAGACGTCCATGGAGGGAGGCTTGGGCCACCCAATGTGCAGCTTTGTTGGCTGTTCGAGGACTCCAATGAAAGGAGAAGTGCCCCTGAGTCGCCAATCTCTTGATGTCCTTGAATATAGCTCCACACTCCCACGGCGGGGCGTCTTCGGAAACACACAAGCTGATAACTTCTTTGTTGTCCCCTTCGATCTCGACCGAGTTAAGGTTACAAGCCACCGCTAATTGACATGCACACCTACAGGCTAAAGCTTCGCCTTGCAACGAGGAACTCACCCTCCAGCTGTGCGTATGTCCATCAATCAATTGACCCCTGTCATCTCGAAGAAGAACCGCAGTTGAAGCCCACTGAGAACCCTTTTTGATAGCCACATCACAATTAATTTTAAAGGACCCGGTGCTGGGGGCTTGCCATTCGGCCACCCGTGGAAGACAATCCAGCAAATTTCGATGTGGCCTCACAGCCCCAGAAGCAGTGGCTGAGTCGAACTCCTCCTTCGCCACTCGAGCTCGATATAACGTCGAGGAGGGCTCTATAGGATGATGGTTGAAAACCAAGTTGTTCCGGTCTTTCCAAATATACCACCCAATCCATACAACAAAGACAAGAAGATTTTCCCACTCATGAACAGAATGAAGTTGCTCTAACAGATTACAACACCAACGAAGAACCGAGCAGCTAGGACCATCAACAATAGGGAACCTGAGATCACAACCGAACCAAACAGCTCGGACCCAGTCGCAACCAAAAAGAAGATGTTCAATAGTTTCTGGAAACTCTTGGCAAATCGGGCAAAGATTCAAAGGAGCACAACGCCTCCGATACAGATTTTCTTTAGTAGCGAGCCCATTGTTGCACACCCGCCACCAAAAATGTTTGAGTTTGGGAGGAACCTTTAAAGCCCACAGCAACTTCCAAAATTTTTTAGGAGGCTGGAAAGAGGTAGAAGGAGGGGAAGAATTGCCCCTGCTCACTTGAGTCAAAGCTGTGGAATAACCCGATCGCACCGAATACTCACCTTTGGACTCAAAATGCCAAACAAGGGAGTCAGCTGTGTTGTCCATAGCAATTGGGATTAGTCTAATAGCTTCGACTTCGGCTTCAGACACCAGGTTTGTCAAAGATTCAATCCTCCAGCTCCTTGAGGGGGCATCAATAACATCCTGAACATGGTGAATCCCGGACTCCGTAGGTTTTGATGAGAGAACTTTGAACCCAGGAATGGAAGGAATCCATTTGTCATCCCAGAAATTGATGGCAGCTCCATCGTTCACTTGCCAATGAACACCCTCATGAAGCAGTTGACGGCCCTGAAGAAGACTTGCCCATGCCCACGACGCTCTCCTTCCTCTGGTAGCGTACAAGAAGGAAGTGTTGGGGAAATAAATTGCTTTCATCAGGCGAGCATAAAACGAGTTAGGATACTTCAATAAACGCCAACCTTGCCGAGCTAAAAGAGCCAAATTGAAGGAATTAAAGTCTCGAAAACCCATCCCTCCTTGATGCTTCGGCAAAGTCATATGACCCCAATTCAACCAATTAATCCCCTTCCCGTCTGGATCTCCTCTCCACCATAAATTTCGAATATAAGCATTAAGCTTGTCACAGAATTTTTTTGGAAAGGCAAAGCATGCCATGGCATAAGATGGAATGGCCTGAGCCACTGCCTTAATCAAGATCTCCTTCCCAGCTGGGGACAATAACTTTTGTTTCCAACCTTGCAATTTGGATAGGATCCACTCAATAAGATACTCATAGGCTTTCGCTTTAGAGCGCCCCCAAAAAGATGGTAAGCCTAAGTACTTCGAATTAGGATGAGACACACTTAGGTCAGCTGCATTGCAGATAGAGGAGCTGACAGTGGCAGGAGTGTTTGCTGAAAATTGGACACTGGATTTCTCAAAATTTACCAACTGACCTGAGGCTTCACAATAGATCTTGAGAATAGCTAGCATATGTTTACATTCTGCAACATCTGCCTTGAGAAAGAGGAGCACATCATCCGCAAATAGAAGGTGGGACAAGGTAGGGCAGTGCCTAGCTATCTGAAAACCCGAAAACAGGTTATTACGAAGACTCCGAGTTAAAAGTTGGGAGAGCACATCTGCCACCAGAATAAACAAGTACGGAGATAAAGGGTCACCTTGACGAAGTCCACGAGTCGGAATGATAGAAGCCCTCTTTTCTCCATTTGCAAAAACTGAGAAAGTAACCGTAGTCACACATTCCATGACCCACTGGATCCAAACAATATGAAAACCCATCTTCTACAAGAGTGCGGACAGGAAGTCCCATTCTACATGGTCATAGGCTTTGTTGAAATCAAGTTTAACGGCCATGTGCCCTATCGACCCTTTCTTCTTTAGCTTTAAAAAATGGAAAGCCTCATGAGCTACAATGATGTTATCCTGAATCAAGCGTCCGGGAACAAAGCAGATTGGTTCGGCGAGATAAGACTCTTCAGAATTTTTTTCAGTCTATTAGCCAGGATCTTTGTTTTGATCTTCATGCTAAAGTTACATAAGCTGATAGGGCGAAATTGAGACAATTTTACCGGGTTAGCAACTTTAGGGAGAAGGACTAAATTAGTCTGATTAAGTTCCTTGAGCAAATGACCTCCCAAAAAGAAACTTTTTACCGCTTTGCACACCGTATTACCCACAACTGCCCAATATGTTTGATAGAAAAAACCGGGAAAACTATCTGGCCCAGGCGATTTGAGGGCTCCAAGCTGAAAAACAACCCCTTTAATTTCCTCATCACAGATGGGGGCAGTCAATTGGCTATTCATGACATCCGAAATTACGGGCTCAACCATCGATAAAGCCTCCGCAAAGTCTCTCTGGCCAACACTAGTGAACAGAGTGGTGAAAAAACCATACATATGATGATTAACCTCAGCGTCTGAAGAAAGCCAAGTCCCATCCTCTGTTTGAAGTTGAAGAATCTGATTCCTCTACCTTCGTTAAATCATAGATGCATGAAAAAAGTTCGTGTTCTTATCCCCAAAATTAAGCCACCGTATTCGGGAGCGTTGGTGAAAGTACATTTCCTCCCTCGCAAGAAGCAGTTCCAGATCAGCTTTTATAGGCATCTGATTCCTCAAATTGTCATCCGAAAACGGTTGTGCTTGAAGAGTTTCCAATTCCAACCTTAGGCGAGAAATTTGGATTTGATTGTTGCCAAAGTGTTCTTTACTCCATGCTTTAAGACTATCCCTGCACAGTTTAATCTTCTGGAGCAGTTGGTACATAGGGGACCCTATATGAGGTTCATTCCATTGGGTACGAATCACTTCTTCACAGAATGGGCTAGTGGACCACATTGTCTCAAACTTAAAAATCCTGGGAACCCTTTTAAGAGGAACACAACAATTAAGCACTACAGGGCAATGATCAGACCCAATGTGAAGCTCATGAAACACTTGGGCGCAAGGAAAAAGAGTTCTCCATTCTACATTCGCAACAGCCCGATCAAGTCTTTCTCGCACATTATGAACCGCTCTCTGATTATTCGACCAAGTGAAAGGGCAGCCCTTAAATTCCAAATCCAAAAGAGAGCAGTCAGATAACAATTCTAGGAAAAATTGAAGTTGGCGCATTCGGCATTCGGTTCCCCCTTCTTTCTCCCCAATCAGACCAATCTCATTAAAATCACCAATGCAAACCCAAGGATAGTTGTTAGCTAGAGCTTGCTGTTTAAACTGAACCCAGAAGTTTCTGCGGAGTGACCTTTGCGGGGGAGCATACACAAACGAGATTGCCCAAGAAGATGAAAAATTAGAAGTAGAAATGACTACTCTAATCATGTTCCTCGATTTGTGCCTAACATCCAGCTGAAAATCATTCATCCACCATAGAGCTAACCCCCCTGAAAGACCTTCCGGTTCGACATAACAATGATTTGTGAAGTGGAGGCATCTCCGAATCCTCTCCAGTAACACAGATTTATTCTTAGTTTCCATTAGAAAGACCACTTTGGGACGATGAGTTGATACCAACCCTCGGAGGATCTGGACTATCAGCGGTCGCCCCAACCCCTGACAGTTCCAGCTCAAAATCAACATGAGGATTGGGGCTGTTTAGGGCCAGCCGCCAAAGCCCATTCACCCACATCATCAGCATTATCAAGAGGATATGTACAGGGAACTTGTGAACAACATTCATCAGCCTCTGGGGAAGAATGGGCTGTCAACCGGGATGGAAAAGAAGACTCTGCTGTGACCACTTTTACTTCATATAAGTCACCTTGTAACCCTTTCTTGGCTTTACCTGTACCCCTCTTGCCCCGACCTCTGACAAGAGATGAATTCTGAGCACGAAAAGATAAAGAAGAAGGAGACACAGAGAGAGCCCCAGTTGGACATGCTTCAATGGAAACCTTAGAGCCTTTGAGCAATTTAGGCAATCTACCCAAGCAATCAATCTCCTCGTGGGCCTTACGTTTTAAAGTCAGGCTAGTAAAGCCAGTAGCCATACACTCATCAATCACTATAGTCTTCAAATCAGTGCTGGTTGGGCTTGAGGAAGGACTAAGCTCTTCAATCCCAATTGGGCTGGAGCTGGTGTGAATCAAGGCGGGCTTTTGGGCTGGGCATAGTGGAAGCTCAACTGGCTCGGTAACAAAATAATGGGGCCCACTAGGGCCCTTGGGCTCACCCATGCTATTACTTGCTTCTTTTGGGGGAGGTTCCTTCAGACCAGGCCCAAAAGGAATAGGACTGTCATTACCAATAGAAGAATGTGCATCTGTATTCGGCTTAGCATGCCCTTGAGCATCCGAAATGTCCAAATTCTTGAGCACCTCTGTAGTGTCCTTCGCACGCCCCCACTTCTCCACGATCTCCACACTAGTACCAGGGACATGCTCTGTCAATGGTACAGGTTTACCACGTACGCGACCTGCACCAGACTGGCCAGCCTCTTCCTCACCACCTTCTAAATCACGCGCCACCGTAGGTGCCCTCGGAGTGGACGTCCCAGCAGGTTGTTCTCTAAATCGATTCAACAGAGGTCGGAGCCTAAGATCCATCTCATCCACACGTTGTTTGCAGTAGTCCATCGGTAGTCCAGTGCTCCGGGCTATACCAGTCCGCAATTTCGGCCCATACCCAGAACTCATGCCTTCCTTTCGAGTGACAAATTTGCAAGCCTTCCTATCATGGCCTATTCTCCCACAATCAAAACAAAAATCAGATAACTTTTCAATCTTGAAAAAAATCCAGGGGTTGGAGGAGACCCCGTGAAGAGAATCATTATGTTGGAGGAAAAAACCACGGGGGAGGGGTTTGGAGATATCGAGTTCTATACGGAGTCGGAGAAAATTTCGATAGAGCAACAGACCTTCACAGTGTGCTTCTACCCGAATAAGGCGGCCAATCCGGTTACCAATCAACTCCCCATTAGCCTTGGTCAGTTTCTCAGGTGGGAGGCCATGAACTTGAACCCAGAAAGGGCTCCACAGAAATTCCAAATCAGTAACCGGAGTTCCTTTCCGCAAGGGTTGGAGAATCATCAGGTTGCCCATGATAGACCACGGTGCCTCTTGAAGCACCCACTGTCGATCCTCTGCATCCTCGAAAGTGAAGAGGAACAGATTGTCATTCCACGGTGCGATTGAAAAGGAGGGTCTCGTCTTCCAAGCTCCTTTGACGATGGACGAGACGGCTGGGATGTTGAGCTGCTTTGGAGCGAGAATCTTCCCGATCAGGCAACGGTGAGACACCACATTACTACAGCCATCTCCATCTTCAAGTGTAATGAACTCCAGAAACCCAATTCACAAACATTAGATTATCACTAAAGAAACCCAATTCACAAACACACGCACGAACAAGTGCAAAAACGAAAACAGTCTAGTTAGGCACATTCTCAACCATTAGATGATTACTAAAGAAACCCAAATCACAAACACACACAAACTGACACACGAACAAGAACACACACGAAAACAGTCTGCTTGAGCATATTCTCAAACATTATATAATCACTAATGATGTGTTTGGTTAAGGGATTTGAAAAGCGATTTAGAAAGAGAAATGGAAATAGTAGGTAAAATATGAATAAAATATACCTACATTTCACTTAGTTTTACACACCTTCTCCCTTTCTTTTTCCAAATCTCTCTCCCAAATCTCTCAACCAAACACAGCGTAAAGAAACCCAAATCACAAAAACACACAAGAAAACAGTCTAGTTAAGACATTTTCAAACATTAGATGGTCACTAAAGAAACCCAAATCACAAACACCCATACACAAGAACAAGCACCATACAAAAGAACAGTTTTTCAAATTGGAATTAAATGAAATGATAAAAATAAAAATAAAAGCCCATAATTCAAGGTTGAAATTGCCAAACCTGATTTGTCGTCCAACCCAAGAACCAGAGTGTAGAGACAGAAACCAGCAATGATTGAGGCCACTAAAAGTGGTACTATAAACTAATACTAATGAGTTGGTATTCATTTAAAACAAAAAACAAACAAACAAACAAACAGGCACAACAGCACTGTGGCAATGGGTGGGATCCACTGCCACATCATTAGTGATAGCACTAATTAGTGTTCTCACTCATTTTCCTAAAAATAAGGGGCAACCACATGCGGGAGAAAGGAAAAAAATTATCAATATATAAGGGGTATGCTCATTGATAATTATTTTTTCCTTCTCATTAACATGTAATTTTTTCTAATAATAAGAAGAATTTTATTAACACACTTATGCATTATTTTCTTCTTTAATTATATTTAATTTTCCTATGTTATTATAATGTTATTTTATAATATTTGATTATAATTTTTTATGTTTAATTATAATTTTTTTAATATAATTATGCTATTTAATATTTTTTATTTTCTTCTCCGATTATAATTATAAGGTATATGGTACCATAGTCATCCCCTAACAATAATGTGAGTGTTTAGGAAGTTGTTATTTTAGTAAGTTATTTTAATTTTCAATTATTTTAGTAGGTTAAAATTTTTGTATTTAGAAAGATGATTGGAATTTTTTTTATAATTAGATGTGATGTTTGTGAGAGAAAAAATAAAATAATTATAAATGTAATGTGATATTTTATCTTATTAACTATTTTAATCTGTTTTATTTTTTAATAAATTTTAATTTAAACTACGTTAAAATTTTGCTTACCAAACACTCCCAATACTACATCAACTCATTTGGATTCACCATCTGAAAAAAAATTACTACTTGGATTTAACGTGCTTGTCGCTAAGGACGAGAATAGTTTTCTCAGCCTTTTGTTATATAGTTATTTGTCTGATTGTATGTACGTATTTGAATTTCGTTCGATTCGGGCGGCACTTTAATCATTGGCCGGCCTGGACATAAGTCGTCAACCTCTGATCTCTGTCGGTGGGGATCACCTTTTCTGTTTCACAGTATATATATAGGTTCCGAATTAACTATTTTAAATAATTTTTTAATTTATTCTTAATTACAAACCTCTCTTTCCAAATATGGTTGAATATTAAAATTGGTATAATGATGAGCCAACTTTTCTTTCTTAAAGTAAAAATTTAGGCTTGATTTGGCATCTTCAAAAAAAGTTAAAAAGTCCACTATCCTATTTAAGTCACATCACCTCTCTACCATATCACTTTAAACACAACTCATATTTCATAAAAAGTCAAAAAGTACACTGATTTAGATCATCTCAAACCACCCAGTATAATGGTGAGGATCAGCGTTGGTTGAAATTGAAAATTAAATATTGATTTTTTTAAATTAAAAATTTAAGTATTGAATTAAAATAGATTGTTTAATATATATATAATAAAATTATTATTTATTATTTATTATTCATATTATGATTTTTAAAATTTTATACTATGATGGTAAAGTGATGGAGGTGGAGGGTGCTGTGGTGGTTATGGCACCAATGGTGTTGGTTGTTGTGTTAAAAATGGAGGTGGAGGAGTAATAGTTTGTGGTTACGATGAAGGACTGGTGTTGGTGGCTGGAATGATAGGGTAGCTATGGTAATAGTGTCCATAATGGTGGGAGCAGAGAGTTGTGGTGGTGGTAAAGAAAATGAAGGGCGGGCTATGTTAACAGTGTCAATAATGGTGGGAATAGAAAGTTGTGGCAGTTGTAATGAAATGGAAGTGCGAAATACATGTGGGTAATGACAGTGACAATAGTGATAGTGCGATGATAGTGATAGTAAGGGTTGTTTTGGGAAGTTGATAAAAAGTTAATTTTTGATTTTTTATCAAGTTTTTTGACTTTTTTAGAAGTGATTTGAGAAGTTAGTAAAAAATTGACTTTTTACTTTTTAGTTTAATATTTATTTATGGTGTCAAATCAAATTAAAATGACCAAAATACCCTTATCCAACATAAGAGATTTATTTTTTTATTTTTTTTTCATAGGCCCTAATTTGTAATTTTACGGCTGCGTTTTTGGCACTTGCCAAATGGCTTTTCTGGCATTTTTGGCAGCCACGTTTTTGGCAGCCACATTTAGTCCAAAAACGTGGCTTTTTACCATGTTCCCAAAATGGCACTAAGTGGTGTTTAGAAAGTTGGTAAAAAGTTAATTTTTTGATTTTTTTAATTTATTTTATCTTTTTGTAAGTAAGTTATATAAGAGGTGATATGATCCAAAATGAGTAAAAAAAAAGTAGAAGCTGACTTTTTATTAGTTTCGCAAAAGACTCCTTAGAGTTGGAGTGAGAGCAATAGTGAGATCATAATGGTTATTAAAGCCTAGCCCCATCCATAAGCTTATGGGCTCATGGACCTCAGGTCTGGTTTGGTCCATTATTAGAAATTTGAGGTTTAATTTGGCATTTACAAATTTTTGAAGTGCATCACAATAAGTATCACATTTTGAATCATGAAAATTGGAGGAAAAAATCTTTATTTATTAAAATACAAAACTATAACTCACCTATTACTAATCATGCTTCTTTGTTTTTATTTTTAATATAATACTATTCACCATATTTGGTTTCACTTTTTTGAGTTATTTTTCAAAAAAATAATTTGAAAACTATGTTTTGAAAATAGATGTGTTTAATTTTCCAAAAAATGCATTATTGTAATTTTAAATTTCCCTCTACAATTGCAAAGAGAGGGGTGCTTCTAGAATACATTTAACAAAACAGAAAAAAAAATTGTCACATCAACACTAGTCCCATGTTTGTATTATGTATGCATGTACAAGGTACGTCCGAAAAAACACAGAAAGGTAGAGTTTAGTAGTAGTAGTAGTAGGAGTAGAATAATAAGCTGTAGTAGTACCTCACATTTACTGAGATCACGTGAAGAATAAAATTGAAAAATAAGCTGAAACAGAGATTCTGGTCAACCAAACAGCAACTTTAAAATTTTCAAAAAAAATAGGTCCAAAAAACAGAAACCAAACAGATAGATTGTTTTACAAAAAATGCATACATACACAAACTACAAAAAAAGGAAAACAAAAAAAAAAAAGATGAAAGTGGAAAAATAACATTAATTAATTAACATAAACGGGCATAATTTAAAATTTTGAAATGGTTGGAATCCCGGCAGATTGGCGATTCCATTCGATGGAACTTAAAACTTGATTTGGTTTAGTTTGGTTTTGAGATGGGGTGGATTATTGTGATGGATCCAAGAGAAAACTCCTAAAGGGGACAACACCCCTACCGTGCCCCAAGCACAAGGACCCCAAACCCCTTTTCTAAAATCTTTACAGATTTCTCCTCAAATCAATAATCCAAACACAGCCTCAAGTCAAAAAATTTCCTGTAACTTTGCAATCAACCAATGTATAATTTGATCCCAAGAAAAATGAAGCGTTAATAAGCAGAGAATTGTGACTTTTTGTAGAACTTGAGTATTCAAGGAAAGCAAGGATGAAACAATATCACCAGCATAGGAATGGAGGTTTAGGCTATGAAATTATAGTTTCCACCAAAAATCACAATTCTAAACTTTCAATTCCATGACTACAACCAAAACTTATAATGCTTCATCTCCAATCCTTCCTAGCTAGAAGGACAAGAAAATAATTTGTTTCATAATTAATGTATTCAATAGATCATTTGTTTCGTTTTCAAGTAATGGTGTCTCTACAATAGGAAAACAATCCAGGAAAAAACATATCCAATTCCAAGCATAATCCCCAACAAAATCCAAACATACACAACAAAAACCAAAAAATAAAAAAGTTCAAGAACAAATTTAATAACCATTTCCTAATCAGAGCATCAATATATTATCACATCCACCATAGTGAAAATCTTTCAAAATGCTATCAAGACAACAGGTTATGCAGCTGCTATAATAAACATGAAATGAAATAGGATGGAAACTATAGAGCCGCATATAGCAAATATTCAATTAATTTACTTAAACAAACAAATGTCAACTTTCACAGGTTCTTAAAAGCATGAATATATGGTCAATTATATATATAGGATTACCATTTAAATCTATAACTAATTATCTTGCGCTGGGCTAGCAGCATCCCTTTTTTGGTGCCAATAAACTCCTCAATCTTGACTTCTTTGAGGTCATGCCTCCAACATTTGATCTCAGTAGATTTACAACAATTGTTTCTGACCCCTTTTCTACACTGCAATTTAAATTTTAGGCTCTGCAATACAGGGAAAAAAATTATACTATGCTTAGTTAAACTCATGCTATAATGAACAAATGTTCCTCACTAATCTTTTTCGGAATCAAGATACCTCGATGAACATGTTTTGCTTTCCACCTAATTCCATAGTTAGGATTTCTGGATGACAACTCCAAAGTATGCAATCGACAAGAGCTTCAGAAGGCCATGAAATGTAATCATATTCGAGTTTTAACTTCAAGTGTTTCACACCACGCATTGGAGGAATTGTAATTCCTCTCAGCTCTTGCAGATCAAATGCTGCCTTCATTGTGAACAAAAAATAAACAAATATCAAAATTAGAAAAAAAAAATTTTAAGAAAAATATACCCAAGAAAAGTTTTATTTATAAACATCCATACTGGACATAGCTTCGAATTATGTAAGAGCTTCAATGACAATACTTCATTGTGGCTCTGTGTTCCGATGAATTCTCTCAACTTGAGGAACCAAGAAACATCCATTGTGCAGGGCCAAAGTTGGAAACTGGTTTTTTGCAGACGCACGGTATTCATTTGAAACAAGAATGGCAACAAATCATAGTTGGTGTATTTAAAAGAATGTAGATTTGGTGTGTCAATTGTAGCATCTACCAAGTTTCCCACATGCCTTAAATGTAACAGTTCAAGCCGCGGACTTGCAAACTCAATCTTCTCCAACTTACACTGGTTTTCGAGGAACAAACTTTTAAGGAGAGGAAAGTCAGAAAAAATATTTTCAAAAAATGATCTTGGAAGTATGACGGCATCTAAGCTCAAGATCTCCAGATTCTTGCAACATTTCAAATCAAGCTGAGAATCCTTTCTATAACCCCTACGAAAATAAAAGGTACGAAGACTTTGTGCTTCAATCTTAATCCTATGAATCCAATCAGTAGAATCAAATCGACAACCATCCTCTATCACCACATTCTCAAGTCTACGAAGATTAAGCAATTGAAGAAATTTTATGCCCTTGCACCGTTTCAGACTGAAGTGCATAATGTTAGGGCTGAAAGAGATGAGCTGGTTAAAAATCTCATCAGATAAATGAATGTACTCCAGACTTAAATCATGCAAAGAATCTAACCTTGCAGTATCCCTGAGAGAATAATCCTTCAACTCACAGCTAACTAAACTTAAAACGGTTAGTAATTTGGAAGTGAAGATGGTATGTGGCAAGATGAAGCGCGGGGGGTCATAGAAGCCGTTTTCAAAACGGATTCATGTCACTTGAAAATCATTATCTGCTGTCAATTTTATCCATTTGTTGATGAAAGGTGCATCATAGTTGTGGCAGTAGAAATGCATGTGTAGAGAGAATGCTCGTATACTTTCTTGTTGCTTGCAGAAGCCTTGGAGAGACTGATCGACAAAATCAAGAAAAGGCTTGACATCTATGTCTTGTGTTTCAGCATGTGATGTCTCTTCCATGTTATTAGTCAGTTTATAAACAATAGAGCATTCAGTAGTAAAATTCAAATGCTGCACTGGGGAGATGCAGCACCATGTTTTGGAGAGGACTCGGGTGGCGACTGCCTCTTTTAGCGGTAGGAAAGAGAGGATGTGATGAATGACTTCGTTAGGTAATCGGGAGATTCGATCTGTAGAATTATTTTTTGCTTTTTTCACTAATGTTTTTCTTTTCTTGCCCTTGGTTCTGCCCCTGCCCTTGCCCTTGCCCTTGCTTTTGCTTTTGCCCATGGTGTTACTGCTAAAAACAATGGCCATTAGTACCCATTAATGGATGTTACTACTATTGCAGCAAAGCAAATAAATCCCATGAAAATAAATAGGGATTGAAACATAAATATGAAAACCCTAGACAAAGGAGAATTGCTGAAACAGTTGCAACATAGTGATTACCTAATTTGAAAAATCTAGAAATCCCCTAGATGTTGATTTGTGATTATGTATCAATTTTAAGCAGTAAACAACAATCCCAAACAAATAATCAAGACAAATCGACACAACGATTTTACGTGGAAAAACCACAATTGGACACCTCTAATTGTGCTAAAAAACCACGGACAACAGCCACAAAACAATCCACTAAGAAGATATAAAGGAATTACATAGGTATACTCTCAATCACCTAGCGAATCCACGCCCGAATTGAACCAACCCCTATGTGCCTCTTCCTGTCCCGTCTTCACCTCGGAATTGTCTTGACGATGAGCCACTCCAAAATCCACCAAAGCTTCAGGCTCGAATTCTTCAGAATCCACCGAAGAACAACTCTCTCTTTTGTGTAGAACCAACAAATAATCCTTTGATGTATACTCTTTAAACCATGAGTTGAATACTCAATGAACCATCAAAGAAAACTAGCAAAATATCCTTAGATATAAACCCTAGAACCCAAGAAAAAGATCTGGAGAAGTAAGTAAAGTTTTAGGAGAAAACCAACTACTTATAGAAATCCAAAGTAATCCTAGTTTTGGAAGAAAACCAATTTCTTATAGAAATCCGGATTTTAAAGCTCGCTCGAGCGAGAACCTTAACTTGCATGATTTCCACTAGTGCCTTCGCTCGAGCCACGAGACCTTCGCTCGAGTGAACAATGAACACTTTCAGGTTTTTATGCAGACGCAGTTCTTCGCTCGAGCCACCAACTCTTCGCTCGAGCGCACATTCAACTCTCTCAGGTTTTTGTCAGACGTCGTCCTTCGCTCGAGCGAGGTCTTCTTTGCTCGAGCGAGTAAGGGCGAACATGCAATTTTGAATACAATTTTGTATTTTGCTTTGGGCGCGAGTTGACCGGGCTCGACCCCCGTTATAATCAGCGAAGTGGCAATCTCGAAAGCATTAACATCACAAACTTCTCTGCAAGGCTCGATTCGGGTTGGATTCGCATCTAATAAACTCATAGCCTCACTGAAATAAAAGTGCGAAAACAAATACAACTGAAAGGAGTTTTGTCAAATGGGATTGCCAAGAATAAAAACCTAACATAATTGATACACATCCAATGTCAGATTAGAATCTTTCAAAACTAGTAAGGTTTAATGTGGTCTCTTATACAGTTAAGCATAGATTTTTAGTTTCTTCCAGTTCAGTTAGTTGCATTTCCACACATCATTAATCCGGCAATACAATCAAGCTGTTCGGCAAAACTTATTTGTAGTTTAAAAAAACTGGCTCTTGGACCTGATTATGTTTTTTTGTACAGCCAAATTTATTCCCATTCTACTATTATTCCTTAGGTGTCCACATGAAAGTTTTAAAGTTAACAAAAATATAATTTCCAATAATGCTTTAACATAGAATAAGAAATAAGTAAGTCCGTACACTATTTGTTTAGTTTTGAATTAAAGAAATGTAGAGGGTTAAAAGAGCCCGCTTAAAAAAGAAAAATCATCTCAAGTCCAGTTTAAAAAAAGTTTACTTTTTTAGACTAAAGCAATTTCAGGAAGAAGAGACTATAAATATACAGAAAATGCTCTAAAAAAACAAGATGGCAAAATTCATTTTACCTTCTTGTGTATGTGGTCGGAGCACTTTACACCTTTATAGTTCAAATATAACTAGAAAGCCTCCATGTGATTTTAAACTAAAGTACAACCGCTCTATTAACTATATATGTGAATGATTGTAATACCCTCAAGCGCTATGCCTTTTTTTGTTATTTTCTTTCTCTTTCCTCTATCGTACACATAATTTATATTTCTTGACATTAATTCAATTAAATCACAATTAATAATAAATTAATAATTGTTTATTGTAATTCCTAATTTTTTAATCAAATTTTAATTTAATTATATTTTAGATCACAATTAATTCTAAATCCTTATTTATATTTTAGATCAATCATTAATTATATTTTATTTTAATTAACATCTTAATCTAATTTTAGGTTCGGAGAAGATGAGGTAAAATTGTCTTTTTGATGTGTTAATTCACTCTATTTTTTCAGAAAACCAAGCCCACTCTACAAAGTATGTATGATACACCTTCGGTTAGTTTGGATAGAAAAAATAATGGTGACATTCTAGTTCAAAATCACATGGGGCTTTCTGTCTATATTTGAATCATAGGTAGGGTCAAATGAATTTTGCCCAAAAAACAATATTAAAAAACTAGTGAAATATGCAGAGCATTTAATTTTACAAAACCCTAATACTAGGCAGCCCCTTCATTTCTTTGTTGAAAGACCCATGCAAGCAAATGTCCTTTGTAAGCACTTGAAATTGTTTTAAGATTATGGTTTGTTAGAATCATGCAAGCAATTCAAAATTCAATTCATACAATTCAATACTGATTTGTATATTCACAATTTCAGCCAAATGATTCATGATTTCGACAACAGTAGTTTAGAACCCTAATACTTGGCAAACCTTTTTTGTTTGGTGTTTCAAAACCCCAATACTTGCAGACCCACATGAACCAAAGTTCTTTTTTTTTTTTTTTTCTTCTAGGTGATTCATAAACAAGTTGAGAGAGTAATTTACATAAAGATTTACCTCAAGATCTGCAGAAAATTGGTCTCTGATCATACAGAGAAGAATCTGAGAACTCCAGAGGAAAGTGCTTCTCACTATTGGTGATGACGAGTGTCGCCCCAATAGTCCTGCGCTTTAAAACCAAATCTCAAAAAGTTGCGCTTTTTTTTCGAAACTTTTTAATATTTAAATAATATTTAGGTTTGTTTTTTTGGGTATGATTTCTTGCGAAAAGACGGATAAAATAAAATAAAATTAGAGAGATAAATATGTTTGGTTTGAGTTTTCTGGATTAAATTTTTTATAAAATTAAATTTTTTGGTTTTCGTATTTTTTTATTTTTAGTGAATATTTTTTAAATTTTAAACATTTTTTTTACTTTTTTAGATGCACTTTACTTAGATGTATCTAAAAAGTAAAAAATTTGTGAAACTTTTTTTTTAAAAATTAATAAATACATAAAAATACAAAAATTGTACTGAATTCTTGTAATTTTTTTATATTTTTGGTATTTAGAGAATTTTTAAAAGATTTTTTTTACAATTTTTTACTTTTTAGGTGTATTTATGTTAGGTGTGTCTAAAAAGTAAAAAAATGCTTAAAATATTAAAAAAATTCAATAAAAACAAAAAAATACAAAAAATAAAAAAATAAAATTTTTTAAAAATATTTTTTGAAAAATGAAAACAAGCATTCGTGATTTAAATAAATGAATAAATAGTTTATTTATGGTGTTTTCAAACCAAACTTTATTATTTTTTATATTATAAAATTTTAAAAAAATTGCAGAAAAATGATATAAACTCAAAATAATTATATAAAGAGATGGAAGTATAAGAGTTTGCACAATCTAATACATAAATTGCTTATACTTTTATGATATTATAATTATTTTGTGTTGATATCTTTCTTTTTCTTATATTGCAATTCTCCCTAAAATTTGGGGCAAATTACACTGACTTCTCTTCGAATTTAGAGAAAATATAGTAGGTTTTATAATTTTAATATAATTACACAAAAAAGACTGAGACCTCCTTTCAAAGGTACCCCCACGACCCCCTTTGCCTTTTGATTTGTCAAAATTGTTTTTTTTTTTTTTTTTTTCCTTCTCTCCCACTCACCAACCCCCACGTGTGTGTGGGGGTGGTGGGGGTGGGAATATGAGGGGGTCCTAATCACAGCGGATAATTATATTGGGTTCTTAAGAATTTAATTCACATATACCACTTTGTTTTTTTTTTTTTTTTTTATCATTATAAAGATTAAAAAAAAAATGATATCGTTATCTTTCTTACACTGAAATATATATTTTTAATTTGTTTTTGTATATTCACACCAGCTTAATTCTAGAAGGAAGTCTGTATAAATATGTCAAAACCATAGAACAACGGGAAATGCTAATATACACATTCCTGGAAAGGGATGTACCATATGCCCGTTAGTTATGTCATTTTTTTCTTTGATTATGACTAATATTTTTTCTTTAGTTATGATATTATTTTAACTATGACTAATAAGAACATTGATTATACCTCATGTAATGCTTGTTATAACTTCTTTTTTTTTAATTATGACTCAAAAAATATATAATTATATCATCTAATTATAAAATACAATAAGAAAATTATTATGTTCATCCTTATGCCCTTCGGTTAGATTGAAACGTAGTAAAATTATACCATATGCCCTTCGGTTAGATTGGAATAAGAATATTACTACGTTTCATAATGACTAGAAATGGTGTCTCTACAATAAGAAAATAATCTAGGAAAAATCATATCCAATTCCAAAGATAATACCCTACCAACATTCAAATATCCACAACAAAACACAAAAAAACAAAAAGTTAAAAGAGCAAATTTAATAACTATTTGGTAATCAAAACTTCAATATATAGCCACATCCTTAATACTCCAAATATTTGAAAATTATTATGCAGCTGCTATAAACATGAAGACAAAATTGATGGAAACAATAAATCTGCATACATAAAAAAATATTTTATTAATTTAGATAAACAAACAAATGGCAAATTTGAAAAGTTCTTAGAAGTTTGAATTTTTGGTAAATTATAGGTACGTGTATCATTTAAATCTAAACTAATCATCTCTAGATAGACGATTCTTTTTTTCGGTCTTGGTAAACTTCTCAATCCCAACATCTTTCAAGTCATGCCTCCAACATTTGATACGAGTACATTTACAACAATTATTCTCATCATTTTTTCTATACTGCAATTCATCTTTTAGGACCTGTATTTCAAGAAAATAATTACATTATGCGTCGTGAAGTAATGCTATAGTGATCAAATATTAATCTCTATCAGCTTTAATTAATCCTTCTAGGAATTAAGTAAGGTACCTTGATGAATATGTTTTGCTGTTCACCTAATTCCATAGTTAGCATTTCCGCTGGATGACAACTCCAGAACATGCCATCGACAAGAGATTTGGAAGCAAATGATGGCACATCACGAACACACGAGTTTAAACTTCAAGTGCTTCACCTAGCGCTGGAGGAATTGGAATTTCTCTCAGTTCTTCTGGATTGAATGTGGACCACTTCATGGATGCACAATAAACAAATATCAAATTAGATACTTTAAATAAAATCAGAAAACTAATCAAGAAGAAAAATGCCTAGGAAAATTTTAATCTATAAAACATCCATACTGTACAATAAGCTTGAAAATGCAACGACAATATTTCATTGTGGCTCTGGTTTCCGAGGAATTCTCTCAACTTCAAGAAAAAATAAACATCCGTTCTAGGGTAACAAATTCGGAAAGTGGTTTTTTGCAGAGGCCAAGCATTCATTTGAAACAAGAATGGCAACAAATCATTGCTGGTATATTTGAAAGAAGTAGATTTGGAGTGGGTTAAAAATTGGGCGCCCATGTGGCATGACCCTTTGAACCTTATCCAAATAAGTTTGAATTTGAATTCAAAACTTGTTTGGATAACCACTCATAATATCTATATCTATCATATCAACTGATATGAATAGATTGATATATATGGTTATATATCTGATTATGTATTAATACATCGAATCAGATACGTTATGTGGTTTTTGCCCATAACCTTTTTTCCCAGACTCTCTCTAACTTTCTCCCATATGAGAACGATCAAACTTCTACAGTGTGACTTGTGTGGGTGATACTCATTTTGTAGTATCACACCACTGCTGGGTTGGTTGTTCACATCCTAGAAGCACATGATTTACCCACGAGATTATTCGCTTCAGGCTCTACTAAAAGGTATGACTATGAAATTTTTCATCCGCTGCGTTTTATACTTTGATTTATATTGGTATCAGAGCCAATATAGATATTTTCGTGCTTATTTTTATGCATTAAAATATGTGTATATTTTTATATAAATATATATACATGATATATGCATGAATATTAATAAATGAGGAAAATGTCCACTCTCATTAGATTAAGAGCGTAAAATACCTCATTTTTATGTTCACTAAATGTCATTTTTAATGCCATAAATGTATTTATTGTGAAAAATGGAGTCCGGCAGTACCGAAATTGGACCAAAAAACACCTTGGAAGGTGGCGCATGGGCCGCGCGCGCCATCCGACGCCGTCAGCGGCTTCCACGCGCCTCCACGCGCTGCCACGCACGCGCTGTCCCCGTTTTCATGCGCGTGCCGTCCGCGCTACACACGTGCGGGCCGGGCGCTGAGCCGCGTGCTAAGCCGCTCGCTGAGCCGCGCCGTTTTTTCTCCGCTGGCTTGGCTGCTAATGTTAAGGGTCTGTTTGTTTTTTTTTTTTTTAAATTCAGAATTGCGTTAAATGATCATAAGTAATTCGTTATAACTTTGTTTTAAGCGTGGTTAATACTGTTAGACTCAGAATTAAATTTTCTATCTTCTGTAAAATTTTCAAAATTTTATGAAAATAAAAAATATTTTTCTTGAAATAATAATTCATTATTTCTACTTTAAAATGCATTTGGTGTTGCATGATTAAGTTTCTGAGGCTGAATTTTTTATTGTAGACTACTGTTGTAGTTTACTATTTACTGGTATGGTTATTTCATTTTACTAGATTCTAGAATATTTATTTATAATTTTATGTGTGTTTATTAGTTATTTAAAATTTCAGAAAATTCCAGAAAATTTCAGAAGTGATATACTTTCTGTTATGGCATAATTTGAATATTAAATACAGCATATTGTTGTTTTTTACCTAGAGTTTCTAATATGTTGTAATTAGAATAGCATGATTAATTGTTATTTGTTTAAATTCCATTATTAATTGTGACATAGCATGAGTTGGTTGTGAATCTACATTATGATGCTATTGTATGGAATTAAAATTTTTTATCATGCTTTTAGACATGCCATAGTCAGTGGGAGGTTATTCGGTTGAGAGAAATCTTTATAGATTAACTCCCGAAAATCAATATTTTGCGCATAAATTAAATTAAATTTTAGATAATTGTCACCTGTGGCGCAAGAGATGATTACGAGCATAGCGGATTTTCGATTTTGTGACTTGTGTAATATTGTCACTATTTAATTTAGATTTTTGTGACAAAATTATATTATGCTAATCAAATTAATCCCAATGCGAATTTCTCTCTAAATTGACTTAGCTTATGGAAGTTAATTGGTTGACCTAGACTTAGCAGAGATGTTCAAATGTGAACAATGTAATCCTATTCTTTAGATGAGCAAAAGTCATGGAGACTTTAGGTCAGACCTTAATTGAGCCAAAGTAAGGAAATATGACTCAAAGTCGTCGTGATTTTGTTGCCTTGTTTGGTATAATAAAAACTAATGTGTACGCTATGGTTAGCGGCACGCTACGTAGTTTTGGTTGGCGAGTTTTGGAGTTATGAAATTAGTAAGCCCTCAATAGATCTCTATATGATCTTGACTATTGAGCTGCGCGGATTGACTTTGTATTTTGACTTGTAATGATGTTGCATCATTGGATGAAGTAACATTCAAGAGTCACGTCATCCAAGAAATGCGAGCTTTAATGAGTTAGTCATTAAGTGTAAGATGAGTAGCCAGTATGAGCAGTGTTTTGCTCTTTACCCAACTATTGGGAGTAGATGGAGCAAAATTTCACGCACTATAATAGTGTACATTAAAGTATCACTTGAAGTTAAAAGATTGGCGTTTAGTAGCAGCAAAATCTATTAACACTAAGTGAAAATATTAGCGCCAAGTGGCTGCAAAATCTATTAGCATTGCCAACTTGTCTAAGTCTGGACACTTACTGTTTCCACACTTAAGTGTGAGACATGTTGAGGTGCTTCTTTGTATGATTCCTTAGCTAGGCTAACGTTTTTTTTTTAATAACGTTTACCACTAAGCGCAAACGTTGCAACATAGTAATGAAAAGGTCAAGGCCGATAAGGTTGTTATGACTTTAAGAATTTGACGCATCGCTTGTGAGAGCATTGTGTTGAATAAGACTCTTTAGCCTAATTCGCGCTTAAGTTACTTCAGGAGCTGTCATAGATTGATAGCTTATTCTCTCATTCTTGTGGATAGTAGAATTAATTGCAAGTAACTATGAAGCGAGAAATAGAAATGGCAAAAAGAGTATCGTCATCTTTCAACTAGATGCAGTTAAATGTATGGAGAATAAAATTGACTTGAAGTTGCAGGGGATTAGCACTTACTAGTTAAATTTGCGACTTAGGCGCACTTGATATCTCCATGACATCCTTTTATGATCTAGTGAATATGAATTAGTCGTGAGTCATTACCTAGTTGGGCCTAAATCTTTAAAACTTGTCTTCGAGAACTCACACATTAAGATGATTGGAATTAGTTTATGACATTGGTCATGAACCGGTGGCTTATTATACTTAATCACATTAATGAGATGATGACACGATGGTTTGAGTAGGCCTTCTCGGGCCCATTTGCTTATGACATCCTGCTCTCATGTGAATGTGTAACTTTATGCGCAATTGGTGCGCACAAGTAAGTAGGAACGCCGTAGAAGGTCATTTGTTTTGGCGCATTTAGTCCACTATGATATTTGTGGCTAGATATGTGTAAGGGTATGATAGCTAAGCCTCAATCTCGACACATTTATAGATTACGATACGCATCTGAGTCAAGACTATTTGATCTCCCATAAGTCAAAAGTTTTGAGATGATTTTTGACATTGCACATATGAGGTCGAGATCAATTAGATAAGAGCTTTTGTGCTTTTAGTTTTGACCAAGGTGGCCAGTATCTATTTGAGTTTTTTTTAGAAAGCTCTGTGAAGAGAAATGGATGCTTAGAAAGTTGATTATTCCTAGTACTCAACAACACAATGGTGTAGTAGAGATAAGGAATTAAATATTGTTAATGTTAGGTGGATAATGGCGCAAAATGTTTCCCAATTGGGAATTGCACTAATTTGTTGCCTATATCCCTAACTAAGTGCCCTCCATATCAGATTTTACACTCCATTTGAGTAATGGGTTAGCGGAGAGCCATCTATGGGTGATCTGTAACCGTTAAGCAGCTTATCTTTATTTTATTTCTCATAAGGTTGCGAAGTTAAGACCTAGGGTTCTATAGCGCATTATTGTATGCTGTCTTATAAACACATAGGGTCGTGTGGCGCATTATTGTATGTGGTCATGTAAACTCTCCGGGTCATGTGCATATAGGTAAGTAGCTTTGTGGAAGTGTAACTAAGTCACATAAAGTTTTCTTAGTAAATGTGACGTGAATAGAGTTCTGGAACTCTATAAGATAGAGAATTCCAAGCATAGCGCTTTTATGTAGCCTAGTTGAGAATGGAAAGAAATTTCCAATATCCTAGGGACAGTGGGAGCGATGTGCCTACTAATGGATTACTCCATTAGAGAAGAATACTCTACATTCTTAGTTGTGTGGTAGCGAATGTGAAAATTCTCCACGTCGTCACTGGGTGATTGAGAATGAAACATTCATGATTGCTCCGCAAGATGATAAAGAACCTAGGATAATGCCAAAGGCTCTAGTCCCCTGTTTTTAGAAAGTGGATCAATGTTGCGCAGTTTAAGACAAAGTCTTTGAGGATTAACCATTTCTATAATTTGGTTGACTTTCCATTATGACGCGAAACTATTCTAAAGTTATACGTAATTTGGATAGTCATTGTTGAGGCATAAGCCTCACTAGATACCGAAAAGTCACACCATTGAGGAAAGTGTAGACCATGAGAAGACTTCCTCCCGGGGAGTGAGGTTATTTTGACTTAGGCTATGATTGACATAAGTTCGGAACATTGATTTGTGGACATTGTGACCTGTCACGACCCAAACCCGGCCCTATGGGTTTAGCACCGTAACCGGCCAGTAATCCGAGATTACCGAAGGCCTACTTAACAGTATTACAGTAAAACAGAGTACAGGGCCTGGCGGAAGCCAATACAGTAATAAAATAATGTCCAATGAGCTGTGACAGTCTGTATGCCAAAAAGATATTTCATACATATTTACAGAACAGTACATATATATACATGTCATTTAGTGAAACAGGGACTTAATCCCCACTCAACAGTACAGTAAACATTCAGTCTATACAATCCATTCGGTTATTACAAAGCAGTGAGACAGTGCAAAAAGGGGAAATACTAAAACACCCATAAGCCTCAGCATGATAGGCTCGGAACCTCGCAGTGAGGCACATTGGTTGGCTTGACAAAACTGGAGTTTACTCCGATGCTTCTAGCTTTGATTCGGTGCCTGTACACCTACATATATATATGAGCAGTGAGCTAAAGCCCAGTGAATAACACAATGCGTAAAGGGGTTAAGAATGAATGTCCTTACAGTAATGAAAACAGTTCATTGATTCAGTATATCTGTCATTCAGTGATATGTGGTACATCAATTAACATAGCAGTACAGTAAACGATAGGTCTTAACAGACCGAACAATAATTGATGGCCATCAGTCAGTAAACGGTAGTGGTTCCAACATGGGAACCGAGTCGATTAGACAAATCCACCCGTTCAAAGACCGTCGGTGGGGCCATTCGTTCACAGACCGTCGATGGCAGAGATTTCTCAAACAGTAGCAGTAACAGTAAACAATAGTTGCTAAGGATGCCACAGTACAGTTCAGAATATAGGACATACATTCATACAGTCAACAATATCAATTCAGTAAACCGTTCAGTTCAGTATTTCAGAAGATAATCATTTGAACATATCTTTACACAATTGTTACTCACAGAATTCTGGGCTACAGTATGCTAGAGCGTGTCTCCCTGGAATGCCAACCCTATACAGTTAACAGAGTGAACACACACTAAGTTCATAGTTGGGAAAGATAATAACTTAATCCCTAAATGCCTCGGTGTGTTCTACATCTACATCCCCATTAAGATGTCTTAAACTAGGCCTAAGAATGCATAGGGTGAGATGAGGATGCAAAGATGCACTTAGAAAACATTTTCAGAATTTTAAGTGAAACAAAGTCCCGCTCGAGCGCAGGTTTCCCCGCTCGAGCGGACAAGCAAACAAAGGTACCCGCTCGAGCGCCAACTTCCCCGCTCGAGCGTGTCACTCAATACTCCGCTCGAGCGTACATTTCTCCGCTCGAGCGGATTGATGAACAGTGCAAAGTACTGGCTGCTCGATTTCTCCGCTCGAGCGCTACTCCTTCCGCTCGAGCGGACTGTAAAACAGGTCAAAGTACTGGGAGCTCGATTTCTCCGCTCGAGCGCTACTTTCTCCGCTCGAGCGGGAGGCAAAAATCTGGAAAACCCAGGTTTGTGTTCTAAGTCCAAAACTCAAATTTGATGCTCCCAATTCGATCCTCTTGGGCCCATTTTCTGGAAAACTCTTTTAAACACATAAAATAACATGTTTCAAAACTCAATTTAAGAAATCAAAGCCCAAGGGTGTTTCAATTAAACCCATTTTCAAACCCAACTCTCATGAACAATGTTCAAACATGACATGCATGCACTTTAAACAATTTTAAGCCTCAATGCTAGCTCAAATGAGCTCAATTCTTTGAAAAACAAGATGAAAACATGGTCCTAAGCATTAACATGGACATGCATGCAAAAATCCATGAAGAACAACCTTCAAACTCGACAATATGCACATGCATGCACCAATTAATCTCTAATTCAACATTATTGAACCAAAACGAGGCTCAAATCACTAGAGGCTCAAGAACTAAGCATGAACAAGCTCAAATACATGAATGAAAGGTTGAATTCTCTTACCTAGGTCTTGAATGTAAGATGAACAAGCTCAACTATGCAATCTATACTTCAAGTCTTCCAATTACAAGCCAATCTTCAAGTTTGAACTCAATTCTCTTCCTCTCTCACTCTTGGTCGGCAATAACAAGGAAGGAGCTGAGCAAAATGTGTGCCTAAGTGTGTAATAAGGCTCAAATGTTGATCACATAGTGGGCCACTCACAATGGCATTAAGGTAAATATGTCAAACTATGCAATTTAGCTTATTTAAATCTAATTTAGTCATACCAAATAAATTTTCAGATAATTACACCATAAAATTACATAAATTATGATGATCCTAAAACATCAATCAGTTTACGGTTCGGCCGCCGATAAGGCCTTCAATTAGCAGTTTAAACATAAAACATGAACAGATAAATATTCAATCAAACAGATAGAATATGCAACACAATAGATAAACTCAATCAATTCAGGTTCAATTTCAGTCAGTCAGTTCAGTATTTTATTCAATCTAGTTATCAGTCATTATCAGACTCAGTTAACAGTAATCAGTGGTTATCGGTAAGCAGTGATGAGGGTTGTTACAGTCTCCCCTCCTTAAAAAGAGTTTAGTCCTCTAAACTCGAGTTACCTTCATTCTGGAAGAAAACAGGGTTCAGTGGAAACAATTCAGGATATCTCTTGGCCATGTCATCTTCCCTTTGCCAAGTAGCATACACGCCACCATGGTTTTGCCAGTCGACTTTCACTAGCGGGATCTCTTTATTTCTCAACTTCTTGATCCGTCTATTTACAATCTGTATAGGCCTCTCCTCGTAAGTGTAGTCATCACTCAACACTATCCGAGTAGGCTCAATCACGTGGAATGGATCCCGGAGGTAATCTCTCAACATAGAGATGTGGAAGACGTTATGCATATGCTCCATTTCAGGAGGAAGCGCAACTTGATACGCCACCGGATTGATTTTCTCAATAATCTCATACGGTCCGACATATCTCGGCGCTAACTTGCCCTTGACTCCAAAACGAGTCTGGCCTTTCATCGGTGTCACTTTCACAAAAACGTGATCACCCACTTCATATTCTCTGTCTCGCCTTCTGACATCTGCATAACTTTTCTGTCTACTCTGTGCAGTTTTCAGTCTCTGTTGTATTAGTTTCACTTTCTCAGTCGTTTCATACACAATCTCGGGCCCGAGCAAAGGCCCATCTCCAACTTCTGCCCAGTAAATCGGAGATCTACATTTTCTGCCATACAATGCCTCGAAAGGCGCCATACCAATACTCGAATGATAACTGTTGTTGTAGGCGAATTCAGCCAATGGCAAATGACTTTCCCAATTTCCCTGAAAATCAAGGACACACATTCTCAATAAATCCTCCAGAGTTTGGATGGTCCTCTCTGATTGGCCATCTGTCTGAGGATGATAGGCACTACTCAGTCTCAGTTCAGTCCCCAATGCAGTCTGTAGGCTTTGCCAAAACCTCGACGTAAACTTCGAATCCCTGTCAGAAACAATGGACACAGGCACTCCATGCAGTCTAACAATTTCATCAATATAGAGTATAGCCAATTTGTCCGCATTATAAATTGTCTTAACAGGTAAGAAGTGAGCAGATTTGGTCAGTCTATCAACAATGACCCAAATTGAATCCATACCTTTTCTAGAGTGAGGCAATCCAACGATAAAATCCATCGTGATATGCTCCCATTTCCACTCCGGTATGGGTAGGGGTTGCAGTAAGCTTGCGGGTCGTTGATGTTCCGCTTTGACTTGTTGGCAATGAAGACATTTTGACACAAAGTCGGCAATTTCTTTCTTCATTCCCGGCCACCAGAAATTCAACTTCAAATCTTGATACATTTTCGTATTCCCCGGATGAATAGAAAATTTTGAATTGTGGCCCTCATGCAAAACTCTTCTTTTCAGTTCAGAATCATTCGGTACACATAGTCTTTCCTGAAACTTCAGTACATCATTTTCGAATTGGAACCCCGGTCTCGGTTTAGATTCTCGTTCTTCGATGATCTTCCTCAAGAAGTCATCCTGTTGCTGCTTCTCTTTAATCTCTTCAATCAAAGCCGGTTGAGCAGAAATAGCAGCTAAGGTTCCACCTTGCTCTCGCAAAACAATTTCAATTTCAGATTTTTCAAGGTCACAAAGCAACTCCTTCTGCCCGGTGAGTAAGCAAGCTAAGTTTCCAATCGATTTCCGACTCAATGCATCGGCAACGGTGTTGGCTTTTCCCGGATGATACAGAATCTGTAGGTCATAGTCTTTAATCAGTTCTAGCCATCTCCGCTGTCTCATGTTCAATTCTTTCTGGGTGAAGAAATACTTCAGACTCTTGTGGTCGGTATATACTTCACATGTCGCCCCATACAGATAGGGACGCCAGATTTTCAGTGCAAAAACTACTGCAGCAAGTTCCAGGTCATGGGTTGGGTAGTTCTTTTCATGAGGCCTCAGTTGTCGGGAAGCATAGGCAATTACTCTCCCATTCTGCATTAAAACACATCCCAAACCCTTATGAGAAGCATCACTAAATATAGTATAACCGTCCGTACCTGAAGGTAGAGTAAGGACATGTGCAGTCACCAATCGAGTTTTCAACTCTTGGAACGCTGATTCCCTCTGGTCAGTCCAGTCAAATGATATCCCTTTCTGTGTCAGTTGAGTCAATGGTAAAGCAATTTTGGAGAAATCTTTGACAAATCGTCTGTAATATCCAGCCAATCCCAAAAAGCTTCGGACTTCTGTCACATTTGTTGGTCTAGGCCAGTTTACTACAGCTTTAATTTTCTGCGGATCAACAGAAATTCCGTCTTTGCTAACAACATGCCCCAAAAACATAACATGATCAAGCCAAAACTCACATTTAGACAGTTTAGCATACAGTTTCTGTTCTCTTAGGGTCTGTAGGGCAAGTCTCAAATGATGTTCATGTTCTTCTACGCTTTTGGAATAAATTAATATGTCATCAATAAATACCACAATAAAGTCGTCAAGGTACGGTTTGAAGATTGTATTCATGAGGTCCATAAATGCTGCAGGTGCGTTGGTAACTCCAAAAGGCATAACTAAAAATTCGTAATGTCCATACCTTGTTCTAAAAGCAGTTTTATCAATGTCTTCTGGTTTAACTTTCAATTGATGATACCCCGATCTGAGATCAATCTTTGAAAATACCTGAACTCCCTGTAACTGATCAAACAGGTCATCAATACGAGGTAATGGGTATTTATTTTTCACAGTTACCTTGTTTAGTTCACGGTAATCAATGCACAGTCTTAGAGAGCCGTCCTTCTTTTTCACAAACAAAACCGGTGCGCCCCACAGTGAAGTACTAGGCCTGATGAACCTTTTGTCTAACAGTTCTTGCAGTTGTACTTTCAATTCTTTCAGTTCAGTTGGAGCCATTCTGTAAGGAGCTTTAGACACTGGCTGTGTCCCCGGAATCACATTAACGGTGAATTCAATTTCCCTGTCAATCAAATCCCCTGGCAGATTATCTGGAAAAACATCTGGGAATTCTCTGACTATAGGAATACAGTTCACATCAGTTTTAACATTATCATCAGTAGATACAGTCAGTACAGAACACAGATATCCTTTACACCATTTTCTAATCAATTTAACAGCTTTCACAGAAGAAATCAAGTACGGAGGAGGCACTACTCCACTCCCATTAAACACAAATTCAGGCAAACCCGGTGGACGGAAAACTACTTGTTTCGTTACACAGTCAATGGTGGCATGATATTTCGTTAACCAGTCCATCCCCAATATAACATCAAAATGGTCTATGTTCAATGGCAGTAAATCAATAAACAGATGCATATCCCCAACAATAATTTCACAAGCAGGATACATATATGCACATGTCATGGATCCCCCAACAGGTGATGATACAGCTAACAGATAGTTCATGGGTTCTAAGGGTCTATTCAATTTCCGTGAAAAAGCATGCGACACATAAGAATGTGTAGACCCCGAATCAATCAGTACATATGCATTTTGAGCACAGATAGAGAGGATACATGACACAATGGTCTCAGTATTTTGCACGTCTCCCGGTACTAGGGCAAACACTCAGCCCTGCCTCATAGGCTCTTTCCCGGTAGCTTTGGGGTTAGGCTTTGGTGCAACTATTGATGCTGCTGCACTCCGTGTAGCTTTACTACTAGCTTGTGGAGCAGAGGGACAGTCTTTAACCATGTGGCCTATTTTGCCACACCTGTAGCAAGCTCCTGATATCTTATAACAAACCCCTTTGTGCTTCCTGCCACATTCAGAACAAGTTGGAATGAAACCACTCCCTTGGCTGGGGGCTAGTTGTTGACCCCGTGTTTTGCTTTTTGTTCGATGGGTTATGCTTGCCTTTCTTAAATTTGAAACCCTGCCTTTTACCACGCCATTCAGACGCCGGTGATTCAGATTGTTTCACTGCTTCGATGTTCGACTCAGCCATCAATGCCCGGTCGAGAACACCTACATAGGTCGGGACTTTCAGAACATTAATTCTATCCAGTATCGCAACATTCAGGCCTCCCTCAAATTTTCTGGCCTTCTTATAGTCGGTGTCCACCATGTGTGGTGCATATCTAGCGAGCTCGATAAACTTTGTTTCATATTCTGCAACAGACATTGTGCCCTGTTTCAGTTGTTCAAATTCTGTCACTTTTCTGTCCTTGACACACTGGCGAAAATACTTCTCAAAGAAAGACTCCTTAAACTGAGCCCAAGTTACTACAGTGTTGGTGTCACGGATCAGCATCCACCACCTTCTAGCCTCTTCTTGCAAGGTGAAGGTAGCTAACAGTACTTTATTTGTTTCCGAGCACAGAAACACTTCAAATAGCTTTTCTGTTTCAAGTACCCAAGCTTCAGCTTTCAACGGTTCAAGGCCTCCCTGGAAGGATGGCGGTTTCATTTTGCTGAACTTCTGGGTAAGAGCAATTATGTCCCCATCGTTTACATTCACATTCGGTTCCGGCTGTACCGGAGGAGGAGGTGGGGGCTATTGGTTCTGTTGTTGGTCAAGTCTAGCAGTTATCAGTTCCATCATTCTTTCCAGTCTGGCCATTCTTGTCTCAGAGGATGAGGATTCAGTTTCGTTTGCAGTGCTTGCATTATCCATTATTCTATAAACAGTTATAACAGTTCCAATCATAAGCAGTCACATACTTAAACAGTTTATCACATAAGCAGTCATGTGTTTAAACAGGTTAACACATTAAAACGTAATCAGTCATGTCACAACCACACACTTTTCATGCTCATGAATGCCCTAATCACTTTTCTAGGACACCCTATAGCTCATTTGGACACGTGTGTGCGGTATGACTCGTGGTTAAGTATCGCTCTGATACCACTCTGTCACGACCCAAACCCAGCCCTATGGGTTTAGCACCGTAACCGGCCAGTAATCCGAGATTACCGAAGGCCTACTTAACAGTATTACAGTAAAACAGAGTACAGGGCCTGGCGGAAGCCGATACAGTAATAAAATAATGTCCAATGAGCTGTGACAGTCTGTATGCCAGAAAGATTTTTCATACATATTTACATAACAGTACATATATATACATGTCATTCAGTGAAACAGGGACTTAATCCCCACTCAATAGTACAGTAAACATTCAGTCTATACAATCCATTCGGTTATTACAAAGCAGTGAGACAGTGCAAAAATGGGAAATACTAAAACACCCCTAAGCCTTAGCATGATAGGCTCAGAACCTCGCAGTGAGGCACATTGGTTGGCTTGACAAAACTGGAGTTTACTCCGATGCTTCTAGCTTTGATCCGGTGCCTGTACACCTACATATATATATGAGCAGTGAGCTAAAGCCCAGTGAATAACACAATGCGTAAAGGGGTTAAGAATGAATGTCCTTACAGTAATGAAAACAGTTCATTGATTCAGTATATCTGTCATTCAGTGATATGTGGTACATCCATTAGCATAGCAGTACAGTAAACGATAGGTCTTAACAGACCGAACAATAATTGATGGCCATCAGTCAGTAAACGGTAGTGGTTCCAACATGGGAACCGAGTCGATTAGACAAATCCACCCGTTCAAAGACCGTCGGTGGGGCCATCCGTTCACAGACCGTCGATGGCAGAGATTTCTCAAACAGTAGCAGTAACAGTAAACAATAGTTGCTAAGGATGCCACAGTACAGTTCAGAATATAGGACATACATTCATACAGTCAACAATATCAATTCAGTAAACAGTTCAGTTCAGTATTTCAGAAGATAATCATTTGAACATATCTTTACACAATTGTTACTCACAGAGTTCTGGGCTACAGTATGCTAGAGCGTGTCTCCCTGGAATGCCAACCCTATACAGTTAACAGAGTGAACACACACTAAGTTCATAGTTGGGAAAGATAATAACTTAATCCCTAAATGCCTCGGTGTGTTCTACATCTACATCCCCATTAAGATGTCTTAAACTAGGCCTAAGAATGCCTAGGGTGAGATAAGGATGCAAAGATGCACTTAGAAAACATTTTCAGAATTTTCAGTGAAACAGAGTCCCGCTCGAGCGCAGGTTTCCCCGCTCGAGGGGCCAAGCAAACAAAGGTACCCGCTCGAGCGCCAACTTCCCCGCTCGAGCGTGTCACTCAATACTCCGCTCGAGCGTACATTTCTCCGCTCGAGCGGATTGATGAACAGTGCAAAGTACTGGATGCTCGATTTCTCCGCTCGAGCGCTATTCCTTCCGCTCGAGCGTACTGTAAAACAGGTCAAAGTACTGGGAGCTCGATTTCTCCGCTCGAGCGCTACTTTCTCCGCTCGAGCGGGAGGCAAAAATCTGGAAAACCCAGGTTTGTGTTCTAAGTCCAAAACTCAAATTTGATGCTCCCAATTCGATCCTCTTGGGCCCATTTTCTGGAAAACTCTTTTAAACACATAAAATAACATGTTTCAAAACTCAATTTAAGAAATCAAAGCCCAAGGGTGTTTCAATTAAACCCATTTTCAAACCCAACTCTCATGAATAATGTTCAAACATGACATGCATGCACTTTAAACAATTTTAAGCCTCAATGCTAGCTCAAATGAGCTCAATTCTTTGAAAAACAAGATGAAAACATGGTCCTAAGCATTAACATGGACATGCATGCAAAAATCCATGAAGAATAACCTTCAAACTCGACAATATGCACATGCATGCACCAATTAATCTCTAATTCAACATTATTGAACCAAAACGAGGCTCAAATCACTAGAGGCTCAAGAACTAAGCATGAACAAGCTCAAATACATGAATGAAAGGTTGAATTCTCTTACCTAGGTCTTGAATGTAAGATGAACAAGCTCAACTATGCAATCTATACTTCAAGTCTTCCAATTACAGGCCAATCTTCAAGTTTGAACTCAATTCTCTCCCTCTCTCACTCTTGGTCGGCAATAACAAGGAAGGAGCTGATCAAAATGTGTGCCTAAGTGTGTAATAAGGCTCAAATGTTGATCACATAGTGGGCCACTCACAATGGCATTAAGGTAAATATGTCAAACTATGCAATTTAGCTTATTTAAATCTAATTTAGTCATACCAAATAAATTTTCAGATAATTACACCATAAAATTACATAAATTATGATGATCCTAAAACATCAATCAGTTTACGGTTCGGCCGCCGATAAGGCCTTCAATTAGCAGTTTAAACATAAAACATGAACAGATAAATATTCAATCAAACAGATAGAATATGCAACACAATAGATAAACTCAATCAATTCAGGTTCAATTTCAGTTAGTCAGTTCAGTATTTTATTCAGTCCAGTTATCAGTCATTATCAGACTCAGTTAACAGTAATCAGTGGTTATCGGTAAGCAGTGATGAGGGTTGTTACATGACCCAACTTTCTCGTTAGAGAATTGGATAAGTAGATCCGTAGGGATTTACCTTCTGCTTTTATGGTGAAAAGTTAGGAGCGTAAAAAGGTTGCTAGTTCCAATAAATCTTTTACAGCCTAAAACAGTTATCCAAATAGTGGTTCTTAGATTTCATCAAGTCATGATAAGTCAACGATGATCGATGAAGACCACTGAGACATGATTAATGGTCCAAAAGAAGTTTTTCCTTACTTAGTCATTATGAGCCAGGAATTTATAGGGTTGTCGCCACCTAGGGTGGGCAGTCCTCTGTTTTAGATATGATGGACTTGGGTGATGTAATTTATATGCTCGGATGTACGATCCTGAGGGATTGTTTTGGGAGAATTCCTGTTTTGTCTTCGATGACTTACATAAGGAATATCCTAGAACGATTCTAGATGCAAAATTACAAACCCATTGACTTACCTATCGGTAAAAGCCAGAGCCTTAGCTATTGAGTGAATCCTCATATTGTCTTTGGGAGAAACAGATGACTTATATTCCTTGATTTTTTCTTTGTTGTGGGAGCCTAAAGTACGCTATGTGGGCGTATTCGGCATGATAAGTGTTATCTTTGGTAAATGGTCAACTGAGTTGTTTAGACATTGACCATGCGCATTAGATTATGGATAAAATGCTTTACTAGTAGTATATTAATTTGCTCCTTATAAGATTCAATACGCTAGTTGGGCGCATCCAGAATGAACGCAAATTGGTCACCAAAATATCTTTAGAGAGGTTATTGCGCAAGAGGTAGTGATCTTGAATCACTTCATGTGAGGCGCACATGGAGGATTCCGTTGTATGTGCTTATCGCAAGAGGTGCTGATAAGGCTTATGTTTGGAATCTAGAATTGCGCAAGCTGTGGTCATGTTTTTTAGATCGATCACTTATTTGTTACGAGATGATGAGATGTTGACACTATTATGGTTTGTGTCATAATGATTAGCAGATAATGATGTCAGCAGGCAAGATTGGCTCACTCACACGAGCAATCGCCCTTGGCGCTTGGGAGCGAGCAAGGATGAGACTAGTGGTTTATTTTTTATTTATTTGGAGCCAAGAGAGGCTTAAATTATCCATTATGCATGTCGCCTTGGTTACAACCAAGATGAGGTCATGTTAAGGACCAAACATGGATGTTAGTACCCACTTTCCATGTTGTGCCTGTTATGATTAGCCAGATGCGAGATCTCATTTGGTGCCTGGAAGGCGAGCAAATAAAGAATTCGGGTTAGGCTCTAGAAAACGACTAGACTAATATCTGTACGGTGTATCGAGTATGATGTCACTCTTTTGGAAGAGTTACTCCACCGTAGCATGTATTCATACTATATGTGCTTGGCGACCGAGTAATGAGGTGAGAGAATGGATCCCTGTTTCCTCACCGTGTGAGTCTTACATGTTATTATTGATATGACTTTCATTTATGTAGCCTTTTGTGACTTTTGACTATGTCATAAGGTAAGGGGTTGATGTTCTGCTACTTTGGTATGTTGCCTGCGGTCATGTATGATTCGGCCTTAAGGGACATCACTGGGAAAGCGGTCAATCCTAAACTAAATGACATGAGGGCAAAGGGAAGATCATCTAGTATTACACCACTGTTGTATATTCACTGCCGGCAACTCACATCGCTCTGTATGAGAGGCGGATTGAGTGTGAATATATTGCAAGAATTGAGAGGGTCAAACATGCTCTTTTTGAGGGATTAGAGATGTTTTTTGGACCGGTGTAATTAGATGGGTTTGGGGTATATGAGACACTATTTCTGTTCTTTTTGGGTTGATGTCTCTATACTGGCTCATTTTGAGTTTCTAGTATAGAGCTCCCACATGCAGGTGTTCTCAACGGTCACACGGTGCATTGGCTAGTATGTGATTATTTCATTTTTGAGGAGATTAAGATAGAGATGTGGCAGTGTCATGCCAGCTCATGTGCGAGTGGGAGATGTTAAAAATTGGACGCCCATGTGGCATGACCCTTTGAACCCTTTGAACCTTATCCAAATAAGTTTGAATTTGAATTCAAAACTTATTTGGATAACCACTCATAATATCTATATCTATCATATCAACTAATATGGATAGATTGATATATATGGTTATATATCTGATTATGTATTTATCTAATACATCGAATCAGATACGTTATGTGGTTTTTGCCCATAACCTTTTTTCCCAGACTCTCTCTCTAACTCTCTCCCATATGAGAACGATCCAGCTTCTGCACTATGACTTGTGTGGGTGATACTCATTTTGTAGTATCACTCCACTACTGGGTTGGTTGTTTACATCTTGGAAGCACGTGATTTACCCACGAGATTCTTCGCTTCAGGCTCTACTAAAAGGTATGACTATGAAATTTTTCATCGCTGCGTTTTATACTTTGATTTATAGAGTGTCAATCATAGCATCTACAAAGTTTTCCATAAAAATAGATGTAACCGCTCAAGCTGTGGACTTGAAATCTTAAATTTCTCCAACTTGTGCTGGCCATAGAGAAACAAACTTTCAAGGAGCGGAAAATCAGAAAAAAATATTTTCACAATATAATCCTGGAAGTATGATAGTGTCTAAGCGCAAGACCTCCAGATTCTTACAATGTTTTAGATCAATCTCACAATCCTTTTCACAGTTATAAAAATCAGAAGTATGAAGACTTCATGCTTCTATCTTAATCACACTAATCCAATCAGCATCAGAATATGTATAACCATCCCATACCATAACTTTCTCAAGTCTACCAAGATTAAACAATTGCAGAAATTTTATGCCCTTGCAGAGTTAGAGACTCAAGAGCATAATGTTGGGGCTAACACAGATGAGTCGGTTAAGAATCTCATCAGATAAATGAATGTTCTCCATACTTAAATCTCGCAAAGAACTGATCCATAACAACATTAGAAAATTCTGCAGGATCCATAACAACTGATCCTCTTCGATCAATTTCTTCTTTTCTAGCGCCAACCTCCGAAATCAACGGACTAGGATTAACATCACTACTTCCGTCACCACCTCTGCATACATCAATCTCAGACAAACTCAGTCGACCTCTCCGTTCATGAATAACTGAACCACTTTTCCCAAAACCTCCTAACAACAAATCTCTTTTTCTCTCCAGTAAACCCACAAACATAGTTCGGGTCAGAATCGGAATGGCCTTGGTTGGAGTACAATGCCAAACATCAACATTACCATTAGTATATTTTTTAGATAAAACAACAATAGATGGGGCCTTCATCTGCGCATCTTCTGGCATGTCACTTGTAGAATACTTCAAATACCCCTTAATTTTACAATACGTAATACCCTTTTTAATTTTCTAATTTTCAAGTTGATACTTCACCATCCATGGCACTTGTTTGTCGTTAATTGAACAATAATCATTCCCATAATAAACTAATTCGCACTAGCAATCCACAGGGAAAATAAAGTACACTGCAAACTGTCATTACCATCTAACCTCCTATCATACACATTTACTCTGACCAACCCACTGGCATTGGGTGCGCAAAGGGGGAAATATTTTATCAACCTTAATACTTTTTTGTTTGTATCTCAATCTCAACTGAGAAAATAAATTAGGCATAGCAAGTTCAATACAATTGAAATCACTTGCTGAAACACCTTTAACAACACCAATTCTTATATCGTCCACCTCTGTTCACCTGAACATTACAAATAAAAATACGTAAATTTATAATTCTAAACAGTTTTAAAGTACATTTGACTCCTTAATGTAATTTTGCATTCTTTTCTACTAACAGTAGCAGCCACTAAATATATGGCACCCTTTTGAATAATTCCAATATTTCTTAATAGCGTATCTTTGTAGTCCGTCCAAACATCAACTGGGAAGAACCGGTCCACAACTTCTATCCTGTGACAAACGTACTCTTTGTCCTTGCCACCAACGAGCTTGAATCTCATTTTCTTTAGCATCCGAAACTTGTCGGACTGGTCAGGATCAACGATCCAGGTCTCAGGATGTAATAACCTCGATCCATGATTAACGTTAATACATGCTTAATTATGCCTAATAAGAATTTAAAGTGAAGTTTTGCATCATATGTTGCCTTATTTGTGTTTATATCTGTTTAGCATAGAAAGATTTGTTCATGTTTTCGTTTCGGTTGCGAATTGAAGGCCTTATCGGCATCCGATTCAGAAATTGACTTGATTTATGTGTTAAATAGAATTTTTAGAATTTTATGGTAGGTTTAACTGAAATTCAATTCGGAACGAAATAATTAGAATAATTAATACTCATTTGATTAGTGGTAAGCCTAATTAATTAGTCCACTAACCAAGCCTATATAAGGCTTCTATATGCATCTCAACTCACCTTTCTTCATCATTTTGTTGATACCAACCGTGAGAGAGAAAAGGGGGAGATTAGAGCCAACTTTTAAGAGAATTGAAGTCAAGCTAGCAACTACTAGAGGAATTGAAGGGAATTGGTGAGATTAAGCAAAAGATCACTAGAATTTAAGGAATTATGGACCCTAGGTAAGGAATCAACCCTTAAGCTTTATGTTAGACTCACTTAAGTAAGGAACTAAGAGAATTAAGTGAATCAATGCATGAATTAAGCTAATGAACTAGAAGAGAAGAGCAAATCATGCATGCATGTTCATTTGATCATAATTAAAGTTATTTTCAAGAGAATTCTCACATGCATGTTAGTATCTTGGTTTTGTTCAAGGAATTCAACATGTTTTAGACCTAAACATCTCATTTGATCATGATTCGGAAACTTGGAGCTCAAATCATTTCATGCATGTCGTGTTAATGTTATGTTTTCACATTTCAAGCTTGATTTTGTACAATTGCATGTTATTGGGCCTTGATTTTGAGTAATGATTTTTACTTCAAGATGTTTTGCAAGTTTACAAGAGTTTCCTCAAGTTTTTGGCCCAAGAAATAATAATTTACAGCTTTGGGGTTGAGTTTGAAGGTTGGAAGCAATTCTAGAAATTTCAGAATTTTGCTTCCACGCTCGAGCGACAAATCCTGCGCTCGAGCGACCACCTTTATTTTTGCACTTTCGCTTGAGTGACCAAAAGTCCTCTCGAGCATAAAATGCATGCTCCCAGAAGTTTGCGTGTTTTGCAGACCGCTTGAGCGATAAATGTTGCGCTCGAGTGAGGGCATGAGTCTCACGAGCGTCGCACGAGCATCGAGCGGAAAAATCAAGCAACCAACACTTTTACAAAGTTTACAGACCGCTCGAGTAAAGGAATGTGCGCTCGAGCGACCGCTCACATTTTGCATGTCCACTCGAGCGAAGAAAGCTGCGTTCGAGCGAGACCCCTGTTTCCAGCATTTGTAACTAAATGTTTTCAAATGCATTTTTGCATCCTCATTACATCCTAGGCATTCCTAGACTAAGATTAAGACATAATAATGAGAGTAAAGGCTAGAAACACACTAAGAACAAAATGAAACAAGTTATGTACAATCCAAGCGTATGTTTCAGTATATGTATATGTTATGTATTGATATAGGTGACGCACTATAAACCGTTTGATTTGTTTGCTCTATCTGTTTGCACCTAGAGCCATTTGTGAGTAATAACTTAATAAAGCTTTGTTCAACTTTATTTACTTTCTGTATGATAAAATAAGATCTGTTTTCTGAAATGCTATGTTCTGTACAATGAATGATTGTCCAATTTCTGACAATATATTCGTGGCATCCTTAGCATCATGTGATATATGTTAGTTGTTACCCAGTATCGGAGGTTCCATTATGGAACTTATTATGTCTACACTTTGTTACCCGTACTAGAGGCTCCATCATGGAGCTCAGCATATCTGTCATTTGTTACCCAGATTTAGAGGTTCCTTTATGGAACTAGTTATTCATAACCATCATCTGTTCTGTATCTGTTCTGTTAACGCTAATGAATGTACTACGTATGATTAAGCATGGACTCTGATTTCTGTATATGACTTGAACAAGTACAAGAATATGTATATGAATCTGAAATGGATATCATTCATCAAATTCTTTGCTTTGTTATTATTCATTGGGCTTCCGCTCACTATTTACATTATGTATGTAGGTGATTAGGCAAGTGACCAGGCCCAGAGTTGATGGCCTAGGATTCTGTTTTGTCAGCCATCCATCGTGCCTCCCGAGGAGGTTCCTTTTAAGAAGACCATGTCAAGTTTATTTATTTTTTGTTCTGTTTATCTGTACTTGGGCTAAGTTTTCCTTTGACCTTATCTATGTAAATGCGTGATGTGAGACCAATGTGTTTATGACGTTACATGTATATATATATAAGTTTGTTTGAAAATTTTGTCTTGTATATGTCATCACAGCTCAATAGACTGTGTATGTTTTATATATTGCTTCCGCAACCTCTAATTATATGTTATTCTATTAAGAGACCTTTGGTAATCCAAGGATTATGGGTCGATTACGACGCTAAACCTATAGGGACGGGTTTAGGTCGTGACACAGGATTACCCTCGCTAACTCTAATAAATATCTTGTCAGGTGTGGGGACGGAATCTGACAGACTACTATCACTTATGACAAAAAACAATACGTGGTAGACCACAACTTCATCTTTAGCATCTTGTCCCAACTGAACATTCCCAATTAATTTTATATCCTTTACTACGATCTTGTCTGATTGACGGTCACATCTTTTATTACCCAACTCAATACCATTCAGCAATCTCGTCACACCTTAATTATCAAATTTAACGTCCCTTAGTTGTTCATTGTACAATTGTAACTTCCTTACTCCCCTTTTAGTCTTCTTAATATATCGAGGAATATTTTGTATGTACTGTCTGCGTACATACGCCGCCTTAAAAGGTGCACGACCACAGTAACTACACTTATATCCACTGGCTGCCAATGTCCTTAACCTCCGGTACGCAAAGGGAGTTCGATACTGGCTGCTTACTACTCCTTCCATTTTTGATAAAAACACTCCAAATCTTTTATCCTACAAATTCTACAGATTCTCTTACCTCTGCTAACCTTTCTGTTCAGACACCTTAGCTTTGATATTTTTTCCCTTTACTTCTCGTACACTGGAACAAACCTCGTGCATCACTGAGAGAATAGTCCTTCAACTCACAGGTAACTAAACTTAAAGCAGTTAGGGGTGTCCGCGGTTCGGTTTAGGACGGTTTGCGGTTCGGTTTGGACCCGCCCGCATCTATGCGGTTTGGGAAAAAATCAACCCGCAACCGCCCACAATGCGGTTTACGGTTTGTGCGGATAGGGTTCGCGGTTGTGCGGGCAGTTGCGGGCGGTTTGCGATTTGAACTTTTTTTCCAAAAAATTATTTTTAAACCTTTTTTTTCTCCCATTTTCTCAATCTTTATTTTGGACCTTTATTCTCATATTTTCTAAAATGCTCCAACATTAATATTTAATGAACTAAAACTTACAAAAAAAAAACACACAACAAATTCAATTCGTAACCTAAACAAATCATTCAAAATCTACATTCTATCATTAACTTGCATTCATCCTATCCTACATTCATCATTCATAATCCAAATAAGAAAATCCTACATTAAAAATTCAACATTCATCATTCCTAACCTCCAAAAAAAAAAAAAAAAAAAAGAAGAGTAATTCTTCATTAACTTACATTCATCCAAAATGCAAAAAAAATAAAAATTCAATAAGTTACATTCATCCAAAACCAAAATGCAATTAAAAAAAAAAAATTTGTTGTTAAACTTAAACTTCATTCAATACAAACTCATGAAATAAAATTAAAACACTTCTAAGATATCAAACTTCATCTTCATGAATCACATCCAATTCAACTTTCGCAAATTCCAATTCTAATTCCATGCATTTGGTTGATGAACCCTACACAAACAAATTGAAAAAATATAAACTTTAATCTTCAATTATAGATAGTAAGAAATGAAAAAATAAACAAATGTCTATATATTGCATCTCAATATAGTAAGAAAATGTGTTGATATGAAAAAATTACCAATGAGCAAATGGATATTAGACATCAATTATAGCATCAACATTATAGGTTGAAGTTGAAGATGAGCTTGACTCAAAAGTACGTAATTAGAAGTCAAGAAGAGAAGATTAATAAAACTTACATTAGAAAATGAATAATAATACAAATTAAAATAAAGATAAATAAATTCTCATTTACCCGAGTCATATTGCTCAAATTCTTCCACATCATCCATCGCCTTTCAAAGAGAAATTTGAAGGTTGCTTTGAAGCCAATTTTGAGTGCATACAAGAGCTTCAACCATAGAAGGCGAGAGTGAACTACGAAATGGGTCAAGAATACGCCCTCCCGTACTAAAAGCCGACTCCGATACAACGGTAGAAATATGCATGGCCAACACGTCCCTAGCAAGTTGTGACAACACCCTATATTTGGTTGCATTCAACTTCCAATAATCCAAAATCTCAAATGTTTGATTCTTTGCAAAATGTTCAACCTCGGATAAATATGGTTCCAAATCCGACTTAGATCCACTAGTGCATCGCCCCTCCAAATAGGAATTAAATTGGGAGTCAACAAAAGAATAGGGATCATCATCATCATCTTCCACCATATTCACAATTTCACTCACACTTGGAAGTTTCTCATTTAAAGGATAAAGTGTGACATAATGGCTATACAAACGACTCAAGCAACTCTTAACCTTGTCTACCATCTCTTCCATCTTCCTATTATCTCCAAGAAATAAATTGGAAAAACAAAACTCCAAGTATGTCATTTTTTTGGTAGGATCAAGAACCACCGCAACATACAACAACAAATTGATTTTGCTTCCATCCCCCCAATACTTGCTAAACTTTAGCTTCATAGTATTTGCCATTGTGCTCAAAATATCATCCTCCTCCAAAATTAATTGGTTAATTTTGCTTTCAATAACAAACATCTCTTTGTAAAAAGCATTGGAAGTAACAAAGAGAGACCCCGAAAATTTCTTGGTTGCAACATAAAATAATTTTAGAAACCTCAAAAAAATTCTACACTTTTTCCAATCCAACTCATTCGGACTTCTTCTTATGCCACCATCAACATCATTAAAATAAGGTTCAAAGTTGGAATCCACAAACTTCAATCGGTTAAAAGCCTTCTCATACTTTTCGGCGGCCTCTAACATCAAATAGGTAGAGTTCCACCTAGTTGGTATATCTAGGCATACAAGAGCTTTTGAATCAAGTTTGAGTGTGGCCGCACACTTCTTAAAAACATCATGCCTATTAGGAGAAGACCTCACATATCTCACCGCAAGTCTAATGTTGGCAATAGAATCATCCATTTCTTTCAACCCATCACTCACAACGAGATTAAGAATATGTGCACAACAACGCATATGAATAAACTCATGTTGCAAAATAGTCCCCTTCCAATCTTTGGTTATCGTTTTCAAATATTGAATGGTAAGATTATTTGAACTAGCATTATCAACTGTTAAGGTGAATATGCTATCAATGTTCCACTCAATCAAACACGACTCAATTTTTCGACCCAATGTTTCTCCTTTGTGATCCTCAACTTGTTGAAAATTTATGATTCTTTTTTGAAGTTTCCAGTTATCATCAATGAAATGAGCAGTCAAACACATGTAACACAAATTCTGAATAGATGTCCAAGTGTCCGTAGTAAAGCAAATTCTACGACCCTTCATGGCCTTCTTTAACTTATCCCTTTCATTCTTGAATATATTGAGCACTTCTCTAGATATGGTTTGACGAGAGGGAATTGGTGTGAATTTGGGTTGCATGACATTACAAAATCTTCTAAACCCAACACCCTCCACAAATCTAAATGGCAACTCATCAATGACCACCATCTCCGCAAGAGCCCTTTTACAAGTATCAAAATTAAAGATTGTTGCTACAACCTCAACACCCTCTTCATTTTGCTTCGGTTTAAGATTTAGTGTTTGTTGACCATCTGTATCCCTATTTGGATATTCTTTACAATTGGGTGTATGACTCCTCAAATTACTAGTCCCATGAGTTCTAGAGTCAACCATATACTCTTTCTTACAATATTTACATACGGCTCTACGCTTCCCATCGGTCCCTACAACCTTGTCAAAATGATCCCAAACTGTGGATGGTGCTCTCCCCCCTCCACTCTCACTCTTTCTCTTTGGGGGTCTAGGAGGCTTAGGTTCAAGTTCAGGTTCGGGTTCGACTAAGAGAGGATTCATTTGAGAATTAGAGGATTCCGGAGGTACAAGATTGATTGCGGGAGATTGAATACTATCCTCCATTTAAACTGGATTACAAAAATACAATCACATAATCAATTTTACAGACATTAAATAAACAAATAGAACAAACAGATTGGAAGTCATAATAGCTAGCTTTCACAAACAGATTGGAAGTCATAAGAGCTATTTAATTCACAAAAGCTAGCTTTCACCATTCTAAAGGACAAAAATTAAGTCATAAGAGTCATGTTCTTGGACACGAACATGAAAATTAAGTCATAAAAATTGAAATGGCAGCCTATTGTGATACAGTTAGTCTTGAACATGAACCCTTTATTGCGCATCATTGAACATGAACATGAACCTAATTACCATTAGTCTTGAAATGGCAGCCTACTGTGAACATATTACTTCCAAGGCCAGTTATTGCACATCATTGAACATGAACCCTTTTATCCATGTGATTGAAGATTTTGTAAGAAACTGATAGCTAGGGACACTGACTGATTACCATTTAAAAACTAGTGTGTCTGAAGGGCATCTAACTACACATTTTTCCATCCTGAAATCTATTAACTCATTAACAGGATTGTTTTGAATTTCTATTGTATGTTTTTAGCTGTTATTATATAAAAGAAAGCTTTTATTCCCACTAAACAACATCAAATAGTTGGTCGAGTGGTGTAAGCCATATAGCGAGATTTTCTATATTCACATATGATTGTATCTAATGTGTTTGTTGTAGGTTTGCAGGTCAAGACTTGAGGGTTGAGTGTAGTGAGCATTTAAACAAATCAGTGCTGTGTGGAGTGTTGCAAGGTGTGGGTTGAGTGAAATAGCCCATATATTTTCTTCCTAACACAGTTGCAGGTTCATTTTGCTAGTACAAATTTAGGGAGTTCCTTGTGTTGAGGGTTGAGTGATATAGATCATAAATTGTTGCTTGTTTGGTTTTGTCTCCTAACCTGCTGCTTTGTTGAGTGGTTATATTTGTGGGTTGAGTGATTAAGGTTTTTATATGAGTGAGATTTGTTGCAGGTTTTTTGTTGGTGAGCTAGTATAAGAGGGCCTAGTGATGCAAGCCAGATAGTGAGGTTTAACTTTTATCTTTATATCTGTTTGTTCTAATGTGTGTTGTTGCAAATTACAGGCTGTAAATGGAGGTTTTGAGATCAGATTTTGGAAGGTTGAGTGTAATGAGTTCATATATTCTGTGAGGAGAGATGTGAGGTGTGGGTTGAGTGGAAATAGCCCTATAATAATTCTATTGCAGGTACATATGCTGGTACTCTTTTAGGGACTTCCATTGTTGTAGGTTGAGTGATTAAGTGTATAAATTGTTGGTCATTAGGTTTCTTCTCTTGCCTGCTGTTAATTGTTGAGTGTCCTTCATTGGTGGGTTGAGTGACCAAGGAAATTTATATGAGTGAGATTTGTTGCGGGCTTCTTTTTCAATATCTGGATGGAAATTCTTTGTCTTCTTTTTTCTTTGTTTCTTGTTTCACTGTTTAGTTGGATATCTGTCTATGTTAGAGTTACACAGTTAGCTTGGTTTTTATGCCTATCCCTACGGGTTGTGTAGGGTTTGATCAGGTTTTGTAACTGTTTTGGCATGGATCTTGCTGGTTCGTTTGTTGGCTATTGCTTTGGAGTATGTTCCAGCGTGTTGTTTTCGCTGGGTTGCTGCTTAGCTGCTGTGGTTTTATTATATCTGTGGAGGATCCTTACTGCTGGGCAATTCTTTTTGCTTTGGTTGATGGATCGCGTGGTTGAGGCTGCATGGATGCGCCAAACCGTGTGGAATCCAGTGGAAAATCATTGTCTTTCTTTGATAATCTATCTATAATTTTGTTTGCTTTGGGTTTGGGTTGCTTCTTTGGTTTTTTTTTTTCCTGTCCCTTGTTCATCTTCCCTTTGGTAAATGGTGGCTGAACAGGGGGTTCGTAGCGAGTCCTGTTTCTTCTGTTTTGTTGGTTCCTTGTGGTTGTTTGGTGTGTTTTCTGTATAGTTTTGGCCAGGTCCTGGGGTATGCCCCTTGTATTCGTGTATTTTTTTTCCGTCTTTTATTTTATGACTTATTCACCCAAAAAAAAAAAAAAAAAAAACATCAAATAGTTATTGTGTCAACCAAATCCACCAATTTTTATTTTATTTTATTTTTAACCACCATATAGCCACATATTACTTTTAAAAAGTTGGAATATGGAGAGAAAAACATACAAGAAGAATCAGAAGTATAGAAAATCATATAGTGAGAAAAATAAAAATGCAAAACTATTAAATTGACAATAACTAAAACCAACCCAATTATCCTGACTTAGAAATGTTTCAATTATGCTGCCAACCTCCCAATAACCAATTATTCTGAGACTGTTGCCTGAACAATTTCTTACCTCAAACTGCTTAAATATTAAAGTACAATGGATTTTGAACCAAACAAAATATTAGAATCTCAGTTATCACTTGTGATGGATATTGTTGGGTCATCAAATATATATATATATATATATATGCTAAACCTCACCAACTAGCTTGATTCTCTGATTGAAAGATGTTCAATTAAAGAAAATTAATGTTTATTTACACCAGTAGTAAAGCATAATACAGTGTACACAGTAATCCATGATCCAAAATGTCTAGCGATCATAATTTTTCTAGTTTTGAAGACAATAATTTTAGTGAATTTATTTTGAATCTTAGTCAATCTCTTATTATCACAGGGCAATGACAAACACTGAATGTTGCAAACATTAAAGAGGAAAGAGTTGTGAATCGAAGACAATAACTATTATAAATAAAATAATAAAATGCCCAGATACACAAAACCCAAATGAACTGCAACCAGATTTGCAACCAGAGAGTGATGAGAGAGACAGAGAGTGATGAGATTCGAGTATATAAAGATGGATATAGAGAAGATATATAGACAGATACTGCAACCAGATCTGTTCATCCACAAAAAATAACGATCGGGAGAGAGAGAGACAGAGATTGAGAGAGAGAGTTCACCTGTGAAGCAGATCGGCTGTGCGATGATGAAAAAAATCAGAGATCACCTGCGAGATCACCTGTGAAGTAGATCGGAGATGAAAAAAAATCAGATTCATCCACAAAAAATCAACGATCGGGAGAGAGAGAGAGAGAGAGAGAGAGAGAGACAGAGATTGAGAGACAGAGTTCACCTGTAGATCGGCTATGCTGTGCGATGATGATGATCGGTGCGATGAGATGAGAGTGACCGGTGTGTGCAGAAACGAGAAGAGAGTGAGAAAGAGAGACTGAGATGAGACTGAGAGAGAGAGAGTGAGGGAGGAGAGGAGCCGATTAGATTTTAGGGTTTCTTTTATCTTTTGTTTTGTTGGTTATAGTATAGGTGAGTGAGAGAAGAGATGAGATGGACGGTTTAGATTTGAAAAAAAAAAAAAAAAATTATTTAATGTGGGCAGGTTGGGCGGGTGCGGTTCAAACCCGCAACCCGCCCGCAACCCGAAATTTATATAAAATCTAAACCGCACCCTACCCTAATGTGTTTGCGAAACCGCCCACATGCGTGCGGTTCGGTTCGAGTAGGGCGGTTTGGGCGGGTCGGATGACCCTATGCCCAGCCCTAAAAGCAGTCAGTAATTTGAAACATGGTTATCAGAATCCCGATCCCAATCTTACGATCCTACGATATTATGATCCATTTTAGTACAATCGATCTGGATCATGTAAAAAATTCCTTATAGGTAGGATCTTTCAATCCTGGTAATGGGATCTTATAGGATCGTGGAATCCTAATCCGAATCCGATCCAATTTACAAGCCTTGTTTTGTATTGTATGACATATTTTATTATAAATTTTATATTTGCTGTCTAGATACCAATTTATGTGATCAAAATAAATAATAAAAATTAAGTAGTATCGAATCAAATAAACAAAGAAAAACAAACTAGAAAACAAAGATTCAAATATTGTGGTAATTTAAGAAAATTAACTAGTCGGAAAAACAAACTTAGCTTTAGTGGAGTCTAAAGAAGGTAAAATGATTACAACTTTATCCCAATTTTTGGAGAGATTATTTTTGTGACTCGAATCCGCTCCACTAGGGATGCTAACGACAAACCTTATCATTTGGTTAAGCTGCCCTTTTGAGTTCTTAATCTATTTTCGTATCTAACTTTGTTAAATATTTTTTCTTCACTTTTTATGCATTATTGTGGATTGTAAAGTATTTTATTATAGAATTCTTCTTCTTCACCTTCTTTTTTGATGAAATACAAAATTTTTACCATCAAGTTTTCTATTGTATAATATTATATGTGCAGTTTACATAGAGTATTATATTTTTCACAATATCTTCACTTCTTTTTAATAGAATATAGGTTCATTTTGTATATACTTTTTTAAGAAATGTTTATTTAAAGTAAATTATTATGTAATTTGTCTTTTTCGATAGGATCTAACGATACTCTATCTGATTTTACGATCCGATCCTATAAACACCTCCAACGATCTAACGTAGAATCTTGATTTTAACTACCTTGGTTTGGAAGCAAAAATGGTTTGTGGGAAAATGAAGCATGGGTGGTAGCTTACAAAATGAATATTTATGTTATGAAAATCATTATCTGTTATAAATTTTATCCATTCGTTGATAAAAGGTGCAGCATCTTGAAAATAGGAATCCATGTATAAAGAGAACGTCTGTATACTGTCTTGCTACTTACAGAAGCCTTTGAGAGACTGATCCACGAAGTCAAGAAAAAGCTTGTTTCTTATGTCTCATGTTCCCAAAGGTGATCTATTCTTCACATTATCAATCTGTTTATTTATAAATGAGCGTGGATTCCTGAAACTCAAATCTTGCACCGGGGTAGTGTGCCACCATGTTTTGGACAGGACCCGGGTGGCGACTGCATCTTCCAGCAGTAGAAAAGAGAAGATGTGTTGAATGATGTGGTCAGACAATAGGGAGATTCGGTCCGTGGAATCATTGTTTGCTTTTTCCATTATGGCTTCTCCTTTAATGTGCATGTTGCCCATGGTGTTACTATTATCGCAGCAAAACTAACACATAAATCCAATGAAAATAAACTAGGCTTGAAATATAAATACGAAAACCTAGACAAAAGATAATCTAACAATAGCAGCATATAGCGATTAACTAATCCAAACCTAGTTTCAAAAAGTTAACTTTTGTAGTTTATATTTTACCACTGGGGGATATTATGTATCCCATCATTTCGGGATATGATATCTAATCCTCTTCATATCCAGAGCCTTTGTATTTAACCAAAGGATCGATGAGGAGACAAGAAAAAATCTGTTGAGTCAACAGTACGTAAAATCCAATATCCCCGTTATATCTCCCAATCAAATACAATTCGTACATTCTACTAGTTTTAGTATTTTTAGAATCAATGTTTGTTTCATCCACCACGGTTTCTATTTTTTTATGCCCGTGCTTCTGCCCATTGTGTTAGTACTACTGTTTCTGACAAAAACAAACACATAAATCCCATTGGGTTCTCCAAAACAGTTATACGAAAAAGGCCTATAAAAACAATAATATAAAAACTAGTGACACAAGCAGCATTTTAAGTTCACGAAGCCCTAAAACTAGGCAGCCCATTCTTTTTTTTCTTTTCTTTTCTTTTTTATTTTTTTTAAGATTATGGTTGTTAGAATCTTGCGATTCACCATCCAATTTAATATGAGTTCCAACCAAAACGATCCTATTTGTGCAGTTAATTGAATCATAAATTGAGTGAATTGTATGATTCAATAGCAATTCACTACAATTCATTATGCTTCATCAGTTATGTTTGTATAATGCTTATTTTCACAAAATACAAAAGAAAATAAAAAGATTAAGAGCATCTCCAATCTTTAACCCTCTTTTTTAGCAAATTTAAATTGGATGAAAACCTGATCAAAAACCATTTCCAATCCTTTCATCAAATGTTTATTAAATCAAGAGAAAAAGATAAAGCATTGGAGATTATGAAGCATGGGAATTTCGAAAAACATGCCGTATCTGTACCGGATACTTACCGGCTTATGGTACCTCATATGGTACTTCGCATACGTACCGGGTACACGAAACATGTACTCAAATTTTTTCTTCTTAGTTTTTGGCGTACCCAGACGTACTTAGTATATACCAAAGCTATACCATACCTCAATTGAAACAATATTTTCTTCTACTACAGAGATAAAACTCCTATCACTAGACTTTTTTTTTTTTTTTTTTAGTTTTATGCTTAACATGATATTAAAATTAAGCTATGGTTTGTAAGTTATTTAATATATTGACATTTAATTTTGATTTATACCTTTACTTTTGGCATTAAATGTTAATTATAGGTTGGATCTTAACAAATTAAACCATTTAATTAATTTTTGCATTACTCTAAATTAAAAAGAAATGTTTTTTTACAAGCACACCAAGCCCAAGTTGTACCAGCATCCTACTTTTTTTGGATTTTACTGTATCAATGTGCCCGTATCATACCAATACCAGCACTCATACCTGTACCTGTGCGTCACCGATTGGAGATGATATTTTTCCATCAAACTTGATGAAATCAAGAAATTTGGGATAAGAGGGGAGTTTTTTTATTAAAAAATTTTGATGAAATTTGATAAAAGGGTTAATTGATATCAAATCAGGCTTTGTACTCAAATTTAGAATAAAATTAGATGAAAAAAAAAGTAGTGAAGGGTTCAAGATCAATCCTTCACCAGTCTTTTCATCTATTTGATTCCAAAATTGAGTTAAAACTTTGATTTGATATCAACTACTCCAATTCTTTCATCAAATTTTCATCAAATTGTTTTCAAAAATTCCCCTCTAATTCCAAATTTCCAATGCTTCAAAGATTTGATGGAAAAAAAATAACTCTTCCTTGATTTGATGAACATTTGATGAAACGATTGGAAATGACTTTTGACTAGATTTTCATCAAATTTAAATTTGAAAAAAGAAATATGAAGGATTAGAAATGCTCTAACTAAGACTGTAGACCGCCCGAACTCCGCTCCGCACGCGAGGGCGCGAATCGTGGTTCTTAGCTACTACAGTTCAAACTCATGTCACGGTTCTGAATCTAATCTCACAAAGTGCAATGTAAGACTGATAAATCACCAAAGAGTCTAAATCCGGCAAATCGTTTTGGAAAATCGATTTTAATCAAAAAGCGCCAAACATGGACTGCTTTGCCAGATTTCAGAGTCGCCACCTAAATGTTTTGTTTTGGGAAATTTAGGAAACCCTGACTCGTGCTGTAATAACCCACATTCTTGTCTTAGTCATGTTCATGAGCATTTATATGATTTTGCTGTAACAACCCTCACTTTGCCTTAGTCATGCTCACATGCATTTATATGATTTTGTCTTGTTAAGTTGCATTCATGAGATCTTGTCTTGTTTTATCTAAGTGTTGTTGCATGTTTTGTTCCTTGTTTGGTGTGTGTTTAGCCAAGGTCATCTTAAGCCTAGGTTACACCTTTGAACCTCTTACACCTAGGACCATCTTGGAACCACTTTGGTTGACCTCCACCTTCACCCTGGCATATTGGCCGAGATGTCATTATCTAGGCCGAGGTGTTTATCACCAAGGCCGAGATATGTATTATCTAGGCCGAGATGTTATCCTTGCACCTAAGTGATCTTGTTCCTAGACTGGAATGACCTAGACCGAGGTATGGCACATCTAGGCCGAGGTGCGGCACATCTAGGCCAAGTGTTATCTTTCCTAGCCGAGATCATTGAGACCCATTTTGCCGGAGCCAATGTTATAACCCGAGATCCTCGCCTTCCCAGAGTGCCCATGTCACCTTACTTGTTGAACACCCTTTGTCATGCTCTTGTCTTGTCATTCAGTCACCTTTTTGAGGAAACCCAATTCGGTAGTGCCACGTGCCCCAACAGAGGGTTAAGTTAGCCGGCAGTGGGAGAAAACATATTATAGTGTGTCATATTTTGCATGGTAGAGAGAGAAGCTCTAGGAAGAAGAAGAAGAAGTTCTTAGGGAGAGAACTAGATTTCCAAGCTTGATCTTCGCACCTCGAACCGTTAGATACTTGTTTTGAGATTAGATTCTTGATCTACTCTTGTTATTCTTTATGTTGAACCGATCACATTGCATGATCTAACATGATTCATGAGCCATGCATTGATTTAAAGCTTGTTTTAGAAAGAGAAAATGATGTTCTTGTGTTCTTGAAATAAAACCATATTTTGATCCGAAAGTTTGTATCAAGATCTATGTTTTTGTGTTTGTTTTCATAAGATCTTCAAGTATGGGTACCCAGGTCCATGTTTTCGAACTCATCTCACGAAATCTCAGATTTTGAATAAAGAAGCTATGATTTTAACATTCATGTTCTCCATGTTCATATTCTTCATGTTCTTCAAAGGAAACCCAGATTTTTTCCCAGACTTCATTTCCCTGAATGTGGTCGTCGGGACCACACCTCGGCCAAGAGGTGTGGGACCTCGGCCAAAACCTGGTTGGTACCCAGTATGTTTTCCGAGATGAAAAACAGTGTTTGACTCCCAGCACATGACTGCTTTGTTTTGACTTAGTTTTGAAAGAAGTGCCGAGATCATGTGCACACATGTAAAACTTGTCTTAGGGATGCATTTCATATCCATATTTGAGCATCTCTTCTTGACTTCTTGAAGTGCATTCAATGGGATTTATTATGTGCTTGTAGGCCTTGGATCCTTGCTTGTAATCCCCACACCCGAAGAGCTATGTGAGTGATATTTTTAATAAAACTATGTTATAAAGTTTTGATAAAGCTTTGCTTCGTTTTGGAAAAGTATTTGATCAAGCATGAATGATTATCCCTAGTTTTTGTATCAAGTATTATATTTGTTTGATGACATTCTGGGAAAGTCCTAGTGCCAGGGGACTATAATGCAACTGCACCCTTGTTTTGAAAGTCCTTAGTGCTAGGGAACTATAATGCAACTGCACCCTTGTTTTGTCACTGACGGTTTTCCGCGTGGGTTTGTTTGTCTGGAATGTCATCCTTTGGTATTATGTAAATGTTATTAACATCCAAGAAGCTTTGAAAGATTTGATAGATGAACTTGGTTCATCCCTTTGATTTGTAAAGTTGTGATATGTATGGTTTTGGAAAAGATCTCGGATATCATTCATTTAAACCTTTATTACTAATATCATTCACTGAGTATCCAAGCTCACCCTCTCCTTATATATATGTAGGTGGCGAGCAAGAAGGCGGTGACGCCTAGATGTTATTTGCAAGTTGTTTTGGATTTATTTTGCTAACCTCTTGAAGATTATGTTTCTTAGTTTTAATTCACCTCTTTTGTATATGTCGGCTTAAGAAGCCTTTTGATCAAGATGTAATATGTACTTTATTTTATTTGTATCCAAGTTGTAAACCATGTTAAGATGTATGTCATTTCATTGATCTATGCACAGCTCTTATGGACTACTTAGATTTAATTTTGCTTCCGCACATGTAGACCCCATATATTTATACTCTGATTGTGTGTGAATCTTTGTAAGTTGGCCTTTGGTAATCTCGGATTACTGGCCATCACGGCACCATTCTACTAGAGGCGGAATGGGGTCGTGACACGTGCCTAAGGCCACGTGTCCGTCATCACCAAAGCTGCCTCGGCTCGGGAACTTGGGTATGAGAGGGGAAGGTCATGCAATGAGCACCTCTGCTTACCCGATCAAGGATCGGCCTTTACTAACATGATATGTTGTTTTTGAAGACACGTGTGTTCTTATTCCGGTTATTAATCTAGAATTACTATGTGATGCGCACAGCATACAAGTATAGACTCAATCACGCGGATTGGAACAAAAACAACTCATGTTTGTTTTTGGAAAATGGTTTGAAAATACTACTCACAAGTAGGCTAAGTCGCGGATTTGCCACCCTCAAGTAGGCTTAGAAAAACATGATTTTGCCACTCCGCAAAGTCGCCTTAAAACTCACAATTATCGAGTTGTTCCAATTTAGGCAATCAAGCCTTCACCCACAGACATTCATGCAGTTAAACAAATAAGCACATAGCCTCATGGCAAGCATGCTATCATGGCAGTCACTTACATACATGCAAGGATGCTAAAGCATAAACACTTACAGTGTACTCCGAGCCAAAAAAGAAGCTAGTTAGTAATCAATGCATGATCCTAGCTATGTCAACAATGCCTAATGCAACACATGCACAAATGTAACTAAGCTAGGATTGGCTATTCTAAGATGTCATGTGAATGCAACTTGATAACATGTATTCAAATTGGTATTGAAATACAATGCAGTTTGTATGATGTGCCGAGTCCGGTGCATGCAAAACAGATGAATAGATGCACGCATGCAAACATAAGTATGCTAATTGAAATATACCCTAAAACTAACCATCAAAAGCGGTTAAGTAAAAGGGAGAAAGAAATGGGGGTTGGAAGACATGTATCACACACACGCACACTTATTACAAAAGTTGCCCTCTCGACGGAGGGTCCGAATAATAAGCTAACTAGCTAATCTAAGCTAATTAAACTAATTATTACAAAACAAAACTAATTAACTAATCCTAGTTAACTAATTAGTTATTACAACACAAATTGAATAGTTAAGCGCATTAACTAATTAAATACAAAACGAAAGCATTAGCTAGCTAAGTAAAGAAGCTAAGTAAAGCAGTAAAAGAAGAGGTCCTCAGGGCAAGAAGTGCATGCATACTCGGTCGCCTCGTTCGGAAATCCATCGCTATGCCCCAACTTGCCTCTGTTTGCAATTGTTCTCAGGACACTGCACAAAGCTCCAGATAGCTTCTGCACCACCATGGAGACTTCTAGGAAGGCTGCCGACCACTTATCAGTGTTGCAGACCACCTGCCGACCACTTACATTTGCTGCAGACCAGAAAAAGTAGTCGGCCAGCCACTTTTACTGGTCGACTGACCAAAAAATTTTTCACAACTCCAGTTTGCTACAACAGAGAATAAGAAGGGGCATGGCAGTGTATTTGCAAGATATGTGTGCACAACCACCTTCCCTATCATTTCTTAAGCTCAAGGGAGTGCGGTTCTCGACTCTCGGGCCACCAACCGAGCATCGCAATGCACGATGGCCGAGAAGCCGAGTTTGCACAATTCAATGTAAATGAATGCACAAATAACACAGAAAAGCCTCCGCTTCTATCATGCTTGATCAAGAGGGTCGGCGATCGAGAAATGAGACACGTTTCATCACTTCATGTATGAAACGTCCCTTGTTTTTCGTTTTGGATTGACGTCTAATCCAAACACATACAAACAACAAGCATGCAAATATAATGCAATGCAACAAGAGCATGTCAAGCATAATGCAATGCAACAACATTCAAACCACATGCTTAATGGACTTAAACCGAATATGGACAGACCTCAATCATGCCCAAAACAGTGGCCATAATGCTATGGAAGGATGGTATGAAAGGCAAGATGATGCATGCACATGCACTGGCTCACCAATTAAGCATAAGAGCACAACTCTCAAACATGAGCAAGAAGTGACAAATATGGAAGTGTGACAACACTACAAGCTTTGAAATCATGTATGAAATGATACCAAACCATTCAAACAACCCAAGTATGTCATGCAAGAGGGCCTGAGGCACAAGGCTACTCAAGGAGACTACACAAGAGGCATGCAATACATGGCACAAATGATTGAACCAATCATGGACAGAGCTCAAATACATCAAAACAAGGACCAAAACATGCTGAGATGGGAGCTCAAAGGTCTAGGCATGCATGCATACAAGCTAGGCCACAAATAAGGCAATAATGCACAACCCTTGAAAGCATTCAAAGAGTGAAAAAGTGAAAACATGGAAATGCTATATGCTCTGAAATAACATGGTAGATGATGCCAAATCATGCACATGTCACAAATGAAGCATGCTATGGTGCTCAAAACTCAAAGCTAGCAAGGCCAATTGCACTACAACTATGCAATACATGAACCATATGGCCAAGGCAACCCAAAACAGTCCTAGAGCATGCCAAAATGATGCTAAAACATGCATGGAGCAAAGCCAAAACAAGATGGCATGAAGGGCATGGAGCATAGAGTATGCAAGGCCAATAAGGGGGATTGCACTACACCTACCAAAACCAAGCATGAGATGACTTTACCAATGAAAATCAGAGTTATGGCATGTCAAATTAACACAAAAAATGGGCTAATACCAAGTCAACACATGCTAGAATAACAAGCTCACTCATTAGGCATGCAAGGCTAGCAAAGAGGATTTACACTACAAGTGTAAGAAGCAAATGAGGGATGCTCTAACCAACCAAAAATAGAGTTGTATCATGGCAAAATAAGACCCAAAACACACTGAAATGGTGGCCCAAAAGCCTAGGCAAGATGGCATACATAAGGGCTCATATTTAAGGCATAAAGCACAACCCCTCCAAAGCATTGAAAAAGTGACATAAGTGAGTGTATGGCCACACTACACACACTGAAATCACATACCAAATGATGCTAAATCATGCAAATAGCCCAAGCAATGCATGCTAGTGACTTGGAAACTCAAGGCTAGTGAGCTAGAATGCACTATGGTTATACAAAGCAAGGCATGCATGACCAAAACAACATAAAACAGAGCTCAAGCATGGTAAAACATGAACAAAAGCTCCTTTGAGTAGAGCCAAAAGCATGCTAGAATGATGGTCCAAAACCTGATGCATGTTAGGCTAGTGAATGGAAATGCACTACAAGTGCAAGGAGCATGCAAGATGCTATCAAACCAACCTAAAACAGAGCTAAGGCATGCTAAAAAATACCAAAAACATGCTGAGATAGAGCTAAAATGGGCTAGCAAGACATGCTAAAACATGAGACATACAAGGCTAGTTTGCAAGGATTACACTACAAGTGTATAAAGTATGCAAGTGTGGCCTAAACTAAGCCAAAATAGAGGTATGCCATACTAAAATAAGGCCAAAAATATGCTGAGATAGAGCCAACATATGTTAGATAAACATGCTCAAATATGAGGCCAACAAGGCAAGCAACCAAGATACAAGGAGATGGGATGACCCCCTCCTATTTGGGACCTCAAAACACCCTTTCCACCACTGAAATTCCTTTAAGTTTTAGTGGTGAGAAGGTCAAACAGAGGTGGTCCCAATAGCTTAAAAGGATAGCTCAAAACAAGGCCAAACAAGGCACAAAAGAGGGTAGATCACCCCCAACACCAAAGAAGCTTTAAACAAACATTTTCAATACTAAAAAATGAAGCTTTTTGCAGTATAAAGTTAGGCCTAAATCAGCATGCAAATAGGGCCAAATAAGCAATGAACACAAAGCCTAAAAGAGGGCTAATGACTCACCCTTGAAGAATCAAAGCAAGACAGCAAATTCTGAGGCAAAAACCAAGCCTTGAGCTCCAAACAAACCTCCAAGAACCTCAGTCCAAGATTGAAGGTGTTTTACTATGTGTTTGTGTGCAAAAGTGTGAATAAATGACACTTTTAAGAACAAAACCAATGCAAATATAGAGAGAAAGAGCAATATAGAGATAGAAGTGTATGTATAGCTCTCTCTACAAAATTCTGAACCTAGAGAAGGGAGAGAGGGCCTCCCTTTTATAGAAAACCAAGCCTCAAGCTTGAAGCTAGATACAATCCCTCCATACACGTGTATAGAGGATGGTTTCTGTGCTCACCAGCTGTCACAGCTGGCAAGATAAACATCTGCAGAAAGTGCAGGAAAGCTGCCGACCACTTGAAGTGGTCGGCCAGCTACTTACAGTGGTCGGCCGACCACCACAAGTGGTCTGCAAGGAGACCAAGTGGTCGGCAGGAGGGGGAAGGTGGTCTGCACCAAAAAAGCAAGGTGGTGGCATGGCTGCCGACCACTTTTGGTAGTCCAAAGACCACCAAGACCAATTGGCCGACCAGAAAACTGGCTGGCAGGCAGGAAAAGTGGTTTTCAGGGAGAGAAACTGGTCTACAACCCCTATTCCACCCTCCAAGTAAGGAAAACAAGGTTTGTGCCAAAAACAAACCAAAAAGGATGCAAAACAAAAGTCCGCAGGTCAAGGCACGCAGCCGAAAACCTCGAAAACTAGTCTACGGGCACCAAAAGTGGTCTATGGGAGGGAAAAGTGGTCTACGGCCACAAAAAGTGGTCTACAAGACCTCTGTGTCCCTCTAGACCAAGGCAACAAGGCGTGGTCCAAAAACCAGGCCAAAAGAAGAACACTAAGCGGTCCCGAGACAAGGCGCGCGGCCGAAGGCTCCGGAAACCGAAAACTAGTCTTCAAGAGGGAAAAGTGGTCTACGGACCTCTCTCCCCCTCCAGGAAAGGTCAACAAGGCTTGGTCCACAAACCGAGCCAAAACACAAAGAGTTTAGAGGCCCGAGCAAGGCACTTAGTCGAAAACTCCAGAAACTCGAAACGAGCACAAACATGCGCGATCATCGAGCACTCAATCGATGACGTCTGAGTCTTAAGGTCAGTCAAAAATGGGGTGTCTACAAAGACCATCTCCAATCCTTCATCAAATTTTTCATCAAATTTAAATTTGATGAAAAATGATAAAAATTGTGCTCCAATGTTAACATCAAAGCAATATCAAATTCAGGATATCTCAGATCTTTCATCAAATTAAGGATGCCTGAGCCTTTTATCAAATTACTGTAGATAGCCATTAACCTTACAGGTATGCATGAGCATCGGAAGGCTAGCCAAATGTTTGGCCGGTTGTCCCCCAATCGACCACCTTCTTGCAAAATTTGTTTTAGGATTTTGGAAAATTTATACTAGCCGGTCAACCGACCAGACATCCCCGATCGTCCTCTCGGTCAATTTGTGGTTGATGAAATCCTAGATTGCTTCATTGAAATGCGCAATATCAAATGAGATTTTTACACAAATTTTACCTCAAATTTGATGAAAAAAAAAAGTATAAACGTTGGAGATGCTCTAATTTTATTCATCTATGTGTATATACAATTTACTTTATTAATAGTTATTTGGTATTAAATATTAGTATATATAACAAAAAAAGATTCATGATACAATAAAAGTAAGAAATATTCAAACAAAATCTTATAATTGGAAACCCTAATAATACTTGGAAACCCTTGTTTTTGTTATCTGAAGTGGCTAGGGTTTTTCTTTTTCCATAAACATGTTAAAAGAGTATCACATTGTGGATAAAATGAGTTACCTCATGTAAGAGGGGTTAACTTGAGCCCACTAAATTAATTGGGCCCAATTGGAAAGCCCAAAAATTGGTGAGCTTAAAGAAATTATTGCCAAATGGGCCCAAGTGAAATCTATTGAATGGGCCCACGAGAAAGCCAACAAATTGGGTCGAGGAAGACCCATCAAGTAAATATCTCTAAAGAGAGTCTAACAAGCCCATCCGAGGAGGCCCAAATCATGTAGGCATCCGAGGAGGTTAACTATTGCTTTCAAAAAAGATGAAACCCTCGGAGGAGATTCATTCTCCGAGGTATTGGCTTAGTCTTGAAAGGGTTCGGAACCACGAACCTAGAGACCTATTTGAGCTCAAACTCGAAAAGGTTCGGATCAACGAACCTACAGATCTGAAGCACTTGGCTTTGAACGGATTCGAATGCAATCTAGAAATCACTCCGTTAATGAGTCCCAGAACACTTGCAGGCTCAGAGCTTTCCGAGATCTACGCACCAGAACCATGGACGTGACGGAGTCTAAACAAAGGACCCGATCCTGAGGATGGTGAGTGGAGATAAATTCACTCTTCGGTTAAACTAGCCTATCTGCTGGTCGAGGTGGCACGATCTAGGAGGTTTGAGACTTGGCAATATTTGCGGCAGGGCGTTCTCTTGAACTACGCCTGACCCTTCTACGGCAAGGCGTCTTCTGGGACTATCCCTAACCCTTGAGGATGATTGGGGATCATTGGTTAGGTGTGGCTAAGAAGAAGAGTTCGCCGAGAGGTTAATCTTCTCTTCGGGGTTTGTCTCATCCTTGGAGAGGTCACCTCCTCGAACAAGGTGGTTAGAGAGAATATTCCCCATATGCCTTGCATATGAGCTCCATCCTACATCATGAAGTGCCTGTAAATAGCACCCACCCATAGCTTTACAAGGGATGGATTTTGGATAAACAATTCTTGGGAGAGAACTAATTTCCCTTCTCCATTATCTACCTTGAGAGTGAAAGTGGGAGATCCATGAGAGAGACTTGTCATTATTCTCTCTCTAACTACTTTGCCTTCTTATTTACCTAATCTCTTATCTTTATTATCTCTTTGCTATTGTGTTTTTAGCTGTGACTGTTAAAGAATCTAAGTCTCTCATCATTTCTAGATAACTCGAGTTTTCTTCAAAGATCTTCGAATTTTTCGATAACATTCTTGAACCCTCTCATACATTTTGGCGACTACATTGGGGAGGCGGATTGGTTAATGGTCTCAACAAGATCCTGAATCTACACAACTCTGGTGAAGATGGCGGAAAAAGAAAAAGTTCATCAACAAGGCTCTTCCAACGGTGGTGATGAGAGGACTCAAGTTCAAGACCCACCTCTCATCCTTGAAGCCATTCAAGGACTCTAACACACTCAACAAGTGATTCTTATGACCCTTCAAAATCTCACCCACACCATGTTGGTGATGGGTTCGAATTTTGCACCACTGGCAACAAACAGAGGTCATGTCGGTGCCAACAAGCATCAACAACTTCATGGTGATGTTGGGAATGGTCAAAACCATCAAGACCCACCCCCAATTCTCCCTAAAGTTGCTCAAAATGGTGTGCAAAATCAAGTACTAGAAGAAACAAGTCATGGCCAACCTGTGGCCCATGGAGCGCAAAATCACGCTCTTGGAGGATCGAGCCATGGTCCATCGGTGGTTGGAGAATTTCCGGCGCGATGAATGGTGTTCCAGCGGCTGTGGAAGTTCAAGGAAGGCCCGCAGAAATTTCTCTACAAAATGGTGCTCCATCCATGCCTAATTTTGTTCCACCGATTGTAAATTCTACTCTTGTACTGAGCGGGTCTCCTTTGGCTTCGACAATGGCTTCCAAGCTTAACCCGGCATACCCATGGCGTGTAACAAAGTTTATGGAACTCAATTCAACACTCCATCATCGAATGTTATATTCATAGATGCCAATGGTCAATATCACCACGTTTCTACACCAATGGTGAATTCTCAACACCCAAATAGCCAAGTCGCTCCAGACTCGGTCTTCGAGTCTACAAGCCAAGTTCCGGGAATACCACCATCAAGTTCTCTCCCTTAATAATTTCTCACTCTTGCCGATGTGCAAGCCATGTTCGATCTGAAACGAGGAAAGAGGACTTTACCTTCTTTGCCCGATGCGGATGTCAAGCCACCATACTCTATTGAAATGTTGAGTTATCCATACCCGAAAGGGTATATGGTGCCGAAGTTCATCAAATTCGATGGCAAACAAGGAAATGCTCGAGAACATGTTGTGTGGTTCATCAAAATTTTGGGTATTCATAGTTCAAACCACGTCCTTCGGCTGAGAGAATTTTCTAAGTCCCTCACTAACTGAGCATATAATTGGTATGTTAATTTGGCCCCAAACTCTATCCGAAGTTGGGAGGAGATGGTCAACAAATTCCACTCCAAGTTCTTTCAAGTGGCGGAGAAGGTGACCACACTTATATTGTGTAAGGAAAAGCAACGAGAAAGTGAGGACATCCTTGACTACGTCAAAAGGTTTCAGAACAAGGATGTGGATTGCCATGAAGCTGTGGAAGAGAGTTATCTGGTCCAAATCTGTGTTAAAGGGGCATTGAACGAGTACAAAATGCTTTTTGTTAACCACAAGTTACTCACTTTGTCGACACTAATTGAAGCATCTCGGAACATCAACATACCTCAGTCTCAGGAGATCAGGTTCGATACTAGTTATAAAACCAGCTTCAAGACATCCCGAGGACCTTCTGTCACTGCAGCTTCCGCGTCTTCTACCTGAAAGTCGTAGGGGGAGGAATTCAGAGGTCAGAAGAGAAAAAACTACGAAGATGACACTCCTTTTCCTTGTAGTGTTAAGGAGATGAAGGCCTTAGTTATAAAATGGGTGATAGACGGGGAATTGAAGTTGCCTCATATCAAGGAGTTTTTGCCGAAGAAGGACCGCGAGGGCCCTAATTACTGTGTTTTCCACCGATCATTAGGACATCCTACAGAAAAATATCGGACGCTTAAGAAGATCTGTAGAAGCAAAGTCGAAGCAGATGAGCTAGAGTTCATAGAATAGGGGCCCCAAGATACCTTAGAAGATGTGGCTATGATGGCGCATGACGGCCACAACCCGAGCAATTTGTGAAAATTTTCCGAATGACCTCGCACTCAGGGGACTGGAGAGTAAGGGTCAATATTCCGTAGAAGAAGTCTATCTATGACATTTACAATTTGTATTTACTGCATTGTCCAAGAAGTTTTACCTTTCTTTCTTATGTTTTGAAAAAATTTATTTCCTCCATATTGTGTATCTTCATTAGTTTCTCTATATTGTGTATCTTTATTGTGTTATGTTGCTTGAAGACTGTTTTCATTTGTCACCCCTCAATGAAGAAAGAGAAGTAGTAGACTCAACTGCCCACCAGAAAGGATCTTTCTTGAAGTAAAGTGTGTGCTTCCATTCAGACTTCCTCGATTGCCCACTAGAAAAGATCTTTCTTGTTGATGTAGAGTGTGTGCTCCCACTCGAACTTCTGAAGAGCAACCCTTACTTCTATCAGTGCAAGCTTCGAGGATCTTTCTTATTGAAACAGAGTGTGTGCTCCCATTTGGACTTCCGAAGAGTAGCCCTTGCTTCTATCAGTACAAGTTTCGAGGATCTTTCTTGCCAAAGTAGGGTGTGTGCTACTATTCGGACTCTTGAAGGACAGCCTCGGACTTCTGAGGGACAACCTTACTCCTGCTCGGATTTCCGAAAGACAATCTTTACTTCTATTGGTGCAAGCTTGGTAAACTCGGTTACCTTCTAGAGGGATCTTTCTTGCCGAAGTAGAGTGTGTGCTACTATTCGGACTCCTGAGGGACAGCCTTGCTTCTGTTCAAACTTCCAAAGGATAGCCCTTACTCTTATTAGTGCGGGTTCTAAGGGCCCCGAGGTCGTGGCCTTCGCTTCCATTAGCTGCCGAAGTAAAAGTGTGCATCCACTCGGACTTCCGAAGAATAGCCCTTACTTCCATCAGTGCAAGCTTCGAGGATCTTTCTTGTCGAAGTAGAGTGTACTCTTACTCGAATTTTCGAGGGCCAGCTTTTGCTTCCATTGGTTGCCAAAGAAGATAAGGTACATCCACTCGAACTTCCGAGGACCAGCTTTCCCTCTGCTCAGACTTCTAAGGAATAATCTTTACTTTCGTTAGTACAAGCTTGGTAGACTCGATTGCCTGCCAGAAGGGATCTTTCTTGTCGAAGTAGGGTGTATGCTACTTTCGGACTCTTGAGGGACAGTTTTTCTTTTGTTCAGACTTCCGATGGATAACCCTTGCTCTCATTAGTGCAGGTTTTGAGGGCCCGGGGTCATGGATTTCGCACAAGAATTTATTTACCTGAAATAATAAACCCGACAAACAAAACAACAATCAATCATTCAACAACAAGATTTATATACAATATGAGGGGCTCATTTCCTCGGGTTTCGTTTGCAACAGCATTTATTTGCTCTACAAATTTCAAGATAAGCAAGTCCAACAAAATCTTCAGTAGCAACACCAATCCTTCATTTTCAACATCAAGCCTTTATGCATATCAAGATTATCAACACAGGTTCAAGATTCAACAATGAACACTAGTTATCTCAAGGCAAAAAATTACAAGATTCAAGATCCAAATAAAATTTCCACCGCAGTTCACAAATTCAGAGTTTATCAGAGTATGAGGTTCATCAGAATTACAGATCCTCAGAGCATTAGACAAAATGTGACAGTGTGATTATGAGCTCTACAACAACATCAATATTGCTCTCCCTTTCTGCAAAAGGGTTTCAAATTTTGATTTCACAAACATTGAGTTTTATACAAATTAAGCATTCCAGGTTCTAGCTCCAAAGTCGCAAATGTCAAGATCAACAAATCAAAAGCTCAAAGCATAAAGAAAGATAAAATAATACAAGAAGAGAAAATAGGGTTTTAAGCATTTACCCACAGACTTACAAGCAAAGGGAAAATGGAGCTAATCTAGGAAGGGTTTGAATCAGCACAAACCAAAATCGGCAAGAGGAAGCTAGTTAAAAAGCAGCACCAGTGAGCACTGGTATGGTTTGAGGTCGGCACAGATGACCGCGACCGAGATGAAATCGGTGAAACAATGCAAACAAGGAGACGCACACGAGCTGAACCGCAACACAACAGCAGTTGGTGTAGGTCAGCGGCACAATGTACCCACGGTCATAAGTGAATTGATGAGGCTGGAAAGATGCGATGCTGAGCTGTCACAATGTCAGCGAGTGGGTCTACGAAGGCAGTGCTGATTGGCGAGCTGGGATGGTGTCGCCGTGAGCCAGCGGCGACTTGGGTCACGGTGTCGGCATGTTCAGAGTTACTGCGGTGGGCGGTGTGCAAACGGTGGTGATCCTCAGCAGCGGTGAAAGGTAGACGAAGCACTAGTTTGATGCACTAGTTTGATGCTTGTTTTCTTTAAATAAATAAATAAATAAATAAAGTTTCATCATGGTGTCTATTTTCTTGATTCACAGAAAAGGCGGCGGCGGCCTTCAGTAATTGCGAAGCAAGGTAGGAGTTTTGGTTCGTTGAAGAAGATAAAATCTGGGTCTCTCAATTTAGAGAGAGAATGTGCTGAGTGTCTTGGCAATAATAATATAGAAAAATGAGGGACTATAATTTTTTGTCCTTTGTGAAGCAAAAAAATAGGTGTGATGCTGATGCTCCCTCAAATAGCTAAAGCTATATATATATATATAAAATGGGCCTTCAAGTTGTTGTTTTCTTTTGATTGGTTTCTTTTCAAACGTTAATGAAATGTTTTGGCATTATCACAACTTTGAAAATTTTGGAAGCAAAATAATGAAAAAGAGTTGTGTGGGCCCAAGCAAGGTACATTTTAGATTTAAAAAAATTCAAGTTTTGATTTTCTTTCAAAAAAAAAAAAAAAAAAGGAAATCAAAGGCACAAAGTGTGTTAGCCAAACATGGCATAAGGATAAAAGATTTCTTCTTATCATTACTAATTGACAATCTTATCCATAAAATTATGATGAGTCATCAATCTTATCCAAAAGCTACATGAGGACAAAATATTCCCGAGGGCGTGATGCGAAGTATGGCCGAAAAAGTGAAAATATGCATATCTGAGAAATTTAACATTTCCCATACATGCACGGGGCAAAATGTAAGCGGGGTTAACTTGAGCCCACTAAATTAATTGGGCCCAATCAGAAAGCCCGAAAATTGGTGAGCTTAACAAAATTATTGCCAAATGGACCCAAGTGAGATCTATTAAACGGCCCACGAGAAAGCTAACAAATTGGGCCGAGGAAGACCCATCAAGCAGATATCTCTAAAGAGAGTCCAACAGGGCCATCTAAGGAGGCCTAGATCATACAGGGCATCTGAGGAGATTTCGAGGAGATTAATCGTTGCTTTCAAAAGAGATGAAACCCTCGGAGGAGATCCATTCTCCGAGGTATTGGCTTAGTCTTGAAAGAGTTCGGAACCACAAACCTAGAGACCTATTTGAGCTCGGACTCGAAAGGGTTCGGATCCACGAACCTAGATATCCGAAGCGCTTGGCTTTGAACGGATTTGAATGCAATCTAGAAGTCGCTCCGTTAATGAGTCCCAGAACACTTGCAGGCTCGGAGCTTTCCGAGATCTACGCACCAAAACCATGGATATGACGGAGTCCGAACAAAGGACCCGATCTCGAGGATAATGAGTGGAGATAAATTCACTCTTCGGTTAAACTAGCCTATCCCCGGGTCGAGATGGCACGATCTAGGGGATCTTTGAGACTTGGCAATATTTGCAGCAGGGCGTTCTCTTGAACTACCCCTGACCCTTCTGTGGCAGGGCATCCTCTAGGACTACCCCTGACCCTTTGGGATGATTGGGGATCATTGGTTAGGTGTGGCAAAGAAGAAGGGTTCGCCGAGAGATTGATCTCCTCTTTGGGATTTTCCTCATCCTTGGAAAGGTCACCCCCTTGAACAAGGTGATTAGAGAGAATATTCCCCATGTATCTTGCACATGGGCTCCATCCTACATCATGAGGTGCCTATAAATAGCACCCACCCATAGCTTTACAAGGGAGGGATTTTGGAGAAACAATTCTTGGAAGAAAACTAATTTCCCTTCTCCATTGTCTACCTTAAGAGTGAAAGTGAAAGATCTATGGGAGAGCCTTGCCATTATTCTCTCTTTAACTACTTTACCTTCTTCTTCACATAATCTCTTATCTCCATCATTTCTTTACTATTGTATTCATAGTTGTGACTGTTAAAGAATCCAAGTCTCTCATCATTTCTAGATAATTCGAGTTTTCTTCAAAGATCTTCGAATTTTTCGATAACATTCTTGAACCCTCTCATACACCTCAAAATCTAATTGTTCTGATCCCACAGACAAGACTCCATGGCCACGAGCTTCTCTCTTCTTCACTGTTTTCTGAAGCATTTTGGACCTTTTTATAGATTGGGCTCTCAGTTAAGACATTAGTGGGCTTCAATCGAATTTCCAATTTGAGTTTATTTTTATTATTATTATTTTTTATGTTGTAAATTTTATTATTTATGATGACATCTTCAATCCTTCCACAAATGTTTCATCAAATTTAAATTTGATAAAAAAAAAATTAATTAAAACAATAATCCAACCATTTTATCAAATCGATATCAAATGAAGAGAAAATTAAATTTTTCAGAAAATTAAGGAACTTTATCATTTCATCAAATTTTACAAATGACCGTTGAACCAGACATCCTTCTAAGAAATCGGGTTTTCTTTATCTAAATGACAATTTTTACTCATGGCCGAACATCTGCCTGGACAATCGGACTTGTAACAAGATTTGATGAATATTTTAAATTTACAATTAGAATGCATCATTATCATATCAAACTTTTTTATTAAATTTTTACTCAAATTTAATGAAAAATTTGATGAAGTATTAGAGATATTTTAACTCATTTTCTTTTTATATCTATTTTGTAATTATAAGATGCGTATTACAATGTAAGTTTTTATTTTGTTGGACTTGTAGATATATTTATTTTCTTTTTGTTGTGAATTTACTTTTTTCGGTATTTATTATTAAGATCCTGCAATCATGGAGAATTTTGAACTTTACTGGTATTTGGATAAAATAAAATACTGTAAACTTTTTCTTTTTTTTTTTTCAGCTTTAGGGGCCCTATTACTGAGTTTGTGTCACTTACTGTGGGTCAAATTGTGCAAATTGTTTTAGAATTTTAAACATTTTGTCAATCCGTCACCCGTCAACATGATTTTTATTTTACTTTTAAATCGCTCAGTGCACAACCCTACTTGCTACATTATTGTGAGTGAATATGATAATCTGCATGATACACACTTCTAGATATCACTGCACTTGGCCCCCTCAAGACAAAACCCTTGACCTGAACAATCAAGCTCGTAACAATTTTTTTTATTTGTTTTTTATTTTCCAATGATTAGAAGATTGTTAAAAAATATCAAATTAATTACATACAACTGTACAATCAACTATAAAAGAAAATTCAACAACTCATACCCACAAATCCAACATCAACAACAACCACAATAATAATATAAGAACGAACACTATATTAGTGAACCTTCTACCAGGCCGTGGACAACTCATTGAAGATCAAAGATCCAACTGATCCAAATGATCAATTGCATTGCTTGATTTCAATTCAAGTATGTCTCTGCAATAAAAAAATAATCTAGGAAACATCATATCCAATTCCAAACATAAATACCCCAACAAACAACATAGGACAATCTTTGAAAACAAATTTAATAACTCTTTTCCAATCAAAAACTCAATATATAATCATTGAAAATGACTGTCCAGACAAGGGATTATGCAGCTGCTATAAACATGAAAACAAATTTGATAGGAAACTGTAAATCGGCACATAGCAATTATTCGATTAAATTACTTAAACCAAACAAATGCCAACTTTCAAGGTTCTTCAAAGTTTGAATTTTCGGTAAATTATATGAATGATTACCATTTAAATCTAAAACTAATCATCTTGTGCTGTACTTGAGGCTTACTTTTTTTGGTTCCAATAAACTGCTCAGTCTCGAAATCTTTCAGGTCATGCCTCCAACATTTGATATCAGTAGATTCACAACAACTATTCTTCTCATTTTTTGTATGCTGCAATTCGTCTTTTAGGACCTGTATTTCAAGAAAATAACTACATTATGCCTTGTTAATAATGAACAAAATATTCCTCACTATCGACTTCAATTAATCACTAACGTACCTCGATGAATTTGTTTTTCTTTGTACCCAACTCCATAGTTAGCATTTCCGGATAACAACTCCAAAGTATACCATCGACAAGGGGTCAAAAGCCGGTGGTGAGTAATCATTCAGGAGTTTTAACTTCAAGTGTTTCACACCACCCACTGGTGGAATCGGAATTCCTCTCAGATCTCCCAGATTGAATGTGAGCTTCATCAAATTAGACAAAATTTAAAACAAGAAAATTAATCTGGAAGAAAAATCTACCGAAGGAAATTTTAATCTATAAACATCCATACAGAAAATACCTTCAAACTAGCTGGGAAATGCAATGACAATGCTTCATTGTGGCTATGCTTTCCGACGAATTCTCTCAACTTCAGGAACCAAGAAACATCTATTTTAAAGGAATAAAGTCGGAAACTGGTTTTTTGTAGATGCATAGTATTCATTTGAAACAAGAATGACAAAAATTCATTAGCGGTATATTTGAAAGAACGTAGATTTGGAGCATCAATTGTAGCATCTACCAAATTTTCCACAAAATATAGATGTAACAGTTCAAGCCGTGGACTTGAAATCTTAAACTTCCTCGACTTGTGCTGGCCAAAGAGGAACAAACTTTTAATAAGCGGAAAATCAGAAAAAAGATTTTCAGAAAATAGTCTTGGAACTATGACAGTGTCTAAGCGCAAGACCTCCAGATTCTTACAACTTTTCAAATCAATCTCACAATCCTTATGAAACCGCCTGTGAAAATCAAAAGTATGAAGACTTCGCGACTCAATCTTAATCTTATAAATCCAATAATCCTGTACCGCTACCTTCTCAATTCTATCAAGATTAAGCAATTCAAGAAATTTTATCCCTTCGCAGAGTTTGAGACTGAACTGCTTAATGTTGGGGCTGATAGAGATGAGCCGATTAAGAATCCTATCAGATAAATAAACATGCTCCAGACTTAAATCGTGCAAAGAATCTAACCTTGCAGCATCACCGATAGAATAATCCTTCAACTCACACGTAACTAAACTTAAAACAGTTAGTTGTTTGGAATGTGCAGCATATTCGTTCACGTATAGAGAGAATGTTAGTACACTTTTTTGCTTTTGGTAGAACATTTCGAGAGACTGCTCGACAAAGTGAAGAAAATCGTCTTTTAGTCCCCCAAATGATGTATATTGCCCATCATTAGTCAGTTTATTTAAATGTGAGCATCCAGTTCTGAAATTCAAATGTTGCACAGGAGAGATGCACCGCCATGTTTTGGACAAGATCCGAGTGGCGATTGCGTCTTTCAGAGGTAGGAAAGAGATGATGTGCTGAATGACTTCAGAGGGCAATTGGAAGTATTGGTATGTAGACTCATTCTTTGCTTCTTCCACTGTGCTTTCCCTTTTTATGCAATTGGTTCTGCCCATGGTATTATTACTGTTGCTTGCAGCAAAACAAACACATAAATCCCATGAAAATAAACTGGAATTGAAATATAAATATGAAAGCCCTAGATAAAAAGAGAATCTCCAAAACAATAGCAAAATATAGTGATTACCTAATCCAAACAAATCCAATATTAGATTAGAATCATTCAAACCTAGTAAGGTTTAATGTGGTCTAACACAGTATAAGCATGCATTTTCAGTTTCTTACAGTTCAGTGGCATTGCTAGACACCACCATTAATTTGGCAATACAATCAAGCTATCTGGAAAAACTCATTTGTAGCTTAAAAAGAGCATCTCAAACCTACTTTCAAAAAACACACAACTGTTGTTTTCAGAATCGGTTTTCTAAAAAATAGTAATGAATATTTTGGTGAAAAAATAATGAAAAATTAAAAAACATTCATTTTTCATATCGTTTCCTTTTTCTTTTTTGTGCAACAAATAGTTTATGAAATTCAAAAAACATCAACTGGGGTTTATTTTCATCAAACTAGTTTCTAGTATTTTTCAGAAAACAAATTCTGCAATGATGGATAAGGGTTTGTAGAATCAATGTTTGCTTCATCCACTGTGCTATTAAAAAAAGAAAAGAAAAAAAAAAGAGAGATGCCACATTTAATTTCACAAAACCCAAATACTAGCTAGTCAGCCCCTTCATTTTGAAAAACCCATGTACCCTAATACTCTTGTACTCCTAGAAGTTGTTTAGATTAATTCACGATTCGATTCATAAGATTACAAGTTTCAACCAAGACAATTTGATTCATGTTGTTGAATGTTAAATTGCGTAAATTATAAGATTCAATTGGAATTCACTACAATTTGTTACGATTCATTGCGATTCAATTTTTGTTTGCATAATCTATCAAACAGTGTAATTTTCAAAAAATAAAAAATAAAAAAAGCACAAAAATATTTATTTTGGGAAAGACTATGATCAGAGGGGTATGTACCTTATGCACTTTATAAATAAATAAAGAAAAAATATGACAATTTATGAGTCATAACTAAAAAATATATATATCATAACTAAACAACATACAAGCATAATCAAATATCCCATATGTCATAACTAAAATAAGATGATAACTAAATAAAAAAAATGGCATAACTTAGCAGTGCATATGGTAGGGGTGTATAGTAGAATTTCCCTTTTATTTCATTTCAAACATGTGCATTTTTATATGTATATATATAATGATATATATGATATATTGTGCTAAATTCACGATTCGTTATGATTCACAATGCACTATTTTAACAAAGTAATTCACGATTTGTTTCTAAACTTGACAACAATGGTTTAGATAAAACAAAAGCAAGAATTTTGAAAGAAAAATGATTTTTTTTTTTTTGACATATTAAATTAGTTTCCCTTATTTTAAAAACTACAAAAAGAGTACATATGATTTACCTCAAATCCGCAGCAAATTGATGTGTAATCTACACCTCTCTCTATTCTAGTAATTGCTCTCTGATTGTTTATTGTTGTGCAAATGACAATTCTAGGGTTTCTACAGGTAGTCTGTTTTCTCAAGGGTTTCAGACCTTTTTTTATAGAGAAATGATTTTTGTCCCGAATTTCTCCGTCCCGAATGCCCCTAATGCCCGAAACGACGTCGTTTTGGGCATTACTTTTTTTTTTTTTTTTTTTTTTTTTCCCTTCTTCCTCCATTTTCGGACTGAACCAGAGAGGGAGAGGGAGAGAAAGAGAAGAGAGGAGGAGAGAGGGAGAAAGAGAGAGGAGGAGAGGCCCCCTCCTGTGCCTCGCCGCCGCCGCCGATCGTCGAGCACCGCGATCGTCGCAGCACCGCGATCGTCAGCTCCGGCCCCGCCTCCGCCTCTGCTCCGCCCGGTTGATATGGCCCCCTCCAGTCCCCCTCACCCTCCCCCTCTCCCCTCCCCTTCCCCCTCCTCCTCCTCCTCCTTAGTCTTCGTCTTCCTGGTTCTGCTGAAAAAAAAAAAAAAAAAAGCTCAGATTCGAGCTCCCAACCGGTTCTGTTTTTTATAACCTAGGCCAGCCCAATGCTCTTGGGGCTTAAAACGCAATTTTGAATGGAGTTTGTTTAGATTTATTATTCTCGGGAATTTACTAATAAGTGCCCTACATAAAATTTAAAATCCATTTAATCTCAAAATAAAAAAAAATAAAAAAAAATAACGGGAAGAAAAATTAAAAATAATAAATAAAAATAAAGACAAAAAAAAATGTCAGATGATCATAAGAAAAAAAAAATGTTCAACAATAAATAAAAAAAATTAAAAAATAAAAATTCTGTTACTAAAAAATTCTACTACATCCCACCGGTCCTGAACTTCCGTCAGATGATCATCGGAGAATTGTCGAAATGTTCAACATCACCGGGAAGTCGCCGGAGTATCACCTAAAATTCATCGGAGTATCACCGGAATGTTTTGAACGTCATCGGAAGTCGTTGAAATGTCTAGAATGTTTGTTAAACGTCAAGAATATCGCCGGAGACTCACCAGAATACCTAGAATATTGCCCCCAAAAAAAAGGAATAAATTGAGAAAACATAGCAAAATGTGCTAAATATTGATAAACTGTAAAAAAAATGGAAAAAAACATATGTTATTTTTAATTTTTGTAGGGTTTAAGCAAATAATTTCCAATATTGATCAAACTAAAAAGTAAGTTTTGAAATTGTAAAATGTTACAGTTTCAAAGTATAATTCTATTAAGTATTTATCCTTATTAATCAAACTGAAAAATATGTTATGAAACTGTAAAATTTTACAGTTGTAAAAAAGTTGTGAAACTATAAAATTTTACAGTTATAAAGAATGATTCATTTTAGTACCAAAAAAAACTAAAACTGTAAACTTTTTCAGTTTTCACCGCCTGTAATTAAAACTCGAAAATAAATAACTTGTTCAGAACTTGAAAATTTTCTCCATTATAATAAGAAAATAGAAGTGTATAACACAGAAAAAGTAATAAAACTTGGAGATCGAAGGAAAGAGACAGATATAGAGAAATATTTGTACTCCGACAGTTATTTTTTAATTTAAATCTAACCGGATCTAACGTAGATCCACTCAGATTTGATGTAGATTTGAGTAAATCTACTCATCTTCTTCATCAGAAACTCATCTCTTTCGCCGTCGGTGAGCATGAAGTAAAGAGTTGGTGCTCGGTGGTTGCCCGTGTACCCCAATCAATGGTGGTCACCGGTTGTCGGTCACTGTAGATTAGAAAAAGAAAGAAAAGAATGGAGGCGTGGTCGTGATCGTCGCCAATATCAAAGAAAGAGAGATAAAGAGAAGAAGTAAGATGTAAGGAAAGAAAAGAAAATAAATAGGTATAGGACTTTTGGGACTATCTAAAAGGTTTGAGATTAAATAGGATACACACTTTTCAAAAAGGACTTGTGAGTAATTTGCCCTTAGGGTGAAGTATTAATAAATCTCAAAATATAATCTTATGAACTGTTCAGTCATCTATTTTTTCTTATGAACCCAAAGGTCTCATTAAAGTGGAAATTACATAAAAGGGTAGTCACTTACACGTATGTGTTTAATTTTTTTGGGATAAAAGTGGGTTTCTCCAAATATAAAATTGCATATTTGGGCAATTTGCTAATTTTGGATTTTTCATCCTTCTGAAATAAATCTCATGTTCTGAATAAGAACGTAATGTGATTTTAATTGTTTAATGTCATTTTAGAAAAGGGCGAAACACCAATAAATCTCAAAATGTGATATTGTGAACTATTTAGTCATTTCTTTTTTTCTTATAAACCCAAAAGTCTCATTAAAGTGAAGATTACACAAAAAGATAGTTACTTACACATTTGAGTTGAATTTTTTGAGGGATAAAAGTAAGTTTCTCCAAATATAAAATTACTCATTTAGGCAATCCGCACTATAGAGTTTTTAGACATTCCTCCTTCTGGAACAAATCCCACATTACGAATAAGAATGTAACACTTCAATAACATAATACTCCAATGTAACACACTAAAAAATTCCTTAGTGTATTTTTCCAAAACGTAACACTCAAAATATAACACACTCCAATGTAACACAAAAAACTTCTTAATGTACTTTTCCCAAACGTAAAACTCCAATTAATGTAATCACAAACATGATATTTTAATGTAACACACTCCAATATAACACACACAAAAACACTAAAAAAAAAATTTAGTGTACTTTTCCCAAACATAATATTCATAATTTGAAATTATACATTTATCCGAAACTTACTAAGAAAATTTTGTACTCCTTTTGAAATGATTTGAAGAATCTCACATCATTTTCTTAGAGTATTACATTAGAGTATTGCGTTTAAAAAAAAGTACACTAAGAAGTTTTTTTAGAGTGTTATATTGAACTGTTACGTTTGAAAAAAGTACATTAAGGAGTTTTTTTTAGTGTTACGTTAGAGTGTTACAGTTTGAAATTACATATTTGCACAAAGTTTACTAAAGAGTTTTTGTATTCCTTTTGAAATGTTTGAAGAATCCCACATCCCTTTTGGAATGTTTAAAGAATTTCATATTTTAAGTCATTTTTGTATCATTTTTGAAATGGTTGAAAAATCTCATATTTCAAGTCATTCCAAATAAAAAATGTTCTCATATAAAAATTTACCCCAAATTTGATTCTCATAAGTTGTATATTTTACTTTCTAGCACAAAAAGGGAAAAAAAAGAATAAAAAATAAAAAATAATAGAAATAAAGGTATAACCGTAAATTCAATTTCTGAATAATATATTAAATCTACCTTTCCAAAATCAATGGAACTAATTGGTCTATAAAAAAATCTTTAGGACTAAATGGATCACAGTTCCTCAAGATGGGATTTATAGGTAAAATTTTCATCTTTTTATTTGTTTTCAATCTAAATTCATCAACCTATTTTTGTTAATAAAATCGACAAAACATCCTACTCTTAATCATTTAACTCAATGTAAGTGTATATAAAATATTTAAAATTACAATTTTTATTAAGTTTAATCATTAAAAATTAAAAATTTATTTTGTTACAAAAGTAAAACCTTTAGTTTTTTTTTTTTTTTTTTTTAATTTCCACTATTATTTTTTATACTTTCAAATTTATTATTTAAAATTGATCAAATAAAGGCAACCACGCATCAGTTTTCTATGAAAAAAAATCGAATAGTGAGAAAATAAATAGTTCATACAAAATTGATCCAAACACGTGATTTTCGTTACCCGATCGACTTGTTTTTATGTAGTAATGATGTAATCGACGAACCCTAAAATATAAACGGTTCGAAGGCCCAAAAACGAGCCCACCAGGCTGGACTGGACTGTCCAATCCGATGAAGGGCTGGAGACAGTGCAACCCCTAAATATTATGTGATTTTTTGATAAACTTACGTAAAAGTACAATAATTTGTGACACAATAACGTATTTTTATAATGTTACGCTTTTAATCAAAATGTTACTCAATAATAATAGATTATAAGGTAAATTACACTTTGTCTCCCTAAAGTTTCACTCATTTTCCACTTTGGCCTTTCAAGTTTGATTTTTTTCTATTTTGGTCCTTCATATTTGTAATCTTTCTCACTTTGGCCGTTTAATTTTAGTTTTTCGCACTTTGGCCCTTCATGTTTTTAATCATTCCCACTTTGACCCTACATATTTGCAATCCATCCCACTTTACTCTTAGACTAACTTCCATCCAAAAAACTAACAGAATCTGCTCATCACCAACACATGAGCGCCATGTGTGATGTAAAAAATTCACTAAAGACACAAAAAATGAAAAATAAAAAACAAAAAATTTGAAATTTGATGGGTCGTTTCACCCACACCAAATATAAATACTAAACTATACCAAATTCTTTTCGAATAATGGTAAGTCTAGGTATCGATCCATAGGGATAGTTGTGAAAGTAAACTAATTTAATTACTCAATTCCCAAATTAATTTTGATTAAAAAGATTAAGGGATATTATGACTAAACAAGAATTAAATTAAATTGAGAAATTAAATTGACAATTAAACGTAAGGTTTGAGATATTGATTTTTGGAAAAAAATCCTAGGGCGAAGAATTCACCACTAATCACATAAATGAGATTTAACATCGGCCGTCAATTGCAATCCGATTTGAAATACCTAATATTTCACAACTACAAGTTTGACATATTGATCAAGAGGGTTGTTGCATTCAACGTACAGGCACGAATCATCCCGAGTAGCACGAATCGTTTGCTCTAAACTATGGTATCAACACGACCCGTCTCTCATAGTATGAATCGTCTCATACTCTGAACACAAACACAAAGAAAACTAATGTATGGAAAGTATTAAACAATCACAGAGAGTAAAATACTTGAAGAGATGAAAAGAACAATTATTATAAACTTCTAAATCATCCATACATTTATTCAAACTGTTTCACAATCAAAATTTAAGAAAAATCCTTTTATATAGCTAGGGTTTCATCAAAACCCTAGAAAAGGAGAGCCTAGCCACTCATGGAGGAGTGGGAAGAGATGGAAGATGTGGAAGCCCCCATGAAAGTTGCCTTTGAGGTTTGAGAATCCCCCTCGTGAAACCCTAGCCTTCATTTTCCTTCAAATAATTTTTAAACCCTAGGTTAGTCTATTTTTCTTCTTTTTATTCTAAGTAGAACAAACCTAAAATTCTACGCACGCATCCCTAGGTAGGACGCTCGAGCGCTAATGTGGATCGCTTGAGCAGTGGTGGGCCGTAAGTGCGGTAGAGCTTGACTGCACGTGCGATGAGGTGGCTGGCTTGGATTTTTCACTTCTCGCATGGAGAGTCTGCTTTCACGCCCTTTTTGATTGAATTTGCGTACTTCCTGCCAAATCTGTACAAGTGCATAAAACACATCATCTCCACCAAATAAACAAAATTGAAAGGCTATAAATGTAACTTAAGCAACCTCAATGCGGTACCTTTCGGCTTACATCACATCCCCTAACTTACATTTTGCTAATCCTCAAGCAAAACAATAGAAATAAGAAAAAGAAAATACTCTAAGCCACTTTCGTAGGCATCACGATTGCATTTAGCGTATGCAACAAGTGGACGAGTATAGTCTTGTGTGGGCTTCTAGAAATGATACACACAAACATCAACATATTTATATCTGCTCAACAACAATTAACCGCACTAATCCACCTAACAATCAATTTATGTGCCACTACAGTGTGATATTAAGACATGATGAGTCATTAAAGGCACAGTGGACAAGCATGAATGAATTTATTGAGCAAAAATCACAATTCAATTAATACAAAAGTTAAGTCCCCTGTACTTGTAAATGCTAGTAAACCCATCATCAATACATATAGAGAAAAACTAAACTTTTGCAACCAAGATTCTCATCAATTTTTTTTTTTTTTAAAGACTGTGTAATGTCCTGATCCATTAAGCTTTCTAATCAACCATGTAACAAGCACTAGGCGAATGACTCCCAAACTAGACGGTTTTAGGGCACTAGGTGTGAAGACACCCCTACAGGCTTAATAACTCGAGTTGAAAAAGCTACGAACCCGAACAAGTCTTTATTTTTCCTTAACTGTGCAATGTGTAGATCCCTTAAGCTTTCTAATTAACCACATAGCAAGTATTGGGCCAATGGCTCCCAAACTAGACGGTTTTAGAGCACTAGGTGTAGAGACACCCCTACGAGCTTAACAACTCGAGTTAAAAAAGCTACAAATCCAAACAAGTCAAGTGTTTTTTTTTGGGGGGGGGGGGATAAGAATCAAGGCTACTCATTTATTCTTTTCTGCAACACTAGCAATTATCAATGATGTACACCAGGGATTAGAATAGAGAGGTCACCGCTATAAAAGTGTGTTCATGTGAATCAAGGCATACTCATGACAAGTGCACTAATACCACAAACACAAACAACTCTCCTAGTGCAAACATCATATGCGAGTATTTACCCAATAACCCTTTTTCATACAAGTCCACTATGTTCCCCAATTAACATATGCTTATATTATTACCATCCTGGCACCAAGTAAACATCAAGTGAAGTGGTGCAATCAAGTGCAGCAAGTACAAACATGATTTTTTTTTTTTATAAATGCCCTATTCCCCCAACTGGAATACACCATTGTCCTCAATGTAAGCAACTATAAAGTAGATATTAAAATGAGAAAGAGAGAAAGGATCTTACCAGACGGCGTAGGTGCACATCCAGTGAGGCAGAGACGAACCAAACACATACACACACTATTTATTTTTATTTTTATTTTTACTGTACAGTATAAAAGGAAAAGAAAAATAAAATAAAACAAAACAAAACAAACAAACAAAAAAATAAAGAAATTAAACAAAGAAAATAAAATGGATATCATCGATTTGGATCTGGCGGTGGGGGAAAATGCTGCTCAAATAGGGCATGCATCAGCATCCAAGTCTCGAACGCCTCGTCATGAACCCTAGCGCCAAGCTGATCAAACTGTTGCTGTCTCGACTCCCAGTGTCGGCCTAGAGATCAACCACAGATTGTTGAATAGCGGCTTGATTATCTAAAAGAGCCTGATATTTCGTCCTTGTCATACGGAATGACGACGGCGTTGGCTTTACTGAAACATCATGAGGATTAGCCGGGCATCAGGGAGGAGTAATGGAGGCAGCAGACGAGCAGTGGTTTGGTTCCATTGGGTTTTACCATAAAGCGTTGGCGGCGGAAGCTGAACCTCATTGGGTTCAAGTGGGTATGTCTCTTGGCCTTTTATGAGTGCAGTAATGAGGTTAGCGAAAGGGAGGGCCTATGTAGAACCGCCTCGGGTGTTGCGTAACTTGACTTCATTAAGGATACGGAACATCTAGTTGAAGATCAAAATAAGGATGTCGACCCAAAACCCAAAGTCAAATCGATGCAAGGCACCAAGGAAGTCCCCTCGTCGCTCTTCCTTGTGACCTAGAGGGATGACATTCTTTTTTAGAACCATATCAAGGAAGAAGAGGCGGCGCGGTAAGTTAGCCCGCCGGATGCTAGTTTGGTTGTCATCATCCCGTCGCCCCTCATAAAATTCAGTCACCAGTGTCGGGACTGTGAGTTCCCGAGTGACCACTGGGAACTGCTCTTCATTGATGGTGTCCATGGAATAGTGGAGAACCTCGGAAATGGAAACCGGTGTGACCACTAACTCTACCTCATCAACAATGGACAAAAGAGCTCTCGGGGCCTCGTCACTGATGTACATGTTCTGATAAAATACTTGCACAATGCGAGGATATGCCGGTTCAATGACGGTGCAGATGCCCAGGAAGTCCCGGTCTTCAAGTTGTCAGACACTCCACGCAGTGGGTTGATGGCGCCAGAAGAAGTCCATATCAAATGGTATGTCAGAGGCAATTTGCTTATTGGCCCAGATGTCGGTTGGTATATCCCGAGCGGTGATGTTAGCATTGCGAGGCCGTTTGGGTGCTCGGCGGGATGATGTAGACATATCTGCACAAAATAACACAACCAACACAACCAAAAACGTGGAACTATTATAATAGAATACATCAGACATCACATGCATACACGAATCATTCAAATCCTCATTACCATCGCTCCACCAGATTTTTTTTATTTCAATTTTTTTGTTTGAAAGAAAATAAAAATAAAATAAATAACTAACTTAAAGAAAAACAAGCAAACCAAAGTATGAAATAAAAGAAATAAATAAATAAGTTAGTAGAAGAAAAGAAAAGAAAAGAAATTAAAATAAAATAAAATAAAATAAACAAAAAGTAAAAATAAAAATAAAAAACTACTAAACAATTAAACTAACAATTAAATCACTAAATATAAAATAAAACTAAATCACTAAATATAAAATAAAACTAAATCACTAACTAAACAATAAAAACAAAAATAAAAACAATCTACTAACCAATCAAACTGACAAAAACCACTAACTAAACAATTAAATTGAAATTAAAGAAATAAGAACCACTAACTAAACAATTAAACTAAACAACTACATTATACAAAAAAAAGGCTACAACATACTAAATTATTATTATTATTATTGGTCCTTTTTTTGGGGGGGGCGCACTTGCGCCGGAGATGGCCGCACGTGCGGTGGTCTGTTGCTTGGTTCCAGCAGCAATTTTTTTTTTTTTTTTTTTTTGTAGTTGTTGTATGAGAGGATGACAATGATGAACATGATGATGAATAAACCTAAAAAACAACCATTAAACTACTATATTACAAGTGAAAACTAAGAAATCTAAACAAAAAAAGGGTGATTACCTTAAAAAAAAGTAGAAAGAAAAGAAAGGAAGAAGAAGAAGATGTAGATCTGCCAGAAAAAATGGTTGCCAGAAGGTCATCGGTTGGAAAAAATGGTAATGCTCCGGTGGAAGGTGGTGGTGAGAAAAAAGGGTGAGTAAAAGTTGAAGGAAGAAGGAAAAAAAGTTGGTGATGGTGGGGTTTGATGAGTTTATGGGTTTGCGAAGTTAAGAGAGAGAGAGAGAGAGAGAGAGAGAGAGAACAAAGAAAATGATGAGAAGTAGAGAGAGAGTGTGTTGGGAAAGTAATGGTGAAGGTGGGTCTACGGTTTGGCTTAATGGTGTGTATTTTTTTAAAAATAAAATAAAATAAAATAAGTAAATATAAATAAATAAACAAATAAAAATTGCACAAATTTATATATATATAATAAGTAAATAGAAATAAATAAGTAAATAAAACTACACAAAATTTTTTTTTTTTTGAAGAAATATAAAATAAGTAAATAAAAATAAATAAATAAATAAACTGCACGTTTTTTTTAAATAAATAAATAAAAGAATAAAAGCTAAAGAAAAAGATTTTTTGTTTTTTTTTTTCACCAGGCCGCTCGTGCACCCAAGGGGGCCGCACGAGCGCTAAATTTTGGGCCGCTCTAGTGACACAGAAGCAATAGAATTTTGGACCTGGGCCGCTCGTGCAGTCTGGGCCGCCGCTCATGCGTTCCAAATTATTATTATTATTTTTTTGATGGGCCGCACAAGCGTTGATTTTTGGGCTGCTTGTGCAGCGGAATTGGGCTGCTCCAGCGACGCTCGTGCAGTACGCTATTAGGCTTAGGTTACTCGTGCGGCCTGGCCCTTTCACTCGTGCGCTTTGCTTAGCATTTCCGCTCGTGCGCCCGTATGGGCTACACAAGCGATCTGCTGCAAATATATATATATATATTGGTTAAGCCCAAGTACAATCCAAAACATTTCAAACCATTTCTACCTTCATTTCACACCTGAAATAAATATGGCACTTTGAAAACATCTAAATGCTCAACAAAGGTATAATCTTCTCGCGAAAATCACGGGTACTACTTTTCTCCCCAACAATATTTGTAACTTTCCCTATTCTCCAACAGGGTGACAGACTAGGTTGATTCAGTATCTAGAATCTAGCCACATAAAGCTAACTCGACCTATGGAACTGCTATACAGAGTTCAAGTCGAGGTGGTTTTGAAACAATCTACACACCCCTAGGTATTTAAACCAAACTTTAGTCTCGAAAATTCCAAACATTTGCGTTCTAGGCTTTGCCATTCGAGTTCTAGTTTCCACCGGCTAAATTGGTCTCCTAGGAACTCACTACAACCACAGTTAGGTGGCTATACCAGGCCGTCAAATGCCGTTCGGGCAAGGCAAACACCAAAGGAATTAGACCTTTAGAGGATTTAAAGTCTCCTAGACTCAAAGCAATTACTATGGAAGATATATTGGGTCCGTCAAATAGACAACCTCAATCATCTCCCCTTTCTCAACACCATCCACATAATATTTCAATCTTTGGGCATTGACCTTGAAGGTCGTACCATCTTGTGGATTTTTAATCTCAACCACCCCATGTGGAAAAACTTCAATAACCTCATATGGACCATCCTATCGAGACCAGAGTTTACCCGGGAACAAATGCAATTTGGCATTAAACAGACACTTGTTGGGGTTATCCCACATCGGTTGTGGAAGGGGCTGGTGGTCAGTTTATAAGTGTGAGGGAAAGCCTCACCTCTTGAGCTAGCTTTTGGGGTTGAGAGAGGCCCAAGACCACCCAACAACTGGTATCAGAGCTTACGGTTTATTTGGGTCTATTTATTTGTGTAAATCAATGGAGGGGAATGTGGGTCGCATGTCTAGCTTCAATGGAAGTAATTGGGTAACTTGGAAAACTAAAATGGAGGACCTATTATTTTGTAAAGATTTGTATGGACCCATTGAGGGTGATAGTAACAAATCAAAATATAGTTCTTTTTCAAAGAAAGACATTGAGTGTTATTATTGCCATGAGAAAGGGCACATGAAGCGGGAATGCCGAAAGCTCAAGAACAAGGAGAAAATGCGTGACAAAAGTGTGGATAAGAAGCAAGAAGACATAACGGCAGTTACTACCGATGATCTCATGGTCGTTTGTGAAGATGATTGTATCAATTTTGTGGGCCAAGAGAGCAATTGGGTGATTGATTCCGGTGCTTCTTTTCATGTGACTTCTCGAGTTGATTTCTTCACTACCTACACTGCAGGAGATTATGGTTCTGTTCGAATGGGTAATGAAGGTTTGTCCAAGATTATTGGTATGGGTGATGTTTGCTTGGAAACAAATTTGGGTTGCAAATTGTTGCTTAAAGATGTGAGGCATGTTCCCGACATTCGCCTCAATTTGATCTCTACTGGGAAGCTAGATGATGAAGGCTTCAACAACAAATTTGGTGATGGAATATGGAAGCTCACAAAGGGCTCCTTGGTGGTGGCTAAGTGCAAGAAGAGTCATACACTTTATTCGATGCAAGGAAAAATTTGTAAAGGTGTTGTCAATGCACTTGAAGATGATACTTCTACTGAATTGTGGCACAGGCGACTTGGGCACATGAGTGAAAAGGGGCTACAAGTTTTGTTCAAGAAAGAGCTTCTATCCGGTTTGAAAGGTACACATCTTAAAACTTGTGTTCATTGTTTAGCGGGTAAACAACATAGAGTTTCTTTTCATAAAAATGTTGCTTCTAGAAAAGAAAATGTTTTGGAGTTGATTCATTCGGATGTTTGTGGTCCTTTAAAAGTTAGAACACATGGTGGTGCACTTTATTTTGTTACTTTCATTGATGATTATTCAAGGAAAGTTTGGGCTTATCTACTAAAAACTAAAGATCAAGTTCTAGAAGTATTTAAGCATTTTCAGGCCATGGTTGAAAGAGAAACAGGGCAGAAATTGAAGTGCATCCGATCAGACAATGGTGGTGAATACATTGGGCCATTTGATGAGTATTGTCGCAGCCAAGGTATTCGGCATCAAAAGACAATTAAGAAGACTCCTCAACAAAATGGAGTTGCCGAGAGGATGAACTGCACCATTGTGGAAAGAACAAGGTGTTTGCTTTCACAAGCTAAATTGCCAAGATCCTTTTGGGGTGAGGCATTGAAGACAGCGGTTGACGTGATCAATTTGTCTCCTTCCTATCCTTTGAATGGTGATGTTCCTGAAAGAGTTTGGACTGGTAAAGATGTATCTTATGAGCACTTGAGAGTGTTTGGTTGCCGAGCTTTTGTTCACATTCCAAAGGATGAAAGGTCCAAGCTTGATAGTAAGTCAAGACAATGTATTTTTCTTGGCTATCGGCGTGATGAATTTGGGTATAGATTGTGGGATTCGGTCGACAAGAAAGTCATTCGAAGCCGTGATGTTGTGTTTCTTGAAGACCAAACAATTGAAGACTTTGGAAAAGGTGATCAACCGGAGCCAAAAACTAGTGATCTCATTGACATGGATCCATCTCCTTCATCTTCAGTTGATGATAAAAATGGGGGAGATATGCAGCCACCTATTGAAGAAGTAGAAGATGATGCTAATCCTAATGAAGTTGAGCCAGAAATTGAGGAAGAGCATCCAACTCAAGAACCGCCACCACAACTTGAGTTGAGGAAATCTACAAGGGACCGACAACCTTCAAGAAAGTATCCTCCCAATGAATTTGTGTTGATTTCTGATCAAGGGGAGCCTGAGAGCTACCAAGAAGCAATTGAGCATGTAAAGAAAGATGATTGGAAAAAGGCCATGGACGAGGAGATTAATTCCTTGCTTGAATACCAGACTTATGATTTAGTGAAGTTGCCTAAATGGAGGAAAATTCTGAAAAATAAGTGGGTTTTCAAATTGAAGAATGATAGGAAGAATCTGAGGTACAAAGCACGTCTTGTTGTGAAAGGCTTTGGGCAAAAGAAAGGCATTGACTTTGATGAGATTTTCTCACCGGTTGTGAAGATGTTTTCTATTCGGGTTGTACTTGGCATGGCTGCAAGTATGAACCTTGAAGTTGAACAACTTGATGTGAAGACCGCATTTCTTCATGGTGATCTTGAAGAAGAAATTTACATGGAGCAACCAGAAGGTTTTGTGGAAAAAGAGAAAGAGAAATTTGTTTGCAAATTGAAGAAAAGTTTGTATGGCCTCAAGCAAGCTCCGCGGCAATGATTCTACCATGATTAACAAGTTGAAGGTAGAGTTGAGTAAATCTTTTGCTATGAAAGATTTGGGACCGGCAAAGCAAATACTTGGTATGAAAATTGTTCGTGATCGCAAAGAGGGACTGATTTGGTTGTCTCAAGAAAGCTACATTGAGAAATTTCTTGAGAGGTTCAACATGAATAAAGCAAAGCCGGTTGGTTGTCCACTTGCGGGTCACTTCAAGCTTAGTTCGAATCAATGTCCTACAAGTGAGAAAGACAAGGAAGAGATGCTGAAAATTCCTTATGCTTCAGCAGTTGGTTCTTTGATGTACGCCATGGTTTGTACAAGGCCGGATATTGCTCACGCAGTTGGTGTGGTGAGTCGTTTTCTCTCTAATCCGGGTAAAGAACATTGGGCAGCGGTAAAATGGATTCTAAGGTATCTTCGAGGGACTTCGAAGGTGTGCTTGTGTTTTGGGGATGGTAAGCCGATACTTGATGGGTTCACAGATTCTGACATGGCTGGTGATGTTGATTCTAGGAAATCTACTTCGGGATATTTGATGACTTTTGCAGGGGGAGCTGTGGCATGGCAATCTAAATTACAAAAATGTGTTGCTCTCTCAACTACCGAAGCTGAATTTATTGCCATTACAGAAGCTTGCAAAGAAGAGTTATGGTTGAAGAAATTTTTGCAAGAGTTGGGTTTAAAGCAAGAAAAATATGTGCTTTATTGTGATAGTCAAAGTGCTATTCACTTGAGTAAAAATTCTACCTTTCATTCGAGATCGAAACACATTGATGTGAGATACCATTGGATTCGTGATGTGTTAGATTCGAAATTGTTGCAACTCGAAAAGGTTCACACAGATGATAATATTTCAGATATGTTGACAAAGACTTTGTCGAGGGACAAACATTTAAAGTGTCGAACTTTGGCGGGTATGGTTGATCTCTCCCCCTAAGTCGATTGGAGGAGAATTGTTGGGATATATCTCCTTATTAGAGTGTGGGACCCAATTGGTTTTGGAAAAAGAGTTTTAATTTGGCTTGGTTTAGGTATAATATTTTTATATATTATATTTGTGGAGGCCCAATCCAATTGGGATACAATTAGGGTTGGATTAAAAAAACCCTAGATTCACAATACATATTATGTGGTATTGTTTTTCCCAAGAGTGAAACGGCTTGGGTTTTTGGGTGCAACACAGAGTGCGGCTGCCAAAACAATTGTATTGATTGAAAAATCAATTTGGTGGAATTTGTTGTCTGGAACAACAACTATGATTGTTGCTTTTTGGGTTTTGACTTGGTCAAACAAGATTGATGCCTTGGTTTGTTACTTTACTTTGAAGCGGCTAATTTGGTTTTGGTGTTGATTTGGTTCGTTATTTTGGGTCTTCTTCAACTTTGGTTCTGAAGATTTTGGTTCATCTATTTGGTAAGGTCTTTCCTCTTGTTTATTTGTGATTATTTGGAATTCACCTAAGGGTGGTTTTGTGAGACCATTAGTGTCTCGTTTGTAATCGTTTGGAACTTATTTGGTTGATAGTGGAATCGGATTTCGATCCCGTGGATGTACCTCACATTGAGGGAACCACGTAAAAATTCTTGTGTTGCCTTTGATTTAATTTTTCCGCATTAGTTTTTATTCCCATTGATTAATTTACTTGTGGGGAATCACATCGATTTTCCCTAACAACTGGTATCAGAGCCCAGGTTTACCAACAAGTCTCAGCCCAATAGTCCACGGGAGAAACGGGTTGTCGTTGCTCCGACCCAGGGCCCGATGTGTGAGGGGGAGATAATTGTTGGGGTTATCCCACATCGGTTGTGGAAGGGGCTGGTGGTCAGTTTATAAGTGTGAGGGAAAGCCTCACCTCTTGAGCTAGCTTTTGGGGTTGAGAGAGGCCCAAGACCACCCAACAACACTTTTTGGTGAGGGTCGAAGGACTTACGAGAAATGTGTTTATCATGAAATCCCTTAGTCCTAGCCTTGTAAATTTTGGAGCTCTCATAAGCATCATTGTGGAGCTCCTCTAACTCATTAAGTTAGAGTTTCCGGTGGTCACCGGCTTTAGCCATATCAAACTTGAACTTCCTAATGGCCCACAAAGCCCAGTGTTCTAACTTAACAGGGAGATGGCACGGTTTTCCGAACACAATCCTATATGGAGACATCCCGAAGGGTGTCTTATATGCAGTGTGATAGGCCCAAAGTGCATCAACTAACCTAGTGGACCAATCTTTCCTATCAGGCCTTACAGTTTTCTCAAGGATGTGTTTAACCTCCCTATTAGAAACCTCTACTTGACCACTAGTTTGGGAATGATATGGAGTGCCAACTTTGTGAGTGATCATGTATTTGTGCACTAATGCCTCGAAGAATCGGTTGCAAAAATCTTTGCCACCGTCACTAATTATGGCACGTAGGAACCCAAAACAACAAAAAATGGTCTTATTGAGAAATTTAATCACAACTTTGTGGCCATTTGTTCTGGTGGCCACTGCCTTAACCCACTTGGAGACATAATCCACAGCCACCAAAATGTATTCAAATCCAAAAAATGGTGGAAAGGGACCCATGATGTCGATGTCCCAAACATCAAAAATCTCAACAATCAAAATAGGGGTCATCGGCATCATGCCTCGCCGTGACATAAAGCCTATGCGTTGACAACACTCACAAGCCCTACAGAAGTTATGGGCATCTTTGAAGATAGAGGGCCAGTAGAACCTACATTGTAAAACCTTGGCAGTCATTTTCTGCCTGTTGAAATGGCCGCCACATGCATGAGAGTGACAAAATGTGAGAATACTTTGGGTTTCACTCTCAGGCACACAACGCCGAATCACTTGATTCGGACAATACTTGAACAATTCTGGGTCTTCCTAGAAATAGTGCTTGACTTGTGAGAAAAATCGGTCTTTGTCTTGCTTAGACCAAGTTTTGGGAATTTGACCAACCGGCAAGTAATTCACTATGTTAGCAAACAAAGGGAGGGTCACGTGTGATACCACAAGAAGTTGCTCGTCCAGAAATGAGTCGTGCAAGGCTAAAGGATCACTCGTGCTCAATAAAGATACGGGATAAATGATTCACAACTACATTCTCGGATCCCTTCTTGTCTCGGATTTCTAAGTCAAACTCCTGAAAGAGTAGAATCCACCTAATCAACCTAGGTTTGGTCTCTTTCTTTGATAGTAAATACTGCAAAACGACATGATCAGTGAAGACTATGACCTTGGAACCTAGGAGATAGGACCGGAATTTATCTAAGGTAAAGACCACAGCTAGTAACTCTTTATCAGTGGTAGTGTAATTCAATTATGCATCCAAGAGAGTGCGACTAGCATAGTATATAGCATAGGGTGCCCTATTGACCCTTTGGCCCAACACGGCCCCAACAGCATAATTTGAGACATCACACATGATTTCAAAAGGAAGCGACCAATCCGGTATTTCATGATCGGGGCAGTAGTAAAGGCTGCTCGAAGTGTTTCAAAGGCTTTAAGACATGCATCATCAAAGATAAAATGTGCGTCCTTGGCAAGTAAACTACATAAAGGTCAAGATATTTTGCTAAAGTCTTTGATGAATCAACGATAAAAACCTGAATGCCCTAGAAAAGACCTAACTTAACGCACAGAAGTGGGTGGAGGGAGGCTTGCAATGAGGTCAACCTTAGTTTTGTCAACCTCTATACCTCGAGGGGACACAATGTGTCCCAACACTATACCCTCGTGAACCATAAAATGGCTCTTCTCTCAACTCAAAACAAGGTTTGTCTCCATACATCGATGAAGTACTTTAGTTAAGTTCTGGAGACATTCCTCAAAAGATGGCCCAAACACGAAGAAGTCATCCATGAAAACCTCTAAAAATTTCTCCACCATGTCAGAGAAAATGGCCATCATACACCGTTGAAAAGTTGTCGATGCATTGCATAGCCCAAAGGGCATGCGCCTATAAGCAAAAGTGCCAAAAAGACATGTGAAGGTGGTCTTTTCCTGGTCCGCGAGTACACTGAGACTTGATTATACCCCGAGTAACCATCAAGAAAACAATAAAAACCCTGGTCCGGTAACCTTTCAAGAATTTGATCAATAAATGGCAATGAAAAATGATCCTTTCTAGTCATGGAATTTAGTCTCCTATAGTCAATGCACACTCGCCACCCAATAGTGGTTCGTGTGGGGACCAATTCTCTTTGCTCATTCTCAACAATAGTGATGTCCGATTTCTTGGGCACCACTTGTGTAGGACTCACCCACTTACTATCCAAGATGGGGTATATAATACCCACATCTAATATTTCCAAATGAAACATCCATAACCCCGATACGACAATTTATGCATGCATTGGTCGTAGCCAAGAAAGGTCGACCTAAGATCACCGGGATTTGTTTCCTAGAGTTGGCTACCGGTTCCATATCCAAAATCAAAAAGTCTACAGGAAAATAAAACCTATCGACCTTTACTAGCACATCCTCAATCATGCCACGTGGCACTTTGAGGGACCGGTCAGCCAACTGGAGAGTAACAGTAATGGGCTTCAACTCGCCAAGCCTGAATTCCTCGTACACAAAGTACGGCAATAAATTGACACTAGCCCCTAAATCTAACAAGGCCCTATCAATAAAATGATCCCCTATAATGCATGTAATGGTTAGGGCACCCGGGTCTTTAAGCTTAGGGGGTGTGTCACTCAATAAAATGGAGCTTACTTGTTCCGTGAGTACGACCTTTTGGGACACATGTGTCCTAGATTTACGCTTTTGCGTACAAAAGTCCTTCAAAAATTTAGCATAGGAGGGTACTTGTTTAATTGCCTCTAACAGAGGGAGGTTGATTTTAACTTGTTTAAACACCTCCATCATCGCTTCCATGGATGTCGTCTTCTTATTAAAAGGGGACGGTGTATCAATGCATTGGGAAAAGGGTGCCTTAGGCACATATAGTGCCTTAGTTTCATGTGAAGTGCTAGGGACTAAGTCATCCCCCTTAGGTGTCTCTCCCTCACCCTTGCTCTTTTTGGGTTGACCACCGTGATCACCCTTCTTAGCCTTAGTTGCATCCGACGCAACTGGTCGAGGCTCTAACTCCCTCCTACTTCTCAAGGTAATCACTGCTTGCACCTGCTCATAGTGCTTTCCATTCCCACCTGACCCCTCTGCCCCGTATTGACCCTTAGGGTTGGCTACAGTCTGACTCGATAATTTTCTCTCCTCTCTCTTATTCATGTTATTAGCCATTTGACCTAATTGAGCCTCTAGCTTGGCAATAGAGTGAGTATGGGAGTGAACCACCAGTGCTAACCCCTTAAGTTCTTAGAGAACTTTCAATACCTGAGTCTCAAAGGCAAAGTTGCCTTAAGAAACAGGCGGAGGTTGTGGTTGCCGGTAAGGTTGTGGGGGGCAGTAAGGTTGTGGTGGTCGGTAGGAAGATTGGTTGGCAAAATTATTAAAATTCTGCCTTGGTGGTGGAGGATTGTAAGAAGTGCTTTGTGAATAAAGTCTCCATGAAAAATTAGGGTGATTTCTCCATCCCAGATTGTATGTGTTGGAATATGGGTCGTTACCCAGGTTGGAGAATCCTTAAGCCGCATTCACATGCTCTTGGACTAATTCTGGAAATTGTGATGCCGAAGGGCACTTACTCAAGCTATGAGCAGGGCTCGCACAAATAGCACATGCATCATGAAATTAAGGTTGATCTTGCTGTGTAGGGGCATGTCTCGCAGCTAATAATTGGTCTATTTTTTGGGACAATGCCTCTACTTGTTGGGCTAACTTTAGGTTTTGCCCTACCTCATAAATGCCCCCTCTTTTCGGGGCTCCAACTACTAGTTGCCGGACTTGTCAGGCTACAGAGGCATGGTGAATGGAATTATTACTTAAGTTCTCAAATAATTGCCATGCCTCGGCGTCATTTTTAGACATGAATGTCCCATCACAAGAAGAATTCACCATTTGGAGGTGAGGCTCAGTTAAGCCATAGTAAAAGGTCTGCACAAGTTACCAATCAGGCACTTGGTGGTGGGGACACTGTTAGAGAAGGTCATGAAGTCTTTCCTATGTTTCATGAAATTGTTTGCCATCAATTTGAGCAAAGTTGGTGATGGATCGCCTAAGTTGGTTGGTCTTACCAATGGGAAAGTATTTCTTCAAAAACTTCTGCTATAATCGGTCTCAAGTTGTGATAGAATTAGCAAGTAAGGAGTTCAACCAGTGTTTGGCTTTATCCTTCAGTGAAAAGGGGAATAATCGCAACATTAGGGCCTCATTGGTAAAATTCTGGATCCTCACTGTAGAGCAAATTTTTAGAAATTCATGCAGATGTTTATAAGGGTCATCATGAGCTAGTCCATGGAATGATGGGAGCATTTGGATGGTGCTGGACTTAATCTCATAATGAGCAGCAGTGGTGTCGGGTACTTGGATGCATGATGGTGATGTATATATAGTGGGTGTGAAGTAATCCTTAAGGATCCGGTTGGGCCCATTTAGGCCATTCGGGTTCGCCATCTCTATTGATTCGAAGTATGGGTACGGATATTCAAGCCTAGGAACACGGGAAGAGGCTTTAAGTTTCCTAAGAGTCCATTCTAGTTCGAGATCCGAACTCCACAATTCAAGATGACAAGAACGGTGCCCATGCATACACTACTCACACACACATACTAAGTTCCGACTATGTGCACTAAGTTATGAAAGCAAAATACCAAAGGGAGAAATACTCACAGCAATTTAACGAAAATGCTTCACTCGTCTTGTGGGTGCTTGACATGTAGACGTTATCCCCAATTTCCACTTGAGCTATCTAGTTTTAGCACTTTGGTGCTTTGCTTGCGAGTATTTGTTTTTATTTTTTCTAAGCACTTTGGTGCTGCGGTTTGTTTTTAAAGCTCGGTTGCGCTCTGCTTGCACTTCGGTGATAGCTCCACTTGCAAACACTCTGCACACTTAGCAACACAAAAAAAATATAAAATCTTAAACTAAAAATTAAAATAGGAATATAACTTTAAATTACTCAATTTCGCCAGAAGTCCCCGGCAATGGTACCAAAATTTGATAGGTCAGTTCACACATCAAATATAAACACTAAACTATACCAAATTCTTTTAGAATAATGGCAAGTCCAGGTATCGATCCACAGGGACAATTGTGAAATTAAACTAATTTAATTACTAAATTCCTAAATTAATTTTGATTAAAAAGATTGAGGAATATTATGACTAAACAAGAATTAAATGAAATTGAGAAATTAAATTGACAATTAAACGTAGGGTTTGAAATATTGATTTTTGAGAAAAATCTTAGGGCAAAAAATTCACCACTAACCACATAAATGAGATTTAACATCGGCCATCAATTGCAATCTGGTTTGAAATACCCAATATTTTAAAACTACAAGTTTGAAATATTGATCAAGAGGGTTGTTGCATTCAATGTACAGGCACAAATCATCCCAAATAGCACGAATCGTTTGCTCTAAACTATGGTAGCAACATAACCCGTCTCTCGTAGCATGACTCGTCTCGTACTTCGAACACAAACACAAAGAAAACTAATGTATGGAAAGCATTAAACAATCACAGAGAGTAAAATACTTGAAGAGATGAAAAAAACAATTATTATAAATTTCTAAATCATCCATACATTTATTCAAATCGTTTCACAATCAAAGCTTAAGAAAAATCATTTTACATGGCTAGGTTTTCTTCAAAATCCTAGAAAAGAATAGTCTATCCACTGATGGAGGAGTGGGAAGAGGTGGAAGATATAGAAGAGGTAGAAGCTCCCATGAAAGTTGCCTTTGAAGTTTGAGAATCCCCCTCCTGAAACCCCAGCCTCCATTTTCCTTCAAATAATTTTTGAACCCTAGGTTAGCCTATTTTCTTCCTTTTATTCTCAGCAGAACAAACCCAAAATTCTACCCACGCATCCCTAGATGGGCCGCTTGAGTGCCAATGTGAGCCGCTCGAGCGGTGGTGGGTCGCACGTGCAGTGGAGCTTAGCAGCACGTGTAGTGAGCTGGCTGGCTTAGATTTTTCGCTTCTTGCATGGAGAATCTGTTTTCACGCCCTTTTTTATTGAATTTGTGTATTTCCAGCCAAATTTGTACAAGTGCACAAAACACATTATATCCACCAAATAAATAAAATTAAAAGACTATAAATGTAACTTAAGCGACTTCAATGTGGTACATTTCGGCCTACATGAAATTTTTTCCAAATTTATTCATAAACACGGCAACTTAGGTTTAGGCTATATTTTGGCTAAAATTCACAAAAAGAAAAAATAGGATAAAATAGCTAATAAGACAAAATGTCACATCAAAACCATAATCATTTCACTTTTTCTCTCACAAATATCACATCTAACTACAAAAAAATTCAATCATCTTCCGAAACAAAAAAATTTTAATTTACTAAAATAGCTACTAAAATAACATCTTCCCAAACACCCACATTATATATGCATCTAGATTAGATGCACCTAAAAAAATAAAAACAAATTTAACTAAAAATAGAAAACAATTTACTAAAAAACAAAAAAACAAAAAAAATGAAAATATATCGACTCAAATACCTACATTGTTAATTCTAAAATGAAAAGTTTACTATTGTTTTTTTTAGTCTTTAGTGAACTTTTTTCATTTTTTAGTTAGATTTGTTTATTTTTTTAGGTGCATCTAATCTAAATGCGTCTATAATATAATAATGTTTATGAATAAATTTGAAAAAAAAAAATCACTAAAAGCTAAAAAAAAAAATTCAATTTTTTGTTTTCTATTTTTGTTTTTTGCATCTTTAGTCAATTTTTTACATCACACATAGAGCTAATGTGTTGGTGATGTAACAGATTTTGTTAATTTTTTCAATGAAAGTTAGTCTAGAAGTAAAGTAAAAAAAATTACAAACATAAAAAGTCAAAATAGAAAGGATTGCAAACATTAAAGGCCAAAGTGAAAAAAATCATACTTAAAGGGCCAAAGTGAAAAAAATCAAATTTAAAGGACCAAAGTGGAAAGGATTGCAAATATAAAAGATCAAAGTGAGAAAAATAAAATTTAAAAGGCCAAAGCAAGAAATGGGTAAAACTTTAGGAGACAGAGTGTAATTTACCCTAGATTATATTATATTTTAATAATAATGAAGAAAACATAACACTACTATTAAAAATACGTAACATCACAAATTATTGTCACTTCACTTTAGAAATCAAATTCTCGAAACATAATACTATCAAAAGATTGCACAACATTCGCCACAAAGATATAACATTTATCAAATATATATATAACAGCATATAATATGTATCCCTAAAGGGGTGCACACATGACATTTCTCTTGAATCATATCCATGGAGATAGCGATGTAATTGACCCCACAAACAACCAAAACAACCGAGCTAGCAACAAACCTTTTTTTTTCCCAATCAGTAGGAAATTATTTCCATATATCAACAGAATTACATCAAATTGGACAATCAACTATAGAAGTAAGTGCGACAATATATACTTGCAAATCCAACATCAACAACCACAACAACATCAATATAATAAAAAACAGTACAATGAAGAATAAATAATAAGGGCCCGTAATAAGAAAAAATAATCAATCTTTGTTTTTAACAAGAATTGACTCCCTGAAATCTCAATTGAAAGTCTGCAGGAGTACCTTCTAAGACAACATCTTTTCTTTCCAGAACTTGCTCTACCTTGCTTGTGGAAAGCTCATTGAAGATTCAAGATCCAGAGAGGCAAAATTGCCAATTGCATTGCTTGATGTCATCCTGTTGACTTCTGTCATGTCCAAATCTTTTCCACTCATGGCAACATGTATTTCCAAACACTCCTTCAATTCTCCGACTACACGACTCATGGTTGGCCTTTGGATGGGACTGGATGGTACGCATGCCATTGCAGTCTCTAAAGTTTTCCAAACAGAGTTACTGTCAAAATCCCCTCGTAACCTTGGATCGACAATGTTGCTAATTTCCCCTCTCTCAAGCATTGGCATAACCCATTGGACTATGTGAGTATTCTCATTGTCACAGCTTTTTATGATCGCAGGCTGGCCTGTGATCAATTCAAATAGAACAACACCAAAGCTATAGACATCACTTTTCTCAGTTAACCTGCTCGTAATATAGTACCTACAGGGGGAAAAAAATGTTTATAAGTTAGAAGTCTTCATATTCATGGAAAATTAAACTTGTCATCCTTACAATTTACACAAAATCCCACTTCAGTCTCTCTGTTTCTAATTATGACAGTCAAAAAAGTTGTAATCAAGTTGTAATGTCACTCGTGGTTATCTGTAAAAGAAGCGGGCGTAAAATAGACACAATCATGTGCAGAGTGCAGTTGATTGCCATGTGGCTATTTCCATCAATTTCATAAACAAAGAGATTCATGACTAGGTGACATTGCAACTTGAACAGAATTTGACTGACACATTTGAAAATAAAGGATCTGGAGTGGGATTTTGTATAAAGTCCAAAGTGTAATTAACCGTCATTATATACAAAACAAAGAGATAAAAAAGTTTTTTTAAATAAAAGAATCACAATAAGCCACATAAATCTGTATAAAAATTTTGTACAAACTTTTTCTTTGTAAAGCACTACTCAAGAAAAAAAAAAAAAAATCAAAGGATAAAGGAAGTTGGACTTTTCCATCTGGAGATTCACTGGGTAATCATCAAGTTGTCAAGTTTTTTGTGTAGTGAACTGAATAGTAGATGTTCTACTAAAGATACAATCTCACTGTTACCTTCACAACAGACTATTTCACTGAGTTAATGGAGACTTAGACTTACTCTGGATCAAGATATCCGAATGTTCCAACAACTGCAGTTGATACATGACTTCCATCTTCAACGGGAAAGATTCTGGACAATCCAAAATCTGCAACTTTCGCTTGCAACTTCTCATTCAATAAGATGTTGGCAGTCTTGATGTCTCTGTGGATTATGGGTGGCTTGCAACCATCATGCAGATACTCCAATGCTGCAAATTTAGTTTCCACATAAAATTAGTTTAACTTCAGTCAAAGCACTGAAAAAGAATAGTTTCATCTTGCCCAGCTGGTTACTACTAACCTTGTGCTGCATCTATTGCTATTTGAAGTCTCTGTTCCCAGGTTAAGACAGCTCTTTTTTTGTCTGCAATTACGAGTCAATAATCTTAACCTTTCTGTCATACTTGTGAGAAAACAAAAAAGGTTTTCAACCCTTGACTCTAGAAATCATTGGACGGATCTAGGATTTTTGTCCAGTGAGGGCAAAATTTATCTAGAATCATTTACATGAAGTTGTTTCCTAATTGACAACAGAAATCAGTTAAAAATGAGAACTTAAATATTTGTTGATAAGATACAACATTTAAAGTATGTTATTTCTATTTATTTCTATGAAGGTGTCGTGTCGGACATTGACATGACACAACACTTGCCGGGTACTTACCCGGTATGAGTATGTGTACCAGTATGGTTACTTGCATAGCAAGTATGTGAAATACATATCCAGTATGCAAAATACTTTAGGTACTTCTCGAGTATGGAACAGGTACGGTATCTGTACGTTTTGGACACTTTTGTGGGTACTTTGGAGCATAAATATAGGGATACTGAAACAATTATATTGTAACTATTTTTAAAAACTTTAAACTATAGGTATTTTTGCAGTTACCTAAAATATAAAAAATATTTTTAACTATTACAATAATACTATTTTTTTTTTTTTTTTTGCATTTGATTATTTAATTGTTATATATCATGTACTAATACAAATTATTAAAAAAAAAAATTATAGACTAACCGAACCGTACTCATATCCTACTTTTTTTAGGCTTTGCATATCAGCATAGCTGTACCTGCACCCATGCTTCCTCGCTTGTTGTCGGACAATTCTCAACACTTGTTGGACACATGTCCAAAAATGTTCTACTATTAAAAAAATATAAAATAAAATAAACAGACTTTGACACGTTTTAGACATTTGGAGAACATGTGTCAGTTGCTTAGATAGACACGTGTATTATAAAATACAAGTTTGAATATAACTACTTAGAATCCAATATATATGACATATAATAATTATTTATCTGTGCAAATGTCATGTAATAAAATTTGTATAACTATATATTTTGTATCTTCCACATGTTGTCTTACATTTTTGAAAATTTGTGTCAGTGTGTCTGTCCATTCTCCTTAGGTATTAATTAAATGGTGTTATATATTTTTTTTCCTTTGACTCAGACATATGTAAAATGATTCAAACTCAAAAATGGACAGGACTGATACAATAGAAAGGGCCAGTTCCAGTGCACGAGACCTCCTGCCACAAACATATACCAAAAGCAGGGACAATTGTTAGTTACCTAATAAACATTCTTGTAAGTTGCCATTAATCATATATTCATATATGAGCGCTGTGTTTGAGCCTTCATCACAATACCCAATTAGGGCAGCCAAATTTCTATGATGGACAGTTGTTAAGAGCTCAGCCTGCAATCCAAAAATGAATACCAATTAGTGTGACAATTGAAAGTAATTTTTAGAATGTGCAAGAAAGAGTACTAAAATATAGAAGTGTCAAGAAGTTTGCCTCAGTCCAGAACTGTTCAGATCCATGACTTGATGATCGAGAGAGCATTTTGACAGCAACTTCAGTGCCATCTTTCAAGTAGCCAAGATAAACTGTTCCGAATCCTCCTTTCCCAATTACCCTTTCAAAATTATTTGTAATACTCACAACCTCAGAGTATGAGAATCTTTGATTTTTCAACTTCAATGTCCTGCCTCCTACATTGCCTTTCAGGAGCAGTTCAAGGGCAAAGATCAAATTTTACAAGTAAGACTTTATGTAATTGGGAAAATAATTTCTTGAATGTAAACCAAATACCAGAATGAAGGAACATATAGAAAAACTATTACCTTTATGTTTTCTCCTCTTTAAGCTCCACAAGATAGCTATTGCACTTAAAAATACAATGGAGGAAACAACAGATGCAACTATTGCAGTAGTGCTCCGATTCTTCTTCTTCTTTGTTGCCTGTTCGCAGGAGTCTGACCGACAGAGATTGGGATTGCCATCCGTACTACAACAAAACATTTTCTATGAATTATAGAATATTCATTCCAACATTTTTAATGAAACAAAGATGAGAATGAGTCACACATTAATAACAAGGACGACTTCTCCATCAGAGCCTTGGGAACAGAACCAGTGAGATTGTTGCTTGTTAAATTCCTGAAAAATGCAAAACAAACAATGTCACATATTTTCTCTGCTTCAAGATTTAAACTTAGAAAACAAAATTTTCCATAACTTACAAAATCTCCAAAGCAGGCAGTTCTGATAGAAACTGAGGCACAGGTCCAGTTAGGCTATTGTATGATAAATCCCTGCAAACAAACAAGCTATACTGCTGGTTACCAGTATCATGAGAGGGAATCCTTCCCATATCAATCTTTTTGTTCCTATTAGGGTGTTTTAGGGTGTTTTTTTTTTTTTTTTTTTGGATACTGAATTTGTAGAGGGCAAAGAAAATGAAAGAGAAATGAGAACTAAAGTAGAAGTTAATTTATTTTTTCTTTTAGGGAATGCCATAAGTTTTCCTCCTGTTGTCGCCAAAACTAGAACAGGTAATTTTAAAATGCTTAGATAGTTAGAGTTGCATTGGTGAAGAAGAAAATACTTACAAATACTTCAATGATTTGAGACCAAACAGAGCAGGAGCTATTTCCCCAGTCAAATCACTAGAGGAAAGGTTCCTAAATGAAAGAAATGCAACTCCATTTAGAGATTAAATGGTTATGGTCAGTGTTGATATATAGACATAAAGATGGTAGGATACTCACAATGACGTAATTTTTGGTGAATTGTTACCATTGTAGCTGCAATTTACATTATTCCATGAAGAATTCATTGGCTTGCATGGATCTCCTTGCCAATTTTTCTTCACTCGATACGTCAATGAGATATTCACCATAGCATCAACTAATATTTTAGAAGGTAAAAAGAGAATGATATGAAACAAGTTAAGCCGAATAGAGGAGAATGAAACAAGAACGGATGAAAAGCAGTATAGATGAGAAAAGTTAACATGGTGTTTGTGCAAATTAATTTCAAAGGAGTGTTGATTTGTAAAAATTAAGAACCCGACATGGAGAAGTTATTACAAGCAATAAAATTCTGCAAAACAAAGAAACCTGTATGCTTGTCTACATCAGGGCCACGTCCAGAAATATAATGAGACCATAGAACTTTTTTCAGTACTAGAATAATACCCTATAGCTCAAATGGAAAATGCCGAAGCATAAGAACCCAGTTGAGAACTACGTTGGCAACAAATTAACAAAAGTCTCAAATCATAATAATCCATAATTAGTACCAACCAAATTACTATCAAATCTAGAAATCTTAATAGAAAGAAAGAATAAATTAAACCTTTTCATAGTTCTTTTTGAGTGATCATCACCTTTGTTAATGGCTGCATTACCTTGAATCCCAAACCACTCATCATGCTATTACTAGTTGTAACAGTTGAATGCAATATAGAAATATATGCAAGAAAATTAAAAGAAGGTGAATCTGTAAGGTTTATATTTTCACTAAAATAGGTAAATATGGAATTAAAACATACAATCTTCTGGGTCCGTAGGTAATTCTGACATATCTTTTTCCAAGTAAAACTCCATGGCATTGAGGATGGGGGGAAGTGTTGATCTTTTTGTTCTTTCAATACTTAGCCATAGTTCTCCATTTGCACCTCCTTTAACGGGACTTTCTTTGCTGCTGGTATTTGTCTTCAGGTAACTAGGAACAACAGATTTGACCCAAGAGTTCCCATTCAGTAAGATGTCAAATTCCCTTACCGCATTATCCTGGAGTTTCTCTAGTTCACAGAAGTGCAAGTAGACATAGAAACTAATGGAATTTGTACCACCCTGGTCCAAGTAGTATTTCAAGGGAAGACTAGCATTCAGTGGTTTAACAGCATGCTTCACGATTTTCTCTGGCAGTTTATAGTCATTATTGCTCAGGGAGTCAATTGGGAAAAATGTATCGATCTGCACCGAATTTGACCAGTTATAGGGAGTCCAAATGCGACCAAGTTCATCAATGTACCTGGAAGATTTTTGAATGAAAGAACATGTGTTAGTACAACAATGAAGTGAAGTCCCACATCGTTTGGGTACAAAAGTGATGTGTGGTATACAACTGTGAGCTGTGTTACATGAACTCTTCCATTTCCTATTGGATATGACAAAGGTAAAGGTGTGGGATATGTGTTTGACACCTGTACCAAATTTAGATACTTGGATCCTTCAATTTTTTACCATGTTTGAAAAAGAAACTCATATTTGCTAGCAAAAAAACATTTCTAACCTCTCACATGGATGAGAGACAAAAACTCCATATTTTCTCTAAATTCAATTTATGGTAAATTACACTGAAGGTCCCTCTAGTTTGAGCAAAGTTTCACTTTAGTTCTCGTAGTTTCAATTTCAACAATTTGAATAGTACATTTCAGTTTTGTTGCAATGTGGTCCCTCCATCACTTATTGTTAAAATTTTGAATTGCAAAACTAAATGAAACAAAGTGAAATTCAAAAAAAAACTATAAGGACCGCTGGTGTAATGAATAAACTACATTGGAGATTCCAATAGTTTCTATTGAATATAGGGACTGCTGGTGTGATGAATAAATTATATTGGTGGTCCCTATAATTTCTTTTAAATTCTACTTTGATCCCTCTAGTTTTGCAAAGTCTTTTTCCGTTCAAAATATTAACGGCGCATGATGGAGCAACAACATTGTAACAAAACTCTGAGTATGGGGTTCAAATTGAAAATACGGAGACTGAACTGACTTTTCGCTTAAACTACAGAGAATAATGGAGTAATTTGCCTTTCTATTTAATTTCAAGTATATTTTTACTTAATTTACATCTTATCTAAGAATATTATACAATATGTAATATATATGTGTGTGTGTGTGTGTGTGTGTGTGTGTGTGTGTGTCCATGACATGCCCCCGTACCTATATCCCACTTTTGGATACATATCTCAATCTCCTAAAATTTAATTTGAACATGAACCCACATCTAATACTCGTATACAAGTCCATGTAACATAGAGTGTGAGGCACTCTCACCTCAATATAACTAGTTGAGCTTTACTCAAGATCATGTGTGTCCCTGGCCTGCATGCTGCAGGTTGCTACCAAGTGAGCACCTTGCAAGCATGAGTGCATCCCTCAATACCTAACTTTTGAGGTTGAGTTCTATCCAATAACGTGTAACAAGTATGAATGGTACTTTTAAAATAATCATTAGTAGTTTTGTAATCAAACACATTTTGTCATCGAATGAAACTTACTCTCCATATGAACCCATATATTTCCGCTCATAGGGTACCATGCCTCCAGACTGGGACTTGTAGATGGAATTATTCAAATGCTTCAGCTCTAGTGCAGATATGAAAGGTGTTCCAAGACCAATGTCTATTACGCAAACATGTATATAATTTGTGGAGGCTACATACATGATCTCCTTTGTGACGACTTCAGAATCGTCCAAAAACTGGACTCTGTCCCAGAGATTAACGCCAATATACATATCAAACCTTGGTCTGTTTTTCTTTCCATCATAATTGCCATACAAGAACCAAGCTCTCATCAAATAGTTATTGTTTTTGCCTTGTTGAGGTCTCAAGGTGTAACAGCTCCTGATTCCTTGAGGAAAGCTTCTGAGATTGGCCAGCCGCCGATCAAGATTTCCTGTTTTGTACTCAGCTGATATGTCACTATTTATACCATTGTCCACAAAGTTTGCATCAGAACTGTAATATATGTTTGTTGTCTCATCAGTGTAACCATCTGGTATTCCACAATCTATGCTTATGAAACCTTTCACAATTCAACAACCAAAAAAAATTGTTAGCAAGTAAAAATTTTGCAAACAAATTGTTGATATTTTTTTTGGGGGGGGTAAGTAAAATACTTTATTGAAAAAGCATCAAGATGATGCAAGGAATACAAATCACCGAAAATAATGAAGAAACTAAAACCTCCTAACCAATAATATTATCCAAAAATCTAAGAAAACGAATAAATCTGGATCCACCATTTTCTCCAACCAATTATACAAACTAACTAACAAACGATTCTCAAGCCACGACACCGAATGGTTAATCTCTTGAAACGTATGTCGATTCCTCTCCAACCAAACCAACCACATCAAGCAAAAAGGCACCACCAAACAAATTTGCTGACGTCCACGCCCAATCCGAGCGCCACACCAACTCTACAACATCTCCTTTTTTTTGGGTGAATAAGAAATAAATAAAACAGAGAAATTTACAAGAATACAAGGGGCATACCCCAGGCCCTACCAAACAAAACAACAACAAGACTACGGCACACACACCGAAGCCCAACAGCACAAAGAAAGAAAAAGACAAAAAAAAAAAAACAAACCAAAACAAGAGAGAACTACGGCAGCTTGAAATACAAAAGGAGATCACTGCTCAACAATCTGTACAAAGGCCATGTCCAGTACCGGATAGGGACATTGTACAAACTAAATAGCAAACAATCCCATACCCAAACAAACCAAAGGTGCCCAGCAGCAACTCTTCCACGCAACCAGCGGAGGTGGGCACCTGTAGCACAAATAAAGTTCACAAATTGTAACCAGAAAAGCACTGTCAAGGCGTCCAGCATACCGTGCTTACCGAACCACAACACAAAATATACACAAATCCTACTACACAGCCCGTAGAGGTAGGCAAAATGACACATTAAGGTCACAAACAAACAAAACGAAATACAACTGATTAGCACTCTCATGTAGCCTAGCAAGGCGCTTGAAGCAGCCATCACCACGGTACATGTACAATCATCCAACTGCCACCTAACAACCAATACCTCACAATCCCAGTTTAGATAAAACCTGCAAAAGTGGTGCAATGTGCAGCCACCCCCACACCACCAAACTGTATTCGGCACAACCTGCCCATAGAGAAGAATATAGTAAGTGACACAATTACCTGTAACATCATAGAGAAGAAGGAAAATAGTGAATATATGAGACCTCCCATCACTCAACCCACATCTAATAACAACACTCCACACAATATATGTTCTCTCATCACTCAACCCACAATTCTTCATACAGTAATGAGGAGCTTCCTTAACCTGCAAATAAAGACTAATAATATATAGATACAAATAAATGTTAGTTATGTACAGCCTCACATCCCTCGACCCACAATGTAGAAAAAGATTATGGAGGCTCACTACACTCGGCCCACTAGTAACAGACGCCAACCATTCCTGAAAGTAAAGATCCATTCTCAGATTGGAACAAGCAGACATGATATATACCTGCAAAATAGGAACCTATTAGAAATCCCACAGTTTATGCTCACCCTCCCTCAACCCTCAATATAGGTGCACTCTCCACACTCAAACTACTACCAGCACTGCTGTCCTGAGGCTGCTTCGTGATAGAGATTGGTAAGTTCCATTGAGCCAAGTACCAAGCATCACCACTCTACAACATCTCCAACACCCTCCTCGGCTGCACCCAAACATAGAACAAATAAGCCCCCAAAGCTGAGACACTACAACACAATGAAGAAACAAATGATCCACTGATTATGCATCGGCACAAAATAGACAGCACCGATTCACTAATACGTGCCCCCAACGAACCAAGTTGTCATCCCAAAGCAGCCGTCCACAAGAAGAAAACCACCTTAGACGGAACAACCGGCACCCAAATACTCCTCCAAGGAAATACCCCTATCACTTCCTCCACCAAGCTCCGATAAAAGGATGAAACAGAAAATTGTCCTTTAGTGTCCGAAACATTCCAAACCACCACATCCTCCCCCTTACCTGTGAGGCCCAACCCATATAAAAAACTGAACTTCTCCTCCAACTAGTCGCTGCAACTGAATATCCCAAACCACCACCTCCCCATTCCCCAAACAATCAGCAGCAGTAACCTCCCGAGTCAAAACAATCCCAAAAATCAACGAGAAACTCACCTCCAACACATCCCCACACCACCTATCCTTCCAAAACCGAACCTTCTACCCATTCCCCACCTAAAAATTGTTGATATATTTTGGCATATGGTATGGCTCTAAAACATAATACTAGGACTACCATTTAACAGAGCATCTCATAAAATTTAGCCATATTCAGCCATACTAGATATGGTTGATTACAGAGAAAGATGAAAATTGAATAGTACTAACATATCACATCTCGATAGTGTTCAAACAACACTGGCCCAAAACTCGCAACAAATAAAAATGAGGAACAATTTGAACTGAAGAAAAAGGGGGGAATTTTTATTCTTAATAAGAGAAAGTGAACATTAACACTACCATTCAAATATGTCTTTAGTAGTTGTGTCATTGCCTGTTGTATTGAAATTGTTGATGATCCAATGTTGTCATCTTTGAGGTGAGCTCTCTAATCTATCTATGTATATATACATTGAAATCCTCAAGATTTACTAATATATTGAATTTAATGTTTGATTGTTGAACTCCATCATATACAAATTTGTTTGATTGCTGAGTTTGATAACATTGATAATGAATATTCAACGATTTAAGAATATGAAAACTCGTCAAGGGTACTGTAAAAGTCCATGTATGCTGTATCTGCATGTTTGTTTTGTCATTATACTATATCCATGTATGAGGTATCTACATTTTTGTTCCCTTTCAAAACGATAGTATAATTATATCATAATTCTTTTTTATTTACAAATTGAGAAGTTTAAATTTGTAGATTTTTTGAAAATAAATCATGTATATTATTACAATGAAGTCAAATGAATCATCATTCATTACAACACAAATCACAATTACATATAAACTAGCAAAGTGGGAAAGAGACCTCAAACTGGAATCAAAATAAAATGAAATAGAATGATCATTCCTTTAACCTCTCTGGTATGATGATTCCAACGTAATAAATTAATAATGAATGATGACTTTTTTTTCTTTTTCTTTTTTTTGGGTGGTTCACTGGAAACAAAGTGAAATTAAATAATTGGTTCTAGTGAACCAAACACTACCCAAGTCGGGCTAACCCCAATGATTTTAGGGTTTAGGGTTTATTCTTCATGATAAATTGAAATAGAACTTTTTAATATAAAAAATAAAAAATAAATATAATTAACACAGACAAGAGAGTTTTTTTATGAAAACATTATTAAAGGTTGGAAAAAGGGCAAACCAGATTTGTCCTGGGGTTCCTGCCCATGAAGTGGAATCGCGAGAAACAAACAACCCAGAAGCAAAGAAAAGAAGAAATCCATTAAAACACCATTAACCCTTCTCTCTGGAGTCATCATTGTAAATGGAAGTACAAACATAGAAAATGTACAAGTTGGAATCACCTGCTGTGTAGTGGTTGATTTTTCCGTGTGAGCTTCTTCTTCTTCTTCTTCTTCTTCTTCTTCACGCGCTGATGAATTGACTATTCCATACTTCTACAGTCATTTTGGATGAGGGTTTTGGTGGGAAAATTAATTAAAAACATATATTGGAATTTCTCATTTATTTATTTATTTTCTCAATAAATAATAATTATATGTACGAGACATACGATAAGCAAGTTTAGTAATAGGCTATTTTTTTTTTTTGAAAAATTAGTAAAATATCTCTTTCTAACTTTGTGTAAGTAGGAGAGGTCTAAGATTTTTTTTTTATTAATTAAGATTCCTCAATATTTTTGTACAAAAAAATTGACCCAGAGAAATTTTGCCTGACTTAAAAAAATTTTGACTTCGACTCAAAAAAATTTCAATTTTTATAGAGAAATTTCAAAAATTCTCTAGTATGATCACAGATAAATTTCTCTAAGTCGGGTCAAATTTTTTTGAGTCAAATTTTTTCTATAAAAATCGTAAGGAACCTTAACTACTATAAAAATATTGTATATCTTTTATCTTATAAAATCTTAATATCAAATCTTAAAAACAATTCTCCTATTTTTTCACGTCTTCTTATAGAAAGTAAAAAAAATAGTAATTAAAATAACTAAGTCCAAGTCTAATAGCCAATCAACTACTAACATATAATCCTTATAATATGAGAGAAGGAAAATGATTTGGAGCCCTAAAAAGAGCCCCCCTAATCCCCCTAATTTCCTGTTTTGGCAACTGTTTTTTTTTTTTCTTTTTTTTTTTCTTACTTGATATGGAAATTAGGGGGATTAGGGGGAGGGAAATTAGGGGGATGTAGCAAGACCCATGAGAGAAATAAATAACATCTCTAAAGTTATGTTTAGTTTGTGGATTTCATGAGAACATATAACCCTTATAATAGGAGAGAAATAAATAATGTCTCTAGAGTTATGTTTAGTTTGTGGATTTCATGAGAGAAAGGGAAATGGACACGTAACCATTGTGGAATATAAGAAAAAAATACTATAGATAATTACATTTACCATTATAAAGAAAACTTATTAGAAGAACTTATGTACACTTTTCAAAGATGGAATAAAAATTTAAATTTTTTTTGAAATAAAATTTTAATTAGATAGAGTCTTTTATTAATTTGTAATACTTGTGGACTTATATTTTATTTTTATAATCTTTTCAGGGACTAAATAAATTTGAATCAAATACTTTAATAACTTAATAGATTCAATCGATAGTTAAGGGACTAAATAAGTTTTGATTTATATACTTTAAGAATCTAGTAAACTCAATTGATAGTTCATGAACAAAAATAGATAATTTGATGAAAGTTTAGGAATATAAAGTGTAATAAACACTTTATAAAATATGAAAGTTGAACATTTATTTTATTATAAAAAAAAGAGAACAATCAAAAATTTTTGGGTGCAAAATAGTAAAAAAAATACTAAAAAATAGTTCAAAAAAGTGTCCAAAACAATGAATTCCAAATTGTCAAATCAATCTACATCTATTTGTCAACTCACACAGCCTAGCTTAATCTACATTTGCTAATTAAGCAGACGGAGACAAATTAAATTTTTTCAATCCATCAAAATTCAGACTAATGACGAATAAGGGGTCACTCAAGCCGACTCGATTTATGAATGTCCCTAATATATTTGACATTTTTCATGAAATGGTAGGTACCCTTGTTTGGTTAAGTTTTCAAATTTTTAAAAATAATTTATAAATTAATTTGATAAAAGTAAACATCAAAAAAATTATTTATAAAATTTTTACAATTAGTTACTCCCCCCCCCCCCCAAAAAAAAAAAAAAAAAAAAAATCATATTATGAAAATTTGACCAAACCTTGAAGACCTAACACACAAGTAGTCTTTTGCGGCTCAACTTACCCAATTTAAGTATGAAAATCTTTTGCAAATGTTGACCCAACTCATTGGGCTTGGAATGGGCCATCAAAATAACTGAATCAGAGAGGGCCATGTGCTTGAGCCCACATTAACAACGAGCCCAATATTGAGGGAAGCGGAGTCAACTAGCCCAAATATGTCTGAAGTGGACTTCACCAATGCCATTAATGTTTCAATCAGGCTAATTATGGCCCACTAATTTTGAGAAATTTTGAAATACAAATTAATCAAGAGGCTCACTAGATTATTATTGGAAAACTTAGAATATAATAATAAAAAGTTTCTATTTATTATCAAAAGATATTTTTTAAAATTATTTTTGATTTCCCAAAAAAGTAAAATTACATAAAAATAATTTTATTTTTTTAATTTCTTTCACAAAATTAATTTTTTATTCAAAAAAATTTTGAAATAAATTTTCAAAAATCAAATCAAACGGGGCCATCATATTTCATGTCATACCAAAAAAAAAAAAAAAAATTTGAAACAAGGCATGGCCGGCTTAACAAAGGTAACTGATGATATTACATCAGCTAATCAATCATGGCCGTTTTTCTTTGACATTAATCATGGCCGTTCATTCATTTATTCTTTCAGTTGGTCTTGGCACGGTGTTCTAATAGTATTATGATTAATTAAGGTAGTGAAATCTATAATTCTTTGACATTAATCATGGCCGTTCATTCATTTATTCTTTCAGTTGGTCTTGGCACGGTGTTCTAATAGTATTATGATTAATTAAGGTAGTGAAATCTATAATTTTTTGTTAGGTAATTAGAGAATATAAAGAAACATGATAAATTATAATTTGTGAAAAGTATGACCACGTAACGTCCTAAACTAATCAATAATTTTACCCTTCACACAAAAGTGTTTTTCTTTTTTTAAATAAAAAAAATAGTATGAATACCTGGAATTGTACTCCTTTCCTCTCAATTTATTTGTTATTTATAGAAAATTTAATTTATTAACAAAACATGCAATTATTATATTTTAATTCAAATTTTCAAATATTTTTTTCACCATTGCCCTTCTATTTGAATTTTAAAATGTGTTTGTAATGATTTGTAATGAACAATATTGGAAATCTATTAATATCTTAAAATAGAAAGCAGATAAATATTTTGAGACAGACTAAACTGAAAAGGTTAACCAATAAAATAAGACAGAGGAAATATTTTAAAAGTAAACATATAGTGTTAATTTAAGTAAGATATGAGTTACACTTATTATGATAATAGACCATTGATTTTTTATTTATTTTTTTCAAATAATTTTCTAAGTTTAAAATAGTACTGAAAGGATAAAAGAAAAATATCACATCAGTGAAGTTTTGTAAAAATAATTATAAATCAATGAGAAATTTTATAAATATTAATAATGTAAATTATAAATTCTTTCATAAATATATATATATATATATAGGGACACTTTTTCATAAATCTCTTTTCACCTACTTATGTTCCATCTAGTTCACATTATGTTCTTATATTCCAATAAGTCCTATGGGTGATATAGTTACCAAAATACCCCTAATAATATTCACATTTACAGTACGAATGTTCCGTAATGTGAATGCACCCACCGTCAATGTGAATGTTAACATATCAATGTGAATATTTATATTGTCAATGTGGATGTTCACACTATCAATGTGAACATTCACAATGTAAAATATGAATGTTCACATTACCAAATTATTAATCATTCAAAAAATATTTGTAAAGGTAGAAATGTCCATAAAATACCTTAAATATGAGAATTAGAATTTAGTAGATCAAATGTTCAAATAATAGAACTTATTAGAATACAAGAATATCTTATGAACTAATTGGAATATAAATAGTTAAAAAATATTTTTTTAATAAATCTCCCACATATATATATATATATATTAATTTCCACTGGGTGTAATTATCCAAAAATAAAAATAAAATGAAATGGCCTCTTATGATTGGCCTATCTGAGAGGTACATAGCTGTCCTCAACAAAGGACACCTATTATTACATATATATATATATATCAAAACCGTTTTATAAGAGTTGAAATCTTCTACGTGTGAGAGCCAACTAACAAAACAAAGTATATGAGAATTGATTGAGTACATAAAAAAGTTTTATTTGTAAACACACGCAATGTATTTTGCTGATTTTTTAGACTACTTTGAAATGTACCCAACAACCCAACTTGGATGCAAAACAAAGACCAAATAGCTAAATCCAAGCTGAGAGAGAGATCTGGCCTTCTTTTCACAACTGAATTCCTAAATTTAGCAAACAATCCATCACACCCCCAACCCACCCCCCCCCCCCCCCCCCAAAAAAAAATAATTGCAAGTTACAAGATAAAGCCAAAGACAAAGAAAATACCAAATTGTAAAAAGTTCACCATCAACCCACATGATGATGATCATCAAGAAGAATGTATGAATAAAACAAATTCATATGAATAATGTTATACAAAACCCTTAGGTTTTAGAGGAGTTGTGGGTTTGAGTCTATAAAAAAAGTACTGAATATCTAATTGTGCTAAGTTAATATAATAATTCACTAACACTAGACAACTAGACAATCGATTCACGAAAAACACTTTTTTTCTTTCATATTTTGGACTTTAACTTCATTGAACATTATGTTACTATAAAAAATGAAAGAATTGAAATCTTAGATCAAAACATGTATGAATGGTGTGAACCGACTGAACAAGAATTCTTAATGAACAACCAAGTTAGATATTCACGATAAAAAGTATTGAATTCTCTTTTGAATAGATTCTAAAATGACAAGGAAGACTGAAATGCTAATAAAGATATATTATTAAATTTCACCTACTCAATAGTATTCATTTGTGTAATGTACCTAAAAATAAAAATTTAAACAGAGTGATTGTGTACTTTAGTAGTCTTCTTGATTCAAATCAAAATACATATTATTGTGATTCAAAATTGTAAAAATGCTACTATCATATTATGTTGTATGAATTTTATATATAATTTTTTTTTTTTTTGAGTAAATCATTTTTCAATTCATACATATAAACAAAAATAAAAACAAAAACAATATGCCAAAAAAGAAGAATAAACATGTGATTAGCATTAAGGTTGGGGGGAGAATTTCAAGAGGCACGCTTTAGATTGAATCAAGGAGACACAACAACTGACTAATTCTCACACGGGTTTAAGAGAATGTCTCTTTGCATTGGTTACCTAACAACTTACATTAAAAAAAATTAAACCTTCATAAAGATCTCCAAGAAAAGTGATCTTTTTAAGTACAAAGACTGACATCAAAGTATAGTTAAACAACATAAAGTGATAATGACTTTCTAGCCCTTGATCTTAATCATAGGTGTTATAATTACTACCCGCTTTTCCTTTGAAAAAGTTGGCTTTTTCCACCCTTACTTTTTCTACTTCCACTCATACATTTGTTTTGTCAAGAAAGTCATCAGCACAAAGTGACAGTGGAGGCAGCAAAAACTGTACTGGAAGTGAGGCTTCTTTTGGGAATGGTGGGTGCATCATGATAGTTATAATTAGGAGAGAGAGAGGTGTTATCAATTAGGGAGTGGTTCTCTAACTCTTGATCACAGCAGATCTAATGATGGAGGTTATGATGGTATTGGGTTTTTTAGGCATAAAGTGGGTTTGGAGTGCTTATTATTGATGATAGAATGATCATGGCTGTGATTATAGGTTTAGGATTTGTGTTTTCTTTGTGAATTTTTATAAAAGATTCACTTTCTTTTAATTTTTTTATTTTCTTATCTCAAGACACTTATAATTATTAAAATATATAAAAATCTCAATATATTTAATAATAATAAGTGTTTTGATACAAGAAAAGAAAATTTAGAGACAGAAAATTCTCGTGCCAATATAAATTTTGAGGGTTGATGACCTTTTCAATTCTTGGGGTGATGGATTGGATTAGGAGTCGTTTGGAGTGGGAAATGGATTTGCATGGGAAATGAGTGGTTGTTGTTGAATGGAACTGAAGGAAGAGGAAGGCTTGGACTTGGATTGGGACAATTAACTAGGTCAAGCTTGTGGCCTAGGGTTTCTAGTGCCTTAACTTGTGACCTTAAAAACTTGAGATAATTTGCAGCTTCATCAAGCATTGATGCAGTGTCCATCTTGCTTCCACCTGGAACCAGCCTCTGCAAAACCCTAATTCTCTCACTTATCCTTTCTCTCCTCTGCCTTGCAGCCACAGTCTGTGGATCAGTTGATATTCTCACATTCTTCCTCTTAGGCTTCTCTGCCACCTCCACCCCCAAATTCACCGGTCTGAATGCAGCTGCCCGGTAAAACATCTCCTTCATGTGTGCAATGGCTTCTGAATCCGGTTCCTCAACTGATGACACCGATGGACTTAGCTGTTGAAAACTGATATTTGATGAACTTGGACACTTCTCCGACCTGGTTTTCTTCGATTTTGGTGGATTTTCTTGAATTATCTTGAAACCCCCTTCTGTTTTTGAAGAATCGATTCGAATGAGATTGTCAAAGTATGAACAACTGCTTCTCTTGTTAGTGTTAGGCTTAGTGTCCAATGGTCTAGCTTGAGAGACTGTTTCATCGAGTTCTTGAACTTTGTTACTTGCAGACTCCACTGATGAAACAGCATTAATGGAACCAAAGTTCCACAAGTTTTTACAGTCTGAGAATATCATGGAGATCCCATGATCATCTCCAGCTGTTGTATCGGTGTCGCTGTTGGTTGCTGAAAGCAAGCAATCAAGTGACTCTAGAGAGTCTGTCGTTGAATCTTTGGCCATTCCATCTTGTAACCCATTCGTCAAAATGCCAAAATCACCCATTAGAGTAGTACCCAATGAGTTCATCATCATGTAAGGCCTGTTAATTGGAGGGGAAGAAGAAGCAGAACAGAATTGTCCAATAGCTTCATGGCACTGTGGAAAATTCGAGCTTGAGACAACACTAATGGAATCCAATGGTGGTGCTAAGTGCTTTTCCATTTGGGTTACTTTGTGATCTGAATTTGGATTGCCATGAGATGGCTCATTAGCTTTTTGAAGATCACTGATTGAAGCAAAGATGTCTTCTGGGAAGCTCTCTTCTATTTCATGTTGCTGATGACTCCACAAGGATGATGCGTTAGTGCCATCCCAACCCAAGCTATCCATTTAATGAATGAGTTTTTGATGTGAAGCAACTCTGTAGAATGGAAAAAATATCTCAGGAAGATGAAATAAATGAAGGGTTTCTTAATATCCAAACAGAAATATTAAACTAAATATGTCAAAACCAAGGTTTTGACTAGAGAGATGAATCGATATTGATTACGGTGTAGCTGTAGCAAGATTATTAAGTGATATCTATCAAGAATGATGCATGTCATAAATTTTTTAAAACCCATAAAAAAAAGTGCTTTATAATAGTCAAACATGTTGTATCAGCTATAAATTGACTCATGAGTCATGAATTGGTTAAGAACTGATACGTATCGAGAATCAGCCAACATATGCATATGATTTTCAATCCTACTAGGCTACTAGTATATTGGAGGGTATTGGTTTCAAGACAGGCAAAACCAGCCACAATAAAAATAATTCATAGTTTCAACATATTTATGAGCCTCATGTATGTCAAAATTAAGTTGTGATACAAAAGAAGAAAATTCAAAAAGAAATTAATTCATGCCATAAACAAACTACAATGCAAGGAAAGAACTAAGGGTTATGAGACATACCAAGTCCAGATCCAGCTACAACCAGTGGAAGAAAGCCCTGAAAACCAGCCGACCAAACTCAAATTTTTTTTTTTAATGTTTTGAACTTTTTGTTGCAACGAACAGATCAAAAATTGGATCAAACCTCAGCTTTTATATGACAATCTGGTATACCAGCTCTAACCACCTTCTGTAATTCATATCATGAAAATCTGTGAAAATAAACAAAAACAGCAATTACTGACATCAGTTTTAGCAACTGAAAATTTTGTCCACCATGACAGTAGAGACAACCTCAAAAGAATCGCAAAAAAACTGCTTCAAGAGCCACTTGCAATATATCAAAAGACAAGCAAAGAAGAATGATTGAAGAATAAAGGTTTTTTATTTTTATTTTTTTTCACAGAATGGGGTATGTATATAGAAAACAGAGTTGATGAGAGGGTTTGACATAACTCATATATACCTTAAGCAGCCATGGAGGACCAATCTTGATTCCTTGTGTTATGTTGGTTGGACTTGGATGGTAAACGAAACTTATATAGAAAAAAGGAAGAGCAAATGGTCTAGCTTGTACCGCTAGTTGTACTAAAAAAGCATGTAAAATAGACTGTCTCGCAATACTGGTAATTATTTACCGTTCATGTGCTACTTCTAATTAATAATATACTCTTTTTGTCTCCAAATATTAATTTTTTTTTTGGAAAATTCAATTTTTTTTTTATCACACAATTATTACATTTTAAAAATATTAATGTTAATGAATTTAAAAGAAGGGTAAAATAAAAAATTCATGTTAGTTTAGTAATTGATTTTTGAAAATAGACTAATATTTTGAGACAATAAAAAATAGAATAAAGGACTAATATTTTGAGACGGTTTTTGTTAGATAATTAAAAGACGAGGAATGACTCATCACCTAATGTATTTTGTGATTCTTTATTTGTTGAAAGTATCACGTAAATAATATCATATAACTCAAAAAGTAATATTTTGCTCAGAATACGAGGCTTTAGCCACTAAAGAGCCTAGACCAGGTTAGATGTACGCAATCTTACCCTCATGTATGTACTAGTTGTTTTCGTAATTTAAATCTATAATACTTAAGTTATAATGAAACAACTTTACTGTTACCCCTAAATACGAGGGGAAGACAGTGAAAAAGATGAAACTTCAATTTGTAAAAATTGAAAATATTTAAAACAATCCTGTTGTTCATTTTAAAAAAGTTATGTAAAAAGTGTATTAAAATGTATTCAAATATTTTGAAATATGTGAAAAACATATTGGAATGATGGATTTTTTAACCTGTTGTTGTGCTTATTGACAACCTTTAAGACTGTTATTAGTATAACTCAAATAATAATACTATAACACTTATATATTTTATTTAACATATAATATGTCACAAATGAATTGGAAATAATCGAATTGGTTAAATCAATACAATAATATATAACTATTAATACATGAAAAAACAATTATTATAAAATTATTATTTGATAAAATATACTAGTTTGAATATTATAATGGGGGTTTGGAAAAAGATAAGGTCTTTGGTCAGTTTAGTGGGGCTGTAAGAGTATATTTCTGCAGATGGGGAGCATGAGATGAGATTGCAGAGAAGCATTTTGGATCTTAAATTAATAAAACAAACAATTGTTTTCTCATTTGATTTTGATTTTTTGATTTTTATATACATATAATTTAATACTTTAACATATTTGTAAAATTTTTGTATAGTTTAATTGAGTGGGGAAAGCTCTGACCTCCTTTTGGTTGCTCATGCTTACTATTAATTCCATGCGCTCTGTAAAGTTTCAGAAATATGCAGTGATAGTGAGCATCTTTAGCAGAAACCACTCTTTCTCCTCTCCAAAAAAAATTAAATTTAAAAAAAAAAAATCCATTAATCATAGCCATGGCTGATTTAGCTTTCCATTTTCTATTTTTGTACATTTATTATTGGTAAGAATTTAGAAATGAAAATAAAAAAAAATTATAGGTAAAATATTAATAAAATATAGTTACAATTTATTTACATTTCACTTACAATTTCTTTTTTTCTGTTCAAATTCTTACTAAAATTCATAATTCAAATACAATCTAAGAATAATGACAATTTTCATGATTTTCTATGATTGTCACACTAAAGTGAAAAGGTTAGCAGTAAATTTAATTACAATAATGCTATATATAATGGATTCTTCATCAATTTTTTTTTTTTCCCACTAAACAAAGAGGTTATAGGGTTCACATTATTAAATATACGTGAGATTCATGATTTTGTATCTAATATAGTAAAATATTAAATAAAACAAATCATTTATGTATGATATTTTCCTCTTAAAAATCTCAACCATCTATGAATTCTTTTAATCATTGTTGAAGGAGAATTGGGTGTTTGACATCCAATTAAAAAAATTACATTTAATTTTTATTTTTATTTTGTCTTTAGCAATCTTTTTTTTTTAAATTATGTCAAGATTTTTGTACACAAATCCAAAAAGTTTTTTAAAAAAAATCATAAAAGATTAAAAAAAATATATATATATATATTTAATTTATTTTCAACTTTTTTTTGTCCTTTATGGACTTTTATTTTTCAATTTTTTTAATTTTAACTTTTTCTATCTGTGTGATGGAGTAAAACTTGGAAGTGTAAAGTTTTTTTAAAAAATTTTAAAAAAAAATCATTAAAAATGATTTTAAAAAAATGAAAAACAAAAAAAAAAAAAACAACTCAAAACACCTACAGAATCGATGAATACTTGTGCTTTGATAACATATAGTTTTTTCAAGTTTTGATATCAATTTGAAAGAGTGTTTGGGCTTAATAGGCTTATTTTAGAACTAATTTCGGTGATTCAAACCGTTTATTTTTTTTGACTCATTTAGTAGAATATTCTTACAAAAAATCAAAATGATTGGATATCGGTAGTTATATGTTCGAATCATATGTGTATTTAAAAAATAGACGACAAATATAATTTTAATAATAATCATCTATTTTTTATAATACAAATTTAATTTAAACATACAACTACTGATATCTAATCATTTTAATTTTTTATATAAATATTCTACTTAATAAATTTTAAAAAATAAATAATTTAAATTATCAAAGTGAGATCTTTGTGGGCTCCATCGCTCTATCAACTTTTCCCAGGTTGAGAAGTCCAACCCATAAGGTATGTGTAGTCCAATAATCAATGAAGTTCTAAAAGACTGCAGTATTAGTTTAGTAAATAAAATACAAGGTTAGGGCCAAATAATCTTAAATTAATTAAACTTCCCATATGCACTTAAATATTTTTAAGCTTTGACATAGGGAAAAATATTATGTATCTAAAAAAAACTATTCAAATTTTTTATATAAATTTGAATTTAGTATACGAATAGATATTGAAAATATAAATAATAAAGTTAACTCTATCTCTAATGACTTCAACTTTTAAATTTAATTAAGAATTTAATTAATTAATATGGTATCAAAGCATGTAACAAATTATATGTTCAAATTTCACCTCCTAACAAATGAAAGCATATGTAGCAGGTTGAGAATATAAATAACAGTTTAGACATAATTTTTTCGTTATCCATCTCATCTAATAGTTTAAATTTTTAGATGAATCGGTGGTTATAATTCAATAGAACAAAAATTAATGTGTGCACAAAAATTCACCCAAATGTCCCTAAAAATGTACTAATTGACTAAAATACCCCTTGGAGGGTCCATCATTGAAAATGTATAATCTTGTATAAGTCATGAAGTGGACCATATGAGATTTTAACGTTCAAATGGTGTTCTAGGTGAATAGGTTCAACAGAGTACTTCCATATAAGAAGTCGGCAACCAATATATTTATTTATTTATTACAATTAAGAGAAGGAAATTGTGAAAAGATTTGAATAATTTACGGTCGTGTTATTAATGCTTAATTTGCATCTTTTTTTTATGTCATTATAGTGTATTTTCAACTATATACAGTAATTTTTTAATATAAATAAATAAGAGTGCAGACACTCATATGTAAAGTAAGTACGTTCAATGGAATGGTAACGGTAATAAGCATAATTTACAATTTTTACATCAGTGAAAATAAAACAAAAAATCTTCAATTAATCTGCAAGAAGTGTCTAATGATATAGAGAGTGTCTATATGATATGAGGGTCCACACTCCTCTCTCTATTTCTCTGTACTCTCTTTTTCTTCTACCTCATTAAATCTCCCATTAGAATTATTATTTTAGAATTATGTATTACTACTTTTATATATATATATATATATTAGGATTGACATTATAAACAAAGAACAAGTGGTACTGAAAGGTTTGGAATTTAAAAGATGGTGTCAGGCAAGCAAACAAATCAAAAAAAAAGAGATAGCCAAGCAAGTTGCTCCTAGGACTTCGTCTTTTGGCATCCAAAGTCTGGGTATGTTTGGTTTGTGTTTTGAAATATATTTTTGGAAAAAAAATTTAAAAATATGTTTGGTTAAAAAAAGTTTCAAAATTATTTCTCCCTATTACACATAAATCAATTATTTTTTCTCTCTCCTCTCTTTTTATCAATTATTTTTTTCTCTCACACACATCTACTCAATTATAACAAAATATTAAATCTTTCCAAACTCTCAAACTATTTTCAAAATATATAACTAAACAAACTAAAAAAAATTCTAAACTTTCTTCCCAAATTTTTTTCTTAAAAATTTATTTCAAAATACAAACTAAATACACCCTTGAATTTTTTATTTTTTTTTTCATTTGAAGTAATAAATCTAGATGTCATGTCATAGTTGTTATTCAACCTAAATGTTAGATGGGAAATTCTAAGATACTCATAATTTTAGACTTACAGAATCATCACTAATAATGTGATAGGAAGTTGAGATAAGTTATGGCTTTGTTTGGGAAGTCAAGTTCGGAGTTTTTTAACTATTTTAGTTATAAAAAATAAAATAAGTTTTTTAGTTTAATAAGATAAAATATCACATTTAACTCATAATTATTACATTTTTTCTTTTACAAAAAAGTCAAAAGTCTTTCCTAAATGAAACTTTTTAATCCCAGGTTAAAATAACTAAAAAATTTAAAAAGTCAACCCACTTCCCAAATAAATCCTATATATGATTGAACAAATGTTGACACCTGTCCTATTATATTATTTACTAAGAATTTTAGTTTTTAAATTTTTTTCTTGCTGTTTTAAAACACTTACAATCATTAAATTATTAAGGAAAAACAAAAACTCCAAAATAGATAATATTAAGATATGGTCTAATAAAAAAAATATAAACAGAAGATTCCTTAATTTTATGGGCCAAAAATTATTGAGTGTCACCTCTAATATTGTCACAAACACGTAATGACTTTTGATTTTCTATGGAACTCACACGGGTCCCATATCAGTTCACAAGAATCAAGAGTCGCAATGTATTTGTGACATTTGGGGGTATTTGTTTGGGTTTTTTTGAGATAATTTATAGTTTTTAGTTTTGAAAAAATTATTTTGAACTGTTTGGTTAAATTTATTTCAAACAGCTTCTGATTCAAACAACTTATTTTAACTTAAAAAAACTAATTCTGAGAAGCTATTCATCTCTTACTTCTGCTTATCAACTTCTGTGGTGAACATGTTAATTTACGGTTATATTCTTTAGATTTTTTTATTTTTTATTTTTTTAAAAATAGAAAAAGACCCAAATAGACTATAGATTATTATTATTATTTTTTATGAGAAATGTAGATAAATAGTGAATAACAAAAAATAAAAGTTAATTGAAAAAGCTACTTCACAGCTTATTTAACAAACACTACTCAGCAGTTTAAATCTATAATCCAACAATTACACCAAACAAATTAATAATTTCTAATTAAAGTCATAATCTATAATCTATATTATATTTTAACAACTACATCAAATGGCACGATTATGACATCAGTGCGATCAATGCACCGCACCAAATAATAGCGAGAGAGAGAGATAGAGAGAGTGTGAGAGAGAGCATATCTGGTTTTCTGAGAAGTAGCCACATGCGGCCCATCATTACAGCTGATGAATAATGGGTTGCCATAGCATTTGCTTCTTTTTTGTCACTCTTTTAACACCATCTCTCATTGTCAACGCTCAAGTTTTCTTCACCTTCTCTGCACAAAAATGTATGTATATATAAAGCTTCAGATTTCTTAAAACTCTGTGAGAGAGAGAGAGAGAGAGAGGGAGGGAGGTACAATATAACACAAAACATTGTAGGGAAGGATAGTTTTTTTCAAGTAGCCACCATAATGGAACAAACTTGACACTATAATAGAAAGAAAAAAATATAGAAAATGTATGGAAATAAACAGAGTAGATCTACCCCATTTTTTTGCATTGAAAACCAAATGTAACAATAGAAGAAAAACATATATATATATATATAGGACAAGACTGGTTGCTCAGTTGACCTGCCTGTGGGACATGGTGTGCCTAGCAATAACTTGTTTCCTTCCTACACTGGAAATGAAAATGATTGGTTCATAGAATGAATTCATGCATGTTTGAAGAACTCATAGAGAAATTGATTATTGTCTCAAAAGATTTGTCCATATTCCCTTTCTAAACTACTCAATTTTATGTATACAAATTTTAACTCGGTATTTGTGAGTCAAATCTCTATCTCGGGTATAAGTCTACGATAAATAATGCTATACGAAAGAGGGAAAAAAAAAATATTAGAATGTCGTAGTTGAGTTGTGACCTTAGTATTTTAAAATGAAATAACTTTTAATATTATAAAAATGTTACTATCATATTATTCTAATTACAAAATCTATATATAAAATAAATATTAAAAAAATCTTTTAAGAATATAATTTTTTGTTGACTATTGTTTGCACAAAAAGATTTGTAAATATAATTTTTATATGTAAACATTTGACATCCTCTAAATAATTCATTTTTTTATCTTTTTATCTTTTTTTCATCACATCACCTCTCTACTTTTCTGCACATCTTGACGTAAAAAGAAAAAAAGTGCACTTATTTAGATTATCCTAAACAACCCCAAATGTAAAAAAGAATGATATTTTTGTAATTATGCGATAGCAATGGTTGTTTTGTTTTAAATATAGAATAAAAATTGTATTATTATGTATAAAAATTATATATATGTATATATATTTATATAGCTGAGAGGGAGAATTATGAGCCGGATATGGACCGGGGTGGAGGCCGAGCAGGTTGGAGCCCAATGGAGCATTGGGCCGAGATGACTTCGGATCCGCCCAGAGTTGGGCTTGTCAGATATGGGCCGAGCTACTTGAGTTCCGCAGGAACAACCATACAGCTTGCGTTGCCCGGTCAGAGGCGAGCACCGTTAGCCCAGCTGAGGACTTCATGCACCGAAGCAGGCAGGGGGGCCTTTGGTTGACTAGGTTGACCGATCTCCAGCTCAGCTTTGCTGGAGTGCAACCGAGCACAGCTGGAAAGGAGCTCGGTTGTTGGTACACTTGTGCATATAGCACAGCATGGCCGTTGATAGCCGAGGTAGTACAGCCCGGTTGCCGTGCTCCCAGCAGAGTAGGCTGGCAGCTGGGTTAGGTGATGTTCAGCAAGGTTTATGCTGACAGATGGGACAGCAGAGCCACGTGTCGAGAGATCACTGGGAGTAGATTCGGGGCGCAGAAGGGTATATAAGCATGTCTGCGCCCCCCATACAGACGACGAACATTTTGTAAGAGATACACTTACACTCAAACACTCTCCTCCCTCTCTCTATCCCAAGGCGTGTGCTAACTTGATCGTCAGAGGGGTTTTCCGGCCACACACCGCCGGGTAGCTTACCGCCGCTGTGTTTTCAGGTGATCGGACAGAAACAGAGCTTGGAAGAAAGGAGTACGAGCTTGCCGGAATATTTGCTCCCCGCACAATTGGCGCCGTCTGTGGGAAGCTTGACAGACAAAACCTTGTCTTCCACGATCGTCTGATCGCCGTCCATGGCGAACAACGATGAGTTTCCGTTGTCCGCCATCGACGGAGTTACTCCGGAGTCAGGCAGAGGGAGAGAGGGGCATCCCGACATCCTTCCGATGGCGAATCTGGAGACATTCCCAGGAGGACAGTCGGGAGACGTGCGAGATAAGCGCGGTAGGAGTCATGGTCATTCACGGAGTCCCGACGGTCATCGGCGACGGAGAGAATCGCACGCCAGACGTCTGGAACACAAGCTAAGAGACCAAGACGCCGTCATCCGGCGAATGGCGGCGGAGATGGAGGAGCTGAAGCGGCATGTTAAGGGGAAGGGTGTAGCTGGAGTGGGAGACCACAGTGAGCGCACCCAACCCCGCCGTTCAGGCAGCCAGAGTCAGCGACACACTCCGTCCATTTCTATTACTAGAAGTTACAAGGTTGGTGATTCCGACGTGCATGCAGAGAAGTCTAGCACGCAAGATAGCACTTACCAGCCCTCACGTCCGGTGACGACGTCGAGGTACTCTTACTCCGCTCATTCAGAGGATTTGCGGGCAGTCTTAAAGGAGCGGGCTCGCCGACGGGAGGCTCAGAGGATACCGGTGTTCCAACGGTTATCCTACGGGGTTCACGCCAGCGGGGAGGTCGGAATGCCTCCACCCCGCCAAGCGGCGCCACTCCTACTGGATTCAGATCTGGCAAGGTTGAGTGCCACCTCTTTCTCCCGGGAAATAAAAATAACACCTCTCCCATCGGGCTTCCACCAGCCAAAGTTCACATTGTACAATGGGAAGACCGATCCCTATATGCATGTAAGTCATTTCCAACAGGTCATGGCCGGACATAGGCGGAATGATGCTCTTATGTGCCTCATCTTTCCGTCAAGTTTGAGCGAACTGGGCCTGAAGTGGTTTGAAAGGCTGCCGGAGGGGAGCATTGAGAGGTGGCATCAGCTGGCTGAAGCCTTTGTCACGCGCTTCAAAACCAACACCAAAACACCAAAAGAAGTTGATCACCTATTGAGTGTCAAGATGGAACCGAGCGACACATTGAAGGCGTACAACTCCAGCTATTGGGAGACCTTCAACGAAATCTTGGATTGCCCGGTCAACCTTGCAATCACTCAATACAAGTGTGGTCTCCCGGTCGGACATAGACTGCGGGACTCGCTTACCATGCACCAACCGACGTCCATGGGCCAGCTCATGCAGCGCATCAATGAGCACATCCAAGTTGAGGATGATGCGTCAGCATCTACCGTGAAGACAACTCCGGTAGCAACAGATAAGAAGACAGCAGGCAAAGTGCACGCAGTTGGGCAAGAGTCCAGCCGCTCAAGTGACCGAGCAGAGGAATCGGACCGTGGCTCGAATCGCAAAAACCGGGGTAGAGGACGTCGGAATGACCGGGATGACTACCCCTGAGATGACGTCGCGGATGCGAACAGAAAGATGAAGGCAAGGACTGGCATAACCATGGTCTTCAAGATTCCAATCTATCGCATACTTAGTGAAATCCGAGACGAGGAATATGTCCGGTTTCCTGCTAAGTTGGGCGATGGACAAAAGGGCTATAATCCGCGGTATCATTGCACATTTCATCGGGAGCGAGGCCACCGGACAAAGGATTGTTTGCCTTTAAGGCAACACCTGGAAGAGTTAGTCGCAGCCGGACACCTAGACCTCTACATTGATGGGGGCGCAAAGGCGAACCAGGCTCCGGTGGAGCCCCCGGGGACAGGATGACTGAGATGCGCCGCCACAAGGAGTTATTAATGTCATCCACGGCATAGTGGAACCGGAGCGTGTTTGCGAACTCCGGGGTATGATCAAGAAGGCAGAACATATGAGGGAGGTTTTGTCAGTACAGCCTGCCATCAAGAGGGGGAAGACCGAAGAGAAAGATGTGATTAGTTTCACCTCAAGGGACCTAGAGCGTATTCAGACGCCGCATAACGATGCCTTAGTAGTAACACTCCGCGTCAAGGAATTCGATGTCAAACGGATCTTGATCGATTAGGGAAGCTCGGTCAAGATCATGTATTACGACGCGTTCAAACAGCTCAAGCTCCGAGAGACAGACTTGGCTCCGGCAACTTCGCCCCTGGTTGGTTTCAACTCACAACTGGAGTGGCCTTTGGGAAAGATTATCCTGCTGGTCAAAGCGGGATCTGTGGTCAAGCAAGTGGAGTTATGGGTGTTACAAGTCCCTTCTACTTACAACCTGATCCTTGGAAGGGGATGGCTTCACGCTATGCAAGCCGTAGCGTCAACCTACCATCAGGTGATGAGATTCCCCTCGGCTATGGGGGCGATCGAGGAGATCTGGGGAGATCAAGTCATGTCCAAACAGTGCTTTGTGGCAGTGAACGGGAGCCAAGCTGCCAAAGGATTCGTTCAAATGATAGAAAGACTAGAAGACTGGGGAGTTCTTGACAATATGGGCACCAATGCAGAGGACAAAGCTGTTGAGGAATTGGTGAAGGTGCGAATTGATATGGAGCGGCCGGATAAGTTTTTCCTGCTCAGTTCCAGCCTCACTGTACAAGAAAGGACCGACATGGTTGAGTTTTTGATGGCCAACATCGAAGTCTTCGCATGGTCGCCTTACGACATGCCCGGCCTCGATCCAAGTTTTATCTGCCATCACCTCAATGTCTTCCCCAGAGCAAAGCCAGTCATTCAGCGAACAAGGAGATGGACGCTGCATCACGTCGAGGTAGTTGCAGAAGAAGTGAAAAACTTGCTTGAGGCACGAGCAATTCAGGAAGTGCACTACCCTCGGTGGATTTCCAACACAGTAGTGGTGCCCAAGAAAAATGGGAAGTGGCGAGTTTGTGTTGATTACAAGACAGTCAACCGAGCTTGTCCGAAGGATAGCTTCCCATTGCCCCGTATTGACCAGCTTGTGGACTTGACGGCTGGACATAATTGGCTCAGCTTCCTGGATGCCTATCGCGGCTACCACTAGATTGCCATGCATGGGCCCGACCGAAAGATTACTTCCTTCACGACTCCAAGGGGACTCTTCTGCTACCGAGTTATGCCTTTTGGTTTAAAGAACGCCGGGGCAACTTTTCAGAGGATGGTGACCAAGATGTTTACTCCTTTACTTGGGCGGACAATAGAGGCCTACATTGATGATATGGTGGTCAAAAGCCGGCATGCAGGAGACCACTTATCCGACTTGGCCGAAATGTTCGCCATTCTCAAAAAACACAAGCTGCGCCTGAATGCGTCTAAGTGTGCCTTTGGCGTGGGATCCGAAAAATTTTTGGGATTCCTAGTCACGAACCGAGGCATCGAAGCAGACCCCACTCAAATCAGTGCCGTGCGAGATTTGAAGTAGCCCAGCTCGGCTAAGGACGTGCAGCATCTGGCCGGGATGGCCGCCGCGCTTAATCGATTTATAAGCCGGTCATCGGATCGCTGCCGCCCTTTCTTTCAGGCATTGAAATCAAAGTTCTCATGGGACGAAGAGTGTGACCGCGCTTTGGCCGAGCTCAAGGAATATATGTCCTCTCCGCCACTATTGGTTACACCTAAGCCGGGCGAGGAACTCTATCTTTACCTTACTGTCTCACAGCATGTTGTCAGTGCGGTGCTAGTCCGAGCGAAGGAATTAAGCACCTCTCAATCTTCTATGTTAGTAAAACCTTGCTGCCGGCTGAATCGAGATACTTGCCGTTGGAAAAGCTTTCGTCGGCATTGATGATGGCTTCAAGGAAGTTGGCGCATTATTTCCACGCCCATACGATCACCGTACTGACCGAGTTTCCCCTTAAGGCCTTGTTTGAACGGGCGGACTTCTCTGGCCGAATTCTCAAGTGGGCGGTCAAATTGGGACAATTTGACGTGAAGTTCCAGCCGTGCACAGCCATAAAGGCCCAAACTTTGGCTGATTTCGTTGCCGAATTCTCACCTGGAACTCATCCGGTGTGCCCGGTCGACATTGTCGCGGCAAATGAGGAGGTCAATGCCAGTCTAACCGAGTTACAATCTGGTGGAGTTTGCGACGCGGAATTTGCGCGCCCCACCATAGCACCCTCAACTTGTACAGCTCCACCGCCCGGTGGTGTGATGACGGAGTCGGATATTATTGTCCAACGCGCTCTATCCGGTACCGCATCATCAAGGGGGGAAGAAATGGAACCACTCAACACGGCGCCCGTGACCGGCATAACACCGCGACCTGGTGATTCGCCTACGGACTTGGGCACTGTAGACCAACTTGCTGAGTCCGGTGCCGAATCATCAAGGGGGGCTGAAGTGGAACCAGCTAACACTGACCTTGAAGCCGAACAGCTGGGCAGCCGTGAACGCATCGACCTTCAAGCCTCTCGAGACCCATCGGACTGCTAGAAGCTTTTTGTGGAGGAGATGTGGAAACTTTTTGTTGATGGAGCGTCGAACCGTCACGGTGCCGGGCTAAGTATCGTTCTTATCTCACCGAATGGCCTCACCATTGAACATTCTATCACCCTTGGCTTCCCAGCATCCAACAACGAGGCTGAGTACGAGGCACTTTTGGCCGGACTCAAGAGCGCTCTTCAGATGAAGGCTTCCGAGCTAATGGTGTACAGTGATTCCCAGCTTGTGGTTAACCAAGTCTCTGGGATTTATGAAGCAAAGGATGACAGAATGGCAAAGTACCAAGCTCTGGTCAGGGAGCACATCAAGCAATTCCAGGCAATCAGAGTTCAACAGATTGGCCGCGAAGAAAACAGCCGAGCAAATGAGCTGGCCGGCCTTGCTTCAATGGTAAATAGTACGTCTCCTAACCCCCTGTTGATTGAATTCCTCCCACGGCCAAGCATTGAAGAAGCCGGGCAGACGAATGTACTCTGCACCGCGCTAGGTCCTTCCTGGATGGACCCTATAATCCTGTTTCTCAGAGACCGGACTCTGCCAACCGACAAAAAAAAAGCGCACAAAGTACGGCTGAAGTCAGAGCGGTTTTGGCTCTCTCCATCTGGAGCGTTGTATAAAAAGTCCTTCACCGGTCCTTATCTAAAGTGCGTGCACCCGAGTAGTGTGGAGGCATTCTTGTACGAAATTCACGAAGGCATCTGTGGCAGTCATATAGGGGGCAGGTCCCTGGCCTACCGAGCTATTTCGCAGGGCTACTGGTGGCCGTGTATGTAGGCCGACGCTCAAAAGTATGTCCGCAAGTGCAAAAAATGCCAGAAATTCGCTCATCAGATCCATCAGCCAACCAGGGAACTTCTTCCCCTCACTAGTCCTTGGCCCTTTGCAATGTGGGGGCTAGATATAGTCGGGCCGCTACCAACAGCATCAGGCAACCGGAAATTCTTCATCGCGGTCACAGATTACTTCACCAAATGGGTTGAAGCTGAGCCCTTGGCAACAATCAAGGAGAAAGACGTGAAGCGGTTTGTCTGGCAGAATGTGGTCACGCGGTTTGGCGTCCCCAAGATTTTGATCTCTGATAACGGCACTCAGTTTGACGGTCGCCTATTCAGAAGATTTTGTGAGGATCTAAAGATTGAATTCTACAACTCCACTCCGGCTTACCCGCAGTCCAACGGTCAAGCCGAGGCGTCAAACAAGACTATCCTGGATGGGTTGAAGAAACGGCTGGAGAAGGCAAAGGGAAAATGGGCTGAGGAACTACCCAGTGTTCTTTGGGCATACCGAACAACCCCGCGGCGATCTACCGGGGAAACTCCATTTGCTTTGGCTTATGGCATGGAGGCAGTCATACCTTTGGAAATTGACATGCCCACCCTAAGAAGTGAAAGTTTTGAGCCCGAACTGAACGCCGAGGCTATTGCCCTGGAATTAGACCTAATGGAAGAGCGTCGGGAGAAGGCCCTCATCCACGTGGCTGCCTACCAACAAGAGCTCTCAAGGAAGTACAACAAAACGATGCACCCGAGACCGTTTAAAGTAGGTGATTGGGTTTTGAGGAAAGTTATGGGAAACACCCTGGTGCAAAGTGAAGGCAAGCTAGGGGCAAATTGGGAAGGACCCTACAAGATAACCGGTCCGGCGGGCAAGGGGGCATACCACTTGGAGGATCTGGATGGTAGAGCAATACCCGGACCATGGAATGCGGCCAACCTGAAATTGTATTTTTTCTAGCTTTAACTTTCTTTTTGTGCAAAGGAAATTTTTGCCTTACACTTCAGAATGTATTCTTTTTGTCAATATACAGAAGTGACTTTGCTTTAGCATTCAGATTGTTGTTTTAATGTAAAGACCGACATGATTTACTCCGGTTGGAAGAGTTGATGTTTTGTTCAGCTTAGGAATTCCCAACCGAGATGATTTACTCCGGTTGGAAGAGTTGATGTTTTGTTCAGCTTAGGTATTCTCAACCGAGATGGTTTACTCCGGTTGAAAGAGTTGATGTTTTGTTCAACTTAGGATTTCCAACCGAGATGGATATTCCGGTTGAAGAAGCTGATGTTTTGTTCGGCTTAGGTATTCTCAACCGAGATGGTTTACTCCGGTTGAAAGAGTTGATGTTTTGTTCAACTTAGGATTTCCAACCGAGATGGATATTCCGGTTGAAGAAGCTGATGTTTTGTTCGGCTTAGGTATCCTCAACCGAGATGGTTTACTCCGGTTGAAAGGCTTGGTGATTTGTTCAACTTTAATGTTCAACCGAGATGATTATTCCGGTTGAAGAAGTGGCTGTTTTGATCAACTTTATAGTTTAAACCGAGATGTTTTGCTATAAATAGAGTTGGAAGAACCGTGCAAACACTTGGTGAAATTAAAGCTTTTCATTGATAAAAACTTCATACAAAAGGTGGGGAACTTAGCCCGGTTACATTTGCATACAAAAAGAAAAAAGAAACCTAAGCCAAGGGGGAGAGATCAGGGAATTCCTCATCAGCTTCCAGGTTGGTTGTTGTTGTCTGGTCTTGGACACCGGTCCCAGTCTGGCCGGTCTGCTCCTGCACGGTTTGGTCATCCCCCTCAGCGTCTGCCTCGACCTCTTCTTCAAGCCCTTCCTCGGCCTCAGCCTGCAACACGCTGAAGACGTCATTGGTGTATGGAATGAGGTAGGTCGGTAAGAAGACAGCCGGTGGAGAAGCAAACACGTCAGTGTCAGGACCTTGACCGAGCTATTGACAAGCAGCCTTCCATCCAGCTTTGAAATAGATGTCCTGGGTGGCGAAGACTTGTTTCTTGTAGTTGTCTTCCGCCTCTTTGAAGCCGGCGTTATTGGCATCTTCACAATCTTTCTCCCTGGACTGCTTGAGCGCGTCCAGCTCGGCCTGGAGCTCGTCCCTCTTTTTCTCGGCTTCGTCGAGTTGGCCGAGCAACCGGTTGTTGTCAGTGTTGGCTGTTTCAAGCGAGGACTTTGCTCGGCCAAGCTCGGTTTGGAGGCTTTGTACTTGGCTGGCTGTGTCGGCCGCCTTCTGCCGAAGTCGGTGGATGCGCTCCATGACCAGGTGTTGTTTTTGGATGGCCTGCAAAATACAAGTTAAATCAGATGAGAAACCGTGCAAACACTTGTGCAAATTTCAGAGGCAGGTTGAAACTTACTCCGGCCATGGACTTGACAGATGACTTCACCAACCGGGTGTCAGGGACATGGTCACTGCCGACCATGTCGCTCGGTAGGAGAAGGGCCTTGGAAAGATCGTAGGCTAGAAGGTGCTCTTTGTCGCCCTTGATCGAAGCCGTCGCCGGGATGTCTTTACCCCGGTGCTTGAGTTGTGGACGCCAGATTGGTGTTGGGTCAGCTGTCGCGGCTAGTTGCTTGGTGGTCAGCTCGGCAACCAGCTTGGCGGAAGGGTCCGCGCGTGCTCTTTTGCCAGCCCGGCGTGTCTCTCGGCTGGACTGCCCGGCAGCTGGAGAAGCTAGGGCGATCGCGGCGGCACTTGATTGACCGGGGGCGGGAGAGCGGGTGACGACGCTCGGTATCACGGCCGAAGTTGCGGTGAGCAGGTTTTTGATTAGGCTTCGCTTGGCCATCTCTTCTTCGTCTGTCAACCGGATCAAGGGGACGTTAGGTAGAGTTTGGTCTGGAGGAGGTGATGGAGCACGGGGAAAGTCTGTTACTTTACTCCGGCGCGGAGCAGAGTATCTGTAGGTTGCAGTGTAACCGAGCAGCTTGTTGTAATCTCGGTGGCGGTAGCGGAGCGCAGTCCTGATGGCCTCTACGTTGGGATATTGGTAGTTGGCTTGCAAGGCTTGAATTACTGCAAAAGAAACAAGAAAAATGGTTAAGTACGGAATTATGAAGATAATAAGCTAACCGAGCAAGTTTGCGCGGCTTACATGTGGAACCGAAGTTCTTGCTTACGAACCAGCCCGGTACCTCGGCTGTTTCATAATTGCCAGACACCCAGAAGAAATTGTCGTCGTGCAAATCTTTGTCTGGTGTGCCGGTCACAATTTTTTCTTTGCCCGGCCTAATCTTAAGGTAGTAAGCGAGGCCATCGCCGGTATGCCCAAGGGTGTACTGCCACAGTATCTCGGCTAAGCCTAAGTTTATGCCTAGCCGGTTGTTTAGCTCGTGCACATCGTTTATTATCCGGTAGGTGTTGGTGGACACTTGGGTGGGTGCCAGCCCGGTTCGGCGCTGGAACTCGGTAATTAGTGGATTGAGCGGGAAGCGGAGGCCTCCTTCGATGATAGACAGCACGGTGAAGGGGCATTGTTTTGATCTGCCCCACGGTATTGTTTTTTCTGCTGCGAGTTCAAGATGGACGTCAGCCGGGATGCCGTACTCCTCCCTGAACGCAGCTAGCGCAGCCGGAGTATCCACAAGGAAGCAGAATTTCCCCATCTATGGCCGCCCTGAGTTAGCTCGGCTGAGGGGTTTGGCACTGTGGTAATTCGTGGTAGCTCGGTCTTTGAGAGCTTCAGAAGTGGTCAGTGGTCCCCTTGGACTCTGCAAGAAAAGGATGGCAAGAGTAAGTGTGAGCGCGGTCGCGCGTACCGAGCTTGACTTTAGCTCGGTCATTGACAGTGCCAAACCACCTCGGTTGTGAAAGCTACCCAAGGAGCTCGGTCGCCCAAGCGGACTAGATATTAGCCCGGTGGAGCGGACAAGTCCTTTTACTATCTCGGTTTTTACTTGGGTTGGGACAAACAGGTTGATTGCTCGGTCAGATTGATTTTTTGGATCAAATGAAGACCTGGAGCCCGGTCCGCCCCAGATCTGCAATGTTCTTCAGGAAATATGAAGAACACCATGAACAGTTGAAGGTTTAGGAAGGATTCTAGTGCCTATTTCTTAAAAACTATGTCTGAGTGCCCTAATGTGTGTAACAAAGAAGGAAATGACAACAAAAGGGGAGCTGGAGGGCATACCTGTGAAGGGCAGTGGGGGCAGAGGCTTCTTCTTCTTCCTCTTCGAGCACGAATTCAGCAATGGCAAGGGAGAGAAGGCACTAGAGCCCTGGGTCGCTTGGAATGCAGGGGTGACAGTAGGAATGAATCGAAAAGGGAGGGGGCATGTATATAGAGGAAGAAAAACTGCCCAAATTCAAATTTCATGCGACGGCTGGTTGGCCGCTCGAGGTCCAATGGGAGAACGCCACGTGCTCCCATTAATGGCAGCGTCAGAATTGAAGAGACAGGAAGGTCAGGAGAAGCGTCGACCGAGCAAGCCGAAGAGACAGGAATGTAAGACCGGGCAAGTTTGAATTCATGCATGTCAGCTAGCCCGGTTGCCGATTAGTAAATTGAGGACCGAGGAGGTGCTACCCCGGTCGAAATAGGTAATCCCAGTCACGCTTCAGCGGACGGAATTAAGGGGCAATTGAGAGGGAGAATTATGAGCCGGATATGGACCAGGGTGGAGGCCGAGCAGGTTGGAGCCCAATGGAGCATTTGGCCGAGATGACTTCGGATCTGCCCAGAGTTGGGCCTGTCAGATATGGGCCGAGCTACTTGAGTTCCGCAGGAACAACCGTACAGCTTGCGTTGCCCGGTCAGAGGCGAGCACCGTTAGCCCGGCTGAGGACTTCATGCACAGAAGCAGGCAGAGGGGCCTTTGGTTGACTAGGTTGACCGATCTCCAGTTCGACTTCGCTGGAGTGCAACCGAGCACAACTGGAAAGGAGCTCGGTTGTTGGTACACTTGTGCATATAGCACAGCATGGCCGTTGATAGCCGGGGTGGTACAGCCCGGTTGCCGTGCTCCCAGCAGAGTGGGCTGGCAGCTGGGTTAGGTGATGTTCAGCAAGGTTTATGCTGACAAATGGGACAGCAGAGCCACGTGTCGAGAGATCACTGGGAGTAGGTTCGGGGCGCAGAAGGATATATAAGCATGTCTGCGCCCCCCATACAGACGATGAACATTTTGTAAGAGATACACTTACACTCAAACACTCTCCTCCCTCTCTCTATCCCAAGGTGTGTACTAACTTGATTGTCGGAGGGGTTTTCCGGCCACACACCGCCGAGTAGCTCACCGCCGCTGTGCTTTCAGGTGATTGGACAGAAACGAAGCTTGGAAGAAAGGAGTACGGACTTGCCGGAATATTTGCTCCCCGCACAAGAGCTTTCATCATTTTTGGTTACAAAAGCTCCGTTTGGAAAGTGGGTTGATTTTTTGACTTTTTGATTTTTTTTGGCTATTTTAACCCAGGGCTAAAAAGCCTGATTTGGGAAGAGCTTTTGGCTTTTTTGACTTTTTTGTGAGAGAAAGAATGTAATGATTATGAGTTGGATGTGATATTTTGTCTTATTGGGTTAAAAAGCCTATTTTATTTTTTGTGACTATTTTAGTCAAAAAACCCCACAAATCAACTTCCCAAACGGAGCTAAAATGTTACGTTCTACCACTTTTTTTATCATCATATTTGTTAAGGGAAAATGAAATAAAATTACTTTGTACATACTTTTTGAAAAAGAGAGCTGCCTTATATACCCAGTAGGGGTCTCACCCCCAGTGAGGTGGCGAGCCCCCACCTGCCGAAACTTAGAAAAAAATAAAAATAAAAATAAAAATGTTTTTTTGGACCAATCCCCCAGTGACATCTCACTGGGGGTCACCCCCAGCTGGGGGTAGAAATCATTTTCGTTTGAAAAAATCTAAGAATATAGAAAGTTCTAAATACAAAATGTACAAATATGACACGCATGTTCGTATCTTAGCAATTGCATATGCGAATTTTTTTTTGTCTCACATCTATGTATTCTTAATTTGTTTGAAACTCCGTGTGGTTTAATTTTAAAATCATGATTTGAATATGGAGTTATGTTTTGAAATATAAGTTTTTACAATGAATTTTAAAAAGAGAAAACTTGTTGGGTTATGAATTTTGAAAATAGTTTTGAGTTGTATTTTGAAATTGTTTTAGGTTTTTTTTTTTAAATATTTAAAAATGTTCTTAATTTAATTTTTTTAGGGTAAATATTTATTTGTTTATTTTAATATGGGTTGTATTTAATACATTTGTGCATTTTAATATTTTAATATTTTATTTTTTATTTTTGGGTTGCCTATATATATATATATATCTAAATCATAACAAATTAATACTTATTAAAAAAATAACATTTTTTTTTGAAAAAATAAAATAAATAAATAATATTTTTTAAAAAATAAAAAAATTTAAAGAAAAAATAAAAAAATATCTTTTTGAATTTTTTTTTTTTTTTTTTTTGAAAAATAGAGTTTTGAAAAGAGTTTGATTTTAAGTTTTGAAAAGAGTTTGAATTGAGTATTTGGTAATGAGTTTTGAAATTTTTTGATCCAAATCATATTTCCAAAACTTAACGAAATATTATCTTAATTATATTTAGACCCCCCACAAATATTATCTTACTTTTCATATATAAAATCATACATTTTGACTTCTTTAGTTATAAAAATTCATCACTTTTTTCCCATCATGCCCCCTCAGAAGAGAGACATCTATACATTTTCATAATTAAGATAATCAAAATATATGAATTTATAAATGATTTCTATAGTAATATATCACTATAACATATAAAGGTTTTAGCACCAAAATTTTTTGTCTCCAAAAATGAAAATTTCCTTACAAAAACTTAGAACACCAATTTCAATTGTTATACGAATTCTCTCCCCCCTCCCCCCCCCCCCTCCCAAAAAAAAATTGACCATGTAGTGTTGCGAATTCACACAAAAACAATGATTCAAACTCACCCTTATAATGGTCCTGTTTGGTAGAGCTGTGGGAAAGTACTTATAGCTTATGCCTAAATAGCTTATAGCTTATAATTATGAACATAAGTTGATTTCTGACTTATAAATTAAGCATCACCTGCCCCACTCAAAGAATAAGCTGATTTCTGATTTCCAAAAAGTTATAAGCTATAAGTTATAAGTAAAACCAAACACATCAAAATAAATTAAATTAAACTAAAAACTAAAATAAACAACTTTTAAACTGCACCAAACCAGACTAATATTGGATACAATTCACCCAGGTCTTAAAAATTGGTCCTACCAACCATATATTCTATCATTCAAATGTCTAACCCCCAAAACAATTGAATCTAATACCTCAAGATTTATACACCAAAGCCTTGCCAGTCGGCCACATCCTAACCACCCTTCACTGAAAAATTCAACTGGGCCGTTCTAGCCGACTTTTATTACATCACATCCTTTGGTTGGGCGGCTCATGAAAGAACGGTAATGTCAGCTGATTTAAATTTTTTTAATTCGAATGGTTCGTATATATATTAATTTAGTGTAAAATAATATCATTTTTAATATAAAACAATATCGTTTTAATACATTCGAACTATTTGAAGACCACCAAATATTTTCTTTTAAAAAGAAGGAAGTCCATTTTATCGTCGATAATGTCAAAATCTTAGTAATAAATGACCTTTTTATTTCTGCTAACGGGACGTGAGTTGTCGGCTATGATGACGTCACTATCAAGTCCTGGAAAAATCCATTAACGTAGGTCCCACCAGCTTCCTACTTCCAATTATTACGCAACACACGTGAACTCAACGGTTTTATTTACACGTGGCTGTCTGTGATTGGACAGACTCCTGACGGGGATAGGCCTTCGCACATGGGAAATCAAGAACCCGTTGGGACGCTTGTGAGAGCTGTAATTTGGGACCATCTCATCATTTTAGCCTGCTTTGGGTTAAATTATACAATAATGTTCGGGGGTTTTAATTTAAAAATTTTAATGTAATTTTAATAATGTGGAGAGTATTTATGAAGGTGGAATTTACACTCCTCTCTTAGTGCTATTTTGGGAAGAGATTGCGTTTTTATCAAAAAATCTGATTTTTCATCTTTGTTCATTTGGCAAGAGCCAAAAAGTTGGTGGCAAAATTACGTAATTACCCTTAGTATTTATATTTTGTGAGTTTGGGTTAAAAGTAATTTTTTAAGTTGGGTGAGGCTATTTTAGTCATTTTAGTGTACTAAAAATCAACTTTTTACCAACTTCTCAAACCACTATAAAAAATCTTGATTAAAAGCAAAAAAGCTGATTTTTACCATCTTCCCAAAACACCCCTTAATCTCTTTTTATTTTTTTTCTCTTCTACTTCACTAGAGTTTCATTTAAAGTTCTCAAATTAGAGCTATATATCATTACACTAAATTATATAAGTGCATTGTTTTATATAAATGTATTTATTTGGGTCACATTAATTAACATCTCTTCTCTACTTTTTTACATAGTATCTTTTTTTTTTATAAAAAATCAAAAAGTATATTTATTTAAAACATCTCTATTGCAACCATTGCTGACTCCAATTTTACTAAAAAATTTAGTCAAAACTCTTTTATTAGACCTTTATTTGATGAAAATGCTAGTTTAATTTATTTTGTTTCATAAGTTTTCTAAAGAAAAAACACATAATTGAATAAGAACAAAATAAAATATATATTTTTTTCTTGGACAACATTGACAAAGTAATATGTTATTATCAAACAGAATAACATGTTACTGATACTATTTTCATTCATTTCAACAGTGATATTTTTTTTTTAAGAATTTAATAGTCAATATGGATCTTATTTAATAGATTTTGGAAAGATGATTCTAAAAATACTAATTTTATCAAAAAACGACATCTACATCAAAAGTTATATTATTTTAAAGTTTAATATTTTGATAAACGTGGTATGTATTAGACTTTTTAAGAAAAAAAATTTGTGTTTTTATTTAATGCATTGAAGTTTTATTATGAGAGAGTTTTGATCAACTCTCCAAAGTTTGATTGTGTAATTTTATTTTGGATAAATTATATTGATGTTCTATTAAAGTATAATAAATTTTATAAGTTTTTTTTTTATTTTTAAAGATAACGTTAGCATGTTATTATAATAATTTTTACAAGTTTCATATAATTATATTAGACTACCTCAAAATTGAAATTCATATAATATATAACTTCATTTTTATCATAAATCCGTTAGTCATATGAATAAAAAAATTAATATTATCATTTCTTTTATATTAAATTATATATTTTACATTGTGTATCAGTGTAATTATATTAAAATTTTAAAATTTGTTGTATTTTATTCAAATCTCAAGAGATATCAGTATAATTATTTTTTTTATAAGCATAAATAGCCTTGTTTGGCAAAGGTTTTTTTTTTTTTTTTTTGGATTAAAATTCACAAAAGACAAAATAAACTAAAATAATCAATAAAACAAAATACCACATCAAATCTATAATTATTTCACTTTTTTTCTCACAAATATCAAATCCAACTACAAAAAAATTTAACCATTTCACAGACATAAATATTTTAGTTTACTAAAATAGTTAAAAATTAAAATAGCCTACTAAAATAGTCAATTTTCCAAACAAGATGTATTACTAATTAGTTCCAAAATTTGAACTACTAGTCTTGAATTGATCAAAGAGACACTCAAATAATCAAATAAATTATATTTTTTTATTTTCAAATATATAAAAAATATATTTATATTAAATAATATCCAAGTCATATGAGCGAATTTAGAATTTTTGATTTTATTTTTGAATACAAAGACCGACCAGACTAAAACCTACTTCAAATATTATTATGTAATATGAGTCCGACTTGAATCCGCCCAAACCCGGGGCATGTCCAACCCAATCAACAAACATACATGTCGGCATGAGTCAAAAGCAAAGAGAGAGAAGCAACAAAGGAGTCTATCAGAAGGACAATTTGACACCAATGTTGATTTTATCATTAAATAAGTATAGTTTTTAACTTTTTATAAAAAGATATATAAAAAAATAATATAATTTAAAAAAAATAAAAAATATACTTATATAACACACACCAAACAAGCTCTAATACTATGAAGATAGGGGTCAAAAAATTGGCTGCAGAGAATCGGTCATTTTAGGCGTCGATGCATCGCATGAAAACAGTGGATTTGTCGCATCAAGTGTCCTCATAAAAAAAAAGGGCCAAAGAAAAGCCCAACGGTGAAGATGAAGAGTCACTTTCACTTCATTTTCTAGAAGTGTTTCTAGTAGTTTCTTTCCACCCATTCCCCACAGATAGATATAAGTAAGAGAAAAGTTAGGAATCATAAAAATGATCATGAAAGATTTATGATCTTTGAATTACCTTAATTAGTATGTGGTGCTTTATTCTAAGTGTAATCTAAGAGTCACAAAGTTTTCATGATTATTTTCATGAAAGGTTTTTCATAATACCTAGCATTGCTGTATATATAATCCTAGAACTTCCCAGGCTGGCATCTCATAGTCACTTGACATTGACCTACACTCTAAACACCAGCTTCATAGTTAAAATGTTTGAAACAGTGGCGGAGTTAGGATTTTGATTTTAAAAGAATAATTTTGAGTTATAACTTTAGTAAAATTTATCATAATTTAATTGAATTCGATTATCATTTTGTGGTAGGACGAGCAACGATTTCATGAAAGAATGGGAATCAAAACACAATTCCTGCTATTTTTGGGATGATAAGAAGCATTTTGTTTGAAACCTTCCACTTTCTGCTTACAAAATTAGGAGTGGTAAATGAGGGCTTATGAATTAGAGGGTGCTGTCTTGGTTCATGGGACTCAATACGGGTCTCGTTTTGATAATTTGAATTATTTATTTTGTAAAAATTTTGGTGTATATCATTCAAGAATCATACCCCCCAAAAAAAAAAATCAATCTGATAATCATAACATATTCAATTGTATTTATGTCCAACAAAATAAATTATAAGTGTTTTTAAATATAGATCATTCATTTTTTTTATTAATAAATTGAAGAAGTTACGATAATCGAATTAATTTTTTTTGCAAATGATACACATGAAATACACTATAAAATGAATAATTTAAATTATCAAAACAAAACTTATGATAAGTCTTACAGGCCAAGACAACACTCTCCAATCCAGATGATGGACATAAGGGAATCCAACTCCATAAAAAGAACCAAACACGTCAAATTCAACTAGTTTTCAACTGGTTAAAAGTTCCTTTGGGCTTTGAATATATTTTGAAATTTATTAAAGTTTTCAAACAAAACTTAAACACTTTATTGTTATTCAGCTCAGTTTGATAAATTTAATAAAAATATCAAATTACTTGAGTTCAACTCAGACAAAAACTCAATTAAAGTCGGAAAAAAAAAAAAAAAAAAGCTTTGTTCTTTAATGTATTAATGAATTAATTGTATATCATCAACATTTCGCAGAATATCCAGGACCCCATAGTAGAAATCTGATCTCTTATTTCCTTCGATACGTAAATCATAGCATGCACGATTGGTCAAAAACTATTCAAGAAAAAACCCGGATCTCTCCGACTGAACAAGTCGTCGATGGCTCCGATATCCCGGAAAAGGCTCACTTTCCGGTAACCTTCGCTGGAAAAATGGCCGCTGCCCATTTGAGTACTAGTGTGGTCTCTCCTCCCCAAAACAATTCTGTGGCACTGTGTGCTAGTCCTGTGAATATGGATCCTGGCCAGTACCCTATCATGTTGCCTTGCAGCTCAAGCCACCAATTTCCTGTGTTATTATCCTGACGATACATATCAAGCGTTTTTAATCAACAATACTGTATACAAAAATATTTCGAAGTTTATCCAGTATTTGAATGTGTTTAGGAAAGGGTTTGAGTACTCTCATATTCATAATCTAATTTAAGAGAGTACTCGTTGAGAAAAATTTTATGTAAAAAATTAAAATAATTAGATTTTGATAATTATATATTTAAATTATATTTATCTAAATTGATGACAAATATAATTCAAAAATAATCGTTTATTTTTTAAAGACAAATGTAATTTAAATATTTATTTATCGAAATTCAATTATCTTAATTTTTTACATAATAATTCTTCTCAATAAATTATAAAAAATAAACAGTTTAAACTTTAAATCACTAAAATTGAGCTTACAATGGACCACTAAGTCCAAATACTTTCTCAGGTGAGATTCCCAACATAAGGGAAGCCAAACTTTTGAAAAACTCTAAACACAAAGTGTGGTGTGGCTGAGATTTGATTGTTGTGGGGATTTTGGGTGGTTGCCATTCATATGCGTATCAGCTATTATTGTGCGGCTTTTTTGGGCCAATTTTGACGTTTATTTAGATGATTTAAATCGTTCATTTTTTAAATATGTTAAATAAAATATACTTTTTTTCTAAAAGAAAATAAAATATACTTATAAAAAATTAAATTGATTAGATATTTATAACCCTTCATTAAATTAAATTTGTATTTAATTTTCAATCCCGCTCAGTAACTTGAATTAATTAAGGCTCGAATGGCTTGAGGTGTCAAAATGATGCCATTTTGGCAATCTTTTTTTTTTCTTTTTTTTTTCATAACTCAAAATCAAAAAAAAAAGAGATGGAGCAGAGGAAAGAGATAGAGCAAAGAGGAGAGGAAAAATCAAAAAAATCAAACAAAAAAGAAAAATAGAGGAGGAAAAAAAACAGAAAGACGAAGAGAGAGGAAGAAAATGAGAGGATGAAGAAGAACAGATCTATGTGTGTATACACACAGGCGGAGCTGGTGGGTGGAGGGGTTTGCGACCGACGGTGATGGCGGCACCAGTGGTTTGCGACGGTGATTCCAGCTCTCTCTTTGTTTTTGTTCCCTCTCCTTCTTTTCTCTTTCTTCTCTATTCCTCCTTCTCTCTTCTCTCACTTCTCTGTTTCAGAAAGAAAAGAAAGGAAAAAAAAAGTCAAAACGACGTCGTTTTGGAATTTGGCCCCCTCAAGCCTCCAAAATTTCGAGCTACAAAGCAATTTTCTTTAATTTTAGGGGTATTTATTCATAAATTCTTTTTCATCTATTTACATTCTGCTTAATTCAAATTATTTTCTTATATTCTAACAAATGTTATGGGTATATAGTTATTAAAATACACCTAATAATAATATTCACATTCCGTGATGTGAATCACATGTCAATGTGAACATTCACATTATAAAATATGAATATTCATATCACCAAGTTGCTAACCGTTCAAAAAATATTTGTAAGAGTAAAATTATTCATAAAATACATTAAACGTGAGAATTATGATCTGGTAGATCAAATGTCCAAATAATAGGACTTATTGGAATACAAAAATATGTTATGGACTAATTAGAATAACACGTACCTGAAAAAGAATTTCTTAATAAATCTCCCTTAATTTTATATTTCAAATTACACTTACTATTTATTTTTTTAAATACAAATATAATTTGATGGAGGAGATACCTACATAATTGCCCAATGTTTGTAACCAACAATCAAAAAAATTATTTTAAAAAAAATAGATACGTATTTCATGTATTTAATATGCGTACAGTTCTGTACCCATACCAAAACATACCTCTCATATGAGTACGGCATTGTTTTTGGAGTATCCATAACTAAACTCGGCATCTTATTATATTCATCATATGCCTATTTGGTAAAATTTATTGTAAACTAAAAATTGATGATCAAAACACAAAAATCAAGCACTCATTTTCCGCTTTGAGATAATCAAATTTTTTTTTAGCTAACTTAAGCTATTTCCACGTAATAAACTCAAAATTCTATCGAACTGTCTAACACAAACTCATAAGTCAAATAAAATAAACAAACAACACTATAAACTGTTAAGATAAACTGTCCCAAACAACGCATAATATACCTTGAAAATAAGGATGGATATATCAAATGTCTTTCGGTTGTAGGTGGAAACAACTTTTAATTGGGAACCGATGGCTGACTTGTTACTTGTTTGCACAAAACCTCCGCATTTGAGATTGTAGCACCCTGCTTTTTGGTAGTTATCTCTCTGATTTTACACCACAAAATATTGGTTAGTTCTAATTCAAATTTTCGCATCAAATATTTTATGTATATAAAATATGTTTTGAAAAATATTTTTCGTAGTTAAAAGAAATTTAAAAAAAAAAAAAAGTTTGTTTAGATAGAAAATAATTTTCTTAATCAACTAAAGACAAACTTATTTAAACAATATTTTTTTAGTCAAAAAGTTTATCAATGCTACCAAACCACCAACACTATTACCACCACCACTGCCTCCACCACACTACCACCACTACTAATATTATATCAGTTTTAAGGAGTGGGCCATCTTTCAAGTGTGTAGAAAAACTGGATTTGTCCAGTTCAGGCCACTAGACCTATCACAAGGCCTCTCTCTGGTTCATTTTTTAATCTTTCTACATCATCTTCATTCACTCAATGACTCCTTTTTTTTGTTCTCTTTCATCATACCTTGCATCTTGAAAATCTGCAGACATTCAATGCTCCTTTGGTTTACATATTTTATAAAACTGGTTTGAAAAAATAATTATAGCCAAAATTTTGGGCTGAAAATCCACTTAACTCGAGCTATAAAACATTAAAAATAATTAATTAATTAATTGCAGCAATGTGGCATGAGATATATATGGACAAAACAAATTGCTCCTAATCAGAACTTTTTAAATCAGCAAAGAGTTTTGCAAAGCACTCGAGCAAGTAAAAAAGAAAAAAATTTAATTAGTCGAATTTCACGGAACAAACATAATGTGTACAACCAATATCCAGAAACTAGGCACCGCATAAGGCGTACAATGGCATCAGAATTCAATTTTAAAAATTAACCTGGACGTGTTTGTGACGAAATTCAAATTTGTAATACAAGCTTGTAATACAAGCTTTCCAGAGTGAAGCCTCGCCTGTGCTTCGAGCCTAGGGAGGCATTTTGAATTGAAGATCGGTTGTCAGATTGGCGTTCTCAACATGGGTCTCTGACCAATTCATCGATCCAATGATCATGATGTTATGAGAGTAGTTGCGCATCAAAAACCTTGCAGCCATCACATATATAGTTACTCCATGGTTTGCTGACTTTCCTTCTGCATGGTGAGAAGCAGACTAGAAATGGCATTTGGAACTCTTTCTACAGTTCAATACCGTCGACTTTCCTGATTAAGGTATTTTTTTAACTTTATTACATAATTAGATGTATTTTAAACTTTATTCCCGAACTAAAAGAATGTGTTTAGTGAACACGTTTTTTAGTGAAACAGCTTATAAACTTGTTTATCAATTCCAGCTAAACAACTTAAAAGCATATTTATCAAAAGGCACTCTTCCCTAGTTTGGGAATAAAGTTTAAAATACACCTAGTTATGTAATTAAGTTTTAAAAAAAATCATAATTAGGGAAATGAGCCAGTTCGAGATATATCTCGTCTTCAAATTTGAAAATCACCATCTCCGAGAAATTCAGTACCCTGGAAACAAAAATTGAAATATCCCTCAACAAAATTAAGGCAATGAAGCAGCTAAATGGAATACATGACTTAATACACAAATCAAAATAATTGAAAGACGTTGCCTGCAGGGGAGTGAGACGAGAGAGAATTTACACCTCATAAAGGAAATATCACTGAAGCTCCAGGAGGCAAACACACTCGATGTGAGGAGTGTGAGGGAACATGTCTACTGGCTGTAGGCTTCTTAGTTTGTAACATCCCTCTATATTTTGCTCTGCCTGTAAAGTTTTTGACATCTCGGAATTACAGAGATTTAACCCACCGCTGAAAAAGACAAGCAACGTAGAACTTACCACACCATGACAGAGGTAATCGAGGTCCCGTGCACATGTTGCAGGATTACAGGACACATAAATAATCCGTGGGGCTCGAAGCTTTAGTAAATATTTAATTAACTTCATATGCATTCCTGGACGGTTTGGATCTGCAGGATGCATCCATCATGTCAGAAAATATCTGGAAAACTTAGTGCTATGTTTTCAAATACTTAAGTGAAGATCAGATAAGGAACAGCAGATTTCTCAGTTCAAACCTTAAATATACAGTCATGTAATTTATGTGGGGTTAGACTCTGAACATCCAACCACGAGACCCATATGCTTTTTTTGAAGGACAAACATGTAATTATCTTAGATATTGATCATTGCTATGTTGAATGCAAGATGATGTACACAATTTTGACATTCTACAGAAAGGAGAAGAAAACAGAAAACTGAGGCACCCAACAAGGACATAACCTGATATGATGATGTCGGGCTTTGGAAAATTTTTCCCAAAATTCAAATCAATTTTATTGAGGTCTCCTTGTACAAATGTGGCATTATTGATGTTGTTCATCTTGGCATTACGACGAGCATCTGAGATAGCCTGAGGAACTACTTCATAGCCATAAACATGTCTGGCCCTGACAAAAGCAAACCAATGGAAGCAGATCCAAACGGGACCATCATGTAAGATTTGTAAAATCACACATTTCAAATTATAAGAAAAACATGAGAATTACTTTCTGGCTAGTGTCAAGCCAATGGTGCCCGTTCCACAAAAAAGGTCAAGGACAATTTCTGAGCCGTCTCCTTTGAGATCCGCATAATCTTCAATGAGTCCATAAAGAACCTCCGCCTGAAAGTTGTAAAACGGAATAATGAAACTCAAGCAAGCAATCACTTTCCTGGGGGGAAAAAACATAGACTAACAGAAAATTCAAATCCTGGGATGTTGCATACCTGGTGTGAATTTGTCTGAAAGAAAGAATTGGCTGAAATTTGAAAAACAAGCCCTCTTAGGATCTCTGTGATGGTAGATTTACCATATAACGTGAACTCATCCTCACCAACAGATGTGTTACCGACAGAAGTATTTACGTTGTTCACAATGCTGACCTGTTGGTCGGCAGACAAAAGAAACGAAAAATGATATTCCAAAATGAAGGTTTCACTAGTGACACTGACATCAACTGGAAAATGTGCACAGAAATGTCATACAGACCACGTCAGGTATGGCTGAAATTTTCTCAACAAGGGGATTCAGGAGCTCTGGTTTGTGGGACGAAGTCACAAAATTAACCATAAGTTGAAGAAGACCAGTATTGACATCCCTGAAAAATGAATAGTAATTGTGTTAGCTTCTGGTGATATTTGTGATCCGACTTTTTTAAAATTTTAAGTGAAATAATCCCTATAAAAAATATAAAGATTTGGGAACTTATACAAATACTGAAACAACCAAATGAGCAGGAGAGTTACCTAATGGATTAAAAAGCTTTGCATTGAGTTTTAGGTGTTCGCATTCATTGAGAGAAAAATGTACAAAAATAAAGGGCATTTCATTCGATATTTCAAGCTGTAAGAAGCAGTAACAGAAGGTATAAACATTTCTCATTCTTATTGGTCAGATGTTGAAGAATATCTACTTACAACACCATCCAGAAAATGCAACCCTCGTCACGCATATACAGCTACATATATGTTTCACATATTTTTAACCAGGATACAAAGAAAAAAATTAACTAATATATTTGCCTCATTTATTTTTTCTCTTTCTTTTCTGTCAACTTTGTCCCAATGATCAGACAACATAAATTTCACTACTGAGTTGTAAAACTGGTCACGGGTTTTTGGAGCTATGCATGCTCTTTTGCAAACAAGTGTCTTCTGTGTGCAAGTAAGCAAATAAAAAAAGTATGGCATGCTTAAATGTTTGAAGTTTAGCCAATTATGATGATAGATAAATGATAGAACTCAGTATACCTGCCTGTTCTCAGCATTAGATGCTTAAGATACCCAGCATGGGAATGTACATTATACGGAGAAAGGCCTAATTTTGGATCTCTCCAACAATCTTGAATAGCTTTGAGAACCTATAAACAAAAATGCATATCAAGTGACAAGAAAGAGTAAATTCTACAAGAGTCTGAAGTCAGTATAATGGACATGATCAACAAAGTTGTGCTCATTATTTTAGTACAAGTACAACCAATTCACAAAACTGTTTGATAAAATGTAGATCCCAATCCAAACAACACACCAAGAAAAATAGAAAATCTCCTTAAATCTGTAAAACCAATCAGGCAACATATAGTGCAAATGAAAGTTTCTATCTAATTCTTTTTATATTGATGATAAGGCAGCATCTAGTGCAAATGAAATAAGATGGATGTTATCAATATTTTGGTACAACATCTACAATTATTCAGACAGTAATAGGAAGGATAAATGCACATAAGCCTTGACCCCTAGTATGGCAAAAATCACATAACTTGGTCATGGCATGGTGTCACGGGTTGCCTTGCAAGGCTAACTCCGTGACGTTTCGCTCGCGGTGGTGTGGCCATTTGAGTGCTCAAGAGTGGCCATTGGAAGTGCCCCAACGTGGCCTAACATTGGCCCCAAGCAGCCCAAGGCATGTAGGCCACTAATAGCCAGCAAACGGCAAAGCCACAGCCCATGCCAATAGCCAACCAGCGCTGCCAGCAGCAGCAAAATACAGCAGCAGCAGCCAGCAGTGCAGAATTTTGGCGCATTGTTTCGGCATTCAAACGAAGGAGTTTCGGGCTGAAATTTTTACTAGAAAGAGATCTTGGGGGAAGTGTTTTCCCGACCAAGTTTCGTGATTTTTCTCAATTTGTGGAATTTATGAAAAATCATTATGACTCCTCGGACATATATGATGTTTCCTTCTGCCAGAGAGCAAATTGCTTAACAAGCATATATAAGGGGGCAAGGTGTGCTACCTACCTACCTCCCCGCCCAAACTGGGCTTCAAGTGAGCAACCTTGGGCAACTCAAGGGCGGGCTTTAGGCATCCAGAGGGGTGTCTAGAGTCTCCACGTGGGTTTGGGAGCCCCGTGGACGGTGCAATAATGTAGGCACTGCGCGCACCCTCCCGAGGGAGAGATTCACTACGTTGTTTCCTTTATGCCACGCAATATGGTATCTTTGGGACTCGTCTTGGACCGAATGGGCTATCGAGGCACCACTAAAGGCCTCGTGTGCCAACTCAAGTGCTTGGTTTGGGTTCAACCTTGCATGAGGGGATCCCGTGGCTTAAGCTAAGCGGTTGGAAGGCAACACCGCATATGTGGGCTATCGAATGAAGGCATGAAGCTACGTATTGACTAAGTCCATTGAGGGACTACATTATGCTACAAGCAAGCTACGGATTGAGACGTTGCCTTACTCATGCTACACGTTGGTGCAACGCTAAGGTACGCAATGGCCTTAGGCGGAATCTAACACACGTGTTGGCACGAGGATTACGCCGTGGGTGAGAGATTGACAATCGGTGGCTTGTGGGCTTCGCATGACCAAGTGGCCATCCAATATGCATCTATTGAGGCATGCTTGACCCTACGACACTTCGAGATGCTATCAAAGACCCGACATGCAATGTTGGCTTGTCAGCTAAGTTGAGGACCTTCACTAGCACATTGTTGTGTGGCTAGGCACCTTAATGACATAAACCTAAGTTGGGCGAGCACCTTACTTGAGGTAAGCTTGGCGCTATGAAGCGACTTATGCCGTGCTTGGTGCACTTGAGGCGTTAGGCTTACTTGTGGCATCCGAGGGAAGACGGAGCTTCCTTGTGAAGTTGTTTTGCTTGACAAAGCATTGGGCCCTAATGTTCAAACGGGTGAGATCATTAACACTCGATTTGTCAACGAGCTTATGGCGGGCTTAAACTTGGTGGAGTTTGAGCGCCACACGGGCGAAAAATTGATCCGCTGCGCCTCTAAAGGAGTCGGCCCGTGACACATGGGAAAGCCTCATCTTCCATGTTTATGTAGCCTTCCATTGAAGCTACTCGAGAATTTACTTAAAATTTCAATAAAAATATGGTCACCCAACAATTTAACATTGTCATGACAAACTTTTTCTTCTTGTTTCTAAAACCATGAAAAGAATACCAAGTCTGAAGCACAGGGCATTAACATGTGTATAATATGTGCACGTTAGCTAAAGTGAAGCAATGACTTTAGCCATGGATTTCAGTTATCTACAGAAAACAGCCTGTGGCTAGGCATTTTCCATAAAATTACAACATTTAAAATGTAAATCCACAAGCATCCCTATAGTTTTCGCCAAAACAATTGACTGGCATGCAACAAAGAACGCCCATAATTAAATCTAGCAAATGCAACATATGGGAGTCCCAATTTATTTGGTTTTATCTAAACATATATTTAATTTACTCATCAGAGACAACAGATTATAGTATCTGATAAGAGGTTTCTATGAAAGAAATCATGCAATTTTTTAACAATATTAACATGAAAAAGATATCACACACCTCATTGGCGGGCTCACTTTGTAATAAGCATTTGTTGACATTAAGAACCTTATCAAAAAAGCCAGGAGCATGCAGTCCCAATGCATAGTCAGCGGCATCACTTTGTTCACTTTGTTTATCTTGTAACAAGTCTCTAGGTACCCATGTCTGATTACTGAATGAAAATTCCATCTGCACAGGAAAGAAAAGTAGGCAGAGATATTTTACAGTTTTTTTTAACTATATTATCTAATCTCTTCTTGGATATAAGTTGATAAAAAGGTCAATGAAAGTGAACTGTGGGAAATGCAAAATGATTTCCATAACTCTTACAATTAAACTTATTACCAAAAAACGCAGATATGTTTTATCTTCTTCTAGTGATGATTAACGTAGTGTATGATTTTTCCATCATGCCTCTAAAGAAAATGCAATGAAGTCCTCTTAATACACTGATTAATTCGTATTGCATCATTAATTTTAGAACATACTCTTCACAAAATTTCAAAATTTAGGCAATCTATTCATTTTTTAAATTTAAAATCAATCAAAAAATAAAATAAAGCCCAACAAAGGTGACTTCAATACTTGCCTTGTTCCTATAATGAAATTGAATGTCACAGGGAATAATGGGCTTCATGATGTTAAAAGATTCCAGGTCTTTATCAGAAAACTTCCCCACATGTATGACCAACTCTCGGACTTGTTGTTCTTTAGCTCTGATCTGCGCCTCATACTGTAGATTCTGTGTTTTACAACCTCCACAATGTAAAGCATGTTCACATGGAGCTTCCACAAAGTCCCAGTGAGGGGATATTGTCTTTAATTTAGTCGCCTGTACTTCTCACAAATTAATTCAATACCATAAGCAGTCAGAAACTGGGTTATATATAAATTAGCCATACAATGAAAATTACTAACCAACAAAAACATACAAGGAAAATCACCTACAAAAATTAAAATTGACTTAGCAACCTATGACATTTCCTCTTGTTTGCTAAGTTACTATACAAGGGAAATGGGGAAAATTGACGCAGTAGAGCCAGGAGGAGTAATAGGCATAATCCTTGCACCATCTAGAAAAGTGCCTAACTTCTGAAGTAAGTAGCACAGGTTTCCCATTAATGTGACAGAATTATGATATTTAAATTTAATTTTCCGAAGCCATGTCTTTTTTTACAAGGTTATAACTTAGAAAGTTAGGTATGCCAACATGTTTGTAGGTAAACACAATTAAGAAGGGGATAATCTCAACAGCCTAGCTAGTATGAATTTACTTTTTGACGATGCAACTTGAGCAAATAATTGTTGGAATGAAATCCTTGACCTCCAAATAGTAGTGAAACACAATTAGCCTTGGGTAACATGGTGGTTAAAATTAAGGCTGTCAAGGCATTGAGGAACACTAAGATGTCCTATAATGTAACAGATTATATGATCCTAAGTACAGCCACAGAGAGAGAGAAAGAGAAAGATAGAAGCTTATGTAGCTGCCAAAAAATGGTTGGAATTGAAGGCATTGTTGTTGAGTTGATTGTATCATCATATGGTAATGGAATATAACCCCTTCACAATTATATCCAATTGGACTTGGCTACCACTATATGAAAGTAACCAAGCCTTGTGTCCCAATCAAATGGGGTTAGACGTATGAATCCTTTCTCTCCATTCAACTCTATCAAGGGCTACATGCTCAGTGAAATTAAATAAATTCATATCTTTTTTCACTACCGCATCACATCTCAACGTAAGTCTTCCTCTCCACGTAGCATCTCCACTTGTGATGATCCTATCACTCTTCTTTACAGTTGCATCTATAGGTCATCCTTATACATGACCATATAATGAATTCCTCATGTTTGGTCACTAAGCTCCATAATTTTTTTTATTATTTTTTTTTTATTACTCTGAAAAATTAACATTAAAAACTATGACAAACACAAGAGAGCTCATGCATTGACTTCAATTTTTTTATTTTTTATTTTTAATAATATATCATGATGAAGAGTTAGAAAGACGGCTTTTAATTTTGTAAGCCTGAAATGAAAGAATAAATTGAGTATAATGCAACTTAGTCATCACTTTCTTCTCATTTTCTGAGCAACCAAACAAAACAACAACACTAATCTTCACTAATAAAATTGCAAAACAATACAGGTGTAAAAAAAAAAAAACATTGAATTGAACCTCAGCGTAATTGTCTTTCTTGCGAGTGATGCGGGCGACGAGGCGTTCGCCAGGAAGAGCACGGTCGCACATAACGACGAAACCGGAGTTGGCCACTTTACAAACTCCTTTTCCTTTGAAAGCAAGGCTTTCGCATACCAGCTCCAAACTCTGTCCTCTCTTCGGAAAGTACGATTCAATCTTCTTCTTCATCTTCTTGTTATCATTATTAGGTTTTGTGGTGAATTGAGTATCTTCTGAATCTTCAATTGAAGAAGAAGAAGAAGAAGAAGAAGAGGGAGATGAAGAGAGAGAAGGTAGTGAAGAGAGAGAATGTGATGATGATGATGATGGGGTTTTGCGGAGGGTTTGAAGCCATTGATGAGAGTTCAAGCGGCGGAGGCCGTGGCTGGGCAGGGCTGCCATGGTGTGCCGCCGCTGCGAAAAATCGGCGGTGAAGAACAAGGGGTTACGTTGGTTGCGGATAGAGGATGCTTTCGGAGTAATGAGAATTAGTAGAGGTTAGTTTCGTAACTTTGAGTTTTTGGGCATGTAGACTGTAGCAGTGTGGGTGCGGGTCGTAGGTCCCGTCACGAAACTTTTAATTTGTAATCTATTCGTCAAATTGATGGATTAAAAAGAATCAATTTGTATTCGTTCGTCAATTTGGTTGATATAAATTAGCAGTTGTGATTTGTGACACTAAATTTTTTGGTATTAATGGCACTAATTTCTATATTAGGTACCAAAAAAAAAAAAAACAAAGTTACCAAAACAGGAAATTAGTGCCAGGAAATTTAGTGTCACAAATCATTTTTCATAAATTAAATAGATTGACGGATGGATGTGAATTAGTTTGGTGATTTAAAATTTTATAAATTTTCAATATAATTCAACTTGTGCATTTTTTTACCAAAAAAAATATTACAGTCAATTATTTAAAAAATATTACAATCACTGCATGCCTCATTCAAAAAAAAAAATTTAAAACTTTATAATATTATAATCACTACATATTTTATCCACATATTACAATCACAACATGCCTCATCTACATAAAGTATTATAATCTGTGATTCTTAAAATATAAAAACAATTCAAACCACCAAAACCATGAACAGAGCAGTAGTAGAGATTGTATGCCTCAGTATTGTTATATCTACATCTATTTTTGAAAATAAAAACCAACCAGCATGTATCATCTTTTTTATTTATTATTTTTAGAGTTAGATTTAAAAATCAACAAATATAGATAAATAATACATTTATTTTTTTCCAATTCAAAAAATATATTTAAGTTGAAAACTCTTTTTCAATAAAATATGTTTTCAACTTGAATATATTTAACAGAATATTTAAACTCTTTTTCAATTAAAAATACAAATAAAATACTAAACAAATTGAAAACACAAAGTCTTACAAATTACTAGGAGTGCTTGCGGTTTCGTAGTTCGGTTGCGGCCAAAGAAACCTCAAATCCGTCATCTGTCCAAAACTAGACGGATTGGAAAAAATCAATCCGCAATCGTCCGCTCGTCATCACGAATCCGTCCAAAATATGGCAAATCGATTCGGTTCGGTTCGGCCCGGCCAGTTTGGGCAGATCGGTATATCTGTTGCTCACCCCTAGATTGTAATAACTCTCAACAGGACCTGGCAGGGAAATTCTATTTTAACATATCTACTTATTTCTGTTCACATTATTTTTCAGTCTATATATTTAGTAATTTGATTATTAAGGCCAAGTTTGGCTACCCAAAATAAGTACACACTTTTTATCTTTTTATCTTTTTTCCATCACATCACCTCTCTACTTTTCTGCACATCTTTTCGTAAAAAGACAAAAAGTACACTTATTTAGATCATCCCAAACAACCCCTAATTATTATTCTCATTTTATCCATCAAATATTTCAACCATATCCTTAATTCATATCTTATACATACACCACCTCAACCATCTTTCTATATACTCTCACGTCAATCTAGCTCCTCTCATGGAGTTGATGAGCAATTCATCCAAAGTCAAATCAACTTGGTCCATCTATAGTCAAGAGTAAATTCTAATCAAGAGGAAATTGAAACTTTAACAAATAGCAACTTTGAACTCAAAAGAATTTCATCTCCATTATCTTCATTAACCTCTATCATCAAACCCATCTTTCCATTTTCCAAACAAGCCCTAGTATTTCTATTTGCATGTTGATTAGTCGAATGAAATCTCATATGCATCTTTGCTATTAAGATGTTCAATTTATATTTTTGCTTCATCATGGTAATGATTTTGTAGTAAACAAACACACTAGGAATGGAGGAAAAGAATAGTAAATGGAGAGTAACTATGGAGATAGAGGAGGGGAAGGGTCTGATCCACCATAGAAGTTGGGATAAGACTGAGATCAACAGCTTTTTTTCAGTTAAGGTCTGCAATATATATTTTTTCAAGGATTAGTTTATAAAAGTTTATTGTAGAATGTTAGATTTAGCCAATTAAAAGAGGTTCTTTTTTTTCAAGAAAAGAAAAGTTTAATATGTAATGAAAATTCCTCCACAGAACCAAGAATTTTTAATTATTTTATAATGTTTTCAGTTGGATGTATAAATATGTGATCTTAATCTGTTCGGTTGACTAAAAAACTAATGTTAAGAAGAAAAAAAAAAGATCATAAAAATCTCCTAATCTATTTTGTTTCCTGTTGTTTTCGTTTAAAAGGGAAGAATTATGATTTAGCTTTTTTTTTTTTTTTATACATTAAAAGATGTGCACTGAGATTTTTTTATTTTTAAAAAATATGTACAAAGAATATTTTCATATAATATTATGAATGTGTTTTAATGTTTATTATGGTCATTTTACTTTAGGATATAATTGTCATTAAAATAATAATTCATTAAATGTGTGTTATGAGTAGATGTATGGAAATAAAATTTCTCTCACTAGCTACGGATGTAATAATGGGCTGGTCCAAGCGGGCCTTGCGAGCTATCGCTTTTTTAGCGGGTCAGGCTAGGCTAGCATGGGCTAAAAAGTGGGGGCTCAGGCCCAAGCCTACTTATAATAGGGCCTAGGCCGCGACTAGTCGGGCCTTCTTTTTTTTCTTTGAAAAATAAACGATAAATACATGATTTACGTAGATTATTTATTAAGAATAAAAAATAAAAGAAAAATTATACTATAGTATTTTAGTTAAGATTAATGAGATGTTTTATTTGGTTATGTTTTATGATGGTATTTAAATTTAATTATGTATGACTTATATTTTTTTAATTATGAACTTATAACTAAAAAAGTATGCAATTATGTAATTTTTTTCTTTCGAAATAAATAATTTTATATATATGAAAATGAAACTTTCAATATTACAACATTAAAATAATTATATAACATTTATTGAATCAATAATTTTTATTTCAAAATGAAATAAAATATTACAAAAAATTATATTATTAAATAAAATAGGTGCAGATTATTTATGATGGTAGAGCAATTGCATCACTATAGGTTAAGTACATCTGAACTAAGTTGGCACCTACTAGCCTACCAATCATTTATATTATATTCCACCTTAATAATCTAATACCCAAAAAAATAAAATGAAATGAAATAGTAAAAAACAAATTGTTGATCAACCATCGGAGAAGACAGACATTTCAGTGGTGTTGCCTGAGGATATGTCATCCAAATCATTTTGAATTCACTCATTTTCACTATAATTTTGTCTTCTTATAAGTGCATCCATATGATCTCTGGATATCATCAGTGCTTCAACCATTTAGGGTGAAAAACCTGCTCCGATAATCACTCAACACCCGTTCACCTGTTGGGATGAAAGCCTGCTTCGGTAATCGCCATCTGTGAAACCACTGGCCACATAGTTTCATTTTGTTTCCATCATTCCAAAATGTCAAAATCATCGAAATCATCCACTGACGGGCTTTCCAAATAATGTTATAATTCAGAACTACTTACGCTTATATATTGAAATATTCTTCTACTTTTTACTGCTAAAAAACACTTAATCTCCTGGCTCGAGATGAGACTGCTAGTGTAGTGTGTGTAGGTGTATTTACAAATGTAATTGCCTTGTATTCTTCAAATAATCTGTTACATGTTTGCATAATAGGGGTAAATTGTGTTTGATCAACGACAATACGTTCTAAAAATTCTTGTAAACCAATTTCTTTACACCTATGATCAATTATTATGGTTAAACCTAAAAGATAAGGCAAATAATCAAAATACTTATCAAATTTTACTTTCATTAAAGTAATAATGGTTTCATAATATTCATTCCTCATATATTTTATGAAAATTTTAATTATTTCTGCTAGTATATGTAAAACAATGGTAAAGTAGGAATATATATATAAGAAAATAATTTTGTTGAAGTATCAAAAACTTTAAAAAAAAAATTATACAAGGTTATTTGGTGCCAATTAAGTTCTATGGGAGTTAGTATTCATCTTATTGATGTTGTTGCAAAAATAAATTTATTCATCTTCTTTGTTTACAAGCTATTCTTAACATATTATACGTTGAATTCCACATACTATCTACATATAAAATTAATTTTTTAAATGACATATTTTCTCATTGACATATTTTTCTATATTCCGAAATTCGATTAGCAAAAGACATAATAGTAACAACTACATTTTTTTATTACGAGTATAGAAGTCTCATATACATGCATAGCTTCTTTAATAATCAAATTTAAAATATGGATACAATAACGAATGTGAAATAAATCACTATCAGCAAGTAATTGTAAAGTTGATTTTAAATGTGTTACAATTTGATTATAATATGCTACATTATCTAAACTAATTGTAAATATTTATTTTATAAAACTCACTCATATAATACATTTTTTTATTTCTACACCAAGCAAATGACCAGTATATGGAAGTTCAACTAATTTAAATGAAATAATTCTTTTATTTAATTTTCAATCATTATCAATAAAATGTGTAGTGATACATTGATATTCAAAACCATTATTTGACCACAGATTAGATATTAAATAAACTCTTCCATTCAATTTTTTAAAGATTTTAAATAATTCACTTTTAACATCCTCAAATTTTTTTAAAATTCTGTTTCTAGTAGTATTTTTTGGAAAACTTTGATATTGCGGTGCAAAATTTTCGTAAACCATTTTGATAAAATCGGGACATTCACTAGTAGTAAAAGATTATTCTTTTTTAATAATATAATCAACTACAGAATTTTGTGCACGTATAGGATCATATGAAAATGTTTGCAAATTACTAGTTGATGAAGCCCCTAATTGCATTTGACTTATAATATCAGGTTGTTGATTTTGTAAATATTTGTTAGCATGCCTTTTTTGGATGACTAGTTCCCCCCTACAGATGAAACACTAAGTAAATGTGTACAATATTTAAATTTTTCTTTAAATGTAATTGTACCATCATGATTACTTATAGATATTTTTTCAAAATGTTCCCAAACAGTACTAGTTGTACCCCTAGATGATGATCCAACTGTTGAAAGAGGGATATTAGAAGGAGAATCAACAGATTTATGTTGTGTAGTATATATATCAACATCGACATAAACATTAGGAATATTAGGATCCATAGTAATGTAAGTAAAACAATATATAAGAATTAACAATTAATTTAAATAATGTGTAAATACAATGAATAAAAAATAATAATTAATATATGTGCACAAATAATTAATGGAAAAAATGAGTAGCTAATAAATTTAATTAAACTAATTAATGTTACTGACTAGCGAATGCGATTTATAAATTAGCTTATTCTGATAAAAGTTTATTGTTACACAATTACAATTGTTACTTAGGAATGACACTTCAAAATTAATTGAGAGTTTAGAGAGATTGAGAGAGTTTAAGAGAGAGAGAGAATTATTTGTGAGATTTATTTTGAAAAATAGAGAATATTTATAGTAGTTTGAAAGAGTGAAGTAAATTTATAATATATATATATATAAATTTATAATATATATGTATATATATTACCGTTGTAGTAAACGGTAATATAACTGTTTGAATTTTTTTTTTTCATTCATATTTATTATTGGCCGGCCATACAGGTCTTTTGGTCGGTTGGACAGGTTTTTGCCCAGGAAAGGAAATTTGGCCTGGCGGTCGTCCAGCCGGACGACCAGCGCTTCAATTCAGTTCTGCCTACTACAATGACTAATTTTCAAAGTTTAACTTCGCAACGACTATCTCCTGAACAGGAAGAAAGAATGGGCCATGTCGGACAGAACAGAGCACTGAGCTCTACTATATATAAAGAGCAGCAGAGCTCTTGCTTGCACTGGTATATTTATCTGATATTATTTGTGATAATTATTTGATTTTCCTACTGTTCTAATTGATGTATTAGTTTGTAATTTTTATTGGGGATTATTGATTTTAATTTGTAGAATCCTAATTCACTCCCTCTTAGGTTGTTTTTTTGGCAACAGGTTGAAATATATATATATATATATTTTATTCATTCATTGCAAGGAAATGACATTAATTGTTGTGTTATTTTGTTTTGTTTTTATTTTTATTTTTTAATTTTTCCAAGATCAATCTTTTATTTATTTTATTTATTTTTAATTATTTAACCATTGCTAGTTGTTTTTTATTTTTTATTTTTTGAAATTTGACTATCGAGTGGGCTGGGACTGGCCGACCGCATTGTACGATTTTTTTGGGCCGAGGCCAAGCCTCAAATAAAGGGCCCAAGCCTAGGCACTAGGTGTTGGGCTTGGGCCTAGGCCTAGTCGGGCCCACCTTGAGCCTCGAGCAGGCTTCGAGCCACCCACGGGCCTTAGGCCATTTTTACACCCCTACCACTGGCGTTGTTTACCTTATTTTCACTGCCAAACAATTACCAACCTACCACAAAACGATGGCATTTTGTTTGGAAAGTTTTCAATACGACACCGTTGTGTAGTAGTATCGTGTTCCTCTTTTTTATCTTGCGGGTAAATTACAAAGTGAGTTTTGTAAAAAATATAATTTCCTCGGATTTTGAAAATTATAAATGTCCATCTTTTCTTATAAAAATTTTTCTTGCAACTTAGTAGGTGTTTGACATGTACTAAAAAAGTGCATTTAAACAACAATGGTAGAGGGCCCTAATTTATGTGGCTCAAATGGCTCGAATTTGCCAAAACGACGTCGTTTTGAGTACAAAACAACATCAAAATTGCCAAAACGACGTCGTTTTGACAATTTTGAGCCATTTGAGTCACAAAAATTAGGGCCCTCAAACATTTTTCTTTTTTTTCATACATACACTTATTTAGGTCACATCAATCAACATATCCTCTCTACTTTTCTATCCACTTTCTCTACTTTTCTACACATTTTTTTTATATATATAAAAAGTTAAAAAATGCATTTATTTAGAATATCCCAAACCATCATTTAGCATGAAAAAATAACATTACCTAAGCACTTGTTTAGCAAGTAAAATACTAAAAAGTTAACAAGACAAAATGTCACATCCAAATTATAATCATTTTAATTTTTCTCTCACAAAAGTTAAAAAAATCAAAAATTTATCCCAAACGAGACTTTTTAACCCCCAGATTAAAATAGTCAAAAAGTTAAAAAACCAATCCACGTCCCAAACGAACCCTAGGGATTATTTGGGGGGTATCCTAAACAAGTGCACTTTTTGGACTAAAAAGTTGAAGAAAAAAATATGGATATTTGGGTTAACTTTTTGTCTTTTTACGAAAAAATGTGTAATAAAAAATTGTATAAATAAAGTGTATAGGAGAAGAAAGTTGAGTAGGTTGTACAGCTACCTTGTTGGAGCAGAGTGTCTTACACAGCAAATTATTGTCTCCTTCGAGGCAAAGTGTTTGGACAGTAATGGTCGGTCCGTGTGGGCCACCACGGGTCCTATTTTAATAATCTAAACCGTTAAATATGTACAACTCGTCGAGTATTATATATTTGTAAAAAATCACGTTGATCGGATATCGATAGCTATATGATCGGATTAGTTTTTTTTTTTCAACAATTAACTATCACACCATCTGTTTTGTTTATACAAAACTGATTTGATCATATAGTTAACGATATCCGATCAACGTGATTTTTTATTGGCATATAGTACTCGACGAGTTCTACATATTGACGGTTCAGATTATCAAAACGGAACCCTTAGTGGGCCCCCAAGGGCCCAACATTACCATCAAACTTTGTGGCTTTACATATGTAATAATTTTTTTTGCCCAGAAAGTGTATGACCCGCCTTCCTACTGGGGCAGTACGGCTGATAATGTAATTCAAATTTTTGTATTGCAAAAATGTATAAAATATTTTTTTAATATTTTTTATTTGTGAATAGTAATGACTTTTTTACTTTTTTAACTTTTTGAATTTTTTTGGACTTGCCAAACCTGACCTAAATGTCATTTAATATCTAAATGAAATTACACTGCCTTTTATTTTCATCCATTTACTACCAAATCTCTCTCTTTCTATACCACTATAATATTTTCCAATTCTCATTAACAATACACCAAATGCTTATAAATAATAATGATAGTATTGTTGATCCAGAATAGAAGAGATGGTATAATGATTTGGCAAAGTAGTGTAAGTGGTAAAGAGAAAATGAAAAATAAAAAGAATAATATATACAAAAAAATAAAATAAAATCCACACATAATATATATATATATATGTATATAATGATGTGATTTATTATGAACCTTTTATTTCAAAATAAAATATTATTAAAGATGAATTTATTTACAATAATGATATCGTCACATCATTCTTATAATTTTTCTTGTATAAATAAAAATTTTCAAATAAAAAAGGTGGAATAAAAAAATAATTCGTTTAATTTTATAAAAGTTAATATAAATATTTGTTGAAAAAAATGATTACTTGTATCATACACTTTATTAGTTTGACTCAATAGTTGATTAATAGATGAGCATTGCTACATCCATCGACTTTGGGCTTGTCCGAATTGTCTAAATTTGTGCATGTCAGTCATCTGTTTGGTTATCTTAGCAGTCATCCAGACGGATACTCGTTGACACACCAATTGAAAAGGATGATAATGGTGACACTAGTCGTCCAGACAATCATCCAACTGGACGTCTAACTTATGTAATTCAGACAATTCGATTGAGTTCAAATTTGATAAATCAATCATTTTTCTTAAGAGATAGATCATTTGATATGTAATTGAAAATATTAGGGTAAATTGTAATTTCTCGGACGTGACAGAAAAATTTAGGGCAAATTACATATACCCCCTTGAGGTTTGGATAAATTACAGATATCCCCCTGAGGTTTTGGAAATTACATCCCGCCCAGACAATTAACTCCGTTAACCCAGAAAATAAATTGACTAAAATGCCCTCATGTCAAGTCAGTACTTGCATTTTATATAGGTTCAACTAAACTTCTTTTTTTTGGAACTAGGTTCAACTAAACTTCACTTTCTTCATTTCTTTATCTGAGAGAGAGACGGAAAAGGCATTGCAAAGGGGAAAGTGAGAGTATTATTGTTTATTGTTGGATGCATAGATCTAAAAGAAGAAAAGACTACACAAAGAAGTTTAGATCGTTGATTAAAGAAAAATCTGAAATTTGTAAGTGATCCATTTTTACTCTCTCATACTAAGTATTGAAATTTGGGAGTTTAGGATTGTTTGTTCATGATTTTTTTTTTTTTATATATAAAATTTGTTTTAGGATTATTTGCTTACAAAATTTTGTGAGTCTTTAATCGATTTTTTTGGGTTTGTATTTTACCCTGTTAAAAAAAAAAAAAAGGGTTTAAAGGTTTGTTTTCAATTTATTTTAGGGTTTTTTTTTTGGGGTTTCTTTCTGCCTTTTTTTTTAATTAAAATTTTGGGGTTATAGGGTTTGTTTTCAATTAGTATTTCAGGGAATTTTTTTTTATATTTTTTATATTTGTTTTCTACTCTTACTTTTACTAAAATTTTGGGTCTGTTTCAATTAGTATTTTTGGGAATTTATTTGGTTTGTTTTCTACTCTTTCTTTTTCTAAAATTTCAGTTTAGGTGGTTTTTTTGGGTTTATTTTCTACTCTTTTATTTACTAAAATTTTGATGTTGTAATGTAAGCTTGTTATGTAGATGCCTTCTGATATTCATGAATTTTGTGATGATTTTTTTGTATTTAGGACAATGGTTGATCCCATGCTTCATGACATACTAGTACACTTTAATGGTTCTGTAAGTCACATTTTGAATGTTAATCCTTACAAGTATAACTACATGCAATTGTTGGTTGATGCTTGTGAAGCTGCACTCACTAATGTACTTGGGAATTTTGGTGTGGGATTAAATTTGTACTTTACAAACACACACACTAAGAGTAAGATGGAGGTTAAATCTGATCAGGGTGTCATTGAAATGTTTAGTTCAAATTATGGTACTAAGGTGATTAATATTTTTCTGGAACTTGATCGACTTTTACCTTCATTTGTCGTAACTGATACTCCTACTAGTGGAGAGGGACACGTGAGTAGTAGTGGCACAAGTACAAGAGGTGGTGTGGTTAGTAACATTGGAAATAGATTGGTAGTATCTGATGATTTATTTAGCAATGTGGATGACTACAATGATGTTGATTGGACTAAGTTAGGGAATTTTGAATTTAGTGAAGCAGATGCTGATGAAGAAAATGATTATATCATTAGTGATGAGGATAATGAGGACACTTCAGATAATGATGAGGGTAGTAATGGATCAGATAAACCAATTGAGGCTAATGATGAGGGGATATCAGACTATGAATCTGATGATATAGGAGGGAAATATTCGACTGATGAAGAAGATGTGCAAGGTGTTAATGTTGATAGATATATGAGGGGGAAAATGTTTGAAATAAAGGAAGGGGAGAAAATAACTTTGGAGAAAGGAATGATATTTGATGATGTGTATCACTTCAGGACTGTGCTCCAGGAATTTGCAATTAAAAGAGGTGTTAAATTGATTAAAATAAAAAATGACAAGAAAAGAGTGACTTGCATATGTGTTTCCTCGATGTGTGAATGGAGAATTCATGCTTCTCCATTACCTGATGCGGTGACATATAAGATTAAGACATTGGGCGCCGACCATACATGCGTTAGAGTAGAAAGGAATACTGAAGCAACATCATCTTGGATTGCTAAGAAGTTTGAAAAAACTCTTAGAGGGAATCCTGGGATCACTCTAGAGGCAATGCATGATGAAATGGCAGAAAATTATGGATTGGAGACTACAAGGATGCAACTGTAAAGAGGAAAGAGGAAAGCCATGGAGGCAATTGAGGGTAATCATGCAGAGGCTTACACCAAACTTCCAATGTATGCTGCAGAAGTGTTGAGGACCAATCCTGGTAGTTTGGTCAAAATTGAAAGGGAAAGAAAGCCACCATCTAAGCCAAACTTACCTCCTCCCTTACCAACATTCAAAAGAATTTTTCTTTCATTTGTAGCCATACAACATGGCTTTAAAGAAGGTTGTAGACCTTTCATAGCTGTGGATGGGTGTCATTTGAAGAGACCATTTGGGGGCATATTGTTAGTTGCAGTTGGTCTTGATGGAAATAATGGTCTTTATCCTATTGTAATTGGTGTGGTGGAGAGTGAATGTAAGGATAGTTGGGTCTTTTTCCTTTACCACTTGAACACCATTTTTGGTAATGGCCCCCAAAACATGCCATTAACAATCATGTCTGATGGTCAAAAGGGCATTGAGCCCGCCATGAGACAAGTAATACCCCAAGCAACACATAGGAGGTGCTGTAGACACATTTTCAGCAACTTGAAGGGCAAATTCCCTGGTTTAAAGATGAAAAGAGCCTTTTGGGCTGCAGCTAAAGCTTACACTATCAAGGATTTTAACATTGCAATGAGACAAATGTTGGAGTTATCTTCTGAAGCACATAGCTGGCTTTCTAAATTTCCAGTTGAAATATGGGCAAGGCACACATTTGATCATAGGGTGAAGAGTGAACATGTTACTAGCAACATGGTTGAGTCATTTAATAATTGGATTGGTAATGTTAGGGGTAAACCTATCTTGACATTGTTGGAAAATATCAGATTGAAACTAATGAACAAGTTACATAAGAGGTTTGAAGAGGCAGCTTCATAGCAATCTTTGGTAACCCCTAACATTAAGAAGAAATTGGAGGAAGTGGTTCTTCAATCTAGACTTTGTAAAGTGACTTTTGCAGGACAAGAAGAGTATCAAGTGGCTAAAGGTGTGGTGTCTTATATTGTAAACCTACAAAGAAGGTTATGTTGTTGTAGGATATGGGACATAAGTGGAGTCCCTTGCAAGTATGCAACAGCTTGCATTACTCATAAGAGGATAAACTTGGAGACCTATTGTAACACAATGTACTACAAACACATTTATTTTAAGGCGTATGGGGAAATCATACATCCAATGCATGATGAGAGTTTATGGGGTCCAGTTCTTGGAGATGAGTTGAAGCCTCCACCTCTTAAGAGGATGCCTGGAAGACCTAGAAAAAGTAGGAGAAGAGAAATTGATGAGGCTGCACCATCAAATAGATCATGCACTGTGAAGTGCATCATTTGCAAAGGGATTGGGCACAATAAGAGGACATGCCATAGGGCACCTATTAGGGGTAGGGAAATGGGAACAAATGAGTCTGCTCAGAGAGGAATTGGTACTGTTGTTGAAAGGAGCACTATTGGAAGGTTCACAGCGAGAACTGTTGATGTAAGTATGAATGACAAATGATTATGTTATTTTATTTTATTTTTTCACATGGAATTTGAGGCCAACTAATCCACTTCATTTTTTAGGATCAAGGACAAGATGGGGTGCTTCCAACTCAGTGGAGCATGACTTGAACCATAGATATGCATGTAATTGCATCATGCATAACACTTAAAATATATTCATTTGTGTTTATTAATTTGTTGTTCTTTGTTTTTTTATTTTTCAAGTGATGTTTTTTGTCCAGGAATTGCTTTTTGTATAGAGGATGCTGGAAGGAACTAAAGACTAGGGTATACTTTTTTGTGTAATTAGTGGGTATACTTTTCTAACAATGTCTTCATGTTAGTACATATCAGAAGGCATGCATCCTTGCTCACCACAGGTTTTTGAATTGGGTGGGCTACTACTCTTTTATTGACTTGCAAAGTTTTTGTTAGACAAGAATTTGTATATGAATATGTAATGTAATTAAGTAAATATTTCAGAATTGTATTTTGGTGGACATGAATATTTCAGACTTATAATTAACTTTGTTGGACATGAATATGTAATTAAGTTAATATTTCAGACTTGTGTATCTGAATTTTTAAGCTAATATTTCAATTTCAAGCTACTTGAATACTCTTTTTTCATTCCTTCCATGTTGAAGAGGATTCCATGGTATTTATTTATTACCCAAAACATAACTATTCACCCCAAAAAAAACTCAAAAAATAACAAATTAACTGAATAAGTTCCGAATACAAAATTAATTCATTTAATAATTTATGGAATGCAAAATTAAAATGGAGAAACATTTATCAGATATTAAAAATGTCGTAAAATTAACAAATAATTAAATAAGTTACTAACGTACGAAATGATTTATCAAAAAAAATTTAGGCTATGTATAGTTTGATTTTTAGAAATTTGTTTTCGAAATTTTTTTAAAAAAATAAAAATTAATTTGGTTAAGAAATAAAAAATAAAAAATAATTATCATTTTTATATAATTTTATCTTTGGAGTTGTTAGAAATAATTTTTTACAAATTAAATATATTTCTTTATATTTATTTTTATTAGATTAGTTTTTATTTTTTTTTATAAAAAGTTTGAATTTTTTTTTAAACAACAAACGAAAGGGTTGTGTTCAACGAAAATAAAATAAAAAATAAAAAGTTCTTTATGCTTTGGTACCGGTTGTGTTTAAAAATTAATAAATAAATAAAGGGGGTTGTTTGGTACTTTGAAAGGTCTTAGGGGTAATATGGTCCATCAACATAAATTTTGGTGATGTCAGCACACTTTTGTAATGGCTTAATTGACGGCAAGGGTCCAATTGTTACGCACATATAAACCTCAATGGGCGTGATGTAATTTTTAAAATCTCAGAGGTATCTGTAATTTAATCAAACCTCAAGAGATATATGTAATTTACCCAAAAATTTATATCGGAATATTTTGAAAAATTAATAAAAAATTAATTTTTTATCTTTTTTAATCTATTTTATTTTTCATAAATAAAAAATATGAAAGACAATATAACATAAAATGAATGAAAAACTAAAAGCCCGATAAAAATCTACTTCCCAAAAGTCCCTAACAACCTTCAGGGAGTATTTGTAATTTCCTCTTTTTTATACCTCATATATAACAATCCAAAATCCTAACCCTAACCCTAACCCTAACCCTAACGAAGACCTTTCTTTCGCTCTCCATCGTCGCCGGAGCAGAACATACAACAACAGAGAAGCCAAACCACATTCAATCATGGGTGAGCTAATCATTTTCGCTTTCTCTGTTCAATCTGGATTTCTGATTCAGAATTTATGGTTTAAATCTGAGTATTTTTTGCTGGGTTTGTGGATACAGGTAAGGTTCACGGATCGCTGGCTCGTGCAGGGAAGGTGAGAGGCCAAACACCCAAAGTGGCGAAGCAAGACAAGAAGAAGAAGCCCAGAGGTCGCGCTCACAAGCGCATGCAATACAATCGCCGTTTCGTCACTGCAGGTATCTCTCTCTCTCTCTCTCTCTCTCTCTCTCTCTCTCTCTCTAGGCTCTCTTCACTGTCTCTGTTATGGTTTTGCTTATCTATTTCTTGTTATGTAGCTTAGCATCATCAACATCGATTCGATATTTAGTTTTTTGTGAATGCTTTGTGTGAAGGTCGTATTGATTTGATCTGGGTAATAATTTTTAAATTTGTCATGTATTGGATATAGGGTTAATTATACATACAAATTTTTCCTGAAGATATTGCTCATGATATCAATTGGCTTGGCGTTTTTTTTTTTTTTAAAAAAAAAAAAATACAAGACATAATGTCATAAAAAATTTATGGGTAAATTACAACGATAGTCCTGCATTTTGTCTCTCATGTTATTTTGGTCCTTGTCATTGCAATTAGCTCGATTTTGATTCTTAATTTTAAATTTTGTATCAATTTAGTCCAATTGATAATGCTGATTAGGATTTTGTGAAGAAAATGTCACTGATTTGATTGAGGTTAACTCGCTAATAAATTTCCAATTTTGCCTATAAAGGCATGGCACATGCGGCTTATGTGCACATTTTTCATCAAAAAATAGTAAAATTTGTAATCAATTAGATCAAATTGAAACAAAATTATAAATTTAGGGTTAAAATTGGTCCGATTGAAATTATGGTGACCAAATTGACTCAAGGGCCAAAGTACTAGGACTACCGGTATAATTTACCCAAAAAATATTCTATTTAGAAATAATAATAAAAAACAATATAACACTAATTTTCAAAGTTTAAAAGAAGAGCCGTTAATATGTATAAATCTATATAGTTTTTTGTTTTTATGAGTGTATCCTCAAGTTTGTTTAACCTTATAATGTGTGTCATTTGTGTATAAGCAGCGATGATGGACGTGTGTGTTTTTCAAGTGTCCAAAACGTGGTTGAGTCTATGAAAAATAAACATATAATCTATTGTCCTATGAGTGTCAGTGTCGGTGTTGGACATGAATATGTACACCTTTTGAGAAGTGTCCATGCTTCTTAGACCAAAAGCAATGACTCACAAAATTTCCTGTGACTAAAACACCTCGTGCACACACACATACATGTGTTACCTTCTATTTTGTCTATGAGCTAACATTTCGAACCACATCTTGTCTGAGTTAAAATTTTCTACCACATCATACATCCTTTGACATGTTTTTTGGATGGTCCATTAAGATCATGGATGAATCCCACAGTTTCAAGCAAATTTCATGATGACTGAAGCAAAATGCAGTATGGTACTGTAGCCATTTAACATTTGCTGAGAACCACTGATAGTGTGGATTCCCAGTTATCGTTTAAAAAAGAGAATTTCTGAAGATCATACCTTATGAGCTTTTGCTGCATATAATTAAGGGACTTAATGAGATGATTGTAGGCTTGAAAAAAAATAGAAAAATGATAGGGAAAAAAACGTTTACCTTGTGCTTTGAACAATGTTGTTCAAGATGGCAGTTAATACATATATTAGCGGACCAATTGTTAGAGATTTCAGTTTGAGGACTTGAAGTCTGGGCAATTTTGTTTAAAGACTTTCCATTTTTAGTGGTAACATTGGTTGCAAGAATTTTATGTTAACTACCCACAATTCCATTGGTTTGCCGTCATTCTAGAGGGAGCTCAACTGATGGTCCAATTTACTGTTTTTTTTTTTTGTTCTTTTTGTGGGGTAAAACTAAGCAGGTTAATAGAGTAGCTGTTTGTTGAGAAATCAAAACTTTCTCATATACCAGTTTTTACTTCGAAGATACTTTAGGAATTGCTTTGGTAATGTCAATCTTTGTTGTTTAGTTTTTGTATCGATGGCAGAATACTTCTATTGTACATTGGCTGTGCCCTCATGGGATCTTTTTTTTATTCAATATACTACAGTAATCATGGGGAAAAAAGAAAACACAAACCAAGAAGTAGTGCTGCAAATCTTTGTTGGCTTCTACTAGTAATCCTTTCCAAAAGCAGCTAACATTATAATAATGGATAAGCAATGAAAAGTGTTGCATAGCCGTTTGATATGCTTATTTGAGATCCACTTGCGGTGATGAATGTTGTCTAATTTTTGTTTGCAGTTGTTGGTTTTGGGAAGAAGAGAGGACCCAACTCGTCGGAGAAGTAAATCTCAAGCATAAAGAGTTCTGCATTACAGAATACTTAGGTTGATGTGGAACTTCACCCCTCACCACTTTCAGTTCATTATAACACTGGTTTGTTTGCCAGAGTGCTTTTAGTTGCATTTAATGCTTGTTTCATTTTGAAGCATTGTTTGGATTGTAGTTTACAAACTCCATACTTGAATATATGTTGATTTGAGTAATCTAATGAGTTTGAATTATTGGGTCTTTGTTTGTTAAGCTGATGCTATTAATTTTGTTGACTGATTAAAATATAAACAAAAATTGTTGGGCATTCGTTGAAACTGACTCGGATTACAAGTGAATTTGATCATTCAATGGAACCATAAGCAAAGCAGGATAACTGCTACTGTTGACAGTCCCTCTTTATTGCACGTATTATGTCGCAATGAACAAGGGAGAGGGTTCAGTCCTGTTGGGATCTACAATGGATCCTGCATTTTTATAATCTGATACTAGTGTTCCACCTGAGCTATGCACGAGATGTGTTTACAATTATTTATATATATATGAATTATGATTTTTAAATGTCTTTTCTTTCCTTTTTTTTCACACACAAAAAAAAAAAAAAAAAAAAAACAAATATAACATATTTTTAATCAATTATTTTATGTTTGCTTTTATTGAAAATTTAAAATTAATGTATGGATGGGCAAAGTTTATAACTAAATTAAGGAAAAATTTATTCCTAATGACATTTTTTTATCTCTATTTAATACTTAAAAAGATAAAACTTGAAAAATGTAGTCAATATAATATTATACATTAAGTAAAAAAATGTGGCTAGCAATTATACTTGCATAAATTTATTATAGTTTTAATTTCAAATTTAAAATATATATATATATATATAAAAGCATTTTATTTAGCTAGTACTAAATAGAATTTTCTTAGTAAAAAAAAAGTTATAAAATTTTGTTGTAAAATTTTAAATGTCTATTGTTAAACATGATACTTCTTTCATAATGTATCTCCGAATGTATTAGTGAAAATATCATACACTTAAAATGCACAAAATTATAATATATAGAAAAAAAAGTAAGTAATTGCCAAAAGCAAAACTACTTTAAGGTCTCGTTTGGCATGTAAGTGTTTTAGTCTAAAAGCCAAAAAGGTATTTTGGGATGTGGGTTAGCTTTTTGTCTTTTTGACTATTTTAGCATGGGGCTAAAAAATCTTGTTTGGGATAAATTTTTTGGCTTTTTTGACGGCACTTTGAGATGTGGGTTAACTTTTTGACTATTTTAGCATGGGGCTAAAAAATCTCGTTTGAGATAGGCTTTTTGGTTTTTTTTATTTTTGTAAGAGAAAAAATGAAATGATTGTGGTTTGGATGTGACATTTTATCTTATTGGTTTTTTAGCCTATTTTGTCTTTTTTTGATTAAAATAGCCAAAAAGTCAAACTAAGCTTTTTGACATGCCAAACAAAGGCTAAAAAAACTAAAAAGCCCATAATCTATACTAAAAAGTCAAAAATTTATTTTTCTCTCTACTTTTTGCATATTTTTTCGTAAAAAATCAAAAAGTCATTCCAAATATATTACTTTTTTTTATCTCATATTTTAGCCAAAAAATTACTAAAATAGCCTGTTCCCAAACGAGGTTTAAGAAAAAACAAAAAATAAATTGTTTGATATAGAAAATGATTTATTTATTAATTTTTAAAAACAAACTTTTAAAGAAAACAAAGAAAACTATATAAAAAAAATACATAAACCAAACATAAAATATAATACAAAAAATAAATAAATTATAAGATTTTCAAAAAGTCTTACTTGATTTTTGCATAATACTTCTTTCATAGTGCATCTCCAAGTGTATTAGTGAAAACATCAAATACTTAAAATGCACAAAATTACTATATATATATATATAAAGAAGTAAGCAATTGCCCAAAACTAAAACTATTTTAACAAAAAAAATAATAATAATTTTTTTTTTTTTTTTTTTTTTTTAAAGAAGACAAAGAAAACTATATAATAAAAAAAAGTATATAAACTAAACATAAAATATAATACAAAAAATATATGAATTATAGAATTTTCAAGAAGTGACCCTCACAAATAAATTTTATAAAATCTTGTTTATTCATATATTTTGTGTGTATATTTTTTATACTTCTAATCCCGAGAATGACATTGAAATAGTTTGTACTTCTTGCATTAGGTCTATCTAATAGTTTTAGCAAATACAAATGTAATAAATTTCATAATACAAAACACAAACAATTGTGAGACAAATTATCTAAAAAAAAATGAAAACAACATTCAATGAGGATGTAGAAGCACATCTGACGTTTTAATTGGAAGTATAACTAGATGAATCCCCATAGAAGGGAAGACAACCTTTATTTTTCATCACAACAATTACATAACTCAATATATAATTTTAATATATTTCACTCTTCCGCAAATCCAATTATCTATCAATATTAAAATGAATGAATGAACCAAAAAAATGGGACATTTGAGAAAACAAAAAAATGTTGTTTAAGACATTTCAATTGCTTAATTTTATTAATTAATAGTTATTGGGTTTCAATGGTCGGATTTATAATATTTGTTAGCCATTAAAGCTGAATTCGTTAGTTTCATCTACAGTCACTTGATAATTTGAGAGTGAACACGTGTCAAACCTTTACACAAACACTTAGCACATTTTTTGAGCATTATTAATGAAATGTACAGTAGAAATTTTTTTCTCTCTTTTTTATTTTTTATTTTTTATTTTTTTTTTACAATTGCAACATGTTATTTTTCAATAAGAATTTATATTTGTTTTAGATATTTTTTTAATTAGTTCTGATTCGTAGCTCGAAATTGGCTCGACGCCGTTTTGGTGTCTTTTTTTTTTTTTTCCCTGTGTTTTTGTTGCAAAAGGAAGAAGAAAAAGAAGGGAGAAGAAGAAGAAGGGTGGAGAAGAAGAAGAAGGGTGGGTCTGCAGATCGGGAGGAGGGGGAAGGAGGAGGAAGAAGGAGAAGTGGAGGGGAGGGGGCCATAAAAATCGGGCTGGAGGAGGAGGCGGGGCTGCACGGGGCTGCGACGGAGGAGGAAGAAGAAGGACTGGAGGGGAACTGCGACGACGGCAGGGAGTTGCGACGACCTCTCCTCTCTCTTTCTCCCTCTCTCCTCCTCTTCTCCTCTCTTCTCTTTCGAGCCATTTTTCGAGCCAATTTATCGAGCTACCAATCTTTTTCCTTTTTTAATATACAAAGTTTTTTTTAGATATTTTATAAAAATAATTTAACAATCCCATCACTAATCATAGAGTGTGGAATAAGTTGAAAAGGATGCAACAGTAAGTATGAGAGATGTAACAACCCAGATTTTTAATGATTCTATAGAATTTATACTAATATTATTTAATCTCAGTTAAGAAAATATATAATTTATTATATATTATTATGCGTAATTTTGTAAAATAATATAATTATTAAAAGTTTAGGGGTTAAAATATAAATAATAATAATATAGATAATATAAATAATAATAATAATAATGGGTGTGGTACTAAAATAAATAAATAATTTTCTGTTAGTATAAGATAAAGTGTAATTTAATTAAGAATTATTTTATTTATATAATTATATTAAAATGTTGGGTCAAATGATAATTATCTTAAATATCTATTAAGGATAATAACGAATCTATATAATTATAGTCGAATCTGCCGATTGAATTTGAGAGGGACACGTGTTGACTAAAGAGTGGGTTCACCTCCCTATATAGAGGGAGGTGATTCGGCTGAAAGAAGAAAAAAGGAGAAACAGAAAGAAAAGGAAGAAGAAAAGGAAAGAAAGGGAAGAAAGAAATGAGAAGAAGAAGGAAAGAATAGTGGAAGCTAAAAGGGTTCTTGATAGTGGAAAGAAATGATAAGGTATTAAAGTTAAGGTGAGTTATATTATACCTTGAGTCACCAAAATGTATTTTACATATGTTTTAACTTACCAAAATCTATTTTATACAAGTATATTTTATTAGTATATTAATAAAAGTTATGTTTTATAAAGATTTCAGTTACGTGGTTTATTTCTGAACCCTATTTGCTTAAAAGGAAACCCATGGATATGTTTGTTTATATTTTAAAGAATATTTGACTATGACCTTGTAAACAATTATGTTCTGTAAGCACCACCACGGGAGTCCCACGCCTTGGGGGACTTAAATAACCATTGGCCTCTGTTTGATCACTTTGTGGTCCTCTGTTTGTCATGGATCCATTGACCTCTGTTCTGTGCGGAACAAAGTGCTGTGCGGAGCTAAGTGCTACACTATTGTTCTGAATGTCACTTCTGTGACCTCTGTTCTGTTCTGTACCGTGGTTATGGTTATATATTTATATAATATCTGTATTTCGGTTTCTGCTACTTAAATGATTTGTTTATGTAAATGTTTTGGCATAACTAACAATCCATGGTTATTTCGTGTCCCTTATACTCTTGGTATAATATTTCTCACTCTGCCTTGTGCTTATAGTTTTTTTTATCAATTTTCAGGAAACAACACAATTCAGAAATAGCTTTTGGAAAGTCTTAGATGCGGGGCTGCGGAATAGACACACACAACACTTTTATGATATTTTTATATGTAAAGATCGGCCTTTTTGGCCGATAAATTTTGTAATAAAAATAGAAACTCCGATGATTATTTTTGGTACCCTCATTTAAATATTTCTTCCGTTTGCGTTTATTAATTTGTTTATGAATTGGCCGGAGGTAACCTCAGTTACTGGCCATCACGATACTTAACCATTGGGTACGGGGAGCGGGTCGTGACAAGAGAAGTCAAAAAGGCCTGTGGGTTGGGACAAGGCAATAAATGTTAATTTTTTTAAAAAAAAAATCAAAAAAATTAGAAAATTAAAATTGAGATATTGGAGTTCCTACAAAACTTGCGGATTAAGAAATCCCTTTTCCTTATATAATATACTAGTCTATCACCCGTGCTATGTACGGGATAATTATAGATATTTTATATTTATTTTAGATTTTTTTAATATATAAATTATGTTTTTTAAGATTTTTTATAAAAATAATTTAACAATCTTATCACTAACCATAGTGTATGGGAGAAGTTGAAAAGGGTACTACAGTAACTATACATGGATTGTATCTATAATTATTTGTATGATGGGATTTTAAATGCTGATTAGGGAATTTGACCAAATCAATAAATGCAGGCATGTGGAAATATATGTAAATTGAAAAAAATTAATAAATGCTGATCAGAGGATTTTGATAAAATCAATAAATGCTGAGATTTTTTTTAAATAAAAAATAAAAAATATAGAAAATTCAGATTGGGATATTGAAACTCTCACAGGCCTTGGGGGTTAAAAACCTCATTTTGCTTAATATATAGTACTAGCCTATCACCCGTGCTATGCACGGAATAACTATAGATATTTATATTTGTTTTATATTTTTTTAATATATAAATTATGTTTTTTTAAGATTTTTTATAAAAATAATTTAACAATCTTATCACTAATCATAGTGTATGAGAAAAGTTGAAAAATGTACTGCAGTAACTATACATAAATTGTATCTATAATTATTTGTATGAGGGGATTTTAAATGTTGATCAAGGGATTTTCACTAAATCAATAAATGCAGGCATGTGGAAAGACATGTGAATTGAAAAATATTAATAAATGCTGATCAGGAGATTTTGACCAAATCAATAAATACTGTGTTTTTTTTTTATAATAAAAAATTTAGAAAATTTAGATTGGGATTATTTAGAGCCATTGAACAAACTACAATCACATTTTTCTTTTTGTGAGTTAACTTCAATCATATTAAAAAATCAAATTATAAACAAAATGAGATAACTTCAATCATAAAAATCATAATTTTTTTAATGCTATCTAACTACTATGACATTTTTCTCATAATAAAAAAATAATAATTGAAAAAAATAACCATTAAAATAGTAAATAAAAAAGATTATTTAGAACCATTGAACAAACTACAACCACATTTTTCTTTTTGTGAGTGTTTATGTTTATCTAACTTCAATCATATTAAAAAATAAAATTATAAACAAAAGGAGATAACTTCAATTATACAAATCACAATTTTTTTAATGCTATCTAATCGTCATCAATAATTAAAAAAACACAATAATTTATTTTTCAAAAAACATAGTGAGTTAAAAAGATCAATTACAATTTTTTTTGGGTCAAAATACAATTTAATTATCATCAATAATTGGTACATTATGTGACCCTAATGAGTACAATCCATTTTGTTTTTCAAAAAACACAGTGAGTTAAAAATCAAATTACAAATTAAATGAATTGATAGTTAAAAAACACAATAATTTTTTTTCAAAAAACCCAGTGAGTTAAAAAAATCAATTATAATTTTTTTTTCGAAATACAATCCAATCATTATCAATAATTGGTACTTTAAAAATCAAATCAGAAAAAAATCAAATCAAATCACAAATATTTTTATGCTATCTAACTACAATCATATTTTTTTCATAAATAATTGTAAAGAAAAACCATTAAAACAGTAAATAAAAGATTAAATCACATTAAAAAAAAAGAACCATGAACAAAGTACAATCACATTGCATTTTTTCCATAATAAAATAAATAAATAAATGAAAAAAAGAACTATTGACTAACTACAATCACATTAAAAAAAAAAGAACCATTGAACTAATTATAATCACATTTTTTTCTTTGTGAGTATTGATGTATATCTAATTTCAGTCATATTAAAAATAAAATTAAAATAGTAAATAAAAAGATTAAATAACATTAAAAAAAAAACCATTAAACTAACTACAACAATCATATTAAAAAAAAGAGCCATTGAACAAACTACAATCACGTCATATTACAATCACATTTTTTTCTTTGTGAGTATTTATGTTTATTTAACTTTAATCATATTAAAAATAAAATTAAAATAGTAAATAAAAAAATTAAATAACATTAAAAAAAAAAAACCATTGAACTAATTACAGCAATTATATTAAAAAAAAGAATCATTGAACAAACTACAATCACATTACATTTTTCCCATAATAAAATAAATAAATGAAAAAAAAAACTATTAAACTAATTACAATCACATTAAAAAAAAATAATCATTCAACTAATTATAATCATATTTTTCTTTTTGTGAGGGTTTATATTTATCTAACTTCAATCATATGAATAAATCAAATTATAATTTTTTATTCGCTAGACAAATCACAAATATTTTTATGCGCTATCTAACTACAATATTAAAATAGTAAACAAAAGGAAAAGTCAAGAAGGAGAAAACAAAAAGAAGACTTATTGTTTGCATACGTGGTCACTGAAGTTGAAAGTGTAGAAGTGAAAAGTCAAGCAGGAGAAAACAAAAATGAGACTCACTATTTGCAATAGGTATGTGAAAAGTTAAAAAAAATGTGTGTATTGGAGAAGTTAAAAAGGCTTGGAAGAATTTAATAAGTGCTAAGTTTTTTTTTTCAAAAAAAATCAAAAAAAATTAAGAAATTAAGGTTCAGATATTGAAACTCCCACAAAACTTGTGGGTTAGAGATAGATATAAATAAATAGATAGATATAGATATAGATATTTATATTTGTTTTAAATTTTTTTTAATATACAAATTATTTGTTTTGGAAAAGGTACTGCAGTAATTATGAGAGAAGTCAAAAAGTCTTCTGGGTTGAGAGAAGTTAATAAATGCTGAGGTTAATTTTTTTTTTAAAAAAAACAAAAAATTAGAAAATTAAGATTGGCATATTGGAGCTCCCACAGGCCCCTTTGGTCTCTAGTTCGATGGTTGTACGTGCTAAAAATCCAGTACATTCCGTTTCGTTTCCCATCCCAGTCTTTCGCGACACTTCAGGTTTGCTTCTTTTGCTAGGTCTCGACTTCTTCGCTATGATCTTCCCAGTAGTTCATATAGGAGCTATAGCCGTTTCATTCCTATTCGTTGTTATGATGTTCCATATTCAAATAGCGGAGATTCACGAAGAAGTATTGCGCTATTTACCAGTGCTTAATATATAGTATAGATTGTGATTTTTAAATGTTTTTTTTTTATTTTTTAAATGCCTTATTTTTTCCTTTTTTATATTATATTAAAGTTTAATATTTTGATAATAATCATATTTGTTAGACTTTTCAAGGAATTAAATGTCTTTTTTTTTTATTATATTATATTAAAGTTTAATATTTTGATAATAATCATATGTGTTGGACTTTTCAAGAAATTTTTTTTATAGTTGTTCTTAATGCATTAAAGTGTTATTATGAGGGATAATAATCATATGTGTTGGGACTTTTCAAGGAATTCATGTGTTGGATTTCAAAGAATTTTTTTTATGCTTATTCTTAATGTATTAAAGTGTTATTATGAGGGTAAGACTTGGGGGCTGGGAGAAGTTAATAAATGCTAAGGTTTTTTTTTATTTTTTATTTTTTAAAATGCCTTTTTTTTTTCCTTTTTTATATTATATTAAGTTTAATATTTTGATAATAATCATATTTGTTAGACTTTTCAAGGAATTAAATGTCTTTTTTTTATTATATTATATTAAAGTTTAATATTTTGATAATAATCATATGTGTTGGACTTTTTAAGAAATTTTTTTTATACTTGTTCTTAATGCATTAAAGTGTTATTATGAGGGAAAATAATCATATGTGTTGGGACTTTTCAAGGAATTCATGTGTTGGATTTCAAAGAATTTTTTTTATGCTTATTCTTAATGCATTAAAGTGTTATTATGAGGGTAAGACTTGGGGGTTGGGAGAAGTTAATAAATGCTAAGGGTTTTTTTTTTTAAATCAAAAAATCAGGAAATTTATATTGGGAGATTAGAGCTCTCACAAGGCTTGGGGTTAAAAATCCCATTTTGCTTAATATATAGTATAGATAGATAATATATAATATAATATATATATATATATATATAAGATGAGAGAAATAAAGTGCTATCTTATTATAATGGAGGAGATCTTATAAAAAAAAACGTGTAGACATGAATGCCCTCTTATTTTATTGTGTTTACAATTATCTATATATGTGAATTGTGATTTTTAAATATATATATTTTTTAAATGTCTTCTTTTTTTCCTTTTTTATATTATATTAAAGTTTAATATTTTGATAATAATCATATGTGTTGGACTTTTCAAGAAATTAAATGTCTTTTTTTTTATTATATTATATTAAAGTTTAATATTTTGATAATAATCATATGTGTTGGACTTTTCAAAATTTTTTTTTTATGTTTGTTCTTAATGCATTAAAGTGTTATTATGCGGGATAATAATCATATGTGTTGGGACTTTTCAAGGAATTCATATGTGTTGGATTTCAAATAATTTTTTTTTATGCTTGTTCTTAACGTATTAAAGTATTATTATGAGGGTAAAACTTGAGAGTTGGGAGATATTAATAAATGTTAAGATTTTTTTTTAAATTAAAAAATCAGGAAATTTAGATTGGGAGATTGGAGCTCTCACAAGGTTTGGGGTTAAAAACCTCTTTTTGCTTAATATATAGTAAGTATAGACTAGTATATTACCCGTGCTATGCACGGTATAAAATAATATAATATTTATTAAAAATATGATAATTTTTTGTATTTTTTCTCTCGCAAATAAAATTTTATATATAAGTTTAAGAGTTTTGTTTCAAATGTTCTACTCATAAACATAGATTAAAATTGTTGTATTGACAATTAACAATTAAAATTATGCTTTGTTATAAAAAATAAAAAAAAATAAAAAATGACATAGTTCTAATACTTCACTATTTTAGAATAAAAATATATGAATTTTAAAAAATTGTTATATTAGTTTTTGAAAGGAAAATAATTAAAGATTTTTTAAAAACTTAATGAATAAGAAAGAATTATCGTAACATGTAATTTAAAATATAAAAAAAAAGTTAAAAATGAATAAAGACTTTAAAAAGATGTGATTACAATTAAAACTAACTAGCCTATCACCCGTGCTATGCACGGGATAATTATAGATATTTATATTTGTTTTAGATTTTTTTTAATATATAAATTACGTTTTTTAAGATTTTTTATAAAAATAATTTAACAATCTTATCACTAACCATAGTGTATGAGAGAAGTTGAAAAGGGTACTGCCGTAACTATACACGGATTGTATCTATAATTATTTGTATGAGGGGATTTTAAATGCTGATTAGGGGATTTTGACCATATAGCGGTCCCGGGTTTACCCCTTGTTGTACAGTGATCCGGACATGTGTCCGTGGATGTTGGTAGTTGAGTATTGTCTTGTTTACATCCTTTCCTACTTTGTATTTGAGTTATAGGATGTATTGGGCAGGTTTGTTACAGGTTGGTTGTGTTTGGAAACCAAGTGTTGCTGCCCAGAATTTTGGCTGGTCGCTCGAGCGAGGGTTTGGTCGCTCGAGCGAGGGTTGGTTTTGTGTCTGGTGGCTCGAGCCAGAGTGGCTTCGCTCGAGCGAGCGACTGCGTCTGGCTCAGACCTGAAGGTTGTGTTTCTTCGCTCGAGCGAGCTGGTTCGTCTTCGCTCGAGCGAGCGTCGTACTGCAAATCGGAAAATTTGCACTGTTGGCTCGAGCGAGCGTGTGTCTTCGCTCGAGCGAGACCAGTTTTTGTGTCTGGTCGCTCGAGCGACGGGGTCTTCGCTCGAGCGAGCCTGTTTATATCAGCAAGGCAGCACCGAACTAAACATCACTTTTTCTATACTTCATCTTCTTCAAACCTTTGTTTTGAGAGCTTCTCTCTCTATACTTGCACTCTCTCTAAGAATTGATCTACCTAGGGTGATTTCCTACCCTAAGGCCTTTGTTAAAAAGATAGAGGGTGGCTTGGGCTTCGTTTTAATCGGAACAAATTTGGTTTTGGAGCAAGTTGGGTGTTGGGCATCATCTCCTTTGGAGCTCAATCTTTGAGGTAGGGATACCCTACTCCTCTTTATGAGTTTTGTCTTTCAATTTTAGCATTTTGATATGTTGGAAGTTGTTGTGTAATTTTGGAAAACTTTGGGCCATTGTGTAATTTTATAAAAGTTGGGGGTTTTTATCTATGATAAACCTAGAAGCATGTTTGGTATATAAACATGGAATTAATGTTGAAACATTAGTGGAACTGGAACCTAAGGGTTGTGATGTTAATTATGGAGGATGTCCTAATTACATTGATTGATTAATTTGAATAATTAATTGTGTTGATTTGTGATGTATATAATTGTTGTTTATATGCATTGTGTTGTGTTGGAGAAGATAGGGGATGTACTCCACGGTTTAGGGGAAGATAGGGGATGAACCTCTAAACCGGATGTTGTTGGGAGGAGATAGGGGATGAACTCCGTAGATAGAGCGGGTATGCCTATCTAGAAGTGTTGACATAGCGGATATGCTTGTCGTTGGAAGTATTGATATAACTGTTATGTTTATCTTTGATGAAGTGAAAAGTGTTGGCATGAGTGTGTGTCTCATGTGTGATGTTTGGCCAGGTTCTGAGCCAAGGTTATGAAATGGCGAGTAAAAAGGAAAGAAATGGAAATGAAAGGAAACATAGACTTAAGTGTCTTGGAACTGTGTTATATTATGAATGAATGTAAAAGTGTTGGCCATCTATCAACTGTTAATCTTGTAGTCAATATTCATAATTGGTTTAGTATATTTCTACTGGGCTGTGGCTCACCCTATATGGGAACATCATTTTCAGGTACAGGAAGTATGCCACCTCCAAGGGCTTAGCTTGGAAGGCAAGTGGCGGACAGACTTTTTGGTTGTCTTTCCTTTTGTGTATTACATGTAAATTCAAGCCAAGGGCTTTATGTGTAAATGAGTTAGTACTCTACTTTTGTGTAACCAAGTGTTAACTTGGAAAGCTGTAAGCCCTTAGGGCAGTTGCTTTTGTTGTTAACATGTAATACTTTCTGTAATAAGACTCTGGTGAATGGAAAGATGTGAATTTCTTATATACTAGCATGTCTTCATTGTTGGGTTTAATGTTGTTATTTTGAGGGCGTTACAGACCAAATCAATAAATGCAGGCACATGGAAAGACATGTGGATTGAAAAAATTTAATAAATGTTGATCAGGGGATTTTAACTAAATCAATAAATGCTGAGATTTTTTTTTTAAAATAAAAAATTTAGAAAATTCAGATTGGGATATTGAAGCTCTCACAGGCATTGGGAGTTAAAAACCTCATTTTGCTTAATATATAGTATAAATAAAAAAGATTATTTAGAACCGTTGAACAAACTACAACCACATTTTTCTTTTTGTGAGTGTTTATTTTTATCTAACTTCAATCATATTAAAAAATAAAATTATAAACAAAAGGAGATAACTTCAATCATACAAATCACAATTTTTTTAATGCTATCTAATCATCATCAATAATTAAAAAAATCAATCACAAATTAAGTCAATTGATAATTAAAAAACACAACAACTTATTTTTCAAAAAATATAGTGAGTTAAAAAGATCAATTACAATTTTTTTGGGTCAAAATACAATCTAATCATCATCAATAATTGGTACATTATGTGACCCTAATGAGTACAATCCATTTTGTTTTTCAAAAAACACAGTGAGTTAAAAATCAAATCACGAATTAAGTGAATTGATAGTTAAAAAAACACAATAAATTTTTTTTTTCAAAAAACACAGTGAGTTAAAAAAATCAATTATGATTTTTTTTCAAAATATAATCTAATCATTATCAATAATTGGTACTTTAAAATCAAATCAGGAAAAAAATCAAATCAAATCACAAATATTTTTATACTATCTAACTACAATCATATTCTTTTCATAAATAATTGTAAAGAAAAACCATTAAAACAGTAAATAAAAGATTAAATCACATTAAAAAAAGAACCATTGAACAAAGTACAATCACATGACATTTTTTCCATAATAAAAATAAATAAATAAATGAAAAAAGAACCATTGACTAACTACAATCACATTTTAAAAAAAAGAACCATTGAACTAACTACAATTACATTTTTTTTTCGTGAGTATTTATGTTTATCTAATTTCAATCATATTAAAAATAAAATTAAAATAGTAAATAAAAAGATTAAATAACATTTAAAAAAAAATCATTGAACTAAATACAACAATCATATTAAAAAAAAAAACCATTGAACAAACTACAATCCCATCATATTTTTCCCATAATAAAATAAATAAATGAAAAAAAAGAACTATTAAACTAACTACAATCACATTAAAAAAAAAGAATCATTCAACTAATTATAATCACATTAAAAATGTGAGGGTTTATATTTATCGAACTTCAATCATATTAAAAAATCAAAAATAAAATTAAAATAGTAAATAAAAAGATTAAATAACATTAAAAAAAAAAAAACCATTGAACTAACTACAACAATCATATTTAAAAAAAGAGCTATTGAACAAATTACAATCACATCACATTTTTCCCATAATAAAATAAATAAATGAAAAAAAAAAGAACTATTAAACTAACTACAATCACATTAAAAAAAAAGAATCATTCAACTAATTATAATCACATTTTTCTTTTTGTGAGGGTTTATATTTATCTAACTTCAATCATATTAAAAACTCAAATTATAATTTTTTATTTGCTAGACAAATCACAAATATTTTTATGTGCTATCTAACTACAATATTAAAACAGTAAACAAAAGGAAAAGTCAAGAAAGAGAAAACAAAAAGAAGACTTACTGTTTGCATATGTGGTCACTGAAGTTGAAAGTGTAGAAGCGATAAATCAAGAAAGAGAAAACAAAAAGGAGATTCACTGTTTGCAACAGGTATGTGAAAAGTTAAAAATAGTGTGTGTATTGGAAAAGTTAAAAAGGCTTGGAAGAATTCAATAAGTGCTAAGTTTTTTTTTTTCAAAAAAAATTAAAAAAATTAAGAAATTAAGGTTCAGATATTGGAACTCCTACAAAACTTGTGGGTTGGAAATAGATATAAATAAATAGATATATATGGATATAGATATTGATATTTATATTTGTTTTAAATTTTTTTTAATATACAAATTATTTGTTTTGGAAAAAGTACTGCAGTAATTATGAGAGAAGTCAAAAAGTCTTGTGAGTTGAGAGAAGTTAATAAATGCTGAGGTTAATTTTTTTTTTTAAAAACAAAAAATTAGAAAATTAGGATTGACATATTGAAGCTCCCACAAGCCTTGGGAGTTAAAACCCCTTTTTGCTTAATATATAGTACTAGCCTATCACCCGTGCTATGCACGGGATAATTATAGATATTTTATATTTGTTTTAGATTTTTTTTAATATATAAATTATGTTTTTTAAGATTTTTTATAAAAATAATTTAACAATCTTATCACTAACCATAGTGTATGGGAGAAATTGAAAAGGGTACTGTAGTAACTATACATGGATTGTATCTATAATTATTTATATGATGGGATTTTAAATCCTGAGAGGGGATTTTAACCAAATCAATAAATGCAGGCATATGGAAAGACATGTGGATTGAAAAAATTTAATAAATGTTGATCAGGAGATTTTGACCAAATTAATAAATGCTGAGATTTTTTTTAAATAAAAAATAAAAAATATAGAAAATTTAGATTAGGATATTGAAACTCTTACAGGTCTTGGGGGTTAAAACCCCCATTTTGCTTAATATATAGTATAGATAGATAGCATATGACCCGTGCTATGCACGGATTGTGTTTACAATTATCTATATATATGAATTGTGATTTTTAAATTTTTTTTTTAAATGTCTTCTTTTTTTCCTTTTTTATATTATATTAAAATTTAATATTTTGATAATAATCATATGTGTTGGACTTTTTAAGGAATTAAATATCTTTTTTTTATTATATTAAAATAAAGTTTAATATTTTGATAATAATCATATGTGTTGGATTTTTCAAGAAATTTTTTTTATGCTTGTTCTTAATGCATTAAAGTGCTATTATGAGGGATAATAATCATATGTGTTGAGATCATATGTGTTGAGACTTTTCAAGGAATTCATATGTGTTGGATTTCAAAGAATTTTTTTTATACTTGTTCTTAATACATTAAAGTGTTATTATGAGGGTAAGACTTGGGAGTTGGGAGAAGTTAATAAATGCTAAGATTTTTTTTTTTTAAATCAAAAAATCAGAAAATTTAGATTGGGAGATTGGAGCTCCCACAAGGCTTGGGGTTAAAAATCCCCTTTTACTTAATATATATACTAGCCTATTACCCGTGCTATGCACGGGATAATTATAGATATTTATATTTGTTTTAGATTTTTTTTAATGTATAAATTATGTTTTTTAAGATTTTTTTCTTATCACTAACCATAATGTATGGGGAAAGTTAAAAAGGGTACTGCAGTAACTATACACGAATTGTATCTATAATTATTTGTATAAGGGGATTTTAAATGCTGATCAGGGGATTTTGACCAAATCAATAATTGCAGGCATGTGGAAAGATATGTGGATTGAAAAAAGTTAATAAATGCTGATAAGGGGATTTTGATCAAATCAATAAATGCTGAGTTTTTTTTTTTTAATAAAAAATTAAAAAAATTCAGATTGGGATATTGAAGCTTCCATAGGCCTTGGGGGTTAAAAACCCCCTTTTGCTTAATATATAACTAGTATATCACCCGTGCTACGCACGGATTGTGTTTATAATTATCTATATATGTGAATTGTGATTTTTAAATTTTTTTTTAAATGTCTTCTTTTTTCCCTTTTTTATATTATATTAAAATTTAATATTTTAATAATAATCATATGTGTTGGACTTTTCAAGGAATTAAATGTCTTTTTTTTATTATATTATATTAAAGTTTAATATTTTGATAATAATCATATGTGTTGGATTTTTCAAGAAATTTTGTTTACACTTGTTCTTAATGTATTAAAGTGTTATTATGAGGGATAATAATCATATGTGTTGGGACTTTTCAAGGAATTTATATGTGTTGGATTTCAAAGAATTTTTTTTATGCTTGTTCTTAATGCATTAAAGTGTTATTATGAGGGTAAGACTTGGGAGTTGGGAGAAGTTAATAAATGCTAAGATTTTTTTTTTTAAATCAAAAAATCAGGAAATTTAGATTGGGAAATTGGAGCTTCCACAAGACTTGGGGTTAAAAACCCCCTTTTGCTTAATATATAGTATAGATATAGATCACATTTTTTCTTTTTGTGAGGGTTTATATTTATCTAACTTTAATCATATTAAAAAATCAAAAATAAAATTAAAATAGTAAATAAAAAGATTTTACATTAAACAAAAATCATTGAACTAATTTTTGATTAATTACAATATTAAAACAGTAGACAAAAGAAAAAGTTAAGAAGGAGAAATTATAATCACATTTTTCTTTTTGTGAGGGTTTATATTTATCTAACTTTAATCATATTAAAAAATTAAAAATAAAATTAAAATAGTAAACAAAAAGATTAAATAACATTAAAAATTAGTTAATAACATTTTTTTTAACTATTAAACTAACTACAATCACATTAAAAAAAAGAATCATTCAACTAATTAGAATCACATTTTTCTTTTTGTGAGAGTTTATATTTATCTAACTTTAATCATATTAAAAAATTAAAAATAAAATTAAAATAGTAAATAAAAAGATTAAATAACATTAAAAATTAGTTAATCACATTTTGTTAACTATTAAACTAACTACAATCACATTAAAAAAAAGAATCATTCAACTAATTATAATCACATTTTTTCTTTTTGTGAGGGTTTATATTTATCTAACTTTAATCATATTAAAAAATCAAAAATAAAAATAAAATAGTAAATAAAAAGATTTTACATTAAAAAAAAATCATTGAACTAATTTTTGATTAATTACAATATCAAAACAGTAAACAAAAGAAAAAGTTAAGAAGGAGAAATTATAATCACATTTTTCTTTTTGTGAGGGTTTATATTTATCTAACTTTAATCATATTAAAAAATTAAAAATAAAATTAAAATAGTAATCAAAAAGATTAAATAACATTAAAAATCAGTTAATCACATTTTTTTAACTATTAAACTAACTACAATCATATTAAAAAAAGAATCATTCAACTAATTACAATCACATTTTTATTTTTGTGAAAGTTTATATTTATCTAACTTTAATCATATTAAAAAATTGAAAAATTAAAAATAAAATTAAAATAATAAATAAAAAGATTAAATAACATTAAAAATTAGTTAATCACATTTTTTTAACTATTAAACTAACTACAATCACATTAAAAAAAAGAATCATTCAACTAATTATAATCATATTTTTCTTTTTGTGAGAGTTTATCATATTAAAAAATTAAAAATAAAATTAAAACAGTAAATAAAAAGATTAAATACAATTAAAAATTAGTTAATCACATTTTTTAAACTATTAAACTAACTACAATCACATTAAAAAAAAGAATCATTCAACTAATTATAATCACATTTTTTTCTTTTTGTGAGAGTTTATATTTATCTAACTTTAATGATATTAAAACATTATTTATCTAACTTTAATCATATTAAAAAATTAAATAAAAAGATTAAATAACATTAAAAATTAGTTAATCACATTTTTTTAACTACTAAACTAACTACAATCACATTAAAAAAAAGAATCATTCAACTAATTATAATAACATATTTCTTTTTGTGAGAGTTTATATTTATCCAACTTTAATCATATTAAAAAATTAAAAATAAAATTAAAATAATAAATAAAAAGATTCAAAAATAAAATCAAAAAAACCGTTGAACAATATTAAAACAGTAAACAAAAGAAAAAGTTAAGAAGGAGAAATTATAATCACATTTTTCTTTTTGTGAGGGTTTATAAAAAGATTAAATAACATTAACAGTTAAGGAGAAAATAAAAATAACACTTACTGTTTGCATACGTAGTCACTGAAGTTGGAAATGTAGAAGTGAGAACTAAAGAAGGAGAAAGCAAAAAGGAAAATCACTGTTAATATTAAAACAGTAAACAAAAGAAAAGGTTAAGAAGGAAAAAACAAAAATAACACTTACTGTTTGCATACGTAGTCACTGAAGTTGAAAGTATGAAAGTGAGAACTCAAGAAGGAGAAAGCAAAAAGGAAAATCACTGTTTACAATAAGTATGTGAAAAGTTAAGAAAAATATGTGTATTGGAGAAGTTATATAGGTTTGAAAAAATTAAGAGGGAAAAAAATTAAGAGTCATTTACACAATAGTTACATGGGTCTCTTGGGGATGCAAAAAAATTTATATCTATTTCTAACCCATAAATTTTTGTAGAGTTCCAATATAATATTGGGGTTGCTTGGTGATTGGTTCAAAGATTATAAATATGGCTCTTACACTATTGATAAATATGGCTCTTAATTTACACGCCACCACCCAAGAGACCCATGCAATCATGGTGTCAATGGCTCTTAATTTTATTCACTCTTAATTTTTTTGTTTTGTTTTTTGAAAAAAAAAAAACACTTATTAAATTCTTTCAATATAATTTTTTTCTCTCTTAATTTTTTTGTATTTTTTTTTAATGTAATCATGGTGTCAATGGCACTCTTAATTTTTTTCTCTCTTAATTTTTTTGTTTTGTTTTTTGAAAAAAAAAAACACTTATTAAATTCTTTCAATATAATTTTTTTCTCTCTTAATTTTTTTTTTTTTTTTGAAAAAAAAAAAACACTTATTAAATTCTTTCAATATAATTACACTATTGATAAATGAAGGAGATAGAGGGTAGGGAAATAAAACAATAAATGAAGAGAGAGAGAGAGAGAGAGGCTGTGGCTCTTAATTTACACGCCACCACTTTTGCTTCCCCAAGAGACCCATGTAATCATGGTGTCACTGTAATTATTATAATCTTTGAACTAATCACCAAGTCAATTTTTTTTTAAAAAAAAAATAAAAAATCAGGAAATTAGGATTGGCATATTGGAGCTTCCACAGGCTTTGGGGGTTAAAACACCCTTTTGCTTAATATATAGTATAGATATAGATATAGATAGATAGATAGATTTTTATTTTTATTTTTATTTTTGTGTGGTTTCTATTCGGGTTTTTTTTTTTTCAATTTATTTAAGATGGAGTTGTAGGTATCTTTTTTTTTAAAAAATTTAATTTATCTGTGGTTTCTATTTGTTTTTAATTATTATTATTTAGATAAGTTATCATGTGAGTTAGATATGTGATAGACATGTGAGTTTTATTGATTTAAAGTTTATTTAGATAAACTTTAAAGATTTTTTTTTAGATTTTTGATTTTTTTTTGTTATGTTATAATATAATATATAAAATATAGGTAGATATCTATAAATGCTGGGGTTGGGTTGGGAGAAGTCAATAAATGCTGATGTTTTTTTTTTTAAATCAAAAAATTAGAAAATTAGGATTAGGAGATTAGCGTTCCTATCTGATTTTTTGGAAAGAGAAAATGAATGCAAGTTTAATATTTTTTTTTGAAAATTTGTGAGAGAGATTAGGAGAGAGAGATTATGAAATATTTTTGTTATTAAATAAATAAATCAGTCAATAGTTTTTTTTAATCTATTTTGTAAATTAAAAATCAATAATTTTGGAAAATTGATTAATTTGTCCCATTAAGTGATTTAAAATTTTGATAGATATACATAAAAAAATACATAATTATATTATTAAATCATAATTCAAATTTAGATGTTATATCTGTTTGAGATATATAGCTAAATTTTTATCTTTTTTATTTTTTATTTTTGTGTGTAACCATAGTTTATGGGAGAAATTGAAAAAGATGTTGCAATAATTATGAGAGAAGTCAAAAGGGATTGTGGGTTGGGAAAAGTCAATAAATGCTGAGGTTGGTTGGGAGAAGTCAATAAATGCTGAGGTTTTTTTTTTTTAAATCAAAAAATTGGAAAATTAGGATTAGGAGATTGGAGCTCCCACAGGCCTTGGGTTAAAAACCCCCTTTTGCTTAATATATAGTATAGATATAGATAGATAGATATAGATGCTATGCATGGATTGTGTTTACAATTATCTATATATGTAAATTGTGATTTTTAAATATTTTTTTTTATTTTAAATGTCTTCTTTTCTTCCTTTTTTGTATTATATTAAAGTTTAATATTTTGATAATAATTATATGTGTTGAACTTTTCAAGAAATTAAATGTCTTTTTTATTTATTATATTATATTAAAATTTAATATTTTGATAATAATCATATATGTTGGACTTTTCAAGAATTTTTTTTTATGCCTGTTCTTAATCCATTAAAGTGTGATTATGAGGGATAATAATCATATATGTTGAGACTTTTCAAAGAATTCATATGTGTTGGATTTCAAAGAATTTTTTTTATGGTTGTTCTTAATGCATTAAAGTGTTTATAGCGATCCCGGGTTTTACCCCTTGTGTACAGTGGTTTCGTAGATGTTAACAGTTGTTTAAATCTTGTTTACATCCTTTCATACTTTGTATTTGAGTTATAGGATGTGTTGGGCAGGTGTGTTACAGATTGGTTGAACTTAGAACCAAAGGTAGTTGCCCAGATTTTTGCCTGTCCGCTCGAGCGGAGATTTTGACGCTCGAGCGGGGACCTTGTTGTAGCTTCTCCGCTCGAGCGGGAAAATCACCCTTCCAGTTTTTTCTCTGCAGTGTTGTCCGCTCGAGCGGGGGTTTGGACGCTCGAGCGAGAGTTTGTGTGTGACGCTCGAGCGGGGAGTTGGGCGCTCGAGCGGGGGACCTTTCTGCAAAAGTTCTGAGAGTGCGTATCCGCCGCTCGAGCGGGGATCTGTGAGTGACGCCCGAGCGTGGGTTTGGCCGCTCGAGCAGGGCGACTGGGTTAAAGCTCCGTATTTTGACTTTTTGAAATCACTTTTTCACATCTCTTCTCTCTCTTACTTTTCCAAAAACACCATTGTTGAGCTTCTCACTCTAGAGCTCTACCTTCTCTCTAGGTATTGATCTAGTAGGAGTGATTTCCTCACGTTTGGCCTTTACAAAAAAGTTGTTGATCGTCGAGGGCTACCTTTTGATCCGAAAAATTTGTGATTTGGAGCATTTTCGTTTTCTTCATCTTCTTTGTTGGAGCTCAAACTTTGAGGTAGGGATATCCTACTCCTTATGGATTTTGTCTTTAAATTTTAGCATTTTGATATGTTGGGTGTTGTTGGGTAGTTTTGAGGAAGTTTGGGCCTTTTGTGTAATTTTACAAAAGTTGAGGTTTTGTTTATAATAAACCTAAATGCAAGTTTGGCATAGAAAAATGAGATAGATAAAGGAATGTGGATGAAAATGGAACCTTAGGGTTGTTTTGTTAATTATGGGAATTTGCCCTAATTGGTTGATAAATTAATTTGAATAATTAATTTGAGAAATGAGGAATTGAATTAGAAATGTTGGAATTGGGAATGTATGGGATTAAAGGGTGTAGTTGAATTATTTATCGCTCACCAAATTGAAATGTTGATATATTATCCATTTGTGCATTTATTTCCTGTTTAGAAATAACTGCTTTGGGCTATCGGTAGAGGATAGTCTTGATTGTTGTAGACAATGCATGATGATTAGGCAAATGAAAACTAATCAATGGAATGTGTCATGGAGCATGACGGTTGATAGAATACATTAACTTTATGTATTGGTTGATTGTGTATAAAACCTATGTGTTTATATGCATTGTGTGTAGAGGAGGAGATGGGGGATGTACTCTGCGGTTTAGGGGAAGATGGGGGATGTACCTCTAAACCGGATAGCGTTGGGAGGAGATAGGGGATGAACTCCGTAGATACAGCTCATATGCTTGTCTAGAGAAGTGTAGATACAGCTCATATGCTTGTCTAGAGAAGTGCAGATATAGCTTATATGCTTATCTTTGGTTGTATGATATAGTTCTTATACTTATCCGTTGAGATGTTGATATAACTAATATGCTTATCTGTTGAGATGTTGATTTAGCTAGTATGCTTATCTGTTGATATGTTGATTTAGCTAGTATGCTTATCTACTGAAAATGGAAAGAAATGAAAAGTAACATAGACTTGTAAGTCATGTAATTGTAAGGTAGTAAAAGTGGATGTATCAAAGTTGGCCATCTATCAACTGCTAATCTTTTAGTCATTGTTCATGGCTGGTTTAGTGTATTTCTACTGGGCTGTGGCTCACCCTATATGGGAACATCATTTTTAGGTACAAGTAGCATGCCACCTCCAAGGACATAGCTTGGGAGGCTTGAGGCTGTCAGACTTTTTGGATGTCATTTTCCTTTTTGATGTATTACATGCAAATTCAAGCCTAGGGCTTAATGTGTATATGAGTTAGTACTCATTTCTTATAACCAAGTGTTGGCTTGGAAAGTTGTAAGCTCATTGGGCGTTTACTTTTGTTGTCAACATGTAATACTTTTGTAAAGAAACACTCTGATGAATAGAAGGATGTTGATCGTTTATATATCAATGCATGCCTATATTGATGGGTTTTATGTTATATTTTGAGGGCGTTACAGTGTTATTATGATGGTAAGACTTGGGAGTTGAGAGAAATTAATAAATGCTAAATTTTTTTTTTTAAATCAAAAAATCAGGAAATTTAGATTGGGAGATTGGAGCTCCCACAAGGTTTGGGGTTAAAAACCCCATTTTGCTTAATATATAGTATAGATGTCATATTTATTAATACATATAATTTTATTTGAATATTATTTATATTTTAACATGCTTATTGAAAACAAAAATAAATAAAAATAAAAATATTAATATTAATAATTTTGAGTTTTATAATATAATTCTGTAGACTTGCTATATTAACTTTTGGAAGGAATATATTGAATTTTTTTTTACAAAAATTGAATATTAGCCATTGAACAAATCTTATAAGATTTGTAAAATAAAATTTATAATAGGAAAAAATTAATGATATTGCAACATATGCATTTTAACAATTTTAAATTTTGAAAAAAAATAGATTAGGACTTTGAACTTCAATTATTGTACAACATTTTTATTTATATAATAATATAAATAAAGATAGGTAATAGATAGATTAAAATTAATTATAAATATAGCTATATTTAAAAGGATATGGTTTTGTATAACTATATTTTAAATTCTAAAATTTATTTTTTAATTTTCTTTATAAAAAGATTCAAAATTTTAAATTATATATGATTTTTTTCTCTAAAAACATATGAACTGACAGTGGAGTAGAGAGAGAAGTACCATATAGTAATAGAGGAGCTGCACCTATTAAAGAGAAATAATTAAATAATTGACTAACACCTTTAATAGTTTTGAAAAAATTGATTACAATTAAAATTATCTATTTATAACTTTGAATATCAAAAAAATATTAAAAGTAAATTTTTTTTTTAAAAATGTAATAATATATAAACATAAAATCAATACAAAAAACTTATTAATAAAGATTTTGTTTGGATTTTTATCTATCACTTTATAGTGAGTGACATATTTTTTTTTATTATAAAAATGATCCTATCATGCCATTTTAGTATAAAAATTCTCGGAAAACAATATTAATCAACAAAAAATAGCTATAAACAAAAACAAGATAATGATAATGATTTGTAGAGAGGAGGGAGAAATGACACACAAAATATGAAATATAAAAACAAAAAAATGGTCATAGATAAAAAAGAAGAAGAAAAAATGGTGTACCTAAAAGATAAAAGAGTCTGTTTAAATAATAGAACAGATTAAACATAAACTAACCTTCAATTTGTCTCATAAAAATAAATTTAAAAAATAATGAGTTTCATTGTTCCATGAATAAAATATTTATAGGGCGAGCAAAACATGAATGACTTGGAAAAAGTATAATGCATGATGGCTTAAGATTTTTCGATAGAAGAAAGAATTGGTTAGAGAAGAAGTGCATAAGAATAATTTTTTTCATCTTTTCTTTCCTAAATTATAAATCATGGAATCATTATAAAAAAATAATAAATTATGAGATTTTTCTAAAAAATTATATATAATATAGATATGCTTAAATTTATTTGGGAATAAAATTGTGTTTAATTATGGAATAGAGAGAGAATCTAGATATAAGGTTTAATTTTTATTTTATATTAAACTTAATTTTAGGTTTATATAGGTTAGACTAGTTGTGAAATATTTTAATAGCATACATTTTATCGAAGGTTAGAGAGTTTTCTCTTCATTAGATTTATTTTAAGAGAGAGAAAATTATATGAGATTTATATTCTTTTTAAAAATTTAGATTTAAGGTTTTGAAACATTTAGGGTCTCTAAGATGAAAAGTCACTTTGATATAATATATAGCATAGATAGATTATGAGATTTAGGGAAGAGATAAATATTAGGAGAGAGATTTTAGAAACTTGTAATTTTGATTTTGATTTTTTTTTTAAAATCTATAGTTACTTAGTTAGCCAATAATATTACTTTTAAATATTTTTAAAATTACAAAAATTAACAATTTTAGTTTTTTTTAATCTATAATTATTTTGTTAGCCAATAGTACTATTTTTAAAATTACAAAAATTAACAATTGTGGTTTTACATTCTTTTTTAATCTATAATGTTTTTTTTAAATATATAATTATTTTGTTATGAGATGAGATTTGTGATTTTTTTTTTTAATGTATAGTTACTTTATTATGAGATGAGATTTAGGAAAGAGAGAGATATTGGGGAGAGATATTTTAGGAACTTGTAATTCAAAATTTTAGGTGATTTTTTATTTATTTATTTTAAATTTATAATTCCTTTGTTAGCCAATAGAATTATTTTTAAATATTTTAGAATTATTTTTAAATATTTTTAAAATCACAAAAAATTAAAAATTGTGGATGAGAGTTTGGAACTCTCACGAGCCTTTTCCTTATATAATAAATAGATAAATATAGATATTTATATTTGTTTTAGATATTTTTTTAATATACAAATTATTATTTTTAGATTTTTTATAAAAATAATTTAATAATCTCATCACTAACTATAGTGTACGGGAGAAGTTGAAAAGAGTGCTACAATAACTATGAGAGAAGTTAAAAAGGCTTGTGGATTGGGAGAAGTCAATAAATGCCGAGATTATTATTTTTTTTTAATAAAAAAATTAAAAAATTAAGATTGAGATATTGGAGCTCCCACAAGGCTTGTTGGTTGAAAACTCCATTTTCCTTAATATATACTAGCCTATCACTTGTGCTATGCACGGGATAATTATAGATATTTATATTTGTTTTATATTTTTTTTAATATATAAATTATGTTTTTAAAGATTTTTTTATAAAAATAATTTAACAATATTATCACTAACCATAGTGTATGAGAAAAGTTGAAAACGGTACTGCAGTAACTATACACGGACTGTATCTATAATTATTTGTTTGAGGGGATTTTAAATGTTGATCAGGGAATTTTGACCAAATCAATAAATGCAGGCATGTAGAAAGACATGTGGATTAAAAAATAGTTAATAAATGCTGATCATGTAACGCCCTCAGAAAAATAACATGAAACCCAACAATATAAACATGCATTGATATACAAAAGTCCAACATCCTTCTATTCATCAGAGTACTTGGTTACAAAAGGTATTACATGTTAACAACAAAAGCAAATGCCCTACGGGCTTACAGCTTTCCAAGTTAACACTTGGTTACAACAAAAGAGTGCTAACTCATTTACACCCTAAGCCCTTGCCTTGAATATACATGTAATACATCAAAAGAAACTAAATAACAAAAGTCTGCCCGCCTCTAGCCTCCTAAGCTATGTCCTTAGAGGTGGCATGCTACCTGTACCTGAAAATGATATTCCCATATAGGGTGAGCCACAGCCCAGTAGAAATACACTAAACCAACCATGAACAATGACTAAAACATTAGCAATTGATAGATGGCCCACACTGATACACTTTTATTTTTCATTTCCTTACAAATTCCCAATTCATAACCACGGCTCAGAACCTGGCCAAACTACTTATATGAGACAGTAACTCATATTAAACATTTTCTCATTTCAATAAAAGATAAGCATACTAGCTATATCAATACTTCCGTAGACATGCATAAGAGCAATATCGCACTTCCGAAGACAAGCATATGAACTGTGTCAACACATCACTAGATATGCATATGAGCCGTATCTATGGAGTCCATCCCCTATCTCCTCCCAAACAACATCCGGTTTAGAGGTCCATCCCCTATCATCCCCTAAACCGTGGAGTACATCCCCTATCTTCTCCAACACAACACACAATGCATATAAACAATTATTATACACATCAATCAATACATAAATTTAATGTATTCCTTCAACTGTCACACTCAATGACACATTTCAATGATCAGTTTTAGTTTGCCTAATCATCATGCATTGTCTACAACAATCAAGACTATCCTCCACCGATAGCCCAAAGCAGTTATTTTTATACAGAATATAAAAGCAACAAATGGATATATAATCAAGATTTCAATTCGGTGAGTGATAAGTAATTCAACTACACCCTTTTACCCCATACACTCCCAATCTCAACATTTCCACTTCATTTCCTCATTTCTCACAATTAATTATACCAATTAATTAATCAATGTAATTAGGGCATTTTCCATAATTAACGTTTCAACCCTTAAGGTCCCATTTTCACCAATATTCCAACATTTATTCCATTTCTCTATGCCAAACATGCATCTAGGTTTATTATAACAAAACCCCATCTTTTGTAAACATTACACAAAAGCCACAAACTTCCACCAAATTACCAAACCAACCCCAACATCTCAAAATACCAAAATTTAAAGACAAAATCCATAGATAGGAGTAGGGTATCCCTACCTCAAAAGATGAGCTCCAACGGAGATGAAGACCAAAAATCAAAATGCTCCAAATCCCGAAATTTTCAGATTAAAAGATAGCCCTCGACGATCAACAACTTTTTTTGTAAAGGCCAAAGGTGAGCAAACCACTCCTACTAGATCAATACCTAGAGAGAAGGTAGAGTTCTAGAGTGAGAAGCTCAACAATGGTGTTTTTGGAAAAGTAGGAGAGAGAAGAGAAAGTGAAAAGGTGATTTAAAATGCCCAGCCACTCTCAGTTATACGACAGGTCCGCTCGAGCGGAGAACACACCGCTCGAGCGTAAAGACACAAAAAACATGGTCCGCTCGAGCGCAATAAGTCCCGCTCGAGCGCTCAGACACAAAAATAAAGTTCGCCCACTAGAGTGTGAAATCCAGTCCGCTCGAGCGTGAATCTCCCCCTCCCAGAACTTTTACCCGAAATGTACTGTCCGCTCGAGCGCTAACAATCCCGCTCGAGCGCAGAAAACCCGCTCGAGCGCAGAAATCACACCTGCAGAAGTTTTGCAGGGGCATGAGATACTGGAAGTATGCAATCTCCGCTCGAGCGCTCAAAGGCCCGCTCGAGCGGAAAGACCAAAATACCAAAACAGAGGAAATTAAACCAAGACTCAATCCACCCACTCGAGACAAGTCCAACACATCCTAAAATTCAAACAAATGACATTAAAGGATGACAACAAGGTAGACACAACTACCAACTCAACGGAACCGAGTCCGGAATACAATTGTACGGTAAAGGGAATACCGGGATCGCTATAACCTCCCCCCCCTTAAAGAATTTCGTCCCCGAAATTAAGAACAAGTTTTTTTTTTTTTTTTGAAAGGCAAGTTTTTCTCCATTTTAAACAATTTTATAACACAACATTCAACAACTCGACCCATTACCGGTCATCCCATCCCTTATCAAGAGGCATTTCACAATACATATGTTTTAACATGCATTTTCTTTCCATTTCAACCATTTCCGACACACATGGTTTACAATTTATATCATAAACAATAATCATGATACATTTCCATTTCTATAATATAGCCAATATATGCAACATTACAATCAACTCCCATATCAAGGCAAGTTTCACACTATTTCCATAAATCAAAACATCTACAATGTTTTACAACTTAAGACATACTTAATGATCTTAAAGTTCAACAATACAACAATATATGTAATATATGTTCAAACATCCACAAATAGGTCCGGATATTTCTCTCGGACCTCTAACTCACGTTCCCAAGTGGCCTCCTTCACTCCGTGATGCTTCCACAAAACCTTAACCAAAGGAATGGTCTTGCCACGCAGGACTTGATCCCGCCTATCCAAGACTCGAACTGGTCTCTCCTCATACGAGGCATCCTCATCTACCTCTAAGTCGGTCCAATCCAACACATGTGATGGATCCGGCTCATACTTCCGAAGCATACTCACATGAAACACGTCATGAACTCCGGACAACTGCGGCGGCAAAGCCAAGCGATAAGCAACCTCCCCAATCCTCTCAAGGATCTCAAAGGGCCCGATAAACCGAGGGGATAACTTCCCCCTCTTCCCAAACCTCATCAAACCTCGCCTAGGTGATATCTTCAGGAAGACATGATCACCCGTCTCAAAAGCCAACGGTCTCCTCCTACGGTCAGCATAAGATTTCTGACGACTCTGGGCTGTAACAAGCCTCCTACGGATAAGCTCAATTTTCTCCGTCGTCTCTCTAACCAACTCCGGACCCAACAAAGGTGCGTCACCCACCTCGGCCCAACAAACCGGAGATCTACACGGTCGGCCATACAAGGCCTCAAACGGTGCCATACCGATACTAGACTGAAAACTGTTGTTGTAGGCAAACTCCACCAATGGTAAGTGCCTCTCCCACGTCCCACTGAAATCAAGGACACAACCCCGAAGCATATCTTCAAGGATCTGAATGGTACGCTCGGACTGCCCATCAGTCTGAGGATGATACGCTGTACTAAAGGTCAACTTAGTACCCAAGGCACTCTGCAAACTCTGCCACAACCTGGCAGTAAAACGAGGGTCTCTATCTGAGACAATCGTCACTGGGACCCCGTGCAACCTCACTATGTCCCGAACATACAAGTCGGCAAGGTGATCTACCGAATCTCTCATGCGCATAGGAATGAAGTGCGCCGACTTAGTCAACCGGTCTACAACCACCCAAATAGCGTCACTACCCCGCTGAGTCCTCGAAAGACCTACAACGAAGTCCATAGTGACATGCTCCCACTTCCACTCGGCAATAGGCAAGGGTTGCAACAAACCCGCTGGCCTCTGATGCTCGGCCTTCACTTGCTGACAAGTAAGGCATTTAGACACGAAGACTGCCATATCTCTCTTCATACCCCGCCACCAAAACTGACGGCCCAAATCCCGGTACATCTTAGTACCTCCTGGATGCACCGCAAGGCGCGAATGATGAAACTCTCGGAGTACTTCCTCTCGGCAAGACTTCGGCACAAACAAACGGTCTCGGTATCTCACACTCTGGTCGGGATACTCAGCCAAACCCTTCTCAACCTTCCCACTGGAGATCTTCTCTCGGAGGGAATCTACCTCAAGGTCACCTCTCTGTGCCTCTAACACTCTGGTCACAAGTGTAGGCTGCGCAACAACAGAAAACAAGGCCGCAGCCTCTACGGATTCACCCAGAAGCAAATCAAACTCGCCAATTGCCCCCAACATCTCCCACTCCCGGATGGATACACAAGCTACATCACCTATGGATTTCCTGCTAAGGGCATCGGCCACAACATTTGCCTTCCCCGGATGATAATGCAACTCAAAGTCGTAATCCTCAATAAACTCCATCCACCTCCTCTGCCTCAAGTTCAAGTCTTTCTGTGAAAACAGATATTTCAGACTCTTGTGATCCGAGAACACCTCGAATCTCTCACCATAAAGGTAGTGCCTCCAGATTTTCAAGGGAAAGATCATAGCTGCTAACTCTAGGTCATGTGTAAGGTAATTCTTCTCGTGAATTTTCAACTGACGTGAGTCATAAGCTACCACTTTCCCCTCTTGCATCAACACACAACCCAAACCCTCTCGTGAGGCGTCACAATAGACTGCATAACCCAACCCTCTCTCCGGAATAATCAAAATTGGAGCGGTGGTCAATCTAACTTTCAGCTCTTGGAACGACTTTTCACAAGTCTCACTCCATACAAACTTGACTCCCTTCCGAGTCAATCTAGTCAACGGCGAAGCTAACCTGGAGAAATCCTTCACAAACCGACGGTAATACCCAGCTAACCCCAGAAAACTGCGGATCTCAAACACACTCTTAGGCTGTGCCCAATCTTGTACTGCCTCCGTCTTGGATGTATCAACAGACACCCCTTCCCCGGAAACCACATGGCCTAAGAACTTGACTTCTCCTAGCCAGAACTCACACTTCCCAAACTTGGCATACAGCCTATGGGCTCTAAGCAACTCAAGCACCACTCTCAAGTGTTCCTCCTGCTCTTCCTCCGAAGGTGAATAGATAAGAATGTCGTCCACGAAGACGACTACAAAACGATCCAAGAATTCCCGGAAGATCCGATTCATCAAGTCCATAAAGACTGCCGGTGCGTTGGTAAGTCCAAATGGCATCACCAGAAACTCATAATGGCCATACCGCGTACGGAATGCCGTCTTCTGAATATCTTCCTCCCTGACCCTCAACTGGTGGTAACCCGATCTCAAGTCTATCTTAGAGAAACAACGGGAACCCTTTAACTGGTCAAACAAATCATCTATACGGGGCATAGGATATTTATTCTTAACCGTAACCCGATTCAACTTCCGATAATCAATACACAATCTCAAGGCACCATCTTTCTTTTTAGCAAAGAGGGCCGGTGCTCCCCACGGCGAAACACTAGGGCGAACAAAGCCTTTATCTAGCAATTCCTGGAGCTGAACTTTCAACTCAACCAACTCTACTGGAGCAAAACGGTAAGGTGCCATAGAAATCGGCGCCGTGCCGGGCACTAAATCAATAGAGAACTCAATCTCCCGGTGAGGTGGCAAACTAACGAGGTTCTCGGGAAAGACGTCCGAGTACTCACAAACTACCCTCGGCAACACAATCTGGGTCTCATCGCACTGACCACTCTCAAAGTTAGCAAGTAAACCACTAAGCTCACTCCGCCCTCGCGGATCATACCCCGGTGGCACAACACTACCAACCCGGTCCCCCAAGAAATGGAAACACTCCCCGCTCACGGTACAACAAGTAACCCTCTGGCGGTAGCAATCAATAACTGCCCGGTATGACGATAACCAGTCCATACCCAAAATAACATCAAAGCCCTTCATGGGCATAACTACAAAAGGAAACGGAAGCCTATGATTGGCGACCTCTATATCACAACCTCTACATCCGTGTTTCAAAATCAACTCACCCCCAATAGGTGACACTACACAAATAGGAGATGCTAATAATGCTAACTCCAACTCCAACACAGATGCAAATGCAGCAGATACAAAAGAATGAGACGCACCCGTATCAATCAACACACTAGCAACCGAGTTGCAAAACAGAAAGGTACCTCTCACTACTGATGGAGCCGGTACTAGGTCCTGCGCGGTAACAGCATACACGCGCCCTGTAGGCCCCTGATCCATCTGCTCACCTCTAGGAGCATACGACTGCTGTACTGATTGGGACGACGAAGCTCCCGGATTGGCCCTCGAGGCCTGCACAGACTGAGCTGGCTGATAACTCTGCGTCTGCCTAGAACCAGACGCCCCTGAAGTGGCACTCAACTGTGGGCAAAACCTCTTCAGGTGCCCAGGCTGTCCACACTGATAACAAGACAAGGGCTGCCCTCTGCCCAAACTCTGACTCTGCGGTCTAGTTGACGAAGAAGCAGCTCTCTGACCTCCGCCCTTCTGTGGGCAAACCGAAGCCTTGTGACCCAGCTGGCCACACTTGTAACAGGTGAACTCCCCCTGATTGCCCCTCTCGGAGCCTGCACTCGGTACTGGGAAAGTCGACCTAGCCAAACCACCCTGAGACGGCTGAGGGTTATAACCCCTCTGTCTCCTGCCATCACCCTGGCCCTCTTGGCCCCTTTTAGAGCCTCTATGTTTCTCCTCCTCTTCCTCCTGCATCATCAGCTCCATATGAGCTGCAACATCCACCAAATGCCTATACTCCCGGATATAAGATCCACCAACCCTCAACTTGAGGCCACGCCTCAACTTCCGCTCAAACTCGTAGTAACGGCGCTCCTCGGTCGCCACAAGTTCAGGTGCAAACCTGGACAAGCTAGTAAATGTAGCCTCAAACTCGGCCATAGACAAACCCTCCTGTTTGAGCCGGCTAAACTGATCCCTCAGCTTCTCCCTGGCAACTGCAGATAAGAACCTCTCCTGGAAAGCATGTACAAACGCCTCCCAAGTACCACCTACACGGACTTTCTCGTACTTCCACCATTGACCTGCATCTCCCTTCAGCTGGAAGGTTGCCAAGGTCACTTTCAGTGCTCCATCCTCGATGCCAAGCATCTCGAACGTTTTACTCATTTGTTCCAACCACTCATCTGCCTTAAGCGGTTCCTTAGGATCCCCAACAAACTCCTCCGGGTTAGACCGGAAGAACTCCCTCTTCAAGAAAGAAGGCCCTGCCTCAACTGCCTGATTTCCAGCCCTGAGAATACCCAAAGCTCCTGCTATCTCTCGGGCCAAGGCACTCATAGCCTGCTGACCCGCTGGCTCGGCCGCATTGGCCTGACCAACTCCCTCCTGCGTTGCCGGAATCTCGTCCGGTATGGGCACTTCCTGCCTCCTAGGCCTACCACGCCTACCACCTCTTCCTCATCTTGACATCCTAATAAAGGAAACGAAGAACATTAGCACATTCATAAATGTGCCAAAACTAAACACTCACGTCCTAATGCATGGACAACTGTAATTCACTCCACGTAAGCACATAAGCACATAAGCACTTACGAATTTCATTTCCGGATAATGATAGTCCCGAGGCGTTACTAGAGTTCCAGTCAGAAACAACATTGATCAAGTGCTTTTCCAACAAGACTCACAGAAACCCAAGGATCCAATCAACATCCTAGAAATTAAATCCCATACCCAAATAATCACATAAGCATGTTATCAATTAAGCACATGGCATAAGACACTACACTTAAGTCTCTATTAAGCGAGACAAACCCATTGTGATCCTAGTCACTTCCCACGTACCCAAAGTATTTGAACCTGGTACGCTCTGATACCAAGTTGTAACGCCCTCAGAAAAATAACATGAAACCCAACAATATAAACATGCATTGATATACAAAAGTCCAACATCCTTCTATTCATCAGAGTACTTGGTTACAAAAGGTATTACATGTTAACAACAAAAGCAAATGCCCTACGGGCTTACAGCTTTCCAAGTTAACACTTGGTTACAACAAAAGAGTGCTAACTCATTTACACCCTAAGCCCTTGCCTTGAATATACATGTAATACATCAAAAGAAACTAAATAACAAAAGTCTGCCCGCCTCTAGCCTCCTAAGCTATGTCCTTGGAGGTGGCATGCTACCTGTACCTGAAAATGATATTCCCATATAGGGTGAGCCACAGCCCAGTAGAAATACACTAAACCAACCATGAACAATGACTAAAACATTAGCAATTGATAGATGGCCCACACTGATACACTTTCATTTTTCATTTCCTTACAAATTCCCAATTCATAACCACGGTTCAGAACCTGGCCAAACTACTTATATGAGACAGTAACTCATATTAAACATTTTCTCATTTCAATAAAAGATAAGCATACTAGCTATATCAATACTTCCGTAGACATGCATAAGAGCAATATCGCACTTCCGAAGACAAGCATATGAACTGTGTCAACACATCACTAGATATGCATATGAGCCGTATCTATGGAGTCCATCCCCTATCTCCTCCCAAACAACATCCGGTTTAGAGGTCCATCCCCTATCATCCCTTAAACCGTGGAGTACATCCCCTATCTTCTCCAACACAACACACAATGCATATAAACAATTATTATACACATCAATCAATACATAAATTTAATGTATTCCTTCAACTGTCACACTCAATGACACATTTCAATGATCAGTTTTAGTTTGCCTAATCATCATGCATTGTCTACAACAATCAAGACTATCCTCCACCGATAGCCCAAAGCAGTTATTTCTATACAGAATATAAAAGCAACAAATGGATATATAATCAAGATTTCAATTCGGTGAGTGATAAGTAATTCAACTACACCCTTTTACCCCATACACTCCCAATCTCAACATTTCCACTTCATTTCCTCATTTCTCACAATTAATTATACCAATTAATTAATCAATGTAATTAGGGCATTTTCCATAATTAACATTTCAACCCTTAAGGTCCCATTTTCACCAATATTCCAACATTTATTCCATTTCTCTATGCCAAACATGCATCTAGGTTTATTATAACAAAACCCCATCTTTTGTAAACATTACACAAAAGCCCCAAACTTCCACCAAATTACCAAACCAACCCCAACATCTCAAAATACCAAAATTTAAAGACAAAATCCATAGATAGGAGTAAGGTATCCCTACCTCAAAAGATGAGCTCCAACGGAGATGAAGACCAAAAATCAAAACGCTCCAAATCCCGAAATTTTCAGATTAAAAGATAGCCCTCGACGATCAACAACTTTTTTGTAAAGGCCAAAGGTGAGCAAACCACTCTTACTAGATCAATACCTAGAGAGAAGGTAGAGTTCTAGAGTGAGAAGCTCAACAATGGTGTTTTTGGAAAAGTAGGAGAGAGAAGAGAAAGTGAAAAGGTGATTTAAAATGCCCAGCCACTCTCAGTTATACGACAGGTCCGCTCGAGCGGAGAACACACCGCTCGAGCGTAAAGACACAGAAAACATGGTCCGCTCGAGCGCAATAAGTCCCGCTCGAGCGCTCAGACACAAAAATAAAGTTCGCCCGCTAGAGCGTGAAATCCAGTCCGCTCGAGCGTGAATCTCCCCCTCCCAGAACTTTTACCCGAAATGTACTGTCCACTCGAGCGCTACCCGCTCGAGCGCAGAAAACCCGCTCGAGCGTAGAAATCACACCTGCAGAAGTTTTGCAGGGGCACGAGATACTGGAAGTATGCAATCTCCGCTCGAGCGCTCAAAGGCCCGCTCGAGCGGAAAGACCAAAATACCAAAACAGAGGAAATTAAATCAAGACTCAATCCACCCACTCGAGACAAGTCCAACACATCCTAAAATTCAAACAAATGACATTAAAGGATGACAACAAGGTAGACACAACTACCAACTCCACGGAACCGAGTCCGGAATACAACTGTACGGTAAAGGGAATACCGGGATCGCTATAGATCAGGAGATTTTGACCAAATCAATAAATGTCGAGTTTTTTTTTTTAAATAAAAAATTTAGAAAATTCAGATTAAGATATTGAAACTCCCACAGGCCTTGGGGGTTAAAAATCCCCATTTACTTAATATATAGTATAGATATAGATAGATAGATATAAATTATAAAAATTAAGTTGATTTGCTATTCGATAATGGAAAATGTTTTGTTCCCCGAATTTTTCTTTCTCAAATCCCCTTGACTGCCCAAAACGACATCGTTTTGGGCAATTTCTTTCTTTTTTTTTTTTTTTTTTTTTCTCCTGCTTATGTCTGAAACAAGAGAGCAGAGATAAGAAAGAGAAAGAGAGGAAGAGGGAGAGAAAGAGAAAGAGAGAAAGAGAGAGAGAGAAGAGAGGGGATCGCCGCCTTCGCCTCGCCTCTGATTTTTTTTTTTCAGCCCGGTTTTTTTTTTTTTTTTTTTTTTTTTTTTTTTTTTTTTAATGATGATGATGGTGATGTGTGGGTTTGATTTTTTTGTTTGATCGGTAGGTGGGTTTGATTTTGATTTTGATTTCAGTTTTGATTTTGATTTTGTTTGATCGGTAGAGGAAGAAGAAGGAGATGAATGGTTGATTTTTTTTTTTTTCCTGGATCTGATGGTTGAATTTTTTTTTTTCTGGATCTGATGATGTTGTTGATGATGAAGATGAATGGTTGATGTTGGTCTTGGTCTCTCTCTCTCTCTCTCTCTTCTTCTTCTTCTTCTTTTTCTTCTTCTTCCTTCTTCCTTCTTCCTTTTTGATTTTCTTCTTCTGGAAAAAAAAAAAAAAAAATTTAAAACGACGAAATGACGTCGTTTTGATTTCGAGGGGATTCGGAGAAGGGAAGATTCAAGTTACATAGCATAACTGTTTGATAATATTATGTAGCAAGAATAACAAATCAATCTATTTTTTATGAATAATTTATACAAAGCGTTCTATAGAATTAAGGGCAAATTACATATACCTCCCTCAAGATTTAGCTAAATTACAGATACTCCTGAGGTTTCAGAAATTACAGATACCCCCCTGAGGTTTATATTTTCATAACAAATTGCCCCCTGAGATTCATATTTTCATAATAATTTGCCCCATAATTTGTTATGCAAATAGTACCTTCAGGAGGATATCTGTAAATTTTCAAACCTCAAGGGGGTATCTGTAATTTTGCTAAACCTCGAGGGGTATATGTAATTTGCCCTAGAATTAATTGATCAAATCCCAGAGTGTGGCTGAATGTGACTTGTGATAGTTTCCACGAGTTCCAATAATCCTTTTTCATTTTAAAAAATCACAAAAATATCACATTGTCTTTTCCACCATTGCTTCCCCACTCGTAATCCTTCTCTTTTCTGCCACTGCTTCCGCAAATATCAACCCCGGTACAGAGCCCGAATATAGGGGCTTGAATTTGGCTCCAAATTAGGGGGAAGAAGAAGAAGGAGGAGGAGGAGGAGAAGAAGGAGAAGAAGAACTGGACTGGAGGGGCCAACAAAATCGGGCAAAGGTGGAGGTGGAGGTGGAGGTGGAGGCGGAGGCGGAGGTGGAGGTGGAGGCGGCGGCGGGCGGAGGCATAGGCAGAGGCAGGGCTGCGATGTCGACGAGCGACGAGCGACGAGCTGCGACGATCGGCCGACGAGCTGTAACGACGACGACGACGATGACTCTGTTTCTCTCTCTCGCCTCTGCTCTTCTCCTGTGTTCAACGAAGAAGAAGAAAAGAAAGAAAGAAAAGGAAGAGAAAGAAAAGGAAGAAAAAAAAAAAATTGAAATCCAAAACGACGTCGTTTTTGGTTTCGGGCCCCCTAATTTCGGGCCCTCAAACATTATTCCGCAAATATATGCGAGTGATTTACTCAGTAATTTATGAAGCAATGTGTGATATTATTTATGCGGTGCTCTAAACAAACAAATTAATAAAAATAAATAAATAAAATCATGACATATTGATTTATCATTGTTAATTAGTTGAGAGACAATTGATTATTTACTTAATTTTTTATTGACTAAAAATACTATATAAATAATGTCTCATGCTATGTCGGGAGGATAACAGTTGTGATTTAAGTTTTTCACTCAAACTTGGAATGCGGGAGTCAAGTTTGTTGTGCTTGATTTCTCTAAAGTTTTTCGTCCTGAAACATGAAACTCTATTCTTCGAAGGTAGAAAAGTAGGGAAACGCTTGGGACCCATTATATATGCAAAATCCCAAATAATTTGGTTTGTTATTTGTTTATAGCAGCATTAATTGAGTCGGCTTGAAAACTTTTTCCATTTTAACTCTTGGGTCTTGTTTGACAAACTCTAAAAAATTAGTTTTTTTTTCCCCTTAAAAATCCAAAACCCAAAAAGCCTATTTGGAAGCTAAATAAGATGTTTCTCTATAAATAAATAAAAAATTATTTTTTTGAGATTCCAAATGAAAAACACGTACAATCGAAGACATGATTGTTTCGAAAAGTTACTTACATGACCTCAAACAAAGATAGAGTTCAATATTACGAGTCTAAATATTATGAGGTTGAACCTAAAGGTTGCCTTCGGTAGAGCTACTAAGGATCAGGAAATATCCTTTTTCTTGCTACAATTTCATATTCTCGAGGCATATAAGAAATTTCACTGCAATTTTTTGATTATTTTAACAAGAATTTTACAAAGCAACATAATAATTTCTCATCAAAAAGAAAAGGACAAATTATACTATTAGTTTTTATACTTTGATCTTTGTGTCATTTGGTTCTTGTAATTTCAATTGAATCAATTTTGACCCTGATTTTTTTTTTTTGATTTTATCTCAAATTGGTCCAATTACTTATAACTGTTAGTATTTGTATATGACAGATGTGCACATAAGTGGCATAAGTGGCATATGTTATACTTTTAGGAGAAATTATAAACATGACCAATTCAGTGACTTATTCAACGAAAATTTTCAATCAAAAATTCTAATGATGTTATTAATTAGATCAAATTAACACAAAATTAAAAATTAAAGGTTAAAATTGAACTAATTGAAACTATAAAGATTAAAATGATACAAGAGGCAAAATATAGATACTAACAATATAATTTGCTCAAAAGGAAAAAAAACAAAAATTGCAAAACTTTTTTTCATTCATAACAATTACCGGACATATCATTCATATCTCTAAAATTTTGAACCAATTTTATAGCAAGTGGCTTTGCCAAACATTAGGTAACCCTAATTAGTCAATCTTATAGCTTTTGCCAAACATCAATCCCTTAATTAATGGAGTCTCATGAGCCATAGGAAAGTTAAAACCATTTTGGTGGAGTCTCATGGGCCATAGGAAAGTTAAAACCATTTTGGTCAGTTCATGAACGAATGGAAATTATGGTATTTTCTAATCTACAAATCACATAAGGGTATGTAATTGCTTTTCTAATTTGGGTAGCTTATTTTGTGTCATTAATACTAGAAACAAATAAAAAGGAATTAAGGTGTGAAACAAATCATATTATTCATCAAAAGTTCATTCGAGATTAATTTGTTCTGTAAATAAGTCAAATTGTGTTTTGGGAAGTTGGTAAAAAGCTGGCTTTTAGGTTTTTACCAAGTTTTTTGGCTTTTTTGAAAGTGATTTGGGAAGTTGATAAAAAGCTGGCTTTTTTACTTTTTGGTTTAATATTTTTTTAAAGTGTCACATCACTCCAAAATGACTAAAATATCCTTACTTTTTGATTTTTAAATTAATTAATCAAAATTTTCTGAAGGATAATTTGGTAAATTTGGGGGTGGCGTTTTTGGTCTTCCCAAATGGGAATTTGGGGCGTTTTTGGCAACTTGAGTTTTTGGCAACACACACAAAACGTTGGCTTTTTGCCAACTTGCCAAAATGGCACTTAAGCTCATTAAGTTTTTAAGCAAACTTAAATAATTTACTAATCAGCTCGATAAACTTATATAAATTACTAAAAACTACATGAGCTCCATGCATTTTAAAATTCATCAAATTTTAAGTCAAAATTATACTACTTGTTATTTAATTCGACTAGTCTCACTAACGGTCTCAAATGGAAGACAAAATAGCATAGGGGTCTCATATAATGTGAGCTCTAAACATATTCGATTCAAATAAAGATCCTTCATCATAATTTTTTTGCAATAATCTTATCGTGCTTTTTTATCACACTAAGACGTATTAACAAAGTATAATTTAAAATTGATATAAAATGACATTAAAAATACTAATCATAAATGCTTACAGTGTATTTTTTAATGATTGTTTTAACCTTAACCTTCTGTAAAAAAAAAAAATGATTATTTCTATTGAGAATATGAGCTGACCCTTCAATTTTTAATTTTTTTTTACTTCATGAATTTATTTTTTATTTGACCTCAACAAACTCAATGGTTAAATTTTCAAAATTGTTTTGTGGCATTAAAAAAATGGGCACTAATGCCCCTAATTTCTAATTTGGGTAATTGTTTTTTTTTTGCTATATAAGGAAATTCGAGGCATTAGTGCCCCCCAATTTCAGGGCACTAATCACAGTTGTTAAATTTTTTTGAGAAAATTACAAAAAAAAACCTCAAAATTTGACCCTTGTAACAAAATAAATCATGAATTTTTAATTTTGTCAATTTAAATCCTAAACTTCTTATTTGTTTTCAATCTAAACCATTTGCTTATTTTTGTTAAGTAAAATCGATGAAAAAATAGATATTTTAATCATTAAACTCAATGAAAATGATATTTTAAACATTTTATGTATATCTACATTGAATTTAATAACTAAAATGCTCTTTTTTTGTCGGTTTTACTTAACAAAAATGGATAAATAGTTTAGATTGAAAATAAATTAAAAGATTAGGGTTTAAAATGATAAAATTAAAAATTCAGAGTTTATTTTGTTAAATGGCTCAAACTCTGAGATTTTTTTTTATAATTGTCCCAAATTTTTTTTAAACAAAGGATTAAATAAAAAAATAATTTTGATATGAAAAATAAGTTAACATAATTGCTAATTAATTTTTTTTTCAAAAAAATTATTATTCTCTATCCAAAATTAATAAAAATATAAAAAAAAAATTCAAAGTTAAATGAAGAGTTAGGTTTGATGTGTAAATTTTTTTTATCAAATATAGATGAAGTTTTTTTTAATGGATTAAATGAAAAGTCAAGTTAGGTTGTTTTTGTCATTTTCAATATTGTTGAGTTGTTTTAAATGACACATCTTATTACTTTAACTGTTATTTCAAAAAAATTGTTAGTAGGCTCATTAAACAATAATCTTTATGAAAAACAATCAATTAGTCTTATTTTTCTTCAAAAAAAACCACTCAATCCTATCAATTCTTTATTGGGCAAATTACATATACCTCCCTCGAGATTTAGCTAAATTACAGATACCCTCTGAGGTTTCAAAAATTACAGATACCCCCTGAGGTTTATATTTTCATAATAAATTGTCCCATGAGGTTTATATTTTCATAACAATTTGTCCCCTAATTTGTTATGCAAATAGTGCCTTCAGGGAGGTATCTGTAATTTCTCAAACCTCAGGGAGTATCTATAATTTTGCTAAATCTCGAGGGATAGATGTAATTTGCCCTTCTTTATTAGGACAATTGAGTCCTATTTTGAATAAAATCTTTCCACAATTTTTTTTTATTATTATTTTAATCTTATATTCCTCTTATACCCGTCGTGACATTTAAGAAAATCAACATTTAAGACAATATCTCTCTAGTTTATTCTGTTAGTTTTTTTTTTCTTCTAATTTTCCTTTAAATTTCAGTTGAATTCTAATTTTCAAGTCACTATTAATCATTTCATTTAGTTTTGAGTTTTTAATCTATATTTTTTAAACTTTTTTAATATTTTAATTATTTTTTCCACTCACTTAATTTAGATATACTTAAAAAGTATGAAATTTATAATTTCTTTAAAATTCACTAAATATTTAAAAATATAAAAATTAGTACATTCACATTTTTTTGTATTTATTGAATTTTTAAAAAATTTCTTTACAGATATTTTACTTTTTAAGTACATCTAAATTTATGTTAAAAAAAGTACATCTAAATTAAGTGTATCTAAAAAATTATTTTAAAAAATTGACTAAAATATTAAAAAAGAGTTCACTAAAAATAAATTAAAGATAAAAATTGTTTTTGAAAATTAAATGCCAAACACAGTGAAATGATATGGTTTACTCCTTCCGTCCTAAAATATTAGTCCCTTATTTCATTTTTATTGTCCTAAAACATTAGTTCAATTTCAAAAATCAAGGACTACAATAGTAGAAATTTTCTATTTTTGCCCTTATTTTAAATTCATTAACACAAAAAGTACAATTATGACGTTGATATTCCCAAAAAATGTACTATCAAAGGTTCATTTTGAAAAATTAATATTTTTAAAGTGCAATAATTGTATTACTAAAAAAAGTTAGATTTTTCAAAATGGACTATTATTTTGAGACGGAGGGAGTATAATTTTTGAGATCCTATTTATGATTTTCACTAAAATTGATCATTAAATTGTGAGTTGAAGTGTAATTAATTTCCATGGAAAAGGAAAAAAAGGTGGAAGGAAGAATAATATTAATGTAGTGTTTGAAGTATGATTTGTCCTAATAAAATATTGATAAGACTTGAGAAAAATAAGACTTATTTGTTATTCTTCCTAATATTTAGGTCTCTTGAGGAAGTATAAAAAAAGTTGACTTATTGATTTATTGATTTACTTGAGTTATATCAACTCTTTATTTTATTTTTTTGCACATCTTTCAAAAAAAAAAAAAAAAAAAAAATCAATTTTTCTAGTACTTCCCAAAACAAGCCTCATTGTCTTTATTATAACAATCATTTATTGTATCTTAACAAGTATCCCAAAAATACTTATTAGCATTTGTGATAAATTTACACAATTTTGATTTTCCTTCACTTCTAAGCATAGACAACTAAATTATTACAATAAAATCACAAGGAAAACCATGACAAAAGATTATGATCTGTCCAATTTGTTTCATTTCCCTTCATTCTTTGAAAAAGCTTTTGTTATTTATTTATTTTTTTCTGGATCCTTGTGGGGGTCATTTTAAAAATAAATAAATAAATAAAATCACTGAAAAACAAATTATAGACACTAATTATACTATTTACGTTTTTTTGATGTAATTAAAAAATGTTATTTATAACGTTACGTCTATTTAGGAGAAAAATAATTTAAAAAAAATATT